>CM031608.1:44728659-44773783 GCA_018398815.1 Conus ventricosus | reverse complement strand
TCACCTTTTTGGGGACAGATAGTCCACTTTTTCCTCATTTCATTAATGGTGTACATCCTTTGTATAATGAAGAGGGCTTTGGAATTGGTTTGTTTTGTTTGAAGTTATCTCTGTTTTCTTAAAACAATTGATGTTTATGGATCCACTTGTGCTTGAAAGTGACAAAAGCAACGTTGCTATTGGTATCGTTTTTATGTGCATGTGTATTATTCCAAACATTTTTGTAAGTTTGAAATGTTGAGGCTGTCTTAAGTTTTTGCTTACATAAAAGTAGTAACATTGAAAGAAGACAAATGGCGTTGGACAGGCAGGATAGGAATTTTAATTCTTAAAAATGTTTTATGGAATATTTAATTATCCAAAGAAATGTCTTAACTCACTTAGGACGGACAGTTCTGTCCCTTGTTTTTCCCTGTGGATGGGCCATTTGTTATGGTTAGTAAAAAAAATCACCAAAAATACAAAACAAGAGATAACTCAACGAAAATTTCAGGAAGTGTTATTCATAAACTGTGTTAGTAAAATACAAAAGAATATACTTCCACTTTCATACGATTTCTTATGCTTGAGGCTGAAAAAATGTCCAGTTTTTTTCAGGTGCATCACAACACTCTTGCACAGAGTCAGTGGGTCCATGGCTTCACATTCACCAGAAAAGTCAGTAAATACACTAAATGAGTTGAAAAAAAGGTAGATACACTCCAGGAAACTAAATAAGATAGATAAATCACATGCCTGCTATGCACAAGCTAACTTGGAATAATGCAAAAATGGGGACGTGGCACTCAGCTGACACACAAAGGCCAGAAGTACCAGAAAAAGGAGGCACTGTCGGAAAAACTCGAATCTTTGCGCCAGTCGCGTAAAGGAAAGCCAATGAACTCTTGCTCACTCAAATCCCCAGTCTTTCGCGGCACACAAACGCTCCGCTCGTGTGGCAAAGTGGCCCACCCTCACCTTCATCATCACAGAGCTCCACAGACGAGTCAGTGTCAATTTCCTCTTCTCCTCGCAATTCTTCACTGGAATCACTTTCATCAGCTTCATCATCCTCTTCTTCAATGTCTGAACCTTCGTTTGTAGCATTTCAATAACTTCAGGAATGCTAAAACGTTGCCGACAGGCTCGACTTTGCTCCGACACATTCGCAGAAAAACTTGTTTGAGATGCCATGTTTCTATGCAGATTAGTAAGTCATGTGGGTTGGTCTGGTCAATCAGCCACCGAGGCGAAGTGGGTGATGGTGTGCTGCAAAACCGCTGTGCAGACTAACGAAGGAATGCTGACGATACTGTCTATATCTTGTTGCTGTGTACTGATCACGCTGCCACCGCATGAAAAATTGGTGAAGGCCGAAACCTTGATAGCGTTCGTTAATACTCAAGCGTTGCGTCTTCGGAAAACGCAATAGTGTCTGTTCGTGACGAGAGAGTTAACCTCACTTGGTTGAGTAGGGAGTTAACCTCACTTCCATTCTTAGTTAGCAGCAAGAGTGATTGCCCTTAGTTCACTTCATCAAAACATATTTAAACTAGCTCATTTTTTACCTTTTCCCAACAAAACGAGGAAATGGGAGAGCATTTTTTTACTATTTGGACAGATGAATATTTCATAAAACTACTTTTAGTAGTAAAATTCCTTTTTCTTATACTTACATGTCCAAACAAATGCCAGAATATAAAAGAAGCATTGCTGGAAGCATCCTTTCCTGATGAAGGATGTATTGAACCCACATGAGAATGTCCCTACACAGGTCCTCAAGCCTAGAATTTGCATCAGTGGCCATTAGGGACCTACACAATGGTCTCCATGCTTAATCTAATGAGAAAGGCTTAGTCCTTATTCTGCGTAAATAAAGGGCACAAAATGACAAGAAAATAAGCATATGTCAGAGGCAAAGTTCTTACGCCCAGCGTGAGGAAAGGAGACCCCCTCTGAAGACATACCATACTCGCTGCAGGTTCTTGGATAATTTTGGCAATAATCCCTTTACCTGTTCTGCCAGTCTGTACCTGGCAAACTGATCATCTTGGCACAGTCTTTCCAGGAAAGGTCAGGTCTCAGAACAATTGCCTTGTGTGTGTGTGTGCATGTGTGCATGCATGTGTGTGCGTGTATGTATTTGCACATGTGTCGTTTGCACTTTTTCACTTTGCACCCCAAGCCCCCCCCCCCATTTCCCCCTCTCCCCTTTTCCCCCCATTTCCGCTTTTTTTTGTATGTGTGTTTTAAAGGTTTGTGTAATTGGTAATGTTTGTAAACCACTCGTCCCATTATATCTTGTAAGGTCTTCTCATTCTGGATTTTGTGCGTGTGTCAATTATTTCTTATTTGTATTTCATCATATAGGCTTTCATATGCATGACACCTTGTGTTGTCTTAGGAGAGCAGAGATTAATCCATTCACCCTTAAGTAAGCATGGGACATTTAGCATATGGCCCATAGTGGCCCTTGATGTTAATTCTTGAAGAACTGTTCAGAGACTTCCTGTGTGGTTCATGGCCTCCATCTTCGTGTGAGCATACTTCCTACGGTCCTTTTCAAATTTTCATTTATGCCCGTCGCCCCGGTGGAACATAGGCCATCAACGACCCTTCGCCATCGCACTCTGTTCTGGGCTGTTCTGGCCATTCCAGTCCAGTTGTCCCTTGTTGTTTCAACTCCGCCTCAGTGTCTCTCTCCAGCTGTTGCGAGGCCGGCCTCTCTTTCTCTTTCCCTGCGGGTTCCAGGTCAGGGCTTGGCGTGTGGTGCTGGATGCTGCTTCCTGAGGGTGTGTCCGATCCAGCCCCACTTCCTTCGCAGTATCTGCTTGGCCACTGGTTCCTGTCCCGCACGCTCCCACAGATCTTCGTTTCGGACCTTGTCCTACCATCGGATTTATAGATGCGCCTCAGACAGGTGTTGAAGAATGTCTGAATCTTTTGTTGCATCGTCGTGTTGTTCGCCACGTCTCGCATCCGTAGAGCAAACTGATTTCACATTGGAGTTGAAGATGCGGAGTTTGGTTCTTATGCTGATTCCTCCAGATGCCCAGATGTTCTTGAGCATGACGAAAGCTGCTCTTGCCTTGCCGATTCTGCTGTGACGTCTTGGTCCGTGCCTCCCTGTTGGTCAACCACGCTTCCCAGGTAGACGAAAGACTCCACCTCCCTGATGGGCTCTCCATCGACTGTGACTGGTGTGTTGGCAGGGTGTTGATTTTACATCAGCTCGGTCTTCTTCCTGTTAATCTTGAGCCCTGTCCCGGCTGATGTGGTCTCCAAGCGAGTGGTCTTGTCCTGCATCTGGCTGTGGCTGTGTGACAGGAGCGCCAGGTCGTCAGCGAAGTCAAGGTCGTCGAGCTGCGTTCAGAGTGTCCACTGTATACCGTTGTTTTCTGCCTGTTGTAGTGGTCTTCATGATCCAGTCAATGACCAGGAGGAAAGGAACGGCGACAGCAGGCATCCCTGCCGAACTCCAGTCTTCACCACGAAACTTTCGGACAGGTGGCCGGCGTGGGCAATCCTGCAGTTCATGTCCTGGTAGGTGCACCGGATGAGGGAGATGATCTTCTCGGGGACTCCGTAATGCCTCAGCAGCTTCCACAGCATCTCTCTGTCCACACTGTCGAAAGCCTTCTCATAATCTATGAAGTTGATGTAAAGGGGGGAGTTCCACTCCAGCGACTGCTCCACGATGATGCGCAGGCTGGCGATCTGGTCGGACATGATTTGTTCTGCCGGAAGCCTGCCTGCTGGTCTCGGAGCTTGGGGTCGACAGCCTCTTTCATTCTCTTCAGTAGAACCCTGTTGAGAACCTTGCCTGGCGTTGACAGGAGCATGATCCCTCGGTAGTTGCTGCAGTCCCTGAGGTCTCCTTTCTTCAGCAGCTTGATGACGATTCTTCTTCACTGAGCCGGAACCTCCTCCTTCTCCCAGATCTTGCTGAAGAGGCTGTATAGCTGTTGACAGCTGTCTCTATGTCTGCTTTGATGGCTTCTGCTGGTATCTCGTCCGGCCCTGCAGCCTTCCATTTTTCAGAGTCATGATGGCCTTCTTGATCTCTGCCTTTGAGGGTTTGTCACAGCTGATGGGCAGGTCTGTCTCTGCAGGTGGGATGTCTGGTGGTGCGTCAGGGCGGGGCGGCTCAGCAGCTCCCTGAAGTGTTCTGCCCATCGTTTCAGCTGTTCCTCGGTTGTTGTCAGTGGGTTTCCGTTCTTGTCCTTCACTGGCTTGTCTGTCTGCTGGAACTTACCCGTCAGCTTCTTGGTCACCAGGTACAGGTCCTTCAGATTCCCCTGTCCGGCTGCTGCCTCTGCTTGGCTGGCCAGGTCGTCAAAGTAGTCCCTCTGTCCTTCTTGATGCTCTCTTTACTTCTCCGTTCGCTGCTGTGTGCTCTTCCTGTGCCTTTGCCCTAGCTGCTCTTGTTCGGCTCGTGTTCAGTGTAGCTTTCTTCTCTCTCCTTGTTTCCAACTTGTGGATGGTGTCGGCAGAGATCCATTCTTTGTGCTGGGGCCTTCTTCTTGCCAAGGATCTCTTCACATGTGTCATGCCAGAGCTTCTTGCAGTGTTCCCACTGTGTCTCGATGTCCGTCTCACTGTCTTCTATCAGCTCTTGTAGCGGCTGGAACCTGTGGAGAGGCTGATCTGAATGCTGCTTGTGTGTCCCTGTTCCGAGCAGTCCGACATTGTACCTTGAACGTGTGTTGTTGGTGTTGGTGAATCTCTGAGGCGAAGTCTCACTGTTGTTAAAAGAAGTGGTGGTCTGATGACACGTCAGCACCTCTCATCACTCGTACATCCCGCCATGATCTCCTGAATTTGCGGCTAATGCAGATGTGGTCAGTCTGGTTCTCCGTGACATGGTTCGGGGATCTCCATGTGGCCTTGTGGATGCGCTTGTGTGGGAAGATGCTTCCTCCTATCACCAGCTGGTTCAGGGCGCACAGGTCTGCAAAACGCTCACCATTCTCGTTCATCTGTCCCAGTCCATGTGTCCCCATGATGTCCTCGTAGCCTGTGTTGTCCCTTCCGATCTTGGCGTTAAAATCTCCCATCAGTATGGTTATGTCCTTTGCTCCTCTTTTGTCTATCACTGTCTGTAGTTGCTGGTAGAAGTCATCTTTCTTCTCTTCTTTCCGCATCATTGGTGGGAGCATAGCACTGGATGATGTTCAGCCTGATTCATTCTTCTTCGTGGTAAACTTGGCTGTGATGATGCGGGAGTTGACAGGTTCCCATCCGATGATGCCCCTTGTGCCTCCGGTGCCAGCATCAGGGCCACACCCTCAGTGTGGGGGGCTCCATCCTCTGTGTGTCCTGAGTACAGCAGCTGTTCTCCAGATGAAAGTCTCAGCTGTCCTGATTGTAGCCACCTTGTCTCACTCAGTCCTAGCACTCCGATCTTGTAGTTTTTTCATCTCTCTTGCAACTTGGATGGTTTTTCCTGTTTCAAACATCGTCCTGATGTTTGATTGTGGCTACTTTCATTGTTGTCCTGGGTGTTAGAAGGGGAGTCGCCTTGCAGCTTCCTTTCGGCTTTCACTGCATGCGTCATAAGTCTCCGGGATGGAGACCCTTCATTGCCCAGGTGAATGCTTTGGTTCATTGTCGTCGATGCTTCTGTAACTCGTCTTTTTTACAGGCAGGTTGTTAGCCCTACGCAAACCCCTTTATCCTCGGGGCGAGGTGGTCCTGCCTTAGTCACCTCTTACGACATGCATGCAGGGCAGTGGGTCTATTCTATGCCCAACCCACAGGCAGGTCCTTTTCAATATTTTGGTATTATTGTGGACAGGTAAGAATGAGAAAAAGGAATTTTACAACTGAAAGTAGTTTTTTGGAGATATTTACCTATCCAAACACTAGGACACCCTCTACCTCCGTGCTTCACCAAGGAAAAGTGCAAAAACTGAACCTTTGGGTCTGATTCATGAAGTGAACTCACCAAGGGTGAGCTATCTTCTGGCTTGACTAATTATGGAAGCATGATTAGCTCCCTGCTCTCCCCACCTTTTTTTTCTCTATTTTTTTTATTTTATTTTTTTTTGTGTTTGTAAAGGATCACGATAATATGGTTGTGTTCAACAACAACAAGTAAGGATAAGGCATTCGTTGGATAGGTAAATATATGATAAAACTACTTTTAGTGATAAAATTTCTACTTCTTAATTTTCATGTTCAAGTCTGTGATCCAACAATTCTTGTCTTTGATAACAAGTAGTACGAAGGGGAATATGTATTTTTATTTCTTTTTTGCAGCCGTGAGATGGCCATAGAGGCCTTGTCTGAGCGTCTTGACAACCTCATCCTCAGTGAAGAGTCCTCGGAGGAACCAGAGGAGTATGATGAAATTCCAAGGCCCAGCATCTCGCGAAGACCTCGTCGACGACACGTTCTCGCACATTGAACATCCGCAGTTTCTTTGCACCTGGTAAAATGTTGTCAGGATCAAGTATTTGGCAAGATTTCTTTTGTATTGCAACTTTTCTGTTTCACATTCACCTCCATGAGATGGTGCTTTTTGAATGCTTAAGACTTCATGATGGTTTGAGGGTGGTACAGTGATAAGGACCTCCGGAGATCCTGAAAAAAATTTGGGTCTTTTTAGGTAATGGGTCTTTGCTGGTAAACTGAGCATAGATAAATAGAAAAATGTTCCAGAAAACAAGTCTTTACAGAGGAGGGAGTTATGATTGTTTACTGGGAAGTTTCAGTGTGTTACACGTGGGAGACAAGTTTTCATATGTGTTCAGCCCCTCTTCCTCCATTCCTGAGGGAACCAAACATAAAACTGTGCAAAACACATGTATCTTGAATATGTGAGAGATGAAGAAATCAAACAAGAAAAAAATGGTAAAAGTGTGAAGAATTCCTGTGTTGATTTCTCAGCCAGGGAACGCAGAGAGAATCGTGCAGAGAGGCACCGAGAAATAGGTGAAGCACAACCTCTGTTTGACCCCTACGACGACATTCGACCTCCAAAGAAGAGCTGTATGGAGAGGAGGGCCTGGAGGATGTTCTCAGCTTTGATCCTGTGGCAGACACTGGGATCGTTTGTCCTACATTGTGAGTTATGACATTGTTACTCCATCAAGGGGGTTATCTTTTCACCCATGTCTGCTAGTTGCTGTGTGTTTTTGTCTGTCAGCAATATTAGGCGAGAAATAAAAAGTCAGTGTCAAGAAAACTCAGTGGAATATGCCTAAAGAATGAACCCATTACATTTTGGAGCAGATCTAGATCAAAGGACAGATCGGGATTTGTTGGCAAGACAATGCTGAAACTTTTGAAAACTTGGTACACAAAGGGAACTAGGGCAGAGAACAAAACTGTGGTTCCATGGTTTTGACTAGGATTGAAGTTGGGTTTTATTTGCTTATAATGCTACTTCCTTGAATGTTAGTTCTGTTAGTGTTCTGTGCAGCGCCGTCGATTTGGGCCACGTTCAGTTCGATGTGAGATCTGTGCCATAGAGACGACCAATTTCAACCACCACATGCGTATGGCCCATCCAGGATGTGGAGGTAAGATCAAGGTGATACTTCTAAAAGCTGGTGGCGTGCATTCTTTGTTTATTGTTTGTCTTGTTTTGTTGAGAGCACAGTTGAAGGAATGTAATTTGATAGGACATTTTAAGTGGAAAGTTGACTGACTTGTCTCTTCCACTTTTTGTTACTGTTAAGTCATTGCCCTTGTGTCATTTTCCTTATTCAGGATGACCATTTTTTTGTACATGGTTATACAAACAAGTAGAAAAGATGTAAGTAAATTATTTGATGAATAAAATAAATTTGTAAATAGAAAATGCCAAAAAAAAACCCCAACATTTAATGCTTTACAGATCATCAGCCATTGACTGTGACCAACGTGTGTGGCTGTAAAGGTTGCGTAGTGGATTAACAGTTTGTTTGGAATTCAGTGCTGTAGACTGATTCCATTATATTAGCAGGAAAGTAAAACAAAACAGTTTCCCATGGAGGTGATCCCACTAAGATTAGCTGAGAAAGCAAACAGATTACCACAGAGCTGATTTGATTATAGTTAACAAAGAAACCGAACAAAAGGGTTTACTTTAGAGCTAATGCCTCTGTAGAACCCTCTTTAGTATGCACTTACCTGAGCTTAGTTACGCCGAAAACCATCGGCAAGATAAGTATCTCCAAAATTTGAACATGGTTACCCAATTTGAAAATTAATTTAAAAGAGAGGAAAGGAAATAATGAAATGAAAATCATTTTAAAAATTCCTACGAATATATATGTTGCTATATAATAAGTTTGAAGAATGTCACATGAGCCATTTATGGGGGGGGGGGGGGGGGGTGGGGGGGGGGGGGGGGGGGGGGGGGGGGGGAGAAGTGCTGCTGAGTTTTAGTGGGGGGTGGGGGGGGGAACATCTCCAGTTTTGTCGAAATCTAGGTCACTAAGCTTCATCACCCAGCACTTTCACTAAGTCTTATGCCGTAAATCCCACAAATCACAGTATCTTCATTACTAAATCTCATTATAGAACAGCAGAAATCAAGGTTAGCCATTGTGAAAAACAGCCATTTCGACCACAAAACTTTAAAAATTCATAACTCGAGAACTCCGGCACGTATCGACTCGCGTTTTTTTGCAAACTGAAGTGAATGGCTACAGGAAGAAGGAAGTCACGTTCTCGCGAGACTTCCTTTTCTACGAGAAACATGACGGCGCCCATTGTTGCCACGTGTTTTACCGGGCGCTGGCAGATGCTCAGCCTTTTGGCTGTGTGATTTCCGGTCGGGCGCTAGCGGGTGCATGCTTGTCAAGAGAGTTAACTAAGATACAATACAAAGTTATACAAAACATACAAGTTTATGTTTTAGCTTATTCCACCATCATTAAAAGGAACAAAAAATTATTGCAGAGCCGATTCCAATGTAATTTAATAGAAAAAGAAGGAAAAAAGGAAACTTACGTTTGTCCTCACTATAGGCAAAATTCCACTGTAATTGACCAAGAAACAACACAAACCAAACATTTTTAATGACTGTTGACACAGGGAGTTGCGAAGGAAGAGGCTATCGCAGCACAGGTGTCTACGACAACGGCTGTTTGATGGGGCTTGTGGCACCGGCCATCCTTTCTACCTCCTGTGCAGTCGTGTCGGGAGTGTTACCTGAGAGAAAACCATCGGCGCGATCAACACACAGTGATGCTCAGGACGTCCAGGTGATGCCCAATTTCTCCAGCCAGGCCAGTTTTGTAGAACGCTTGTCAGCAGGACCTTTGCCGGCTGTTTAGGGGCGCCAGATCTTCTGGGGGCTGCTGAGATGAAGCCAGACAGTGAGTTGCTTGTGTCTTTGAGTGTATGTAATACAGGCAGAGAGATGAAAAGAAAAGAAACAGAGGCAGATTGAGATTCCATATTGTAATTCTGTTATCCTCTTTGAATGAATTAGAATATTTCTTTCTTAAATCTCTTGTATGGATTTCAGTTTCAGTGACTGAAGATTTCTTCTTGGTTTTGTTGTTTTGTTAAAATCTGAATAACTCAAGGTTAATCTTACAATAAACTGATTTCAGTCAGTTTCTCTTATAAACACTGCCATTTTTGTCCTTTGTTTTCTGGAACATGTGCGGAACACGCACACACACACACACACACACACACACACACACACATTCACTCACTCACTCACTCACTCACATCACTCGCTTACACACACACTCAAAATAAAAGTAAATTTTTCTGAGAAAATAAATGTTCTGATAGATTGTGTTGCTCATTTCATGTCTCTTTCAGTGTGTCTTGTTCAGGAATGTACCTTCACACATACGTTACTCAAGTATGCACTCACATGTTACAGAAAAATGAAGTCGCACTTACACATGCTTGACCACACATTACACAAATATACAAGTCATCTTGGCTTTAATTTGAATTATTCATTTTGTATGTTTTCCCGGCCACCTTGGCTTTAACTTGAATCATTTATTTTTTATGTTCCTCACCCCTCTCTTGCCCCTCTGTCATCAGTACTATTAAAGATGAAAAACAGCTAAAGAAAGGTAGTAATGAGGCATAGTAATGAAGCTCCTGTTTTCCTAAACAGCTGATTTGCTGCTGACTTCGGAGGAACAGCTGGTCAACACAGGAGCAGAGAACTATCAGAAGCTACTGCCTAGACTTGGCCTCACAGAAACGCGCACCACACCGGATCCTGTACGGTTCACCGACAATGATCCTTTGGGTGCTCGCCTCATGTCCAGTTCAGGCACTGATGTGTCTCAGGTTCAGCTGCAGCAGGTAAAACCTTTGAGTACATTATCATATACTAGGTTGCTTTTTTTTCCCTACCATATTGATTTTTTGTTTGTTTTTGTTTTTACTCTGTTTTGGTAAGTAAATTCAGCCTTAGTGTTGATGACAAGAGCAAGCTCAAATAGACAAATGACATCTTTCATAAGTATACTAAAGATTTCTAGCATAAATTTATTTTATAGATTTTCGAAACAAATGTGTGTGCGTCAAGCATTACACACTCAGACACAGACAACACACACACACACACACACACACACATACACACAAGTTAACCCAAGATTTTGGAAAATATTTTAAGAATAGATAAAGAAATTTACTAAAAAGTGATTGGGGTTTTTTTGGACGTACTTACCTGTCCAAATAAATGCCTCATCCCATTTTGTGTGAGGCATCACAATCTAAAACAGAAAAAAAGGAAAATTGGGAGATCAGGAGCTGACGCCTCCATACTCAGTTTTATTACGCAACATTCAAACTAAATCATTTTCATGCCTTTTCCCAACTAAGCAGTGTTTTGACAGGTAAGTTTATCGTAAGACTACTTTTAGAGGTAAAATTCCTTTTTCTTATATTCACCTCTCCAAACAGTGCCAGAACATTGAAAAGGATGGTGGAAAGCACTCTCACCTGATGAAGGAGACACTGATATCCACGGATAATGTCGCTTTACAGTTCCCCAAACCTAAAACTCAGCATCAGAGTCACAGAGACCCTACGGATTGTTTCCATGTTTAATCTGAAGAGAAAGGCTTAGTCCCTGGTCGCCCTCGGCACAAAGTGACAATAATAAGTACAAGCTGAAGCAAAGCATTTCTCAAGCCCAACATCAGGAAAAGAAGAGAACGTCAACCTAAAAGTACTGAGGAAGTGAGCACAGATAGCGCTGCTAAGTACCTTTGAACTCAAAGTGCTGTGCAAAGTCTCTCTCGTACACAAATTACAGAAATACCAGTGGGGACTTTGACCATAGTGCAAAGTAATGAAGTGCAAATACTTTGTTTTCTTTATAGTTATTTCATACAGTGCTATTTCTCTCTAAATTTCTCACTGCTGACTATGTAGATACGTTTTGTTTTTTTTTTTAGATATGTTTGTATCAAAATAATAAATAATTGTAGAATTTGGAGTATTACTTCCTTACATGCATCTAAGTACATACATTTCCTCCTAAATATAATGTTGCAAGATTGTCTATTGTAGTAGGATAAGGAATTGGAAGTGGAAAATAATACTTGGAATGTCAGTGTAATAAACAACCACACATTAGCTTTATGAACTCAGTTTCACAAAAGCTTTATGTACTCAGTTCACAAAAGTTGGGTCTCAGGGACAGTTACATGTCTGTTCTATGTTTTTGTCTTCCTTTGAAGCTGGTGCCATGCCAAAAGAATTTGAAGGCAGAACCTCGCCCAAAAACCTGGGTGATCAGCACGCCATCTACGGTCGACAGCTGACCGACTGTTGGCTTTGCGCCGCACTACCACCGCCACACAGATTCTGCTAGCCAGAACCCTGACTCTACAACTTCTTGGATTCTTAGCAATAGGTAGGTAAAAAACAGATGACAATTAATGAATGACAAGTTGTGAGAAGAGTTGGAGTGGGTCAGTGTTGTCCTCTTGGGAAGAATATTTTCTCTAATAAGATTATGTAAAATTTCACCTCACCCTCTCTTTACAAGCTAATGGAAGGAGCAACTTTCCGTACTAGTCATCAAAAGAAATATTTTTTTTCTCGGGACTGTTAAAACTACTCGAGAGTGGTTCAGGAATAATTTTCCTTAGGCTTGTACACTTAAAAGTACTTGTAGCTCAGAGGACAGAATTAGAGGTAAGTCCAAACATTCAATACTGATGAACAACAAAGAACTGACACAAGTTATGTGCACTTTCACACATCAATGTTACTTGTTTATACAAGGTGAAATATTCAAATCAATTTTCACAATTCAGTTCAGGGTGAGTTTTGGTTCCCACTGTTTCATCATAAAGAGAGGAAAGTTCTGGATGAGTTGAGTTGGAGTCCACTTGATTTATCAGAACTTATCTGATGTTGGAGAGGATAGTTGATCTCTCTCTGGTTACTGGTGACTGATCCACTTCTTTGTAGACCTGCTGATTGAGTGCTGGGTTGCGGTGTGTGTTCACTACCAGGCATGCCCAGGTAGGTAGGAACCCAGGTTCTAAAACAAACAGAACCTGGTACTGTAGTTAAGTCGGCGTGCGAGCATGGTGGGGGAGGGGAGGAGGTGGCAAAAGTGAGGGAGGTTGACAGTTTCTCTGAAGTATCGGATATGGACGAAAGAGAATGAAAAGTTCTACAGTAAAGTGACTTACCTTTCTCCGTGTCTTTGTTGCGACTTCAACAGACTGCGGGAAGAGTGAGTGGGTGATGGTGTGAGAGGAAAGGAAGGGGGTTAGGCAGTGTAAACGCTATTGCCGCTCTTGAGACAAAGAAGAGAGAAAGAAAGAGGGGGAAGAAGGAGGAGTAGACGGGGAGGGGGGGGGGGTTGTGCAGTTTGTACAAGAGGGTGGGAGTAGGAGTGGATAGAATGGTGGTGTCAACTTCGTCACACAAGTGTTGTGTGTGATATATGTGTGTGTGTGTGCACACATGTTGTTGAGAATGCTGGGTGTACGAATGTGTGTTTGTGCATTTTTATGTGTTTGTCAGTATAGAGTTTTTTACTCTGTTGTGGTAGCTTCTTACTAGACTAAGTCTGTGCTGCTACGATGTTTATGCTGCAGTCATCAAGGTGGAAAATGCATCTCATCTGTTACGAATATATGCATCCTGAAAAGGCTCGCATTTTCAGATTTGTTAGGCTCATACTTCAGAATTCACTTTCACCAGATGCGCTAAAAGATCCTTGTAGGAAGAGGGATAGGAAGGGGGAGAGTAGAGGTGATGAACAAATGCTATGTTTGACTTGAATTCTGTTGTGAGCTTCCCCTATAAAACGTTTTTCTTTTCATTAAAAATTAAAATGGATTGAGGCCCAAAATGAAGGAAAAGCAAACGTGTCTTTGTGTCATCTGTGCGTAATGTGTTTGTGTGTTATGTTTATGTTTTTCGTATACTTACCAGTCTTAACCAAATGCCTGAATGTAGGAATTCAGTGTGAATACTTTTTTTTATTATTAATGTGCCCTTACATTTTAAAAAGAAAAAGGTAAGGGAGCTAATCGTGCTTTCAAACCCAAACTCGGACTTCATGAGTAGTCCGCCCTTGTTTTGTGAGCTGACGGTTTTTTCATTTCCTTAGAGCAGTGAACATGCATACTATAGCTCTCTTTATTTGATTTGATTTGACAGCCTTGGATTCCTGAAATTAGTCAGTTTACCTTGCCTTTTTCTGAAGTCAAGGGCCAGCATTCATGTAAAGCGAGAGCAAGACCTACAAGCGCAAATGAGTAAACATAACAGTGGGTAACTGCTCAGGGTGGCCTTTAGTAGGAAAATTCCAGTTTCTTTGTATACATGTGCATGAGTTTGTGTGTTATATGTAGGTGTGTGTATAAAAAAAAAATCCAATGAAGTATTCTTTGGTTAGATATGTGGTCATCAGTTCCAGTCCTTGGTTTCTTTAGCCCATGTTCAAAGAGAGGCACACAGAGAGGAAATGTGTATATCTGTTGGAGATCCAGCGTGCTAGTTAATTATTTTTTGTTAGTCTATGCTGATCAGTCTTGTTTCTTGTGTTAACAGTAGCAAGTCCTGTCACCTTTCATCAGCCCTGGAGCATCTTGGCCTGGCTGACATCATGCAGATTGTCCGCCTCATGCCCTGTGTGCCTCTGGCAAGATGACCTTGACCTCCACCATGACACCTCTCGCCCTGTGCTCGGCTTCGCACCCTCCACTTCACTAGGGGCATCACTTTGATGAGGAGCAGCGGAGTGGGGGACCCAGCAGTGGTAGCGGGGGAGGGACAAAACAACTCAGGATGAGGCAACAGTTCACTTGCAGAACTTGACGAAGGCCATTGGTTCTTTAGTGCAGGACAATCCTTCTTCACTTAAGCAGCTTGTTCAGCTCTGCACTCAGGGGTCTGTGCTGTGCCTTAGCATGTAACTCTGAATGAAAATGTTTCCAGGTGTTACAGATTTTTTTAGGTAGTTCTGTGTTGATTGAATTGACCTTGAATAATAGCAGTAAAATGGAATTTTACCACTAAAAGTATTTTATGAAATAATGTCCAAACATATGCCTTATCCTGACTTTGGGGTGGAACATCACCATACCTTGAGGATCCAAAAAAGAAAGAAAAAAAAAGGAAATTGGGACAGGAGAGAGTTAATCTTGTCACTGTTCCCAGTTAGGCAGCAATAGTGACTGCTCTAAATGATTGACTCAATGAAACATGCTTGTTCTAGCTCAGTTTTTGCACCTTTCCCAAGGTGGGAGGGCGTCCTAGAGTTTGGACAGCTAAGTATTTTGTAAAACTACTTTCTGTTATAAATTCCTCATTCTCATACTTACCTGTCCAAAAAAATGCCAGAATATGAAAAAGAATGGTGGGCAGCATGCTTACATGATTAGGATGTTGTTCCCACACGAGAATAGTTCCCCAAGCCTTGAGCTCTACATCAGTGGCCACTAAGGACATATATGATGGTCACCATGCATTAATCTGCAGGCATAAAGGTTTTGTTCCTGCTCTCCATCAAAATAAGGCACATAGTAATATAACAAGAAATCAGCAAATGTTAAAGAACAAATTTCTCAGCTGATTATCAAGAAAAGGAGAAGACCCCCTCCCAAATACATTGGGAAAGTGAATACTAACATGCCATTCAAATACCGTTCCGCACACATATCACATAAGTACCTTGGTAACAAGAACAACGTGCAAAGTCACATGGTGCAAAAAATAGTAATGGCAGATAGTGATAGTGCTGTGCCAATTGGCGATACAAAAGAGAAGAGATCAGTGTGAAATCAGGGTGTATATGGGGGGGGGGGGGGAGGGGGGGGGGGGGGGGCTGAAGCTTGCCTTAGCAACTATTATGCCTCTGAAGTAGTCAGTACTGACTTCCATATCTTGAGACTTGTTGAGCTAAAACCTGCCAAAGGGTATCTGTGAATTCCAGCGTGCTGCACAAGCAATGCCAGCGACCGTAATGCTCTGCCAGAGGGTGTAACTAGCAGAGAGAGGCCAGACTTCATTCGCCCTTATATCTGCTGTGGGTGAAAGCGGGTCTCTGGCCATAGACTTAAGTCTGATAGATTACCTATATAAGTCTGGAGCTTATCATCTGTAGTGTGAGGTGTAGCTGGTAGATCATAAGTTTTAAACCCTGTTTGAAGCCTTTATACGTGCTCATAAGACTTGTTGAGTGTGCGATGCTCAAATGGAAGATTGGAACCACTCAGTGGAGTTTCATCCACTCAGTAGAGATCTTCTCTGAAGTAGTCTGGGATCCAGATGAGTGTTGCTTGAACATTTTGTTGTGAGGTTGTCTCCATCATAAATCTTTGTGAAATATCATGAGTAACGTGCCCTCAATCTGCCCTCAACCTCATGTTCATCAGATCAGAGATAGCCGCAAGATCCACTGTGAAATTTGGTATCGGTGCATTTTAGGGAAACAAAAAAAGACAGCATACCATAGTCAAACATTCACTGACAAATATGAATGTTTTTGGACCAGGAGCGAGTCAGCGGCATGGCACACCCAGCAGCTGGAGGATCTGGGGTCAACCCGACTATTGTCATCCACATGTCCACCTCTTCCTCCTTCACTGTGGTGCAGGCCTTGTCTCCTCCTCACCCAGGAGGCTGGCATGCCCGTCTTCTGCAGGCCCACCTCTCAGGGAAAAAAGGTAGTGTAATGTTGGTAGAGAACAGGACCATAAGTAAGATTGTGTTGCTCTCAAAGACTGTGTTAAGTAAGCTGTCTGTGTTTGTGAATTTTTGTTTGTTTGTTTATTTCAAATGTGTGAGGTGTGAAGCTTTCAGTGACTGTGAACATGTCCCTAACTACAAACATTACCGCTTTCTAAACCTGCTTCTTCATTAACTTCTTTGATCGCACACTGTTTAGTATTTTGGTGTTAATGAATCTGGGCTGTTCTTTTCCCAAGTCCTTTTGTCAAGTTCATGAAGTTGATTAATTTCAGTGCCTTTGTTCAGTTTCCTCCGTTAGAAAGCTGTACGCAGTGGAGTATATTAACTTTTCAAGTTTTGTCCCCGTATTCTGCTGGTCTGCCCTATCCTTCCATCAGTGGAGATAAAATGTATTTTCCCCGTGTGGGTTATTAAGCCACTCCTGAACAGCATAAATCCTTGTTCAGGAGTGGCTTTTATTTCAGATTGCTTCAATTAAAACCCAGAAAATGTTCAGATGATCGAATGTGACTGTGATGACAATGAATATGGAGATATTCACTGAACAGATACTGATTTTAACAGCGATGGCTCTGAAAGCAATATAGACCCTACAGGTGTGTTTGCACTGCCTTCACACTTCAGTGGCAGTGTGCAAGCTGACTATGAATTGTGGAATTCACTTTGATGTTGCATAAGATTCCAGGTTTTTCAGGAATAAAGGTTGTGACCTTAACTCTTGACTTCCCATAAGAAACGGTGTTTCTCAGTCCTCTAGCCCATAAGGATTGGCTAGAAATGAGCTAAAAATGAGTATGGTCATTAAAAATAATTATATCTTTCTTGTTTGTTGATTGACTGCTTTGAAATTTGGAAGTTTTATGGAAATGATGTTATTGTTTATACTGAAGCGGTCAAATGTACCCAAAAAAAATTTTGAATGTCAGTATGGTAATTAATTACAGAATAATTAAAAAATGTCGGGTGTGTTCAATAAAGGTTGGAAAAATCAATGTGTGGTGTGTTTGTTAGTAAAACAATGCAACAGTCACACACATGACCATAGAAACAATACAAGTCAAAGAAAAATGTTAACTGACCTTTATGTAGTCTTGTAATGACGTAATATACAGGTAAGAATGCAAGCACAGAAAAAAAAAAAAAAATTTGCACAGTTCCTTGTAGGCTACAGTATTTTGCACAGTTCTGTTCACAAAGTCACAGTAGCCTATAACCACAGAAATAAAGTCACATGTGGTCAATGTTCATGTTCTGGACACAAGGAGTAGGATGATGAGCTTCATATTGCGTAATGACAGCGTACACAGGTAAGCACAGGTGGCGAATCTTCATCTGAAATTCCGATTGTACGTCAGCTAAACTAACTCCAGTTCCCACACACACATCACTCTGCTGATCATCTCCAAGCCCTAGCGCATGCTGGTTCACAAATCTTCGATAAATTCATCGAACAACATCGTTGTCGATATGTTGGAAAGACGCCATCTTGACCAGAAAATCTTGGAAAAAAACCTTCGTGAAAAAACTTCTTCAAAATCGCAATGTAAACAGCTAGGCTGAAAACCGCGGGCAGAAGCGGAAGGCGAACGCTTTCCGATGTCGTTAAACCTTCCTCTCTGCATTAGAGAGTTCTCACTTCATAACAACGGCTCCAAATAAGGCATGTCGGTTGTTGCGGTGTGGTGCGGTTTGGGACTGTGCGGCAGTTGCGGAACGGTGCGTATGGGAAGTCAAGAGTTAATGATCAGAAGCATCAACAACACAGAAACTGACAGACGCACAGCAAATGACATCCACTCAGATTTTCAAACAAAATTATTGTCATTTAGACTTGCAGAATTTTTTCTACATAATTGTTTGAAGAAAAATACTTGGTTTCATAAGTACAAAAAATTTCATTTACCATTCAGAAAAATATCCAGTGGTAGTTAAAAAACCATGCCACAAGATTGGAAATAAAGATTAAAGCATTCAGTTATAGCTAGCCTTTTCCTAAATCTGGCCATTGTATGTTTGTGTCACAGCGACAGCTGCAGCAGCCAGTCAGCCCACGTGCCCATACAAGCCCCACCACAGCCGCAGCAGCAACTATGGCCCCCTCTGGCACACCCCATACCTAACCACCACCACCTCAACAGCAGTACCCACAGCCACTCTGGCAGTAAAGGGCAGCAACTGCTGGCACCTTCAGCTGATCAACGCCTTGTCAGCATGTGTCATTTCTGCCCCATGCCGTCCCACCACCGCCAGTGGTCAGCCCAGCAGCTGGCTCAGTTCTTTGGCGCAGAGCCGTCCTCAGCCCGCCGTCCTGTCACTTGTGTCTGGAGGAGGAGACAACCAGGTAGACAATACTTTTTGTGTGACATTCTTTTGTTCACTGTGTTCATGCATTGTTATGGGTATATAGTGAACCTCTGTCAACTTGTTTATTCCTCAGACAGAATTTCTAAGCACACCATTGTGTACATGGCCTTTCTGATCTCACCATTACAGTAGCCACTTTCAGTTTTTGGAGATGATGTATAGTAACAAGTCCAGCTAACTTATATTCTGTTGTTTGTTTAATTTTTTTTTTCGTGTGTTCCACAGGCACATGATGGATGAATCCTTTATGAATGACGAAGTGGGTTAATCATGTGTTTTTTGCTGTTGGTTTACAATTACTATCACGTGTTCACACATGGATCTCGAAGTATAGTCCCATTTGAAGACTTGCTGGAGGTCCGATTCCTTATAGATGATGACTCTGAAGAGCAAACTGACTCAAGAGAAGAGTGGCCAAACATGCCTCAGTGAAACTTTTCAGTTTTGATCTCGAGAAACCTTTAATAATTAGGTCTTACAGGGACAGGAGTCCAGATTGGAAGGTAAATCAGGTATGGACAAGGAGGACAGTGCAGTGCATCGAGGAAAAGAATTCTTATAAAGAAAAGAAAGGAATTTTATTTGTAAGTTTCAGTTTACTTACATGAACATGAAGTGTACACATGGAAGCAACATGGTAATAGATAAGGATATGTTTCCACAGGTTCATAAAGTGATTCGGAAGTATCTTTTAAGCATGATATTTCTGATGTGCAAGCAGTTAATGCAGTACAACACAGTTTTGAATTAGAACATGTGACCTATGGAAATGCCAATACTTTTTTCATTGTGAATTGTATCCGTCCTCTCTGAAAATTACCTTCTAACAATTTCCTGTGTTCTGTAACTCTCCTTGATTCACTGTTTTTTTGGGGGGTTTTGTTGTTGTTTTTTGTTGCTTTATGTCATCTTTTGCCTTTCTGCATTTCTGTTTGATTCACATGTCTTTATTCTAGAATATCTGTACACATTTTTCTTTAGTTGACAGTGTAACATGCCAGCTTTTCTCATCTTACCTGTCAAAATATACCTATCTCCATTTGGTGTGAAAGAACACCTTGTTACCAGGATCCCCACACCCTACCCTCACCCCCCAAAAAGGAGAGCAGGATCTAACTTTGCCTCGTGTGCCCATGTAGACCAGTGAGAGTGATCATCCATAGTGATTTCATAACATTGCACCATGTTAGAACTAGCCCAGTTTTCTCCTTTTCTTGTGGAAGAACATGTCTGTTTCGGCTCTTCGATTTTTCAGAAAGAGCGTTCAATCTCTATAACCCGATCCCCTTGCCATCAGTTTGGGGCTGTTCCCAGGACCATGATCGAGGACAGTGACATTATTCCTTTTCGGAAATTGACCCTTTTGAGAGTGGAGGGTTGGGGGGGGGGGGGGGGGGGGGTGGGGGGGAGACATCTTTTGGGCTTCTTTATTGTTCAGGGCAAACTGGACGCCATGTCACACCAGTCCAGATCTCACATGAGTTACAAAGTGAAAATGGGGAACATCAGGTATAGGAGCTGCAGGTCTTGTGTATATCAGCATGAAGGTCCACTTGTCACAAGAACAGACATGCAAGGCCTTCAAAGTAGCAACAGGTGTAGAGAATGGCGAGGAAGACGCCAAAGCGAATGAAGACGGCGTGAACTTTTGAGAAGAGCGGCAACAGAATGTAATTTGTGAGAATTATTGGCTGAAATTTCCTCTCCTCTTGAAAAGCTACAGAAAATGGAGCTTCTCCTTCAGAAACAAAGCAAGCTTGAACATTTGTGGAACTCTGTAATGCCAAAAGACAGCTAAGTTTGAAAATCGGAGAGCAGACAGGGCATGTTCCTCCATCAAGGAAAAAGGAAAAAATGAGCCAGTTGAATACGTATTGATGAAGTGAACTCATTAAGGTGATCACTCTTGCTGGCTAACTACGAATGGAGGTAAGGTTAGCTCCCTGCTCTCCCAATTTTTTTGTTTTTTGATCCTGATGATGCAGCAATGTTTCGCGCCAAATGGGGTTAAAGCATTTGTCTGGACAGGTAAGTATGAGAAAAAATAATGATGATAATAACCTAAAGCATGTATTCTTTGACTCTGCCATTTTATATTCAACAATAGAAAAATGTGCAAAGAGATTCTAGAATATAGACAACAAACAACCCTGGAAAGGGTATATTCAAATGCTTTATTGGATGTAATGAATTTTGAGTATCAAATTCCTGTTGAATGCCTGGTCTCAAAACGCATGTCTTAAATCTTGTAATGCCATATAGACTTGATTAAATCAAGAGTTATGGCATGTAAGTGCATATAAATTTGTAAGATTCTAGTAGTAATTCATGAGCTGCAATCTGTTGATTCATTTTGGACAGTGGCATTTATGTTGTGTGACCATCTTTATGTGGTTGTTTAGGCAGTCAGACTACTGTCTTCACGGGAGGCATATGCTGGGTTTGTCTTTGTACTACAGCAGATTTTGACATACTACTGTGATCTTTTGATCATCTGTGTGAAAGTATCCACATAAAAGCATACAGACTTGAGTAGACCATACATCTGTTCATCTTGAAGACTAAAAAACCCTTACCACTAGCTTGTCAAGTGCTGCTAGAATTCAAACCAGAGATGTCATAGACTGTAGAGATGGAAATTTGGTGCATTGATCACCCGGTTAATTGTGCTTGTCACTTTGTGTCTGATTTGTAAAAGGTGGACCTGGGGGTGATCTGGGTTCAGCTTCAGTCACCACCTAAGAAGGTCACCAGAACAGAGTGTCTGGCTGTCGTTGGAGTCAGAAAAAGCAGTTCCTGGCTTCCAGGTGAGCCACCAGATATACCAGCAACAGTACAGCATCAGCACACATAAACATACATGTATTGTTTGCAGTTATCATGTACTCACACATACAGGTACACTTTCGTGTGCACACGCTCATAAACACACACATGACAACAAAACACATACAAACTAACATACAGTTTTACAAATATGTGCCAGCACACACAGTCAACTGTATCTTCAAATGTATGAGGAAAATCTTGAAAGGAAACTGAAGCTGACTTTGCATAGGAAAGTTAATAAAGTTGTACAAAAATATACTGTGTTTTAAATAAACATTTAAGGAAGAAAGTGATATTAGCAAATAATCCATAAAATTTATTGAAACAAACTAGAAACAGTGACGGAAGATTTTTTTTCCATGTCTAACATTGAAGGGAGAAGCACACACACATAGAACACACACATACACCACACAGACACGCACGCAGACACACACAGACACACACACACACACACACACACACACACACACACACACACACACACACACCACACACACTATTCCTGTGCCTGTCATTTTAAGATTATCTTGCTGTTGACAGTGCCATGATGGCACAGTACGTGTGTGGAGCCTGCCAAACAAGACACACGCTTTCCCTGCAGCAGACGTGCATATTCCATCGAGGGGAGGAAATGCGTGCAGAGGAGCTGGACGGCTGTCACCTGAGCAACCTGTGCTGGAACAGCAGTGGTCGACTGCTGGCCGCCAGCCATGAGTTCATGATCAACATCTGGACCACTGGAGGGGTTGTAAAATGTCTGTCAGCATCTGTCTCCTGTGGGTTTTGGCTTTTGTTTGTTTTCATATCTCTCTGTCTCTGTCTCTATCTCTCTCTCTCTCTCTCTCTCTCTCTCTCTCTCTCTCACATGCTCCCAACCACCCTGTCTCTGTCTTTGTCCCTTCTCTCTCTCCTCTCTCTCTCTCTCTCTCTCTCTCTCTCTCACACACACACACACACACACACACCACACACACACACACACACACACACACACACTCCCACCCACCCCTTTTTCTCATACTTACCCATCCAAACAAATGTCATAACCCTACTTGGCATGTAACATAGCCATGTTATCAGGATCCTTTAAAAAAAGGAAAAAAAAAAGTGGAGAGAGCAGGAAGTTATCCTTGCCTCCATACCCAAGGCTGACAGAATAATCAACCTTTGTGAGTTCACAACATGAATCATGCTCAAACATTGTTTATCTCCTTTTCCTTAGCAAGAGAACATGACAGGCCCTATGCCTGCCCTCCCCTCCCCCACTCTGTACTTAAAAATTCAAACTTAGTTTTTTCTCTGCTCATAGATCCTCAAAGGCGGCCTTTCAAGTCTGCATTTGCTTCTGACAAAGGAGCATCTTTCTCCCCCCATCTGATAATGTCTACAAGTTGTTCTCCATCTTCGCCTCTTCCAACAGTTGACAACACTGTCCAACACTGTGGCATCTCACTTGTCATCCTTCATGCCTTCTGCTTAGGTATATGCACTCACATGTCTGCCCCTAATGCCACAAATGGTGCCATCATGCTGACACTCATCAGACTATATCTCCTGCATGAAATGTTCCCCCTTTGAAACTTGCAACTCGTGCAAGAACTGTTTGATGCAACATAACGTTCTGTATAATTTGGATATCGATGTAAACCTTCAAGATGGTCCTGCCAGTTTTGGCTGGAGAGTTGCCTTCCTCACCCACGACACTGGTTTGGTATTAAAACCGAGGTCTGTGGTGACAGGCTAGCATCTCTAAGTTGATCCCTTGCGCCTTAAAAGTGAAGAGGACCGCTAGGCCAAGTAGCTTTGTCAGTGTTGTGCATGGTGTTGTAGCTGGAAAAAAGTGCGAAAACGATCTGTGTCGAAGATGTTTCATGAAGTGACACAAGGGAGATCACTCTGTCAGCCGTACTGAGTGTAGAGGTCATGTTAGGTCCATGCTTTCCTTTTCTTTTTCTTTTTTTTGGTTTTTTTGGGTTGAGAATCCTGATAACATGGTGATGTTTGGGGGCCAGGTGGGTTAAGACATTCTTTTGGATAGATAACGAAACTTTCATAATAAAATACTGTTACCTCCTTTCCCTCTTTACCCTTCTTTGTTTTATTTTGTTACTCTCACCTCATTGTCTGTTTGTCAGTCTGTCTCCAGTATCTCATTCCCTCTATTTCTAGTTCTTTTTGCCTCATGTTTGGGCTATTTTTTTTTTCTTTTGCTTCAGCTCCCCCCCCCCCCCCCCCCCCCCCCCCATTGTTTCTTTCTCAACCCGTCCTCTCCCCTCTTCCCCCCACTCTGTTTTACCTCTCCGCCTTCCCTCCATCTGCTTTTCAATTTTGTTAAATCAAATTTGTTCTTTTTTTTTGTTCCAGTCATCAGATCTCTGGCTTTACGATGGATTTAATGGCATCAGTGCAGTAATACATCTCCATATACCCAGCGTCTGGTCATTGTTGATTATTAACTGTCAATGGTACAAAATTAGTAATATATGCCTCAACACTGTTCTCAGCAAAATCCCTCATTAGTCCTTGCATTCTTAGAGGGGTGGGGGTGGGGGTAACCTTTCTAATATACGAATGTGTCCTCAACAGACATTTTTAGCTGCACATTTTCTTGCAGCCACCATATCGATAGCTTAAAGGATTAAGGATGGCTAGGGTTAGGTGTACAATGAAAGACACATTGTGGAATGAATACATGTGTGTGTGTGTTTTGTGTGTGCAGTTTTGTTGTATATGTTTTTTTTCATGTGCATATTCTGTGTGTGTGTTTACATAGTGGATGCACCCGGCACATTTACACTTCATGTGTGTGCATACATGTGTGCACAGCCAGTGTTTCAACCTGAAGGGGTCAAACTGACTTCAGCATCATTCAAGGAGCAGAAAGTCAGTATTTTGCATGTGGTATTGCAGGGGCAAAGGTCATCTGGATATTCAGCAGCAGTACGTCACAGCGCTGACCTGGCCCCAGTCACGTGCATCGAGGCCGACTGGTCTAAACATGGACACCTTGCTGGTTGGTCGCCATGACGGTTCCTTGGCAACCATTGATGTCATTGACAGCTCCACTTTCAGATGCAAAGAACTTGCACACTGTTATAGGAATGGTATGTAGTTCAGGTGTTTTATCTGTTTAAAAGTTTGCAGCTGTGTCAGTAGGATGTGTTTGCAGTCTGTATGAAGAATAATTTTTTTTTTTTTGGTTTTGTTGTTGTTGTTGTTGTTGTTGCTGTCCCAACCTCTGCGCCACCTCAGAGGCAGTGCACCCACGCCGCTCATTCCGACACCCGTCCACAGCCACAGCCCAGTCGGCCCCGCCGCAGCCCCGGCACCGGCAATCCACAGGGAGCAGTCAATGTCAAGTCGTCAAGAGGCAACCCACCGGTGGAGACACTGCACTGCTGCCGAGTCACTTCGGTGGTGTTCAGTGGCGCCTGTTCTGATCTAACATACGCAGGACACCACCTACTAAGCCCTCTACTGACGACAATAATTGCTTAGTCGCGGAGCCGGCGTGAGTGAGCTCTCCCTCCGGAGGGCGCCACCACGTCCGTCCAACGACAGCCCCCATGGACTCGCCGATACCGGCGACCCCGACGGAACCAAACCAAGGCCACAGACATGGAGAGGGACATCGAAATTGAGGTCACCATGAGAGCAGGGCATGAAGGGCCACAGAATTTGAGACTTTTTTTTTTTTAATGCTGATTGATGAGAATGAGGATGATTAAGATGATGCTACGGATTTCCATTTCGGTCTGAGACTACTTGACAGGGCTGTACTCTGCGCTTCCTTTCATAATATATCCCGGCGTCAACCAGGCCGAGAGATACAGGCACCTGCAGTGTTGGTCATGAAATTTGAGCAACACTCTCAAAAACGCATCCATTAAGTGGATGAAACTGGACTGTGTGGTCCCAGTCTTTCCAACTGAGTCCGCAGCAACTCAACTCTGGGTAGGAGCTGATCGGGGCAGAAAAACTCACATGACTTCTGATGGGATTCGAACCCACGGCCTCCCAGCCAGGAGTCCACGACGCTAACCACTTCGCCACGGTGGCTGGTGTATGAAGAATAATTTGGAAAAGAACTGCTGAATGTAATGGGAACAAAGCTATTCTGTGTTTAATATCAGTATCAAGTGGTGTGGAATGGAAAGCTCTATGTTGAGATAGTCTTTCAGTTCC
This sequence comes from Conus ventricosus, assembly GCA_018398815.1. Classification (NCBI taxonomy): domain Eukaryota; kingdom Metazoa; phylum Mollusca; class Gastropoda; order Neogastropoda; family Conidae; genus Conus; species Conus ventricosus. Next base: position 44,748,280 of record CM031608.1, on the reverse strand, counting down.
ATTATCAGAATACTGAATTTTATTCATTGTCCATGTTGTTTGAAACCCGAAACTGCAGCGAGAAATAGTGCCAGAACTGTTTGACCGTGTGATGACTGTTTAATTCATGACAAATGCATGATTTTTGTAGCAAGTAAATAACTGCACACAGTTGAATCTCGTATACAAGGTGAGCTACATTGGGCTTGTGAGACATTTGTGGAAAACAGTTCTGAATAATGTTCAAACTATGAAATAGAACTTTGCTTGCTTACAGTGAATAAGGATATTAGCAATTTGATATTTGCACTGAGCAGGTTTTTATTCAAACTGATAAGGCTTTGCGCAGATGAGTTTGCATAATGGAGCAAAGAGTTGCATCCTGCTTTTACATTGTGCCCTTTGGATGTTTTGTTTTCTTTGCTGAGGGCTGGTTTTCCTTTTTGCAATCTTCAAGATTGCCTTTCCTTCAACACCCCTGATTCCAGCGATACTGAACAAGGTAACAAGAGAGAAATCACAGGTGATTCTCACCTGCCCCCTGAAGTGGTCTCAGCCATATTAAAAACCTCAAAACTGCTTGCCAGAAAGCACTGAATATTCTGCGGGTCGTAGCGCACACCGACTGGGGCGCTGATAAGAAAACTTTGTTGCACCTCTACAGAGCCCTGGTCCGTTCCAAACTGGACTACGGTTGTGCTGTGTACGGCTCCGCAAGATCATCTTACCTCAAACTCTTGGACCCTATCCACCATCAAGGGCTTCGTCTCTGTCTTGGAGCGTTCCGCACCACCCCTGTGTACAGCCTGTACGCAGAGGCAGGTGAACCGTCACTGTCCAACCGCAGGCTGAAACTGTCTTTGAATTATTATATCGATTGTTCTCAGAACCAGAAAACCCTGCCTATGACTGTGTGTTTGACCCTCCGTTCCAAAGTAAGTTTGAAAACAACCCTAAATGTATTCCGCCGTTTGGTCTTCGTATGCAGCCTCACGTGCGGAATGCAGGTCTAGACCTGGAGTAGTTTCCGATTTTTCCAAGTTTCCGGATCAACCTCCGTGGACCTTTTTCACACCAGAGATTCGTTTCGATCTTGCAGCTTTTCGCAAAGAGTCTACCAGCTCTCTGGCATACAAGGCTTTGTATGCTGAGCTCTGTTCCAAATTCCCATCCTATCAAAAAGTTTTCACTGACGGTTCCAAGTCTGAGGATGGAGTGGCCTGTGCAGCCTACTGCCCTGGGGCTCCTTCTCAGATACTGTTGGAACATATACATTCAGATGCTTCTGTCTATTCTGCTGAACTTACTGCTCTGGTACTGGCTTTGAAGATAATCTCACATTCTTCGAAGAGGGACTTTCTGGTTCTGTCGGATTCGCTGTCAGCTTTGGAGGCCATAGCTGGCCGCAACCTTCAGCATCCAGAACTTTTACTTTTTTTTTTACTTTTTAGCAAGTTGAAGGCGGACGGTTACAACATTACTCTTGCTTGGGTTCCTGGTCATGTTGGCATCGGCGGGAATGAAATGGTTGATCGTTTAGCCAAGAACGCCACAAGAGAGAAACTGTCCAACACTTATATCCCCTGCTCAGATGTGAAACCCAAAATTAACGATTATGTGAGAGACCTCTGGCTGGAGGATTGGAACACACAGACGAATAACAAACTCTTCAGATCCGTCCCAAACCTTAAGGACTTCCTCCCATCTACGTCGGGTGGTCGTAAAGAGGAAACGGTTCTGTGCCGGCTGCACACCGGCCATTCGTATTTTACCCATTCTTATCTTAATTAAAGAGTGAAGAAGCTCCGTGGTGCATTCCATGTCATGAGCCACTCACAATGAAACATGTTCTTTTAGAGTGTTGGGACTTGCACGATGTGAGACGCAAACATTTTACGGCGGAGTCCATGAAGATCCTGTTCAGGGATGTCCCGCCTGACGTGATCCTTGAGTTTTTGAGAGAGATTAACATTTTCATCTGATTTAAGATTTTACGGCAGAAAGATTTTTTAACAAAGTTTCTGGTGCGTTTGTAGACGATGTCATTTAACGAGATGTGTGAAAGTTGGATTTTTTTTTTTTTTTTTTTTTAATGACTGGTGAGTCGATTTTAACGTGGTGACAGCCCTGATGTGGCCCTTTGCGGTCGGCTGGGCTATAAGCAACATTATCTTATCTTACTACCCTGAAGTGGTTCAAGACCTGGATAAGTCTATAGGAGAACTTGCTTGTGAAAGTTCCAATGCTCCCGCCTCAGAGGGTGACCTGTATTGACCCAAGTCAGAGATTGGCACTTAGACCTGGGGTTTCTCTCTCTCTCCCCACAACAGCTACATATCAGGCTATTTCTCAATAAGGAAAGATGTTTTCGCCTTTCGTGCATGGAGAAGATCATGGTTAGAGACCTTCAATGTTAGAGTCTACAATGCCATGTGGAAGATGTTTTTGCAGGGCCTGTCTTTCTCAGCAGATGCAGAGACTGAGGACATTGCACATCTTCAGGAAGTTTATTTTTGACAAAGGTCAGAAACCCAGCACCATTAAGAAGGCTAGATCTGCCGTTGCTGAAACCTTTTTGTCTCAATAGGAGGAAATGATGTCAAACCAAGACCCTTGCCTAACTAAGCTAAGGGGAGGAGCAGGTTGACTGTCCATTTAGAGTATTGAAGGTCTATATACAGAGGACAGAGTGAGGCTTCCTTGGCTTACCTTTGTGGGGCCACCTGGGAGACACTGAAGTCAGTTCTCAGACTATAAGCTCCTGAATCAGGTGGGTGATCAAGTATGCTCATACTATGGGCCAGAAATCGCTATCCCCTCCATCCTCCCTTGCCCCCACCCGTCTCCCTCACTGAGCGGAATAAGGGCACACAAGATCAGAGCTCCCTCCATATTGTGAAGGAGCATTGCGGTGGTGGAAGTATTGTGTGCGGCAGGCTGGAAGTCTTGGACCACCATTGGAAGGTTTTAACTGAGAGACATGATAGAAGATCTGAGAGGGCTGGACTGCTTGAAAGGGCTGGTTGTTGTTCAGAACGCAACACACCCACAGAATTGATTTAGTGAGTCTTGTTCTCCATTCTCTTCGTATGTGTTTGTGTGCATATGTTTACTTTTGTGAAAAGGATGATTCAGATCCATTTGACTTGCTATACTATGGTAGTGTAGTATCATTGGTAGGGTCCTGGGTACTGCTTAGCATTGCTAACCCATTTTTCAGTAAAGGAGAGTAATGACAGATCCATTCACCTCCTATTCTTTGTCAGGGAAGATAAGTATTACAGGGTGACACATGTTTTAGACCATTTAAAAAAGAGTTAATGGTTCTTGGAGCGTTTTGAATATCGTCTATTGTTGTTGCTGTCTGCCTTGGTCAAGGTGAGCATGTTCATCTACCCATCATCCTTTGTTTATCTGGTCTTTGTTTGGACAGATGAGTGAAAAAAAAGGAATTGTCCTACTGAAAGCAGTTTTTAGCTATATTTGCCTGTGCAAGGAAAGATATGGAAAACAGAGGTGAACTATTTACAACCAGAAATGTTTGACTTCACAAATCACCTAAGTGTGTTTGGAGGCTTTGTTTGGCTCCCCTCTCTCCTATCAAACATCTTTGGGATCCTGACCGGTCAGGCATGAATCATGCCAGTAAGAATAGGCATTATTTGGACAGATAAATATAGACAAAAACAACTTTCAACTGGAAAATTCCCTTTCTGTGGTTACTTTCAGTGTCTGTGACCCAGCTGGCGTGGTTTGATGAGGACCGAAAGTTTGCAGTGGCGTATCAGGATGGGGAGCTGATGCTGTGCAGCAGGAATGAGTTTGAGGAGCCTGTGAGGGTGGAAGCTCACCAGGTATGTCTGTGGTGATTGCGTCTTTTGTGTGCTGTTGTTTTTGTCCTCTGTGAGCTGTTAACAACTCTGTGTTGTGTGTGGTGTGTGTGTGTGTGGGGGGGGGGGGGGGGGGGGGGGGGGGGGGGGGGGGGGGGGTGAGGAGGCTGTGTGGAAGATGTCCTTCCAGCTATCAGCAACGTGATCATGTTTGTTACCCATATAGTACAATCATGAATATAGTATTGTGCATGTGTGACTTTCCGAAATGTAAAGATTATTGTTTCATTATGTGGTGTGTTTGTATACAACATTCTGTGTGGGTTGAAAAGATGTTGCGTTGGAAGAAAAAGAAATCTGGGTTTGTGAGCTGTAAAATATTCATGATTTTTGTCTGGACCCCGCTCTCCTTTCTTCTCCATCTGTGCTATGGATGCATGCAGGCATACACACGCACACACACACACACACACACATGAACACACGCACTCATGCACGTGCATATGTTAACCCACATAATTATAATCAAAACAATTTTACAGAATCTTGTGGACATCCATGACAAATCCATTACTTTCGTGTAAATGCTACTGTGAATACTTATCTCCCTTGCCAGGCTTTACATGTGAAAAGCGAAACCTGAATATATACAAAATCCTGACGAACTAAGGTGCACACTTTTCCCCTGTGCTTCTTACAGACTGCCATCAGCAGCCTTCAGTGGGACCCCACAGGCCATGTCCTGGCCACCTCAGCCACTGGAGACCCACGACTGTGTGTCTGGTCATATCGTGTGGAGGGACTGTTCTGTGTCGCCGAGCTTGGCCACCCGGCTGCCATCACCACCCTGGAGTGGTGTGTCATGCCGGGTATTGGGGAGGAGAAGAGACTCATGATTGCAGGGTATGTCTTTGTTGTATAACAGTTCATTGATGTATGTCATATGTTCTGTGGTACGTTGTTAGGTGGCGTTACTTGAACTGTCTGTGGCAAACCTTCTGTATAGCTCAGGATATGTGATTGCTTATAAATCAGTTTGTGGCATGCATTTCATCATTGTGTAACATGCTTGTGTTCTTGATATGTCATCATACTGTTGAATGTAATTGTGTGGCAGTTGTTTTATTTTGTTTTACATATTCTGTGGTAAACGTGTCTAATAGTTTTATGGAAATTTGTGTGGGAGAGTTTAGCATTCTGCAGTTTACTTGCTGGACAATTTTGTTGTATACCAGGGTTCATACAAGTCCCTAAAAGTCTGTAAAAGTTCTTAAATTTTTGGGAACCTCTTTTGTCTTTAGGGTTAATGAATTGCTCAGGGTAATTGAAAGTTATTGAAAATGAAGCCTCCGATTAAAGCATATTTGGTGAGAAAATTCTAAAATTATATACAGAAATAGTAATATGATGTACAAAAAAAAGAAAAAAATTGAAATGTTGCATCTGCCAAGAGTGTCTACTTCTCTTATCATTTTTCATAATCTGGATTCTTCTGAACTGATTGTGTGCAACAACTGAAAATATGCGTAAAGTTTTATATGTTTGATATTACAGCCCTTGAATTTTATATGAAAGTCCTTGAATTTGTAGTTTGTAAGTCCGTATGAACTTTGTTTTGTGAGGGACAGGTTTATACTTGGTGATGCACTTGAGGGGCAGTTTTGCTTATTTGTATAACATTTCTGAATTCTTCAGTACACTTGTTGGACAGTTTTGTGTATGGTTATGTCTTGTGGAATTGTATTCTGTGGTACACTTTTAAAACAGTTTTGGTTTGTACAGTATACTAGTGAAAACAGTTTTGTTTTGTATGCTGTTGTATACTTGTGGACAATTTTGTGTTGAATGGAATGCTGTTTTTTATGGAATATTTGCAGGATGGTTTGGTGTTGTACGTTACACTTGTAGGACATTTTATGTGTTGTATGGTGTACTTGGGGCAATTTTTTGTGTCGTACATCAGTGGACAGTTTAGTGTTGTGTAGCATACATGTGGGACAGTTCTGTGTTGTTTGATATACTAGCGGGACAGTTTTGTGTTGCATGGTATACTTGTGGGACAGTGTTGTGAAGTGTGATATAGTTTTGGGGCAGTTTTTGTGTCATATTTGAATAAGTTTTGTTCCTTTGGGGGTGAACACTGTTAACCGGATGAGTGGAGTCTTTTTGACAGCTCTGCTCTTGATTAACTTATTTTAGTTAATTAAACAACCGATCGGTCACCAAGAATGCCACGAAGTTAACAGTGTATCTACTGCCCACCTCCATCCGAGTTTTTGGAACTTTTGGTCAGCGTGATGTGAAGAAATCGTTGCTGAAATGACTGTCCGTGATGTTGTCAGTGTGCAATGTTATGGCCCGCCATAAGAAGAGAAAACAGCGTACGCAGACTGGTGCAGGTTCAGGCTCTAGTTCCTCCAACAACTCGAGTGTTAACAGTGACAAAGACACCCCAAAGAAACAGAAGGTGGAAACTAGTACCCACTGTCCGGGCCAGTGAAAGAGACTCTTTCTAAATTTGTTTTTTCGACCGCGAGAGGACAAAATGGAGGACAAGGGGAACGACTCGCTCCCAAACCAATCAAACGAGTTGGACATGTTTTCTCCCCTACTCGCGATTCTCACGGCAAAAAGAACCCCAGCAATGTACGAATGCCGATCTGATGGCAAAGCTCTGTGCCAACGGAGCAGAACTTGCCAGGCTGGCTCTTGCGGTGGAGGAGCTGAGGGCTGCCCTGTTCTCAGTCCAGACTGAGAACGAGAAGCTTCGTCGAGAGCTGACCGATGCCCGGAAGCGAGAGGAGCAGACAGCCACCCAGCTTGCCGAGGTTCGGCACCTTGCAGAGCTGGCCGATCGTCGTACCGAGGACGTTTCCGCCTACGTACGGAGGAACAACCTTCGTATCTACGGATGCAGGAAGCGGAGAGTGGGGCGTCGAGACGGGGTACAGTGTGAGGAGAAGGTGCTTTCTCTGTTTCAACCGTAAACTGAACATTGAGGTGAAGAGAGAAGTACCTTGAGGCAGTGCATAGGGTCGGTTTCCAAACAGGGTTCCAATGCGTCTAAAAACTCTTGCCGCGGGATTATTGTTCGTTTTGTTTCCCGTCGAGTCAGGACTCTGTGCTCTACGCGCGCAAGAAATTGAAGGAACCGGGGTCACTATGGTGAAGATCTGACCCCACGGGCCTATCAGCTGCTATGTTCAGTGCGGAACGAGAGGGGACATTTGCCAGCAGGCGTGGACGAAGAACGGTGCAGTGGTGGTGAAGACGGTGTCCGGACGAATCTCGACAGTAAAATCTCTTGCCGATTTTAGGCAACTGCGTTAGTTTTGTTTCTTTCCTCTTTTGTGTGTCACGCCGTTACTTCCACCTTTGCTTTGACATTGTGTCGTCTGCTCGAACTGTAAGTAGAACCAAATTATTTTAACCAGCTGCGATTATTTTCTGTTCAAAATCGTGAAAGTTCGTGAATTCTTAAAGGTTTGTATTTGGAATCTACTTGATGTAATTTCTGTATCTGTGCGCAATTTTTTTTTTTTTATACATATAACGACTTTGGCGAATTCTTTTGTTGTTGTTGTTTGTTATTGTTTTGTTTGGGTTGTTTCCCCCCCACTGGACGTGTTTACATCTGGGGGTGAAGGTCTTTTGGGATTGGCAAGTCGGGGGAGCAGTCCTTGCGTCGAAGGTAGTAGTGTACAAAAGTAATGAAAGAAAACCGAGCCTTGTGGTACTATTCTTGTTTTTTCCATATATTTCTTCTTCTTCTTTCCTTTGGTGCCCACGATCATGAGGATGATCATTCTGGCACATATTTGTATTTGGTCTTTGCCCACAGACAATGTGATTGTATGGAGGGATAGTAAATTTTTGATCACGTATAAGACAGTCATACAAGATGACCATGACACGAGTTGTTTGAAGGTGTTTTCTTTCTTTCTTTTTTTTTTTTTTTTCTTCTTCCATATCATTGCGCTAGATTTTGTAGTAGTAGTTGTAATAGTTGGCATCAATGCCGTTTGGAGCAGGGCGGTGGGTCCTTATATAACAGGTGGTGTGTGTATGTATGTGTAGTTTTATGTCATTGCTTTGTAAGCTGGTCTTTATGTTATACATTACTTTTTCATTTTCTTCATATCAAGGTGATAGGCTTGTGTGTTGAGAGTGAGATTGTAACTGGGTCATGTACACTTTATTTGTGCATTTATAAGATGTTGATATTAATGATGGGTGTGAAATCTTGCCTACTATTACATTGGAAGGTTGAGGCTGAGGTAGCTTCTGTTAAACTTTGGGGATGTGCAACATCACTGTATTTCAAAAAGTGTGTCTCTAGTGTTAGCAACACTTTTGAGTATTTCTTCACTTTTTCTTTTGTAGACCTTTTTATATATATGTGTGTGTATGTATATGTGTGTATGTATATTATGTATATATGTGTATATATGTATGTATATATGTATATATATGTGTGTATATATATATGTATATATATTATATATATATATATATTTTTTTTTTATTGCTATTATCTGTTAACTACTTTAACCTTTCTTGCCAGAACTCAACATGGCACAGGATAGTTCATTTAAAATTTGTTCTTTGAATTGTAATGGTCTAAATAATAATAAAAAAAGAAAAGATGTATTTGATTTTCTTAGAAAAAAAGCAGCTCATATTTATTGTCTTCAAGAGACACACTTAAAGGAAGACTCTGAGAATTTTATTCGAGCCAGCTGGGGATATAATGTATGGCTGTGTGGTACGGAAACTAATAAAAATGGTGTTGCTGTTCTGTTTAATAATAACTTTGAGTACAAGATACATGATGTTATAAGAGACCAGCATGGGTGTTACATTGTTATGAATATTCAATTCTTAAAAAAAAGGTTTACTTTGGTGAACTTATACGGGCCTAGCAGTGGTGATAGCCCCGAATTTTTTGATAGTGTTTGTGAACTCATTGAGAGCTTTGGAAACCAACATGTAATTATAACTGGAGACTGGAATTGTGCCCTTAATTTAAAATGGATGTTTAGAAATTATACAAGTGTCACCAATCGGCCAAGAACCCGAGCAAAAATCAATGATATAATGACAAAATACAATCTGTTCGATGTTTACAGAGAATTTATACCCCGAGAAAAGAACTTACATGGCGGAAATTTCACTCTTATAAACAAGCAAGACTTGACTACTTTATGATCACTGAAGGTTTAATGATGGAAGTTAATGATGTTTGCATCGACCCTGGATATCGATCCGATCATTCTCTTGTCACATTGCTTTTAAAAAAAAGATATTTCAAACGCGACAGACCTTTTTGGAAATTCAACAATAGTTTATTAAGAGATAAGCAATATGTTTCAAAATTAGAGAGCTGATCAGCGATACCAAGAAACAGTATGCATTACCTGTATACAACTTAGATAATATACATAAAATTAGTAATGAAAACCTCTTTTTTCAAATTGATGATCGTCTCTTTTTTGAGACATTAATGATGGAAATAAGAGGCAAAACAATCTCTTATAGTACTTATAAGAAAAAAAAAGGATACTCAAGAGAACATGACCTAGAAACAAAAATAAAAAACATTGAACAGAATTTACAAGAGGAAACTATTCCTCATTTAAAAACCTAAAAACAGAATTGCAAGAAATCAGGAATCACAGACTTGAAGGCATGGCAATGCGCTCGAGAGTTCACTGGCTAAGTCAAGGGGAAAAGGTGAATAAATATTTTTGCACTCTTGAAAATCGAAGGTTTATTGATAAATCTATCCCTTTTTAGAAAAAGAGGATGGTTCAGTCATTTCTGAACAAAAAAGTATCCTCCTTGAGATAAAAAATTTTATGAACAATTATACAGCTTTAGAGATGTAACTGATATGAATATTTCTGAAGAGCTTCCGGATGCTCCAGCATTATCTGAGGAGGAGAGCTCCTCACTAGAGGGTTTGATAACACTGGAAGAGGCTGCTACTGTTTTGAAACGATGAAAAATTTGAAGAGTCCTGGGCCTGATGGGTTTACTGTTGAATTTTTTAAGTTTTTCTTTGTAGATATTGGAACTTTCCTTGTACGTTCTATTAATGAAGGTTTTGCTAAAGGCCAGTTATCAACTACCCAGCGACAGGAACCATAATATGTACCCCAAGGAAGGGAAGCCGAAAAGATTTGTGAAAAACTGGCGCCCCCATCTCTTTGTTGAATACTACATATAAGATAGCTTCTGCTTGTGTTGCTAATCGATTGAAAAATGTTCTTCCAAACAACTCATACATGAGAGTCAAGAGGTTTTTTGAAGGGCAGATTTATTGGAGAAAATATAAGGTTGATGTATGACATGTTATTGTACACTGATAAGGAAAATGTTCCAGGTATGCTTTTTTTAGTTGACTTTGAGAAGGCGTTTGATAGCGTCTCATGGTCATTCTTACATAACTGCCTGAAATTTTTCAAGTTTGGACCTCACTTAATTAATTGGATAGAACATTTTATTCACAAATTTCTACCAGTATTTATGTCAATGGCCAGTACTCCCCATGGTTTCCGATTGAGAGAGGGTGAGACAGGGGACCCATTATCTCCTTACCTATACCTAATTTGTGCTGAGGTTCTGTCATTAATGATTCGTTCTAATGAGCATATTAAAGGAATTAAGTTAACAAGGAAACATTATGTCACAATTGCTGACGATACTAGTTTATGTCTAGATGGTTCAGAGAGATCTTTTACCGAGGCGGTACTTGTCCTTACTAAATTTTACAAATTTCAGGTTTAAAAATCAATTTTGACAGTCACAAGTAATATGGTTGGGGAGTAGAAAGAATTGTGGAATTAGATTTATGAGGACAAAAATTTTGTTTGGGATCCAGGTACTTTCAAAATTCTTGTATCAAATTCTCCACTAACACAAATATTATTGTACAGATTAACTTTGAAGATAAACTTTTTGAAATAAAAGAGTCCTAGCTTTTTGGAAAAAAAAGAAATATAACTCCTTTCGGAAAAATAACTATTATTAAAACTTTGGCATTTTCTAAATTGTTCATTTATTGATTAATCTACCAGACCCCCAGAGGATTTTATTGTTGCTTTGGAAAAAGAATGTATAGTTTCTTATGGAACGGTAAAAAAAGTAAGATTAAAAAATCTGTGGTTCGAAAGCAGTACTGTGAAGGTGGATTAAAAATGTTAAATGTAAAAAATTTATTTCTTCTATGAAGGTAAGTGGCTGAGAAGATTGATGTATGAGTCGCGGTGGCGGGAATTTACCATTAATATGTTCCCTAAGCTGGACAATATAAAAAACTTTGGTGCTGAATTTTCTAATGTTATTATGCAAGATGTCATAAACCCATTCTGGAATGATGTGATGAAACACTACAAGAAACTGTGTTCAAAGTGCTGTCCGACTACAGTACATGATTTCATGTCAGAGTGTATCATTACAATATTAAATTTTAAGAGATAAAAAAGTTATTTTTGTACAGGAATGGTGTAATTATGGCATTTTTTTCATTAAACACTTGATAAATGAAAATGGGCATTGGATGACCTTCCATGAATTTTTAATTAAATATCAAGGTATAAGAACAAACTTTCTCTTGTATGAAGGCATAATAAATGCTATTCGCAACTATTGCCAAAAGCTTAATATTATCACAACTAACCAATATAAACTCTTAGACCAAAAAGTCTGGTTTTGCATTAAAAGAGGCAACAAATATGTACAAAAAACTTTAAATGAAAATAATGCCTCTCCCGCTGCTATTAATAAATGAATAAATCTATTTGTAAATCTGAATTGGAAACAAATATTCCTTCATAGTTATAAAGTTTCTACTGACGTCCAGCTTAGATGGTTCCAATGTCGACTTCTACATAGATTGCTGCCAACCCAGAAATACCTGGTTTCAGTGCAAAATTGTGGATTCACCATTATGTAACTTTGTGATCAGGAACAACAGAGATTACACACATGCTTTTCGACTGTAATATTGTGCAGCGGTTTGGAGAAATCTTCAAAACCTGCTAATGGAGAAATGTCAGCACTGCGCTAATCTGTTTTTTGAGAAAGAGTTAGTTCTGTTTGGAATGAAACAAAATGTGGAAACTGACAAAGTCTTAACTTTATTCTGCTGTTTGCTAAGTTTTATGTTTACAAATGTAAACTACAAAATAAACCACCCAGACCTTCATGTTTTCCTAACAATCTTAAGCTATAGATTTAAATTGGAAAAATACTTAGCCTTTCTGAACTATGATTCAGATCAATTTGACAAAACCTGTTTCCCTATTCCTCTATCATTTCCTAGCATGATTGTGACTTTTTTTTTTTTTTTTTTTTTTTTTTTTTTTTGACAAATCTTATGTACACATGGTCCCAACTTGAGTATCCCAACCTAGATAATGCTACATAGTTGAGAATGGTAAACGCTGGTATCTTTTAACATAACTAGCCATCCCTTCTTTTGTTGTAATTACCCATCTTAATTTTTTTTTTTTTTTTTTTCTCCCTCTCTCTCAGCCTCTCACCCATGCCACCCCTTGGTATTTTCCTAGTTTTTTGAGGTTATTTGTATATGTGTATGTGCAAGTTTATATATCCTGCTTACAATTCATGTAATGATGGGTGTTTTTTTTTTTTTTTATGCGTGTTTGTTCTTTTATTGTGTCTGACTTCTTTTGGGTTCTTTGGTACAATTATTATGATACGTATGTCTTTGTGTGTGTGTGCGTGCATGTTTGTTTAAAAACAAAAAACCTCTTTGCTAATACTTTAATAGCACAATTATACAGTTCCAACATACATGGGTCAGTTATTTCAACTCATTCTCCCATTCATTCCTTCAAACCAAAGAACACCATGTCAAATGTCATAGGATATTTTGATTTGAACTCTTTATTGTAACTACCTTTATATCTGTACATACATGAGTTTATAATTAATTTGTTTTAAGTAAGTACCTTGCCAGGTTTATGTTGAGGATGAATGTGTGAGAAATGAAGGAATTGTTGAGTGGAGGGATGAGAGAGGTGACATTAAAAATGTGAAAAAAAAAAAGAAAAAAAAAAAGAAAAAAAAAAAAAGAAACATCAACAGCACAAGAGCATTAAGACCAAAAAAATGAGAATGGTTTGGCTTGATGCAAGCACAGCACTCATATTCTTCACCATATAATGAAATAAAAAATCAAGTGGGTAGAGTAAAAAAAAAAAAAAAAAAAAAAAAAAACAGTTTTGTTCCATAAATAGGATGAAATGAACAATAGATTAATACATAGTACAAGCCTTGTAGATGAATTCTTGGCTTTTAATTGTAAAACATAAAATGGCAAATTTACTACTAACAGTAGATGTACAATATACATGTCTGTCCAAACAAAATGCCAAATGCCTATCCTTACTTTTGTGGAACAATGCCATGTCATCAGATTATGGGGGGGAAAAAAAGTAACTTTCAGGAAATGAGAAAGCAGGGAGCTAATTATGCCTCCATAATCTGTTAAGCTGGAAGAGTGATTGCCCTTAGTAAGTGCACCAAATGAATCATACTCAGAACATAGATCACCTCTTCACGTAAAGAGGAAACGGTTCTGTGCCGGCTGCACACCGGCCATTCGTATTTTACCCATCTTACCTTTTAAAGAGTGAAAAGCTCTGTGGTGCATTCCATGTCATGCGCCACTCACAATGAAACATGTTCTTTTTAGAGTGTTGGGACTTGCACGATGTGAGACACAAACATTTTACAGCGGAGTCCATGAAGATCCTGTTCAGGATGTCCCACCTGACGTGATCCATGAGTTTTTGAGAGAGATTAACATTTTTCATCTGATTTAAGATTTTAACGGCAGAAAGATTTTTAACAAAGTTTTCTGGTGCGTTTGTAGACGATGTCATTTAACGAGATGTGAGAAAGTTGTTTTTTTGTTTTTTTTAAATGACTGGTGAGTTGATTTTAACGTGGTGACAGCCCTGATGTGGCCCTTTGCGGTCGCTGGGCTATAAGCAACATTATCTTATCTTATCTTATCACCTCTTCACAGCTAAATGGGGAGATGGGAGGGGTCCTAGTGTTTGTGCAGGTAAATGTATGAGAAAGAGAATTCAATAACTAAAAGTAGTTTACCAGATGCTTATCTACCCATCAAATACGATATCCCCACTTGCTGTGAAACATTGCCATGTCATTAGGATCCCCAGAAAACAAATTTGGGAGAGCAGGAAGATTACATCACCCATGAATCCATGTAGCAGTAACAGAAAGCGGCAAGCCTACCAATGAAAAACATTCCCGGCTGCTTCTCTTCAGTTACATGGTGCCAAGGGATCAAGAGCACGGAAGGGTAAGGTGGAGATGCTGGCCTGTCTCCACTGACCTTGATACCATTGCAGCATTGGCATAGGTGGATGTGGCAGACAGCAATTAAGTCAAAACTGGCAGATCATCTTGAATGGAAGCCAAATATAGAACTTGTGAGAGAATGCTAGGTTGTGCCAGTCCAGTTCTTGAACAAGTTACAAGGAGGAAAACATAAACAGTTTGTACAGGAGATACAGATCTCTTATGTATGAATATGAAAGCTCCACTCACGACAAGATGAACAGCTGCGAGAGGCTGCAAAATTAACAGCTGGTTAGAGAATGATGAGGTAGATGCCAACGTACCACGACGGAGCTGACTGTTGAAATGAGGCAACAGTAGAATGAAATTTGTGGAATCGTTGGCCGAAATTCCCTTCTGACAAACAACAGAAAAGAAGCTTCTCCTTCAAAGCAAAAGCAAGTTTGAATGGCATTTGTGGAATTCATGAACTCTGAAAGCACAAAGGCTGAACTCTGGAGAGCAGACAAGAGTGAACTCCACTGCCAAGAAAAGGAAAAAAACTAAAGTATGTCAAACATAATCCTTTGAATGAACTCACTTGGGGAGATAACTTGACTGTATGTGAGGTTATCTCCATGCTTTCCCACTTTTTTTAATATGTGTTTGATCATGATGATGTGGAGATGTTTAACACCAAGTGGAATAAAGCATTTTGTGATGGGTAAGTATGAGGAAAATAATTCATGATTGTTTATTTTATTGAACTTGAATCATTTTTGTTTAATGTTCTGCATTCAGGGCTGTGAAAATGGCAAAGTGTGTGTGTGACCATTGAGCAACCAGCTAGTCATACCAAGGCATCTTGCCAAATCTCAGAGTATGGATTCTCAGGTAAGCCAGCACAGTCTTTTGCATTTTATAGTGTGTGTGTGTGTGTGTGTGTGTTGTGTGTGTGTGAAAAGAGAAGTGTGTTCACAAGTTCAAATGTATGGACATGAATATTTGTGAGTAGGAGTGGAAAGAACAAGGGACCTGACATTGTGAATGAGAGAGAGAAAGAGATAAAATGTGTGGTGTGTGTGTGTGTGTGTGTGTGTGTGTGTTTAGTTTTGCATGTGTTAGTCCCATGTCAATGTGCTCAGATGAATATCCACAAGACTCATTTTCTTTGTCACTGTTTACACAGGATTTTGAAGACGCCCATTTCCGAGAGAGCAGCAAAGCTGTCAAACAGAAGCGTCTCCACAGCAAGCGATGGTGACCTTGACAGGTCATATTGTGTCCTTGACCTGTCTCAGCTTCAGCCCCAATGCTCTCATGCTGACATCTGGCTGTGCCAAAGGGTGCTGAACATCTGGTCACTACAGGTTAGGCAGTGTTCTCCATTTGACTTCTACAATTCTTTGCTGGTGAATATTTACCATGCTATTTTGGCCCTTCAGAACCCAGAAGTACACTACAAATCATTGTCGCTCTCTCAGTGGTCGACATTTATGTAAAATGCTGTATGTTTATTAATGTAAGAGTGTTTGTAAAGAATTGTTGTGTGTTCATCAAATATTCAAATGTCTTTTTGCCAATTAATTTTTTTTTTAACATCAAACAGAGTAAAAAGTATACAGGAAGCATCCGTAAAAATGTTGCTCAAGTTTCCTTACCAACACAGCTGTCATTCCTACCTTTTGGACATGGCTAATGATGGGATAAAGTATGAAAGTAGTGGGAAGTATAATTGGTCTCAGAGTAGATGAAACTCCATAACGTCATCATCATCATCAACATCATCATGCCTGTTAATAAATTGTTTCTCTTGGTGGATTTAGTGATTTCCTTCTTCATTCTTGCTTATGATTTTGTGTTCAAGCGTGTTTCAATAGACTCGTGTAGAAATGTAATCGGGAGGATGTGGTGATTTCTTCTTCTGAGAAGCTGTGTCTCATGTATGTTGAATGCAAGCAGGCACTGCTGAGTACTACAAAGTTGTTCATCAGCAGCATAGCAGTGTCTTCTGTGGTGGATGGACTCATCACAACCTGATGTTTGAGCTTTCTAGGAACTGCTGATGTAAGGCAGACAATCTCTTCGCCTGGGGCAGCCAGATGAATTATATGAAAAGCGTGCCACAATAAATGAGCTTGAGTGTGTAAAATTTTACCAAAGCATGAGATTTGCCACAGAGAATGGAAGTTAAATGTGTAGTATTTAACAAAAAATGAGATTATCATCTACAAAGATACAAACATTATCTTTTTGTTTCCTACAGCTGTGATGTTTTCCCCATATGTTTCCTTAGGATGGATGCTTACTGCAGACACACACAGGCATGGCAGTGTAAGGGTCGTCTTGGTTCTGTGACCGCGCCATTGCCGCCTGCTTCAGCCGTTCCAAGGTTGGTAACACACACTTAGTTTAGAAGAAGAAAGTACTCACCCAGGCAAAGCTCCTCTTGTGCGTGATATGATGATGCAAACTGTTCAGCCCTGACAAGTTTTTGCAGCTTTTTTGTTTATGACCAGTATGTTTTGCATAGCCTTGATGATGTGAATTACCTTCATACAGTGATGATCAGAGCAATCAGAGAAAACCTTTTCTGAAAATACAGTGTCTCATGACAATATGCTTATCAAAAATATATGTGCTGCATATACACTTCTGACTGGGGGGGGAGGGGGGATAAAGTAAACCAAACCTGCTTGAACATGCCATCTGTCCGTTTTCTGGATGTTGGATTGTCTTTTTTTCAGTTTACAGAACATGTCGCTGGTCATGTTGATTTTTAAAAAAAGATTTCTTTTATTACTATTAATTTGGTGGCTTTAGTTTATTAGAAGTCAGTAATTCTTGAGAAGTTGCCTGTCATTGAAATGGGCAAGCAGTAAATCTGCTGACATTTCCGCCCCTGCTACCCACCCAAACAAAAAACAAAAAATCTCTTCTCCTTCTGAAGTGACCCTGCTCATTTGCTGTAGGTTTACTGTTAACTATTCTACTCTTTGCTTACGCTTACTCTGTATGTGTGCAAGTGTCACACTGATGGTATTTTATCTTTTTTTCCGTGCTTATTGTCACATTTTGACATAGGTGCCTTCTTTTTCTGTTTTTTGATGGAAGTGAGCTGATAAGTAGATATTGGTTTTCGTTCTGTGTTCAGGATGGTCTTCTAGTCACTACAGTCCAACATTTTCTTCAAAAACCGAGTGATGCAATTGCGCGCAAACATCTGAAGCAGCAGGGCATTGTGGCCTGCATCAGCACCATGTTTCCGAGGCTTGTTGCAGCGACTCCCTACAATGCTTCAGGACCAGTTCTCCTATGAAAAGGTGAGATTGGAGTGACGAGATATGAATTAGGCAAACTATAGAGATATGCCTAATTTTAGGATATTCAAATGGGTTTCATGTTTTTATTTTATTTTCAACACAGTATTGCCCACTGATCTTTTTTAGAAAAACCTTCTTTGATATTTGTTTTTATCTCCCTTTGAGCCTGGAAATGGTTTTTTGTTGTTGCTTGACTTTAAACTATGTGATTCCAAACTACTACTAAAAACATAGCTTTAAACCATCTTTTTTTATGAAAGGGTTGAACATGAAATTTTTATTGTTATAGCTGATTTTTACTTATTTTTGTACCACAGTATGTTTCAAGTAAAATATTGTTTGTTTTATGTGCAAAACAATCTCTCTAACGCCATCTTAGTCCATGTTTTGCTTTGTTTTATCCGTGTGAATTCTCTTGTGTATTTTCCATGTCATCCATGTCACATATGCACAGCCATGATCAAACTCACCAAGTGGCATATCTGATGTTGCAGCCTTCAGTGCTGCTTGGCGACCAGTTTGCTGCACAGTCAATACCTGCAGTGTCTAGCAGCGCTTGCTGTGGGCTTTGGCCTGGACACTGCCCTGTGTTTCTCCCCACAGCCCCTCCATCACTGCCACAACACAGGTCAGTGGTTTACTTCTTGGGCCGATCAGTGGTCAGTCCTGTGTTTCTCCCCACAGTGTCTTAAATCACTGCCACAATGCAGGTCAGTGGGTTTGCTGCTGGGATCCGACTGTGATGCCCTGTGCTTCTCCCCCACACCCCTACATCACTGTCCAAGCACAGGTCTGGGTTTACAGCTGGGACCTATCATTGATCTGCCAGGTTTTCCCACAATCTTTACATCATTTCCTCAACACTGGTCAGTCGATTTGGTTTATTACAGAGTCTTTCCGTTGTTCTGCTTGTGGTTCTCCAAACAATCCCAGCTTCACTCAGAGAAATATTGGGAATGGCAACTGTGTGCCTGTCCATGAAATTCCTTTTTCTTCCTTTTATTTTTGCATGAAAACAAACCAAATGAAAAAAAATCAAATGGATAGTTTTTAAATGCTTATTTCACTATAGCTCCATTGTCAACTTAGAATAAAAGACAAACATGTTTGGAATGTCTGACTGTGACAGCTTAGAAAATCAGATCAGCCTAAGGAAAATTAGCATAGATCAGTTAATTTACCTTATATATTTGCCACTCCTCTCTGCACCCCCCCCCCCCCCCCCCCCCCCCCCACCTTGCCCTGTCCTTCTCTTGTCCTTTTTCTCATTCTTTGTCAGTGTCATTTTCTCATAATTACCTGTCTGAACAAAAGGGCTTTATTTATACTTGGTGTTGAACATCATCAATTATCAGGACCCTCCCCCCCAAAAAAAAATTGGAAGAGCAGGGAGTTAATCAAGCCAGTGGTTAGCTGGCAGAGTCATTGCCATCATAAGAAAAGATAGTCTGCCGAATATTTGTTTTGACAGTAAATAAGAAAAAAATATTACAACTGAGTACTTTTACAGTATGTTTACCTGTCCAAACACTAAAGATGCCCTCCCACCTCCCTCTTTGCAGAAAAAGATGTATAAACTAGCTGAATACTCGCTTTTGGAAAGTCGTTGGCTCACCAGGGCAGATTACTCGTGGTCCTATCTAGAGTAGGTGGCATGGTTAGGTCCCTTGCTCTCCTGATTCAGTTTTTGAGATCCTAATAATATGGTGATATTCTGTGCCAAGTATGAATAAGCCATTTGTTTTAGACAAACAAGTGATTGAAAATCACTTTTATTGTGAAATTCCTGTTTCATCTGTTATTCTACTGTTGTTTTTTTTCATATTTTGAGTACTTGCATTCCTGTATCGGACACGCCAAGAAAGTTAACATTGCATGCAGTTCCCTACATGGTGCAGAGTGTAGTTTATCATACCATACATACTAACAACACATGTCCTAATGGTACACTATCCACCAGAGTCATAATCTATAACAAGATTTTTGTATGTTATGAATGGTCAGGGTGTTTCCCAGATCCATGTGTCTGGACGCCTGGTGCCGGAGTGGCAGTGGCTGCTGTCCCTTTTCCACCGCTCTCAAATCGCAGCTGCCTTGCTGCAGCGTCAACCCTTCCCCTCCACCTTCAGGCTGCTGGCTCGCAGTTCTGTG
>CM031608.1:44701159-44723659 GCA_018398815.1 Conus ventricosus | reverse complement strand
TCCAGTTGTAGACGGGTGAATTGGAGGGAGAAAGTGACAGATGGAAAAGAAAGATAGAAGGACAAAGCTAGAAAATCAAAATTGAGGAAGAAATAAATGTGAACATGTTTAGATATTGGCAAGAAATTATATTTTTCAACCAAAACACATTAGGCTAGGAAGGTCACAGTTACTCTATCAGTCACTGTTGGGGCTAAAATGATTAAAACAAGCAGATTTTTCACATGAATCTGCTGGTGCTTTTCTGATTTTCCTTCTTGAATTTTTGTGCAAGGTGACAGCATTCTTCTCTATGGAAGCTGTATACATTTGTCTGATTTCTCTCACATAAGTGTTGAATTCTTGAAGCAGTATTCTGAATTTGTTTGTGTGACCAGGGTTTGTGATAACCCAAGTGGCCACCTCCACGGGATCGGACGGCCACACCCTGGCCCTGACAGAGAGCGGGGAAGTGTTCAGCTGGGGAGACGGAGATTATGGAAAGCTGGGTCATGGCAACTGTTACCGCCAGAAGAGACCCAAACAGGTTGAGGCCTTGCAAGGAGAGGAAGTCATCCAGGTACATGTGCCTTGGTTCCTTGACTTTGTGTGTTCACTCTTTTTGCATGACAATGGTGCATCCATGCATGCATATGCTTGTGCACAAATTTGTTCCTTAGCTGTCTCTCCTTATGAATATTTCAGAAGTTACATAGTTTAAGAACATTTTCTGGAATCCAGAATTGCAAGAAAGAATCCAGAATCTTACATTTTATTAATTGTAATTAGAGAGAAAAAAAAAGAAGTTTGAGGTTATTTTGAAACAAAAAAGTTTAAATGCAGAAACCAACAAAAAGGGAGCTCTGACAAGTTGGAAACATTATGTAGTGGATGATATCATCTGTGTGAGCCCTCCTGCTGACCAGTTAAGCAGTCCAGTGTGACATAGGTTTAGTTACTAATCAAACTTCTGTACCACGTAGCTCCTGAAATTTGAGACTAGAAGGTTGGCAGTTGTGGAATGCTTGTATAGATAGGTATACTAATATTTGTTGGTCGTTACAGATGTAAGAAATACCTTTGATCTCCATAGCATTTGAAAAAAATTATTGACCTTTCTTTTTAATCACTGTTCTTCCTTTTGTTTTATTCAGTCTCTCTTTATCTCTTTTATGACTTGTGAGTTGACTTAAATGCTGTTTAAAGCAGTGACAGTCCTGATATGGCCATATTCAGTCAGCTGGGCTATAAGCAACATTATCCTTACCCTCTTTATCTCTGTCTCTTTCTTCCCTCTCTTTTTTGATCGCCCTTTTCCATCACTGTGTGTGTATGTGTGTGTAAACATGCATCTGGGTGTCCATACTTCTTGTAAAGGCAGTGTGTGTGGTCCCTTTTCTGCCAAGCGGGAAGGGGGGAGGATGTAATAGTGTTTGGACAGGTAAGTATTATTGTTAACTACTTTTAATAAATTCCTTTTCTTCATACTTTCCAGTTCAAACAATTGCCTAAATAGAGAAAAAGAAAGTGGGAACAATCTCATTTGAGACCAAAGCAATATTTTGGGCCAATGAGCATATAGCTGACCGTGACTCTGCCAACAGCTCAGTGCCAAATGGCCAGAAAGGGCCCTGAAGATCTCAGTCCATATCCGTACAGCAAGCCTAGCCCCCGCTGTCCCTCACCAAGAGAAAGGAGAAAACTGAACTCATTCAGCCAGATTGCAATGTTACGAGTTCATCAGGGGAGATCACTTGTGCTGGCCTAGTGGTTGAGTATACTTAGCTCCCCATTCCCTATTATTGATTTTTATGAGAATGTTGATGTGTGACGATGTTCCCTGCCAAGTGGGGGTAAGGTTTATGAGAAGGAAAGGAATTTTGCTACTTTAAAGTAATTCACTGATATGCTTACCTATCCAAACACTAGGATGCCCTTCCACATCACCGCTTAGCTGTGAAAAGGTGCAAAAACTGAACCATGTTTCGGTATAGTTTATGAAGTGAACTTTCCAAGGACAGTCACTCTGTCAGTCTAACTAATTAAGTTGGTGTGGTGATCTCCCTGCTGTCCCAAGTTTTTTTGTTTTTGTTTTGTTTTTTAAGGATCCTGATAATTTGTGATGTCCCATGCCAAGCAGGGAAAAGGCATTTGTTTGGACAGAAAAGTTATATTGTAAAACTACTGTTAGAAGTAGAATTCCTTTTTGTGAAATTGCTTAGTTACTGTTGTGGTAAGTAACTCACAGTCTGTATGTCCATCATCAATGAAATAATTGGTGCACCTGCAGGTGTCAGTGGGTTTCAAACACAGTGCTGTGGTGACTGTGGATGGCAAGCTGTACACATTTGGCAATGGAGACTACGGTCGACTTGGTCATGGCTCAACAGCCAACAAGAAGGCGCCGGAACGTGTCCTTGGCCTGGAGCATCATCAGATTGGATTTGTGAGTATTCTGTGCTGGAACTGGTGAAAGCTGAGTGATGGGGTTTATGAGTATTCTGTGCTGGAACTGGTGAAAGCTGAGTGATCGGGTTTATGAGTATTCTGTGCTGGAACTGGTGAAAGCTGAGTGATGGGGTTTATGAGTATTCTGTGCTGGAACTGATGAAAGCTGAGTGATGGTGTTTGAGTATTCTGTGCTGGAACTGGTGAAAGCTGAGTGATGGTGTTTATGAGTATTCTGTGCTGGAACTGATGAAAGCTGAGTGATGGGGTTTATGAGTATTTTGTGCTGGAACTGATGAAAGCTGAGTGATGGGGTATATGAGTTTTCTGTGCTGGAACTGGTGAAAGTTGAGTGATGAGATTTATGAGTGGTATGGGTAAGGATTTGTGAGTATTCTTTCCTGGAATTTGTGAAAGCTGTGTGCCGGGATTTGTGAATGGTCTTGATAAAGATTTGTGAGTATTCTTTGTTGGGATTTGTGAAAGCTGACAGCTGGGATTTATTTATGAGTGGTCTAGGTAAGGATTTGTGAGTATTCTTTCCTGGAATTTGTGGAAGTTGAGTGCTGCGGTTTATGAGTGGTCTAGGTAAGGATTTGTGAGGTGGATTTTTTTTTGTTTTTTTGTTTTTGGGGGCGGGGGAGGGGGGGGGGGGCTTGGATTTGTGAGCATTCTACAAAGAATTTGTGAGTTGCTTTCTGAGGAGACATCCTAGAAAAGGCCTAAAGTGGCTGGCTTGGATATGATAATGAAAATGATAAAAGTGAATTTTCTTGGATTCTGTACGGACAATTTGCTCATGTTTTTTTGTTTGTTTTTACTTTATATTGGGATTTGTGAGTTGTGTAAACTGGAAGTTGAGTATGTTAGGTTAGTACTTTTCAGCATTCTCTGTTGGGATTAGTGAATGTTACGCTTTTGGATTTCTGAGCACTCTGTGTTAGTTTTTATCTAACATTATTTGTGAGTATTCTTTATTGGCATTTTGGGGTAACTATTCTGATTACATATTTGTAAGTATTCTGTGCTTGCATGTGCTACTAATTTTTGCTGGGTTTGATGAGTACTCTGCAGTAGAATCTGTTTTTTCCCCAGGAATTTGTTAGTATTTTGTGAATAGAA
This sequence comes from Conus ventricosus, assembly GCA_018398815.1. Classification (NCBI taxonomy): domain Eukaryota; kingdom Metazoa; phylum Mollusca; class Gastropoda; order Neogastropoda; family Conidae; genus Conus; species Conus ventricosus. The sequence continues at coordinate 44,720,110 of CM031608.1, read as the reverse complement.
TTTGCAAACACTCTGTGCTGAGCTTTCTTCTGTTGAATTAGAGAGTTGAGGATGCATTCAGTTGCATGACCAGAGATGCAAACTAGTGTGACTTGAACTGGATTTATTATACTCATCTTTGCTTCTTAGTACCATCTCACACATGTGATAAATCATTCTCCCAGTAGGGTGTAATTTGAAATAATCATGTGTCTTTTAATTCTGCTCATATCGTTTGCAATGTTGTCACAATCGCATACAATAAGGCAAGTGATATTTCTATTGTAGCATGAGTTATTGTTTTGTAATCAGCAGAACTGGAGGTTTCAGTAATTTGAGTTAGTGCTATCAGCCCTACAGCACTTCAGAAAGATTGTGAACTTTCATCTGTACATATAGTTACGTGACCATTTTTTTCATTTTTTTCATTGTTTGCATTTTTTTTTTTACATTTTGACTCTTTTTGCAGGTTGCCTGCGGACTGAATCACACTGTGTGCATATCGACTGATGGGTCCACTGTCTGGGCCTTTGGGGATGGAGACTATGGGAAACTGGGCCTGGGTCACACCACGCCCAAGTCAGTCCCCACCCGGATTGACTTCCTGCGGGGCAAACAGATCAAGAAGGTCGAGTGTGGGACACAGTTCACATTGGCTCTGACCCGTGATGGCCGGGTGTTGTCATGGGGACAAGGTGTGTGTCTGTATGTGTGTATGTTGGGGGAGGGAGGTCGAGGAGGGGTGGTTCTGGTATGTGCAGTAGGGAGTGTGTTTTATGTAAGTGTGTGTGCATGATAGGAAAGTCACATGATCCAGATTATGTGTGATGTGTTTTGGTATGGGCTTACAGATTGTCATAAGTGACGTGTGTGTAAGCTCGCCATGCATGCCGGCATGCAGTAACAGTGTTAAGCGAGAGAAAGTGACTGTGCATGTGTTAATTGTACAGTTGCAGGCTAGATTTATTTTAGTATGCCAATCACCCTCACTTGCCTTTCTGTGGAGTTTTGTTTGGTTGGTTGTATCATTAGTTGTGTGTTGTTATTTTTTATGTGTTAGTTCTGTGGTAAAGAAAGAGGGGAATAAAACCAACATCAAAACTTGTTTTCTTATGCAGAGCGACTGATCGGGCAGCCGGACATGAACCTGCACAATCACTCCAAGCCCCAGGAAATCCCGGAGCTGTCAGCCTTCTTCATTGATGACATCAATGTGGGGCCTGAACACAGCCTGGCCCTGGGCAGTGGAGGGGAGGTGTGGGGGTGGGGCCACAATGCTGACGGACAGCTAGGCCTCGGCCACATGAACTCCCCAGTCAAGGAGCCCACCCGCATCACTGCCCTCACTGGCATTGTCATTCGCCAGGTATTTGTTGTTCCTGTCATACTTTTCTTTTTTCGTGAGGTTAAATTTGTGCATAATCATAGAGACTGGTATGAATGATTTAGAGTATGGTTCATTTTCTTCTTTAACTTGTTTGCTTAGTTTAAGTTCAGCACAGATCCATTGTGAACGAAACTTGGACAGTGGATCCCATAGTGACATTGTCTTCATCTAGGCCATTGATTGCTGATCTTACAGTTTTCTTTTTAAGTCAGAGCTGATAAGGTCTGCACCTCTCAGAGTTGTAAAGAAAACCTGAGAAGGGAGCAGAAAGAAGTCACAAAAATGGAAAGTAAGTCCAACATTTTTTTCAGCTCTGAACAGGTGGGTCACTCGGTTCACTTCTCCAAATTTCAGACCCTGTTGTACGTTGAACTAATCTTTGAACCACGAGTTGGCCATTCAACTAGATTCACATTTACCGTCCGAGAAAAGATGATCTGTTGATGGAAAAAGGCTTTCTGAGTTGATCATTGAGCTTCTCTCTGTCACCAGATTATCATCTGTTATTGGGATAAATGTGGATATTTCCAGTCCGTCTGTTACTTCACTGTCTGACTGAACTGATGTGAATGTGTTCAGATTTCAGCAGGCCGTACCCACTGCTCAGCGTGGACCACTCCGCCACCTCCAGTACGTATCCCTGGCACCCCTCTGCCCTTGCAGCTTGGGGCGCCAACCTGTTTGCCTCCGCAGTTTTCTGCCCTGCAGAACTGCTCCTTGGACCTCATCAAGGGACGCCTGGCTGTCCTCCATCATTTCTCAGACTTGGTCTACTCCTCCTGGCGCCTCATCAACCTTCTGCCCAAAAAGGTGAGTGAGGTAGAAGACCCTGCAGCCAGCTAACAAGCAAGGACTCTGCCATTCCATCAAATAAAGAGAGGAGGGTACTTCTTTTTATTTGATACCTTGGAAGGTTCAAGCTGAATTTTGGAAGGGATTTGGGGGTTCATTCTACAAAAATTGTGACACATCCCATAAAAGTGTGTTTTGTGCTTGCTGGCAAGTATAGGTCAATATTTAGCAACTAATGTTCATATTAAAGGCATTTACCAACTGGTTCGTGATTTTTCCCTGACAGAGAAAAGTTGAGATACATGTGAATGCAGTGTGTTCTTGAAATCCTAGAAACATACAGACCTGCCTACCCTTCCGTAATCGTCCGTAATTTTACGGAAATTAACCCCCCATTACGGAGGTACGATTTTCCGTGCGAAATTACGGAAAAGAAAATTGAAAAACTACGCAAATTTCAGACTCGAAAAATTGTCGACTGCTAGACCTTTCCGAGACCGCAGAGTAACTTCCCTTGACTCAAGCCGAAACCACAGATAGTTCGGAACTTGCGATTGGTCAATGTGGTGCTGTGGGCCAACACGACACGCCATCACATCTGTGCGCCCCATTCGAAGCTTTTTGTTCAGCCATTGTAAGACAAAGTTTCAACCGATTTTTTGCCGGCGATTGTGAAAATGGCGGAGAAATCTTCTAAACGTTTGCATGAAACCGATGACGAGGGTTCGAAAACCACTGTGCCACAACGGAAGAAGGCGAAGAAGCAAGTGTTCCGAAGTAAATACACGCGGACTTGGCCTTGTCATGGACCTGGATTTGTATACTCATTTCTGCTCGGTGTGCAATTCAGACTTCTCCATCGGACATGGGGGAGCAAATGACTGCAAGCGCCATATCTCGGGGAAAATGCACAACGAGACAGCTGCGAGTGCCTCCAGTCAGAAGATCACATCGTTGTTTACGAAATCCAGCGAGAGCAGCCGTCAGACCCACACACGGAAGATCACCAACGCAGAAAGACTGTTGTGTGAGCTGATCTGCGAAAACAACTTGTCCCTGAGCTGTGCTGACAAGATAGTGGCGAAAATGAAAAGGTCCTTTTCATTTTCGCCACTATCTTGTCAGCACAGCTCAGGGACACACACACACACACACATATTTTTTTTTTTTTTTTTTTTTGGGGGGGGGGGGGGGGGGGGGGGGGGGGGGTTGTACATTAGGTTCTTCATCAGTGGTGTCATCTGTGGTGACTGCTGTGTAAGTTACAAACTGTCAAGTATAACCTTTGAATTGACCTGAAACTCCTGTCCTGAGTCCGTCATCTGCCATCATCCCAAGGTATTTTAATTCTGCTTTGTTGTTTTTGTTCCTTTTTTACTGTTTATATTTTTTGTTAAAATGTTAAAAATGTAGTTGGAGTTTTGTACACATTATTTGTTCAATGTTAAAAATGTAGTTGGAGTTTTGTACACATTATTTGTTCAAAAACGCCGTGTATTACGCGTCCGTGGAATTACTGAAGGAAATGCAAAATTACTGAAAATCTCTGTGGTTATTACTGATGAGCACAACATGAGGTAGGCAGGTCTGAACATATCTCGTGTGACATTTCAGAGCATGCCTCAGCTTAAACCCTTTTATGTAGCAGGACTCTGTGTTGTTAATTTGGATTGCATTCAGTCTCCTTTTTTTCTGAACCACATCCAGTGCTGGTGGCTTGTCTTTGAGCTTTTCTCTGGCACTGTCGAACACACCAAGTCCTGGATTTCAATTGGTGCTCCGCTGTAATCAGTGTGGGTGGATATCCTTGGCACTTTGATTAGAATCCTGGTCCTGGTTTTCCTACATTTTTTTGGTTGACAGAGTGTGCTGCTGTTCATTCATCTGAGTGTTCATGCAGCCCTTTTTTTAAAATCTGTTGATGTTCATGAGCTCATTATTCCGTATCAAAAGATAGATAAGTGCTCATTTATGTATCGTCCTTTGTAGACTTCCAGTCATGATTAGGTCGGTGCCAATGGGTTCAACATTCTTTCACCCATTTTGTGAATCCTGGGAGCATCTTTTGTTCTTGGTACAAGTGGCAACTTAGAGAAAGGTATGGTAGGGAGCCAGCCCACAGAGCCTGTTAATCATCTGGTCTTCCTCGCCTGTGTAAACATGGATACTCATGTGCTTATGAACATTCATAGCTGCTGTGTGTGATCATCTCTGCGGTGTGTGTATCTAAACCAGGACAACTGTGAAGCAGAGTGTGGCATCCCTGGCCTGATCGAAGGTCAACTGAGGAGCGTACTGTCGCCCCGTGTCTACACCCTGCCCATGGTGCGCTCCATCGGGAAGACCATGGTGCAGGGCAAGAACTGCGGCCCCCAGATCACCGTGCAGAGGCTGTCCACCAGGTAGAGGCACATTGGGGGTTGATTGTGTGGGAAAAGGATGGATTGTGTGGGGGCAAGGTAAATTATTTCAGGTAATGGTGGATTTTATGGAAGGATGGTGGATCATATAACAGAGTACTTGACTGAATGTGACAGTGATATTTCAGGCTGTTGTAGATTGTATGGGGCAAGGGTAAATTGTGTCAGGTAATATTGGATTATATGGACGAGTGATGGATTAAATGGAGCAAAGGTGGATTGTGTGGGACAGGGGTGAAATGTCAAGAGGCAAGGATGGATTGTCAGGGCCAGGGGTGGGTTGCATGGAGCAGGGGTGGATTGTTTGGAGCAATGGTGGATTGTTTGGAGCAGATGTGGATGGTGTGGGGCAGGGGTGGGTTGTATGTCCAGCCAACCACAAGAGATGACTCCAGAACAGCAGCACTTTATTCCAAAAGTCATAGGTAGGAGGAGTGACTGGTGGAAAAGGGGGCAGATGGGATGAGGAGGTAGAAAAGAATCCTTGCCCTGTTGGGGGATGGAGTAGGGGTGGGGTGGGGTGGGGGTGGGGGCTTAAACCTGGACTGGCTGCCGTCTAGCACTGTTACTCCTCCATGGTGTGTGTTTTCTGCAGAGGGAAGAAGGTGAAGCCTGTGTACCTGCAAATCGCCCAGCAGGTGGTGCAGCTGAAGGCGGAGGACCTGCGCCTTCCTTCGAGGGCCTGGAAGGTCAAGCTGGTTGGGGAAGGGGCTGATGATGCTGGGGGTGTCTTTGATGACACCATCACAGAGATGTGTCAGGTCAGTCACTGTGGAGTGGTACAAGTGCTCATCTTGTTTGGTGAGTTTTGCCTTTGTTCCAGCTGGGAGGAGTGAACTGAAATATTAGATCCATTTAAAGTGGAAAACTGAATCACATGAGTGGAGAGGTGATAAGGAGAGATGATTATTTTGGTTTGTGCTGGAACACTATGTGTATCAGAAGAGTTACAATTATACATATGCATTAATAACTTTTGTAGATGACATTTGGAGTGAGTGTGTGTGTCTGTGCAAACATACATGAATATATCGAATATTTTTGCTATCCATACTAATCCACCTCAGAACTTGCCAACATAATACTATAACCCTGACCAATGCAGTGTGTGACTTTGTTCTTCAATAGGAACTAGAGTCGGGCATGGTTCCCCTCCTGATCCCAACGCCTAATGCCAAGAATGAATCGGGCAACAATCGCGACAGGTAAAGTAACATTTTATTCCACAAATTGGACTGTTGAAGATAAAGTGCTTTCATTGTATTACACAGCATTTGAAGAGTTTTCTTACTTATGGACACCAGTTTTGTGCAGACCAAGCCGGTCATTTATTCAGACCATTGGCTCTTTTTGATACACAGGTGGGTGCATACTCAGAGGGTACATGCTGACATCTGCAAGTTGTCCACATTTGTTCATGCGAAGTATATGCAACATTCCCATTTGCCTGTGCAGGTGCTGTTGCATGTCATATGTTTTGGGAAAGATGGGGAAAGTGTAGGCAAAGGTAGGAAAAAGTATTGCTGGTTGAACAGGTCTCTGGAAGGAATTTCCAGAGCAGAATATGGCCACATCCTTAAAGGGAACTATGGAGAACATTTGTGTATTTACCTCCCTTCAGTTATTTGGAAACCTCTGCTTACCAGAACATGTTTCATGTTAGAACTTTAAACCATTCATCAGGTTGGGGCAATCAATTGAAACACACATTAGCATTTTAGAGCTGCTCAGAGAGACACAGACAGTCTTATGGTGTGTGTGTGTTTGTGTGTGTATGTGTGTTTGTGCATGTGTTTGTGTTCATGCATGTGTGTGTGTTTCTCCTCAGGTTCTTATTGAATCCTGCCCTGACTGGAGAGGAGAACTTGGCCTTGTGGAAGTTTCTGGGGATTCTGTTTGGCGTGGCCATCCGCACCAAAAAGCCTCTGGACCTGCACCTGGCTCCCTGCATCTGGAAACTAATTGCTGGCATGGAGCTGAAGGTGGAGGACCTAGAAGAGGTGAATTGTTGGGCTGCTGCTCCTATGTCATGGCTGGCTTTTTATGTTGCTGTTGTTAACAATATTGCTGATAAAGGACGGAGACAGAGGACATTAGTGCACACATCTCTCTCTCTCTCTCACACACACACACACACACACACACACACACACACACACACACACACACAGACTGTAGTAGATATGGGCCTTCGTGTCATACCAAGTTGTCAGTGAGGAAAGGCAATAAGAATTTTCTCCCTAGAATAAGTTTTTTGTTTGGTTTGGTTTTCTCCTGGCTCATCAGTACTATGAATAATTACAAAGCTGACTTCTGCATGTGAGTGAAAGAAACTATTTTCTGCAGACAAAAAATCTCAACTAAAATTCTGTTAATGCATGTTTTTTCTTCATGTTTTGTGGTTATGTAGGTGGATCACATCTACATACAGAGTTTGAGGGGTATCAAGGATCTGGATGAAAATGGAATCAATGAAACCAACTTCCATGAGGTTAGTACCCCCTCAGTTGTATGAAATTAGGAGTTGAGAAGAAAGCTGTCTTTAATTTATTTAAAAGAAAAGTCATTCACATTGTGAAGAAAACTTCTAAAAACATAGATTGTTTATAGCACATACAGAGAAGAATATGTATGTATAGGGGTCTGTTTGAGCTGTTGTTGATCATTTTGTGCATGACTGAAACTGTTCATGTGAAAATTTGTCTCTATTGTAATAAGGAGGGTTTTTTTGTGGGGGAGGAGGAGGTTTGGTGTGTGGCATTAAGTGGTCTCCATTTATGTCCTCCATAAACGGTCAAGTTATGGGCTGAAGCGTGATTCACCCAGCGTAATTGTGGAAATGCTGTCATTACCTAAGATTCCAGAAAAGTGATACACAAACCGCTGTTTAAGGGGAGGAAAAAAACAAAACATGATTCCTTTGATCCATTGTTGATGCTTGGTGTACCTGTGGTCTGTGCTGCAGTTCATACCCATTGACTGCTTTGAGGGGCAGTCTTCAGCTGGGGAGATGGTGGCCGTGGTGGCCGGAGGCAAAAACATTCCTCTTCACTTCCACAACCGCTTGCACTACGTGGACACCGTGCTCAACTACCGCCTCCATGAATGGGACAAACAGGTAGAGTTGCAGTCAGTGAATGTTTTCCCTTTCTGTGTTTTCTGCTTTAAAATTAGCTCTTTTCTTTGCAAGCTAACTAACTGGTATATGTTTGCTTGGATGTTTTGTTTTGTATTTGAGAATTGTCTGTGTTGGTCATACAAGTCAGCGAAAATAAGAGACTAGAAAAGCGGGGGTTATGCTATACAGTTGCTTTCATTAATTTATACGTACACATGATCAGAATTCTAAGGTTTTAAGAGTGCTTTCACTTAATGTCAGAAAGAGATGAGAGAGAAAGTAGGGATGCAAGGTGTTTCCAACAGTAGCCTCATAATTTAAAATTTTTATATGCATATACTTGCATACACAAACACCACACGCGCACGCACACGCACACACACACACACAAATACACACACATTCACAAACACGCTCACACACACTTTGACATTGCTGATTCTCAGAAGTTTCTTTTTTTTTTTTTAAATGAAATCAAGTAAGAAAGAGGCTTAATATTAAAATGAAGATAAGATGCCATGTTCTTGCAATCAAACATCACAAACTGATTCTACCAGGTTTCATGGGTCCGTGAGGGGATGTCATGGATCGTGCCAGTTCCATTGCTGACCTTGCTGACAGCACAGTCGCTGGAACAGATGGTTTGTGGTACAGCAGAAGTCTCCATAGACATCCTTCGCAAAGTGGTCAGGTGTGCAGGAGAGAGCATGCACATACGACTTACACTGTTTGATTATGTCTGAACAGAAATAGGAATTTTACTCCTAAAAGTAGTTTTACGTTAAACTTGCTTGTCTAAACAAATGTCTTATTCCTACTTTGCCTGGAAGATCAGTATCATGAAATTCTCCCTTGTGAAGAAAGAAAAGCTTCCACAACTAAAACTTAAAAGGCCGCTTGAGAGCTTCCAAGAGTGCCAAAAGTAAAATAGTCCACACTCTGAAGAACAGAGGTGGGCGTGTTCCCATGCCAAAGGAAAGGAAAGAAACTGAACCAAGTTTGGGTATGATTGATGAAGTGAATGAAGGACGATCATTCTTCTGTCCTCACCGATTAAAGAGGCATGATCAGCTCCCTGCTCTCGCAACTTTGTTTCTCTCAGGATCTTGAAATGGCTATGTTCCATGCTGAGTAGGGATAAGGCATTCATTTGGACAGGTAAGTACAAGAAATACTTTCTGGTTTTCGTTGCCTTGATTTTTTTTTTCAATTGTGTGAAAAATCCATTTGAATAATTTGACTACAGATGGTGTAATAGTCTGTATGATTTGTGATAGAAATGTTATGGGGGGAAAAGCTTGAGGTTTGTCCTGGTTGTGGTCATCTCTAATTTTCTGTGTTGGAAGATACACGAGTGGACAGAAACAATTTGGTTTAGAGGCACCCTGCCAGTCATAAAGTCAGGTTGAAATGATTTGACCTGTGATTTAGCCAGCAGCTGAGGAAGTCATGGTTTACTTGGTATGGAAAATGAGAAATATGAGATTTTGCCTCTCAATTATTTTTGCCTCAAAGTTTAACCATAATTATGGTTTGGTTTTGTTTTTAATGGGAAAAAAATCTGATGTCAGGTACCGTGGTATGGATGAGAATCACATCCTGATCAAGTGGTTCTGGACCATTCTGGAAGATTTCACCAATGAAGAACGTATCCAGTTCTTGAGGTTCATCTCTGGTCGAACACGGCTTCCTTCCAACCCTGCTGACATCACCCAGCGCTTCCAGATCATGACGTCGGACAGGGTGAGTGACATTCCTTTGAGGCATGGTGAGGTCATGCTCTGTAAATGGGCTGAAGACAGACTTGCACACTTGCAAATACATTTTCATTCAAACGAACGCGGCTACTTGATATGGAGCACATTGACAACACATTTCCAGCAGTGTCTTGAGTTTCAGCTGATTCACAGGGACAGTCATTGAAGAGTTGTAATGATATCTTTCCACTTGGAAGGGGCATACTCAATTGATTTGACTGTGACTAAGCAATTAGTGTCAGCAGTATGGGTCTCTCTAATACTGTTCTGTGTAAGTTCAATCAGAAGTTCTGCTAACACCTAAGTGATTCAGCATCAGTGCATGTCTCTTCTGTTCAGTGGGCTCAGTGATGACCTGATAACTGCTCACGGTGGACAGCTGATTCCGACTTTGTGGTATGAATGTGGCTGTGTTTGGAGATTCAGAATAAGTGACAGGAAAGTAAGGCTACTTCTTTGGGAATATGGAAGATGGGACAGCACAAAAAATGGCATTTTTTCACAAGCTGTTTGATTTTATAAGTAGTATCATGTTTTGACTGACTAAAAGTATTGTCCCCAACATACCTTTAACCCTCTTGCATTCGCATTTTCCAGCCTAGAACTGCTGCTAGTATTCGTATTGTTTTGAGAAATTTAAGCTAAAACTCACCTACTGCCTTTGAAAGGCTGTAGTGGACAAAGTTTCCACTGCAGCGCAGTCAAATTTAGTATGCAAAATTCTAATACATCATATTTCATAATGCAGAGATGTCACATGTTTGGGATGCATGTGGGTGTCATTGTCACCCTGTTTGTCACAAAACAATGGGACATCAAACGTTGACAATGTTACTATAATACACCAGACAGACAATAACATTGTCGGCATGCATTTGTTAGTATAAATCATCAAAGGGTGTCCTACTTCAACTTGTAAACAGCAGTCCTGGTTCAGTAAATCCAGTTTGGGGTGTCACTAAGTGTCACATGATTGTCACATACTCAAACATGGGGCCAGGTAACTTTACGGGGTTTTTTTCGTCCTAAAAGGTGTGTTTGTCACTACTTAACAACTTTTAACACCGGAATATACACAGTCACAGAAAGAAGTAAAATCCATTCTTTACACTCTAATGTGGTGTCTGGTCACACACGGCAGGAGGGTGTCACCACTGTCACATGTCACCAATATGGTAAACACTACTCTTGATCCATGGTTTCTACCATGTTTGCTGCATGGCAGAAACCGTGTTTTCGACATCACCCCACTGATCCGTGGCTCGCTAAACCGAAGATAAGTCGACCAGTGGCACAGAGTCTTGGCTGACGTTTGATCCCCATCATGACGAGCACAGTTACGTATGCGCGCATCTCCGCAGGTGTCGTATCCTGCCAAAGTAGGTCAGGTTGTCCCCACTTTGCCATCTGCTGCCTGGCGTACAGGTTCGTCTAGTCAGCAGCTGTAGTAAAAAACAACTGCAGCAGGAAGAGAAAAAAATAATCCAGAGGTGTAGTTGTGTCTGGCAAATCATGATTTGGCCCAGTCTCTTCCTCAAAAGGCTGAACCACAGGTGCGGAAGTCGCCGGTCGCCACGTGGTCACAAACGCAAACAAAGGCGCATCATCATCTTCATCACTTTCTTCGCCCTCTTCTTCCTCTCAAACATCCACATCACTTTCATTTAACTCCTCTCTTTCATATCTTTCTACTTCTTGTAATATATCATCCAACTCCTCTTTCGTATAATCCAAAAAAATCGCCGTCAGTAGAAGCGCTAGCAGACGCCATTTTCAGAAACAAGGCGATGCCGTCTGCAGCAATGGAATGCGGTCAGTTCACGACCCTAGTCTTTGTGATTGAATTGCTTCCCACACCCCATACTACTGCTAAGATTTCATTGGACCCTCTCAGGGATGCACGTTTATTTTGGCCAGCCCTGACTTAAAACAAGGTCGCAGTGTGTGAGGGAAAGCAACGCGGCACGTACGGCGGTTGCGGCCGGAACGAACAGCAGGGGAGACAAACACAGCGGCCGGATACGGGCGAACGAATGCAAGAGGGTTAACCTTTTCTGCCATGGGGTTTATGGCCTAATATTTTGTTTATTTCATGAATAATTTTATAGAACACAAGGCAAAACTTATGAAATTGTGGTACTGTTTTTCATTTAAAAGTAACCAGAAAAAAAGTACTGAGTGCAGAGAATTTTGTATTAAAATCTACTAGTAGATGTAGTTTTCGATGTAGTAGTTCATGTGCCTGTGTGTTCTGATGTTTAAAACTGTGGAGTCAGAAATGTCCATGGGACAACACCAACTCCCTACATCGTGGTCGTTTCTCAGACTGCCTCTGAAGTTGAAGTTCAAACACACCTGTATAGACAGCAGTGCATTTTGGGCCATCCTTATCGATTCAGTGATACCTGGGCCTCTACATTTTCTACAGTATTGTTACATGGACAGTTCTCCATCACTTTCACTCATTGTCACACTCGATGTAAGCTGAGAAATATTTTCAAACTTCTGGGGCTCAGAACAAGCATTGTAAATCAAAAGTATCTTTCGCTTTAGGAGACATCTACCAACGCTGTATCTAAACACTTAAAGCATCTCAAATAACCAGTAAGGAACGAAATGTCGGGTCACCCTTAACAGACAGGTATTTGCAAAATTGCTTGTCTATGTATCATGGAAGATAGTGGATCGGTCAATTAGAATTAAACATATAGAGAGACACATTTGTGCACACACGCACTCACATATATGATGATACATACACAGAACGAGACGCCCTCAAACACACGGTAATTGCCACATGCTGTGTTGCAGGGGATGGACTCTTTGCCCACATCCCAGACCTGCTTCTTTCAACTGCGGCTTCCCATGTACAGCAGCGTTGAAGTGATGGCAGAGCGACTTCGCTACGCCATCAATCACTGTCGCTCCATTGACATGGACAACTACATGCTTACCCGCAATGCTGAGGGTCCTCTGGACTCTGATATGGAACTCGTGGAATAATTCTTTAGCTCCCCCCCAACCCTTCCTCCCCCTTCTGAATTCAGACTGCTTCCAGTGTCCTCTGCAGTGCATCAGTTTAATCTCTTGGAAGAACATCAAGAGAAACGTCAGTAGAATTATGAGCTGATAAAATACCAAAGCAAGGTATTGCTCAAGGATTCTTTTCAGTTGCTGATGTGTTTCTGTCTTGCCACTTACGAATATTTTTAATGCGTCTCTGGATGTTTTTGGTATGTCTCAGATATGAATGTGTTTCAAGTGATGCGAAATTTGACATGAAAAACAGGCCAGCAAAAAATGTTCCAGATTTGTCCAAATCAGACATTTGTGATATTGATGCTCTGGTGGTAGTAACTTACCAATACCAGATCTTTTGCTATTCATTGCTTTCTTTCATTTGCTATGCATGTCTTGACAGAGCAGTGACATTGTTGAACATTCATTTACTTTCTTCGTGTGGGTGGTTGGCTACAGAAAATTATTTATTCACTTTGAATGAATGAACTGTGAAATTATTAATCACTCATTTACTTTCTTTGTATGGGTGGGTGGCTACTGAAAATTAAGGATTTATTGACTTTGAATGAATGAACAGCCAATGACATCCTTCTGTACTTCTCTTGCTGTGACTTGTGTTTTTGTTCATATAAGCTTCTGTTTTTTTTTTTTTTTTTTTTTTTTTTTGTCTTACACAGCAGTTTTGTGGTTATAATGCTGGTAAATTTCAGGAGATTAAAAAGAAAATCTGTGGTCATCGAGTGCCTATTTGTATTGTTGCAAGCTTTGTTTTCATGAATGGAGGTAAGTAATTGATAGTTTTCTCTCAAGTGATATATATGATGGCCTGAAGTCTGTAAGGTTTTTTTCTAAGTTTTATTTCTCAGAGGTAGACAAGTAGACATGTTTGCTTTGATGGACAGTTTAATTTGCCCCCGCAACCCATTCAGCGCATTGTGAGCACCACCTGTCTCAAGTCTTTTCACCACTAGTCCAGGGGTGTGGCAGTCTGCACCAAGAAATTTTAACGTCCTTAATAATTCAAAGACACAGGCTGGCTTCTTGACTGAAAATGAACTTGGCAATGTGATAAAGTGGAAGCTCTCTATTATGACTTCAACAAATCAGCTAAAACCAGGTCTTCTCAGGGAGGTGTCTTAGTAGGGAGGATGAAACTACAGTACTTATATTTGTTAATAGTCACCAAAATCCATCCACACTCTATCAAGACATATTGATTAAATATGTTGTACAAGCCTTTCTTTGTCTCTATCTCATTCATTGGCACACATCAGGCAGGATAGTTGCAAGACACTTATCAATGAGACTAACACAAAGGGAGCTTGATAAAATCGCTCCCAACCATTTTATCTGTACCCATTTACATCATTTTTGGAATCGTGAACAAACTCATCCATCTGGCTAAAATCGATTCTTTACTATTTTGAACCTTTGTCTTTCCTGCCTTGAGTGCTTTGGCAATTTAAATGTCTTTTGAATGTTGTTGGGTTAGTAACTGACCCCCCCCCTCTCCTGGCTTGCAGCCAATAGTTAAAAGTAACTTATTCAGTACCCTTTTGAATGAAAAAGTTGGATTTCAAGTTTGATCAGATAAGAAGAGGAGAAAAAAGAAAAGAGAAACATGACGAAGACAGCAATAAACATATGATTTAAGATATCATCAATGTTTATAATATCAAGTGCAGCCAAAGCATTGGCACCTGACCGTATTCTGATTCAGTATGACAATTGCAAATATCAAAGCACTGACAACAAGCGGTCTAACCTCTGCAGGAAGTCGTGCACAAAAAAACAACAACGTGGTTCTCACAAAACATAATTGGACTTGTTGGAGGATACTGAGACCATCCAGTTTCAAGTAATCCTATAAGCCATCCAGAGTGAGTTTGGCATTTCTGCAGGTCATTGTTGAGAGGTTGCACTGTATTTGTCTTTTAGATGACTAACAGTAAATAAGTGGGGTATTTTTTGCTCCCATAAGAAAACCTAACACAGAGTAACTTTTATTCAAGACTGGCACAGCCTTTTAAACTTGAATAAAGTCAGACAAATACATAGACGAACAATCTAATAGTGGGGGAAAACACAAGCGCAGGCCAACAACTGAACTGTCTTCATAGTAATGACTTGGCAAAGATTTGGACTTAAGGAGGGTGGGGGTGGGGGGGGGGGGGGGAGTTTGAAGATGGTGAAACTGGGAACATGAAATACAGATATGAAAACTCTTCACTAGCTGCATAAGGGAACCATCGCAATCCCTTTTGAAGGCAGATATATCTGTTTTGCCTGCTCCGAGGCCTTTCATCCGCTGGGTCGGAACTCATCAGGGAGACACGGCTGGTTGTGTCCCAGCGGACGAAAGGCCTCGGAGCAGGCAATACAGATATATCTGCCTTCAAAAGGGATTGCGATGGTTCCCTTATGCAGCTAGTGAAGAGTTTTCATATCTGTAACATATTTTCTTAATTTCATGTTCCCAGTTTCGCCATCTTCAAACTCCCCCCCCCCCCCCCCTCCTCCTTAAGTCCAAATCTTTGCCAAGTCATTACATGACATTCCCAGCAAGAGCAGATCAGTGTGGAAGAACATTCCATGTGATGGTCTCCATAAGAGATCAGTACATAGCCACAGAGGTTAGTATATGATCATTTTTTAATAGTTTCTTTTTAGTGTAGCAGTGACATGGAATTCATGATTGGATGGGAAGCAAACGGCGTAAACAAAGCCAGAAGCCAGCTCCGTCATCGACAGCAAGCAAAATGCTTGGTAACGTAGTGGCCAAAAATATTCATGTATAAGAAATGAAGAGGAGTAGGGTGGGGGTGAAGGGGGCTAGGTCTCCAGTTCTCAGCCCTGCCCATCACCCTTCCTTTAAGAAGTGGGAAAGGAGCAGGTCTAAAGACAGATTTGAATAGTTATATGAATAAGTCAATAAGCAGAAATAACAGGAGTTACGCAACAACTGACCGATTCTTTTCCATTTTTACAAGGTGGGGGAGGTAGAGGCCTGTATCTCCTCCCATCCTCTGGTGTAGGAAATGGGAAGGGAACAGGTTTTAAGGTTGGTATCAATTGTTCTGACCTTTTTTTCCACGCCATCATGTGCAAATACAAGTTCAGATCTTGGTTAAGCACCTGGAATGGACTTCCCTCATTTGATCCCACTCCCCTTTTATATCAAGAAATCTCAAATTCTGTGGCCCTTCATGCTTAGCTGTCATGTCAGCCTCAGTTATTATTTCCTCACGACATCCATATGTAGCATGTCAAAATCTTTGGTGGTGGCAAGTTGATTGGAACACTCGCATTCTGGCTCCCTCACTGAGCCACTATAGTTGTCAGTAAGTAAAGTCCTGCTCACATTCAGAACAATACTTGAAAACCACACAGTACTTCCTGTCTGAAACGGTCTTTGCCACCTGTGTCAATCCTAAGCAATGTTTTGCGAAGGCTGTTGCACTTTACCAGGGACTTGGTAGTGAGATTGTATATGCTGTCCGGCATGGACATAAGCTGTCTGTTGTGCAGTTTTGACAGGAATCTGCAACTTCTTTTTTGATGTTTGTTGGGATTTTTTTTTTCTACTTTCTAACTAGATGCAAGCTGTGTAAAGATTCTGGGTTATAAACACAAGCCATCAACCTCTCCTCTTAGGATCTTGCCAGCCAAGGCAGAATGGGAAGTTTAAGAGGAAGACTTCAGTGTTCTATATTAATTCAAGGTTGAGTGTGGGTAAGGCTAAAACCAGTTTAAGCAGTTGACTGTTTAGAACCTGAACGTGTTCAGGAAGATTTAGGCTGACAGTCTGTCTTGGGGTCGAAAAAAAAAAGGGCTCCACAATATTGATGATTTTTTCATGTTTCTTTTCCCCGAGTACCACAGACATGGCAAAATTATTAAGCAAAAATGCTATTGGACTCCATATGTGTGTACTTAGATTTTTGCTGTCATTTTTTCAGTTCAGCTGAAGTGCGATGCTACATCTACATTTTCTGTTCCAATTTTGTTCTGGTGTCATTCTGTTTTCGTGCATGTGGATGTTGTTCATGAGTTTGGGCATATTTTGAACAGTTGTCATGGCATGGGTTTTGCATATTTTTTAGGCTTGACAGTGCTTTAAGTTCTGTGGTTTGGGTTGTTGTTTTGAGTGTGATGTGCCAGTATGCTGTATGTATCTTGTAATTAAAATGGAATTGTTTTGAGCCCAAAATTAAATGCAAATTTCTGTTTGTAATTTTGTTGTTGTTTGTACTCGTATATCGAGATAGTCTCATATGTGGTGTGTGTGTGTGTGATGCAAAAGACTTTTCCTATTATAAGTGTTATAAGTAGTTTTTAGATATACTAACCTCTCCAAAAAAGTGCCTGATCAGAGGGTCTGTTGCTGTCTGAGCCTCTACCATCCCTCCCAAGCAGTCCTGGGCTGTCACATCATCTGCCTCATCTCTCAAATAACATCTTCCAAAGGTGGTCTGACTTCAGCTGTTCCCGCGTTTCATGCTGCACCATACCAGGGAGCCCAGCTTTGTCTTCTTCAAGAAAGACACTGATGCTCTGACAAGACAGTCAGTCTGCCCCCTGTTTGTGCTGGGACTGGGGTGTGGTACCGAAAGGGCCAGAGGGGGCACAGCTTTCCTCAAAGGCCACTGTTTGAGCTAGCAGTTCTTGGCTACAAGCGGAGGGCATTCAGAGAGGGTGACTATGCCGTCTTCATGCCAAACCAGGAGACAAGGATCCCTGGAAAAGGTGTGAACCTTGCTTAATCTACAAGCAGACGCTTAAGTGAGCAGTGAGCAAAAAGCGTGTCTTTAGGGTCAAGTTCTCTAGAAAACAAATCAGTTGTTGTTGTTGTCGTACCCTGGCTAAAAGACTCCAGGGATCATCCGAACAGCCGAAGCATTTGAACACTATGGCACAAATGCATCAGCTGGGATGAGAACATTACGTGTGTGACCGTTTTTGATTACCCCGCCACATGGGCAGCCACACTCCGACTTCGGGGATTTGGGAGACTGTGTTATGCTAGGAGCTTGTCACGACTGAAGACAATCCCCACATAACTATGCAGAGCATAACAACATTTTGATGTAGCCTTGGTGTTCTGGCCTATGTCAATTGGTCTGACACAGCCTTAAGCCAAGGCGTAAACAAATCAGTGAGAGGCTCAAAGTCATCCGAGGCCAGACACTCCAGTACTAGTGGGAGACTTCACTTTGTAGCCCTGCTCGGTTGAGATTTCCCAAGGAGAATGTCCATTATGTGCCATTATGACTAAAATCAAGTACTCTCATGAAGCAAAAGGTCCTAGCAATGGCAGATCTGAAGCTTCTAGCCTGAGTCAAAAAGATCTCTGAGAAAATGTCATGTCCATAATTTCTGTTATCTGCCTCTGAGAGAGAGAGACAGAGAGAGAGCAAGTAGCCTGTAAGTAGTAGGGTTAGGGACTTCTCACCCCTTAAAAGGGGTTGTGGTAAGGGGTTGTGGTTGAGGTCACAAAGTTCGAAACGCCGAAGGGGCGAACCATATGACACAGGATGGTCAGTGATGACATCCCCTGATCGATGTGACTTCCCTAAAAATGAACCTACGGGCGATGACGATGCTTGCATCTTGATGGTGCAATCAGATTTAACGTTAAAAAAAAAAACTGACAGACTGGTTATAACATTTTTTAAGCACTCTCACAAGGGTGACAACACATTAAAAAAAAATAAAAAAGTCACCTCCCTTGAAAGACCCGAAGTGAACTAGCTACATCCTTATCAGCTGATCATTACTGAATGTTGATACTCCTATTAAAACGCCTTAGGGGCGATGGATATGACACAAGGAAGTTCAGTGAATGCATCGCGAGATCGATGTGTGCTCGCTAAGAAAGACCCTAACGGGGATGACAACGCATGCACGGTAATTTATACGCCTGTCTGTCAACTTTAAAAAAAAAAAAAGAAGCTGAATGTTTTTTTAAACCATTGAACTCTATAATCGAATCTGGAAGGTTATATTTACGTGTCAAAAAAAGAAAAAATCATGGTGCATCAGAGCATCATGATAGTAGTGGAAAGGACATGTTTTCCCCCGTCCGCTGATCGTTCGAGCTATAAAACGGACTAAAGTCAAAGCAAAAAAAGTAATTTTAACTTTAGTCAGTCTTACAGAACGAAGGACCACCCAGGAAACACCACGAGGAGGTGGGGGACTGTTTCCCAAAAAATAATGGATTAAACAGCACACTCTGATACAAGAAAAAAAGAAAACGACTATTTGAACACTCATCAAGACCACAATCACGTTGGAACACTATCTACAAAAAAAAAGAAGCGACTGGGGAGGGGTTAACGAAACAAAAGTCTATACAGACGTAGGAAAAGTTGTGACACCGTCAGAAGCGAGAACTCGTTTAATGTAAAAAAAGGAAAGAGAATCGGGTTTGAGGTAGTAAATATGATTTTCCGGTCCGTTTGATCTCGTAATAAG
>CM031608.1:44673525-44701059 GCA_018398815.1 Conus ventricosus | reverse complement strand
GACATTTTGGGATTTGCTAGCTTGAAGTGATATATTTTGAAAGCAAACAACTACTTGATGTTGATGTAATACATATTATCTTTGGTAAACAATGGAAAAAATCAAGTACTATTTATGTCTAATTTGCTTGTGAAGAGAATCTATAGTATGTGTGATGAGCAAATAACTCTTTAGAAATGTATATATACATGTTTTGATTGTGCAATGAGACAAACCAATTGTTTTCATTGTCACTGTCAACAAGGGAAAGCAGGTGACTTTTCAAGGGGACTATAACACTACATGTGGGAAAAAGAAACTATGTTTAAACTATGTTTATTTTGGTTACATGTCTATTGAGAAACATTTACACTTGGAAATATTCTCTTTTCATGAGGGTTTTGAAACATATGATGTGAGACAAGATCAAGGGAAAATATGTGCTTCACATCTTAATGTATGAACACAATTTGTACTTTGAATTGTTGATATCCCTAATTGTTTTATCCATGTAATTTGTGAAATGTATCTTGTGGAATATGGTGATCAATTATGACTGTTTTTTTTTTATAGAAAATTGAAAGTTTGAAAATATGCTATTTATGGGGGATCATGGTGATTGATTCTATACGTTGATTATTAATTTGGTGAATCATGTGCGATGGTTACACATTTTGAGATTCATGGCTGAAGATGTGTTTAAGTGAAGTTGTATATCCTTTAAAAAATTTTGTGGAGAAAATTTTTTCATCCCAGATGGGGGTGTCATGTGACGTAGCCTCACATCAAGGCATGTGACGCTCCATCACATGTAGTTAGTGATATGAATCATTTCCCCGTGCCACAATTAAAGGAAGAATATTCATGTGGCTTGACTAGTGTAGCGGGCGTCCCCAAAATAATTGTGAGTATGACTCATTCAAGGAACAAATGTGGTCTTTGGGGTGAAAGTGACCACTGATGATAGTTTAACAAGGGCTGGTAAGGTAAGGTGCTGGTCACGTGTTTTGAACACTGAGTATGCACTCACTAGGAGAAGGGGGAAAGAGTCAGTTTTAACCCAGCAGATGGCCTAGAGACTCGAACCTGTCAGGACGGTGGTCCTCGTTGCTGACCAGTCATTACCAGCCCTTCACCCTTCACCCTTCACCCGTCACCCTTTACCCTTCGCCCTTCACCCTTCATCTTTCACCCCGTGAGGTGGTTGAAGGGGGCCATGGTGTGGGAACACACCGGTAGTTCAGCCCCAGCCATACCAACTCCAGGGAGAGGAGTTGAAGCTCTTTCATTTCGCAAGAGACAGAAGAAGTCGCGGAAGAGAAGTCGAGACTCGTACTCCAGGACGGGAGAGTTCGAGGGGGCAGTATATTGTCTCAGAGAGACAGGGAATTGAGAAAGCAGGGAAGCTTTTACTTGAGGCAGGCAGGTCCTCAGTGATTACGGGGTTATGTATTCTCCTGGTCCGGAATTTGGGATAACGGAATGTGAAGGCCATAGCTTTATAGAAGCGGAACTAGATTATTTTATCTCTCGTGTGAGGAGAGATACCTGTGTGAAGATTGATTTGTCTCTTGGTGTGAGGAGAGATACATGTGTGCAGATTTATTTGTCTCTCAGTGCGGGGAGAGATACAGGTGTAAAATCTGTTTACAAAATTGTTGTTGTGACTTAGTAAAGTGTTTTCCCAGAAGGAGGGGGGGGAGAAGAAAAACATTCGGTAGTGCGCCTTTTGGTTGTTGGAAAGATTGCGTGTGCGTATGGAGTAAATGCTGTCATGAATGCGGTATGCAAAAGTGACAGTGTGACACCAGCCGACCGCAAAAGGCCATATCAGGGCTGTCACCCACGTTAAAATCAACTCACCAGTCATTAAAAAAAAAAAAAAAACAAAAAAAAAAACAAAAAAAAAACCAAAACTTTCACACATCTCTTTAAATGACATCGTGTAAAAACGTACCAAAACTTCGTTAAAATCTTTCTTCCGTAAAATCTTAAATCAGATGAAAAATGTTAATCTCTCTCAAAAACTGAGGATCACATCTGGCGGGACATCCCTGAACAGGATCTTCATGGACTCCGCTGTAAAATGTTTGTGTCTCACATCGTGCAAGTCCCAACACTCTAAAAGAACATGTTTCATTGTGAGTGGCGCATGACATGGAATGCACCACGGAGCTTCTTCACTCTTTAAAAGGTAAGCATGGTAAAATACGAATGGCCGGTGTGCAGCCGGCACAGAACCGTTTCCCCTCCGAAGCATGAAGGGAGTCCTACAAAATGAGGAAATGTTTATGCTTTGATTTAGAGACCATTTCACGAGCCAGAATCAAGGCTGTCAACTCAGCAATGTTGATGGAGAAGAAGAAGCTCAATGGTGCATTCTCTGTGATTACTGCTCTTGGTGAAACATTTTTATGGAGTGTTGGGACTTACATGAGGTCAGATATATACATGATGTCAGACATAAACACCTTACAGCAGCGGCAATGAAATTCTTGTTTACAGACATCCTACCTGATGTGATGTGTGTGTTTAATTTCTGAGATAGATCGATATTTTTCATCTGATCTAAGATTTTAAGGAAAAAAGATTTCTAACGAAATTCCAGTGCAGTTTTAGAACGTTTATTTCAATGAGTTGTGTGTGTACTTCTTTTCTTTTTCTTTGAATGTGACTTGAGAGTTGACTTCACCGAGGTGCCAGCCCTGATGTGGCCCCTTGTGTCGGCTGGGCTATAAGCAACATTATCCATCTCAATTACCTCTCCTAGAGAAGCAAGAGTCCTATTTAGGACCGAAAGGACCTGAACTAGAACAAAACTATCCACATTTTTCTGAAGAAGGTCATTTACATAGTTGACAGTACCAGTAAATCCCTGAAGCCTGGGGGGAAGGACGAATGACAGAGGTCTGAAGAATGAAAGCCGAAGCGCAGGTTCTTCTGTGATACCCAATGGACAGTAATGTGGAAGCTGGCATTTGAGAAATCCAGACTGACTGCCTAGTCTCTGGAAAGGATGGGGCAACGGAGTCTGCTGACCATCTGCACAGAAATGTTCTATGATTGGTCTCCATTTGCCGTTTCTATTGGGGACTAGGATTAGAATAATGAAGCAGCCTGGAGTTCAAGGGAGGGAACTACCATTATCGCTTTCTTCTCGATCAAAATCTCAACTTCTACGGTCGCCTTCACAGCATCTGAAAGAAATTTGTCCAAACAGAACTGGAAGTGGATGGGAGAGGAAAGGTGCACGAAAACATCACACCTTCCCAGACCACTGAATGGTCTTGTTGTCCCGAGTGAGATCCTCCCACAGGTGAAGGAAGGCAGCGAGATTACCTCCCACTAGAATGCCTATGAAGCCTCTTAACAGTCCATTCTTCTTGTCTCTGTCGTGGGTTCACCTCCGCCACTGGGTCTGGGGTGCCGTCCTGTAAAAGAGGGAACTGCTTTGAACAGCCCAAAGGGTGGGAGTGCGCCGAGAACAAAAGGGCAGAAGGAGGGAAGGGAGTCTTTCCCTAACCTTCACCGACACCTTAAGAAGGGTCTGTGGGAAAGGCAATGTGTCACCGAGAGGAGCGTGCCTGTGAGTGGCCTTGAGATTATCCAAACACTAGTTTCCACATGTGTACATATGGGAGGAAGAACAGAATGCTGACATCAAACCAGCTGAGGAAACAGGGTCTGAAACCTTCTGCCAAACAAAACAAAACAAAAACAAAATATTCTGCTTCGAAATTGCAGGACTGGAAATACCCACTCGTCTGACTGACCATGACAACTAAAACTTCTGGCAGGACAAATGGAAATTCTCTCTCCACTTGTCCATTGGGCAACTAATTTTTGATGGCCTAAGTGAAAAGACAGCTCAGAAGGAAGCTGCAGTGTAGACTGATCTCGCTTCCGTCTTTCCCTTTTCTTCTACAGCCCCCAACCCCCAATCCCCACACCCCAACAAAGCAAAGCCTTCCGCACAATCTAGTTTTATCAGCCTTGACTCAATGGTGACACAGTGAAAATGGACACGTCATTATCTCATTACGACATTTTGACCACAAAATTACAACAGCATGCAGTGCACACATGATCTACACGTTTAGTATGTTTACTTTCCAAATTTCTACTCGGATTAGTAAAATGAGAGCTACACTTAACTTTCTGCATTTGTAAAATTATGTCACTAAAATTAAAAAAAAACTGTGCGAGTGTTAAAGGTAGGCGTGTTTACCTCATAGAGTGTTTGTTCATCAGCAAATTCACTGGGAAGAATTAGATGATTTATCAATCAAAAGTCGTGTTCCCTATGCCATAGAAACATGTTCTGTGCTGGATCCTCTACCTGTCACAAATCCCATCGCCTCCTGAAATGCATACAGATGTCATTCCACCATCTTGTTTGGGGAAAAACAACCTCCAGCTGATCTCAAAACAACACAGTAAGAAGGTCACACCATTTTCAGTCTACAGGAAAGAACTGTTTGTAGTTCAGGTCAAGTTAACGACCTGTATATTTTCCCTTGGATCAAAGCTTGCACGTGCATAAAAAGGAATTGCACATTCTGCTGAAATTATAATAAATTCTGCATTATCATGTCTTGTCTGTGGGGTGGCAAAGTTTAAACTTCAGCAGATCGCCATTGAATTAAGGGATTTACTGTAAATGATTTAGTTTTTTCGTTTGCTTTTTTGGATGTGACTTTTTTTTCTCCATAGGCAGTGACAGCCCTGAATCCTACACCCTAATACTGTAGCCACCAAATGGGTATGTCCAGTTGCAGACAGTGTAATTTGCAAGTTTCTGAATCGATAACAGACAACATCCATGATAAACAGCACTTCTCACCTCCATACTCGGAGGAGTAATAGCTTATCCTCTGGTTAGTGGGTTGGGTTAGATTTATTACGTGCTCATTATTTCTGTTCATCCAAATTTGACATCCTATCAAAATTACAGAGAGGATAGACAGTTCAACAGGTTGACAAAAGAGCCATCCTAATTTGTTAAATCTCAAGCTATCATTAAATCTGCTTGATTTGATGATTACTTTGTTTGTTTGTTTTTCAGTGTTAGGGAATGTAAGCACACGTGCACACATTCACAAACACCATGCTGACCGTCTCTTTCCCATCCAAACACACACCATTTCTTTGTTTCAAATAAACCACTGTTGAGTGAATGTGAAAAAAAGGGAATTAGCAGGTATGAGGGAGGATGGAAGGGCGAGGAAAAGAATGTGGAACTTTGGAGGTGGATGGTTTGAGGAAGTAATGATGAAAACAAATTGCACCAAGATGAGAAGAAAATAGAACATAAGTGTCCTAGCACCTCTCCCTCCCTTTTTTCTTTATAAATGTGATGTAGATGGTGACTGGTTAACAGACCATTAGTTACTTTTTGCTAAGTTTAATTTGAAAATTATTCCTGAAGAGAAATTGTGAGAGAGGCAGGGATTAGTAGACACTAAGCAATACACAAGGACAGTCACTATTTTTCTTGCAATGAAACAACATCACATAATTTCAAACCAATGCTGCCAACGCACATGCAGACAAAAAGATAGAAAATAAATTAGGAAATTTTCACTCGAAGCATGTATCCAGCTTTGGTCTTACTACCCTCAAATGTGCACATAGAAACAACCGCTGAAGAAATGTATAAACATAGACATTACTCCACACTGCCATTTTCCTTTCATAACAACCACTCTGAGCTTGCCTAGGCATGTTCTATGTGAATATGTTCAAGATTATGTATTTGATAAACTCGGTGTTTGAACATTCCTTCTGCTGGTGTTGCTCACAACTTCTTTTTGTGGGCAAGTGTCATTGTTTTATGTATTCTTATCTGCATGCATGCTGAGTGAATGGGTACCGCACGCAGCATTGGTTTGGAGTTATGTGCATGCCATTGTTTCAGTATGTAAGCAAAATTTACTGTACTTGTCTATTATTTACAGTATTTGTTAGAAGTGAGTATGAGTGTGTGTTTGCGCTAACAACTAATCAAAGTGAGAAACAACACAGATGTCACAGTGAGACACAACACAGATGTCACGTATTCTGAGGGAATAATTTATTTTCAATGCGTCAGTGCAATGACAGCACAACCCCAAGGCAAGTCAATGTCAGGGAACAACATAATATCCACCCCTGCCCCTTATAAAAAAATATTTTTTTTAAAAAGAAAAAAAACTGTCATCAAAAGGATATCGAAGTCTTTCTCCGATTATCCCACATAACCATAGAAAAAAAAATCAGCTCTTTCCCCATACAAACAACAAAACATCCTACACAATGTTTTGCTATATTTCACTCTCCACCGATAATACTAAGTCAACTGATCATCAAAGTCAGTTTTAAAAGAAGGCGGAGAAATGATAATGAGAACTAAACAATTATCAACAGTGGGCTGGGGATTCACCAGAACTTTGACACTAACAACAACAACAACAACAACAAAAAGTTCCACAGACAGGGAATGAATAAAGTGAAGTGGCTGCATGTGGTATTCGAAGACCTGTTGAAAAGAAACCAACAATACAAGAAATCAGACTTCAAGTATTTCACCATTCAACAAATGTCGACTGAGATCATTCCTGTTCACCTTTCTGTTTTCGTCATGATTACTTTTCAAGCGACTGTCCAATTTCAAGTCTCATGACATGTACATTTCACACATTGATAACTACAGCGTCCCTCCCTTCCCCTTCTTTTACACATATGTAAACAATTTTGCTGCAGATTGACAACAAATCCACTCTTGCAATGGAGCAAGAAACACAACCAAATTAGCCCCATCAACATGTCTGCTACAGAACACACGTTGTCCTCACAACATAACATTTTCCACTTTTCTTTCCATCCCCACCTCTGACTTGACAAAACCCTGTAGATTGTTGCCGATAGTTGAAGGAGTCGGTGCAAATCCCTTGACTTGTGTGCATGCTTCTTCTTGCTAGCACAATGCACGCACATGCATACACACACACTCTACACACACACACACCCCCAATTTCCACTCCCTCTCCTCCCCACACACACACACTCCCCACAACACACACACACGTTTATAATTACTAAAAGAAAAACTCCTTGGAACAGTTTTCTTTCTCTCTTTCTTCATTCCACTGCAAGAACTCACCGGATCACCATAAACTAGATGTTTGTATTTGTGACCATTTTAATCCCACCATTAAGATAGTCACATTCTGACCTTGAGGACCAAAAATCAGCTCACTCTGACATTTTGCCCAGCAGCTCTGGGAATTTCTCTACCATTCTGAATGGGATTAACACAGTCAGAGGCTATAGAGCCTCTCATTTTTCACTCTCTCTTTCACAATCAAGTTTCAATCTCTCTGTAAGAATCAAATAAATACTGTGTATATACATTTGGAAAAACTAGAGAATGACATGTTGCCGTCCAATGACAGTCCCTTTGCATGGGAAAATGTGGGTAGCATCAAACTTTACTAATACAAAAAAGAAAGAATAGTGTGGAATGGCTTTAAAAAAGAATTTGGTACAAAGATCTGAACAAAGACGGAGTGAATGTCAAGGACATTCGAAAATACTTTTTGTGTGTGTGTGATCAGTTTGACTAAACTGATTGAAATTTGAAGTTTTCTTTCACTTTTTGTTTTGATAGAAATGGAATACTTATTCTTTGGAGACAAATATCCAGCCCTGTTGTTGCCACTGTGGTCGGCTGAGGTGTCATCAACTTGTCGTGGAAACAATATCAATAGAATAGATTTGTGGGAAACCTGTAAATTTATCACTAACCTTTTGACAGCTGAGACTCTGTGAGGTACTTTGTCCCCGACCACTGATCCATTACAAGCAAATTCATTGACCATATCCCAGTGCTAATGGACAGGGTTGTTTACTGAAAAACAGGTTTGGCAGTCACAGTGAAAGGGTAAAAAATTCTGCTGAAATGCTCCTACTGCGCTTGAAATACCGGGACTTCTCTTGCCTTCAATATTCATATTTACACAACTCGATTGAATCATCGTAAAAGAGCTGTTATTCTCCTCAAGTCACACCAGACTTGCTGACTTCAAGAGAAAAATCATTTTAAAAAAAGATGACTGAACTGTATACATAGATATGAAATATGACATGAAATAAAACATCAGCGGATAGAAAAAAATATGAAGATTAAATTTAATCTAGCCAAATGGCAGTATAGCTGAAATATTTCTTGATATGTCATTTAAACATGGTGTCCAAGTCGGAGGTGTAAAACCAACAGGCTCTCAATGGCAAGGTATCAGCATACCATTTCCGACATGACTCGAGTGAGATAATGTTGTTTTTTGTGTGTGTTTTTTTTTAAGCTGACAACATACACGTTCAATAATCATTAGAGTTGCAAAAATGGACTAAGACCTGTAACATCTTTTCATCATAAATATTGGCATTTGTATAAACAGCATCATTCCTGAAAGGATTATAACACAGTTTTGTTTTAAAAGATCACAGCAGTTGACTGGTTCATACTAGCACACACACACACACACACACACACACACACACACACACACACACACACACTCTCTCTCTCTCTCTCTCTCTCTCAAATACACACACACACACACACACACACACACACACACACACACTCTCTCTCTCTCTCAAATACACACACACACACACACACACACACTCTCTCTCTCTCTCTCTCTCAAATACACACACACACACACACACAAATCAAAGAGAATGTCCCAACAAGACAAAATGAAGCACACACCCAACTACAAACCAGGCTCACATATTACATCAATTACATGCAGATAATGATTATTCTGTTCGTGATGGCTTTTTTTTTGTCCTTTAAAAGTTTAAAGACATTTTCTGTATGAAATCTGGGTAATACTTTTTTCCTAATCTAAGAGAGTAGCACCAATTCACTGAAGGAAAAAAAAAGTTATAGATTGCTCTACTGTAGTACTTTTCTCTACTCATTCCATTCTTCAGCTCTTTCACTGAAGGTGATGCAGGACTGTTTATTCAAAGTTGGAGCAATGTCTAGCAAGTGAAACAGTCTATGGAGGGGGTAGAAAATGTTGAGTAAGCATGGACTAGCCTTCGAAAACTGTTCACTCCTGACAATGAAAGAATGAAATTTACCTACTGACACACACAAACCTATGCTTCAGATGTCAAAAACAATGACAAATTCTGCTCCTGGGGACAAGAACAGAAGGTTTTGAATGCACCGGGTTATTGGTTTTTGCCTAGGACAAAACTTATAACCATGTGCATGCAATACAAACCTCTTATGCCAAAAACTGAGAGAAAGACTGGTCTCTTATGATAATTCCAAACAATAAAAAACAAAAACCCAATGAAAATAAAAAACTGAAATGAAAACAAAAGGAATCTGACTTACTCCATGCACCAAACTTATAAATAGACTTCTGACCAAAAGCCAACTGTGATCGATATTTGAGCGTCATGTCAGCAAGAACAAGACATGATTTCAGGACAGAGAAAGGGCAGAAGATGGCTGATGGGGTTATGGGGTGTGGAGGAAGTGGGGGCTGTAGACAACCAGAAAGCACTATGCCATGAAACAAATCCATGATAACAAGAAACTTACTCGTACCTTTCTTAAATGTTTCATTCGCACATACACACACACACACATATAAGCACAGAGAATGAGATTTCATTTTACATAATTTGAATAAATGTAACATACTTCATGGACGGACTTCATAAAAGATAATATAAATATATAACTGCATCAGCAAGTGTTGAACAAGGTAGGCCTGGGAATCCAGTATGTGGAACATACTGTATCTTTCATTTATTGGTATTATTTCCTTGATGTATATTTTTCACAAGCTATCTTCATCCCATATGACCCGCATCACTTAACTGTCATCGATATTCTAGGACAGCATTACAGCTTTTTCAGTCTCTTGCACGACAAGCATAAGATCACAGTTGCTGCTTTGTTCTGGTTTGATCTCGATCTCTCTACCCTGTGTGGAGAAATATCTTGGAATAGACAGGAATCGATCTGTGCTGGCTGTGCGATTTTGATATATGGTAATGTTTTTATTTGTTTTATATATGAAGGTACTTTCCAAAAGAATGATAGAGAAAAAAAAAAGACTTAATCATATGCTTACAATACAGGCAGCTGATGTCAAAATTTGTACGAAGCAAGTGCTGAAGAGTTAAGACAAATCCATTTTAAATGTCTTCATTTGCTTTCTTCTCACACTAATGAAAAAAATACCTAAGATAACTACATTCTTTACAACTGATTATCCGTCACATATATGTTACTTTCAAGATTTCTGTGTATGACTCCACCGCTGACATGTGCTTTGAAACAAGCACTGCTCTTGTAAAATCAACAATATGCAGGTGGAAGAAATATTCCCAAAACAGTGGTTTGTCATCAGCCAAAGAGAACAGAGAAAAGAAGCATGAAAACAAGAAATGCAACAACAAACTTGTGGCCTGAGAAAAAGTTATGGTTAAGGAAGATTCAAGAACAACCCTTGCAGGAACACTCCTGGACATTCATTTGTCGACTGTTCCTAAGAAAGCAGCTTGGGTACAATAAAGCATCCTCCATATGGATCCTCTATGTTCTGATACTAAAGGAAGATGAGGACAGCTTATTCAAGAGAGCTTCTCTACTATTGCAAGAAATACAACTCAAAATGCCTTAATGAAAATGCCACAGGTGATGATACCTGGATTAATATGTACAAGTTAGGAAGTTGCAGAACAAAGCACAGATCCCTAAATGTGGAAATCTTCCTGATACTGCTGATTGCTGCCTGTCTGCCATAAAGTTCTCTTCAGTCTTTTAAGTGTGTGTGTGCATGTATATGTATGTATGTATGTGTGTGTGTGTGTGTGTGTGTGTGTGTGTGTGTGTGTGTGTGCGTGCGTATATTTCTTTTCTTCTTTCCCTGCTGTCTTTTCTTTGTATATGTGTGTGTGTGTGTGTGTGTGTGTGTGTGTGTGTGTGTGTGTACATTTCTTTTCCTCTTTCTCTATTGTCTTGTCTTTGTGTGTGTGTGTGTGTGTGTGTGTGTGTGTGTGTGTGTGCGTGTGTGTGTGTGAGACATATATCCAGAGATGCCTGCTGAGCAGCTTTTGTACAAAGGATCAAGCAGCTGGAGAAGAATGTAGCAGCAAGGGGCCAATACTTCTTCGGTTGTTCAAACAGTCTCACTCTTCAGGAAAGTATCTTCATATCAACTATTTTTCCATATCAATGATTAAAGTCACATTTCTGCTCAGTCGCTTCACTGGCATATCAATGACTAGAGTCACATTTGCTGTGTCACTACACTCTCTGTCATCTGTTCCAACTGCACTTCAGGCAGACTTTTCTCTGCCGAGTTCACATCAGTATGTCCCCAAGTTGTCCGAGCAGATGGCAGCGAGGAGAGAAGGTGCATGCCAGTAGAAGTGTGAATCACCTCTCCACCACAGACCCTAAAATGAACCTATAGTCTCTGGCAATGTTTGTACTTTGTTTCTGTCTCACCTGTCCTGTCCTCAAAGTCACACACCATTCTGACCCCCCTTTCACAACCAGATCCAGGTTTGTCCTGTCAAGGACAAGTAAAAGCAAGCGCTCATCAATATCAGGCTGTCAAAAGACAGCCCCCACCAGAGGAGACGCTGCACTGCTGCCGAGTCACTCTAGTGGTGTTCAGTGGTGCCTGTTCCCATCCAACACTTGGAGACAGCACATACTTAGGCTCCGGCTAATAGCATTACTTGCTTTAGTCGCACAGCCAGCATGACTGACATCCCATCCCTACCACATCCGTCCAATCATATTCCCCCCAGTTTCACCAACACTGAAGACTCTGACACAAAATGATCATGGTTAAAAGGCATGGTATTTTCACAGTCTTTGATGTCAACTTCTGCCAGCAGAAAGAGAAAGAAACACCAACCTCAACTTAAAGGCCATGAAATCAACAACAAAGATGTTTTCTTCATGATGAGGACAGTGTTGATGACACTGAAAGTCCACTCTGGTTTGAAACCTTACAACCTGGTTGCATCTCAAACTGCCACTTCTCAGTAGTTTCCAAGTTCTACCTTCATATACAACAGATACATCATGAGAAGGCCATTGAAGCACATATTGCAAATGGACCACATTAAACTCCAGCACACAAGCAAACCAACTGCGGTTCATCCAGCAGAGTTCATAATACATTCAACAACATTCCGAGTCATTTCAAATTTCACACAAATAACTACTCAGCTATGTAAGCTTTTTTTTTTTTCAATAATCCAGCGGACAGCAGTGAATTTTGCAAGATGTCCTGGCAAACATGTAAATAAAAGTAACTGACGGCCAAAAAGGCTTTGGTAGAGTTGGAACATCTCTGTCACTCCGTACCAGGGAAGAACTTCCAATCTTCTGAAGCCTTCAACACTCTATTTTAGCTTGCCTGTCCTTTCAATACCAAGCAAACCTGCATGGTTAATACTGGTCTGTAAAGTGGAGAAAAAAAAACACATCATCTATGTAGCAACAATCATTCATTTTACATGAAAAAGATTTTTTTTTTTTTAAAACAGAGGAAGAAGACTCATGGAAGAAAAAAAATGTTGAAGATTCCATTCCTTTTTCAGCAGTTGGAGACATCGTCCATCGATGACACGAGCTGGTCCCCCAAATCAACAGTAGCACAGAACACAGCAGAAAGACATCATGGGTGCTTTCACTACACAGACTCGTATTCTCTTTGCCAGCGGCTATATTTGTCCTTTAGTAGTTTTGCAGAGGGCTTGGTTCGTTCGATGGCTGCTAACACATCATGTGTTCGTATGGTGTCCAGTTTTATGTGGAGTTCTTCCCCTGGAAAACAGCACAGAACACAGACACACAATGACCTTTATCATCACTTGCTAAGGAGTGAGAGAAAAAGAAGTGTTACACTCATTTATACACAGAAAAATATCATTAAACAGGAGATATAGAAAAAACATATTGGAACATCACCTCCTTCGAGTTTTAACAAATTCATCCTGCCTGAAAAGCAAATCAACAAATATACCAGAAGAAGTAATAAATCAAGCAGAACATACATATATCATGCGGACATGTGTTTGTTTTTTTTAAACTTAAAGACAAAATCAAAACTTGATAATGGGTTTTATGTTGCAGAACAACAGTACTTTACCACATTCTTCTCCTCAAAGTGTGTCATTTCTCTTACTGATCAATCCCACTTTTTGCTGTTTTGCTTCGTTTTTAATTTGCTGTCTCACCTGTTTACAGACATGTATGGTTTCATACACACATGCACACACACTGACCCTGTTCTCTGTTTTAAGGTAAAGTACACCCTAAAGCCTACATCACACTGTGAATTATACAGTTCGATGTTCAGTGGGCAGTGTCTTCAGCGATGATAAGCCTCTAGCCTAACAATCTTCATTCTACTAAACTGGAAAATGGAGTGGGACTGAATATGAGGCACCAGACAATTTTTCTTCAAGTTTTAACTGCCATTCCAGCCTAGTCTGCCTACCAGGTAACTATCAGTCCGTCTACTCCACCCATCAACAATGAAAATCCATGTCGCCCCTTTGCGATTATCTGTGAGGCCAACTGCATTTGAAAAAGTGGCCAGCATTTGCAAAGGGCTTCAAGACCAAAAAGAATTTAAATACATGATCACTGTCAGAGCTTAATCTAGGATTTTTGAAAAAGGGGGGCAGTCCCCCCCTCATATAAAAAAAAGGGGGGCACTCCCCCCCCCCCCCCCCCCCCGCCCCTCCCCCCATCCCTCTCCCTGGGCCACTTCTTCAGCCAATCGTCTTGAAACCGGTGTTCCCTTGCACTCTTTTCGGGCTGCTTCTCCGAGCTTTTGGATGTAGTCGTGGTTTCTTCATGATCTTCTCCACCCTCGTATGGCAGAGAATCTTTTTTTTTTTTTTCACTTTCCTCAACGAAAGTCGAAGTCGAATAGGGTCGGTGCATGCTTCATTTTGGAAAATATCCAACATGGCACCTTAAACTCTCGCAACTTCTCGTCGGTGATCTAGATGGAGGAGATGAACGGCGCTGATTGGTTGATTTACACTAACAGCCAATGAAATATCAAGAAATCGTTTGCTCCTGCTCAGTCCTAGTTTCAGTTTTTCAAGCAGACGACAAACGAGCGCCCGCAACGATCAGTGAACAGGGCGGGCAGTCCTGCAACTGTGCGGGAGTCTGCCCGCGTTAAGACTCGATAATTGCGGGAAGGAACAGATATTCAGGGGATTGTACCAATCCCGCGCTCTAGATTAAGCTCTGACTGTAACTATGAGTTCAGTGACAGAGAACTGCTCATTCAAAAAACCTGCGGCAGCCTTGCCTTTCCCTTTTGTTTTTTTTCTGTCTCACATTCAATGGTATTACTTCCCTGCCTCTTATTCCTGTCCCCCCCCTTACACAGCAAGATTCAGGTTTGTCCCCACACACCCCAAGCACTGGCAGTCCACATACAGCAACACAAGTCAAGCTGTCATGAGAAACCCAGCCAGAGAAGACACTGCACTGGGCCAGAGGTGTCGGTAGTGCCTGCTCTGATCCCACAAGGGCAGGGCATGAAGGCCCATAGAATGTGAGGCTGATAAGGACAATTTCCCACCTTGGAGCCCCTCACACAATAACAATGGCTCATAAAGCTGTGCAGACCACACAGGTAACCTACCCTTGCTTCAAAATTCAGTGGCAGTGCATGATACAACCAAGAAGTGGGGAGTCCATGTGCAGCTTATGGAGGGATGCAGAGCTTTCCTATGTAAGTGAGTGACTACTCTGGTCAGTTATAGACTTCAACACTATAGACGCATGGACACATGGGCAGCAAACTACATCAACCACCAGATTTTCATACAATATTTGGTGTGATTTAGATTTGCAGAAACTGTCTAGTAAACTTAAAAAAATAATCCCTCAAGTTCCAAAAGTTTGGTTTATGTTCATTTGCTCCCTTCAAAAATTGATCTCAAAACTGCAGGAATGTTATATTTAAAAAAACAACAACAAAATCAAGAATTAGAAAAAAAAAAACATACATGCAATCCTCTCCCCTTACAAAATGCACTCAATGACTTCGCTTTAGCCTGTAAGGGTTCATATAGCACGTGTCTACCACAGTGGGGAATGCAAACAACACACATGTGCACGTTCGTGCCCACGCACAAGCATGCATGCACACACACACACACACACACACACACACACACACACACACACACACACACACACTTCGTCTCACCTTCTGTATGGTTCTCCAGAGCCACAAAGATTTTCCTGACAGGCCTCATGGCAGCTTCTTTACTGACCAACTTGATGTCAGAGCCAGAGTACCCTTCTGTTTTCTGTCACCACATAACAGACAACAACAAATACTATGTAATCTTCTATGCCTTAGGTCTGTTGGTTTCTTTTTTAATTCTAATAACACTGGCACCCAACCAAAAAAAAATGCCGTTCACATGACGTGTTGTAATGTGTTGTTGTTCGTGTAGTGTAGTGTAGTGTGGTGTGGTGTGGTGTGGTGTGGTGTGGTGTGGTGTAGTGTAGTGTAGTGTAGTGTAGTGTAACCATCTGAGGGGATGGTTGTCCTCATCTGCTGTATCAAGGTAGGTGGGTATGGAGGGTGTCACAAACTAATCCTAAGCTTCTGTCAGACCTTTTTCATGCACTTGTCTCTTTCAGTTTTACACTTTATCACTAAAACAACTGACCAGCAGCCGGCAAATCAATCACTGAATCTTTCTTTAAACAATAAAACAAAACAAAAGCAAACAAAACAAAAAAAATGAAATGAAAGATGACATGAACATGTGTGTCCATTAATGCTCTTAGAATTAGTCTTTAGACAATTTACAAATGTACAATGCTTATTTCCTACTTCGCTACAACAGAGAATAATTTGTTTCAATGGAATGTGCTTACCACAAAAGATGACCAAAAAAATTGCCATGAATGCTAAGATTCATGTCCTATCAGCCTGAGGTTCCTAAATGACAAGTTTCTCTCAGACAGGAGTCAAAAGAGATTGGACAAGATGCTTGTGATACGCTTTAATATGGTATTACGCAACCTATTCTCCAATGCATTTTCTTCTTCACTTTTTTTTTTCATTCAATCAAAGGAGAATCACCCCCAATAATTCATCCATTCAGCTAATGAGACAGAACTATGTAGTTCCAGCTTTTCCATGTGACCCCCTAACACGCTAAAAAAGTGGACAGGGGCTGAAAAATCACATCATGAAAAAACCCTGACAAAACTTGAACCCACAACCTACAAAACATGCAGTCTGCAACCCTGACCACTGCACTACAGGAGCTGCTCACTCTGTGGTTCTCAGTTATCTTGCTGGCACCCATGGCCAGTCTTGAACCACATCCACACACATGGATTCTCTCTCTCTTTCTCTCTCTCTCTCTTTCTCCTATATGTGCAGTTCAAACACTTTGCCTAAATGCCACTGACAGTATGTAGTTCTTTCACAAATATAAAGAAAACATCAGCAAATTTTGTTCATACACATTGCTTTGCATGAAACTTCCATGATTCTGCATAATTCAGACTTCACCCTTCAGCACATGCACCTACACTTTTTCTTCTGCCTGTCTGTCTCTCTCTCCCACACCTAAAGACACCCAACTCTCAGCCTCCACCAATGTCCACCTACCACACCAAGCATGTCGTAGTCCAGGTCTGACAGGAGCTCCAGGCCCCCTTCCTTGGAGCAGACGATGGGAGGCAGGTGATGCATGAACATGGCTCGTCGCGCCTCAAACGTCGGCAAGTCCACCAAGATCCGCTTCTCTAACCGACGTAACATGGCATGGTCTAGCTCCCTGAGATCACAGTTTCACACAAATGTAGGTGATTACATGCACGCATGTGTGTGCAGGGAGAGAGGAGAGAGGTCTTGGGGAAGGGGGTAAAGGGGGGCGGTGGGGGTGCAGGGTGTGGGAGGGGGAAGGAGTAGGAGAATAGGGAGGAGGAAAGGGTGCAGCAAGGTCGATGCAGTGGGAGGAGAGGGAAGAGGTGGGAAGGAAGAGGATGGGAGTGAGGAAGGTGGTAGGTGGCATGTATCGAGATGTATAGGTTTCATGTATGAATCCCCTCTCATATATGAAACTTGGTAGTAAATGAAGAGATGTGTCTGTTTTCATGAATATTACTAAGTGCAGTTGCAAGTATATACATCTGGGCAGTTGCCATCCAACGATAGGAAAAGGCAATCTTTCAACAATGAATGAATCACTTAAAGACAGCAGTGTACGTGTATATGATAGGATGAACTCATGAATGATATGTGTACATTTGAAATGTTCCTCTGTAATCTTGTTCACCAGCTGTGATCTATGTCACTCTGTCCTCTGTGTTTAACTGTTTGTGCCGCATGTCCTATCCCCTGAACACCACAGACTACACAACATGTCTGCATTTTGAGCGCAAAATGATCCTAATGTGCACCTGACAAATTTCAACACACATTCTGTACTGTTTGAAAGAAAGAGAAAGAACTCTGTGACAGAGAAGAAGATCAGTCTACCACACCAAGGCAAGTTGGAGGCTGCCAACAAAAAGACCAGGTCATCAGTCTTTGCCAGGCCATCCATCTGAACCAGCAGCTCTGTCTTCATCCGACGACTGCCTTCATGTTCTCTGTCACAGCAAACACAATCCGGAATGGTAGATGATAGTAAAAATGTTTGCATGCACACACACACACACACTTTCAAAAGCAAAGAGGCACTTGCCAAATTACATGTGGAGGATTTGACTCAAGTTTTTCGCTCATTTATGGTTAAATACTTAAAAAGTCACACAACCCTCTGTTCATAGCTTTTGAGCTGAACCGTGTCACTGAAGTCCTGTGTCTAAAATAAGAAGTACAACACAAACAGATAATGAAGGCAGAACAAGAACATCTAATCAATGAATCAGTTTAAATGATAATCTACCAAAATATCTTAATTCCTTTCCATGATGGTGGCCACTCTAACAAAAAATCCAGCAAACCACTTTTATATGATGTATTTTTCACTTGAACTAACCATTCTATCCGTTTAATAGGGATTGCACAAAATACTCATGATTAATGAGCTGATATCAAAACGACAGGAAAAAAATGAAGCCACTTACAAAACAACTTTGAGCAGATGTTCTAGTTTGAAAAGTCCACATCAAGGAGACGTATTAATTCAGCCAAAGTCAATTTCAAGCAGATATTTTAGCTTGAAAAGTAATAAAAGCAACCTGACAACTGTTAAAAACAGATTTCACCCTGGAAAAGTTACTGGACTCTGTACTCTCATATGGTACCATTTTATTTTTCAGAGGAGTATTTTTCTCTTTTATCATAGACTTTTCGCAGGACACTGTACGTATATGTTCATGCTGATTTATATATATTATCAAGACAAAGTGAAAGCTTCAAAGCCATGGCAGCAAGCATTCAGAAGGAAATCTGGCAATATTGCATTTCATTAAAACCTCTGCCATCTCGGACAAGCAAGAGAAGCTAGTTCCTCACCAAATATTATTCAACATGTACCTTCCTGGGAAAAACACAATTCAGCAAGCATACGTGGCAAAAGCTGAACCATTATTATATAATCCCTCCTGGACATACACACTTAAATGAGCTTCTCTTTCAAATTTACAACAGAAGAACATCTCTAAAACAACCTTCAGATTCCCCGAAGTTGGAGTATGGCTGCCTTAATGGCGGGATAAAACACGGTCATACACACAAAACTCCACTGCCTTTGTTGGGGAGATGGGATTAATCCTTGCCTGTCTATACAGGGAGTGTCTGCAGGAGTATCAGCCTGCATACACAGAAGAAAAAAAAACCTTCAGAAATTCCTATGAGTCTTCAGTGGGAAGAAAATCTTTCTTGCATTGTGTTGTATTGTTCTGTATTGTAATGTGTTGTGTTGAGTTGTACTGCAATGGAACTGTCTATGCATTGTATCAATTCACTGTCACAATGGATTTCTTTGCCTCAAAGTTAGGCTAGTTTCTCCTG
This sequence comes from Conus ventricosus, assembly GCA_018398815.1. NCBI lineage: Eukaryota > Metazoa > Mollusca > Gastropoda > Neogastropoda > Conidae > Conus > Conus ventricosus. The sequence continues at coordinate 44,682,016 of CM031608.1, read as the reverse complement.
GGAGAACATGCTGTCATACTGCAATGCCTATGTGCTTCTTTTTCATTGCAAATGACTTTTCCTACAGAATTGTGCTGAGGTCGACCCCCTGGTTCCCACAGATTCTTTTTCATGAGCTAGGTGCAAGCTATACACACAGATTCTTTTTCATGAGCTAGGTGCAAGCTATACACACAGATTCTTTTTCATGAGCTAGGTGCAAGCTATACACACAGATTCTTTTTCATGAGCTAGGTGCAAGCTATACACACAGCCCGTCTATTGTGTCATTCGAAAAAAAAAACTAGGTGGTAAATTTAGACAAAACAAGGATACAAATTGTTCCTTAAAACAAACTTCAAATGGAGGGAGTCGTTCTGACAGTCGTTCTTTATCAGGCAGTGTCAGTTTAGCATAATACTTGATGTGATTTCTTGCACACTGTTCTATGTGCCCTTACTGTGCTTTTTTTTTTTTTTTTTTGCTGTCCTATCTTCTGTGCCCTTACTACGCTTTTTTTTGGCTGTCCTATCTTCTGTGCCCTTAGTACGCTTTTTTTTGGCTGTCCTATCTTCTGTGCCCTTACTATGCTTTTTTTTGCTGTCCTATCTTCTGTTCCTTACTGTGCTTTTTTTTGCTGTCCTATCTTCTGAGCCCTTACTATGCTTTTTTTTTTGCTGTCCTATCTTCTGTGCCCTTACTATGCTTTTTTTTGCTGTCCTATCTTCTGAGCCCTTACTATGCTATATTTTTTTGCTGTCCTATCTTCTGTGCTATCTCAGTGGCACTGCACCCATGCTGCTCATTCCAACACCCTGTCCACAGCCACAGCCCAGCCCAACCCAACACAACCCATGGCACCAGCAATTTACAGGGAGCAGTCAATGTCAAATCATCAAGAGGCAGCCTACCGGAGGAGACACTGCACTGCTGCCGAGTCACTTTGGTGGTGTTCAGAGTGCTTGTTCTGATCCAACATACGTAGGACACCATTTACTAGACCTTCTACTGACAACAATAATTGCTTTGTCACGGAGCCGGCGTGAGTGAGCTCTCCCTCTGAAGGGCACCACCACGTCCACCTAACAACAGCCCCATTGAACTCCCCGATACCAGTGACCCTGATCAAATCAAAGTTAACGCCATACACCTGGAGAGGACATCAAAACTGAGGTCACCATGAGAGCAGGGCATGAAGGGCCACAGAATTTGAGACTGTTCTTTTTGTGCTGATCAATGAGAGTGCCCTTCATATGCTTAACTTCCCTCCAGAGTGTCCATACAGCCAATGATGAATTAACCAAGCCGTTTCATTTTCCCAAAGACATTTGAAAGCCAATTAAATCAAACTTCCAGCAGAAAGCGACTCACGTAGCACCGCCTTGTGATCCTCTCTGACTCATCAGAGACTCCAACTCGTCCAGGAAAATGGTGGACGGAGCATGGAAACGAGCCAGCTCAAACAGTACCTGTCATCACAGTGTTCACAGCTTTACACAGCAAACCACGGAACACCCTTTCCACGCTTACTGGCAATAGTCACAGTACCTGTCATCACAGTGTTCACAGCTTTACACAGCAAACCACGGAACATGTTTCCACGCTTACTGACAATAGTCACAGTACTTGCCATCATAGTGTTCACAGTTTTACACAGCAAACCACAGAACACCCTTCCACGCTTACTGACAATAGTTACAGTACCCATCATCACAGTGTTCACAACTTTAGACAGGAAACCATAGAACATGTTTCCATGCTTACTTACAACAGTTATCTCCACAACCACATCATGCAAAAACTTTTTTTAAAAAACAATTTGATCAAAACACTTTAAAAGCTCCCACACCTTTACATTCACATATATTGGACTGATCCTATTCAACCAACAAACATTTATTCAAGGTTATGTATAGAACAAAAGGACTGGAAAAAAAAGGGGGGAAAATCCTTTGAAACAGTGGAGGTGGTGAAGAGAGGCAATGAAGGAAGAAGAGATTTTCATCCATTATCATCTAGTTGGATACCAACAATGTCATCAAAATGTCTCTAGTTCAATAATTTTTTGCATCAATGTAAAACCTCTTCTCCAAAAACAATCTCACTGAAAACTCTTCAAGCATAGTGACATGATTTGCCAAGAGATTTCTGGATGTGTATGGTAGTAATTAAACAAAATATTAGAGAAGGCAACCTGCTGCTAAAGAATATGCCTAACCTATGCTTTTCTGAAAAGAAAACATACCTGTTTAAAATAATTTTGCAAGCATTTAACAATTTTGCTAAAATGTAGAACAATGACAAGAATAGATTCATCTATCTTGGGGTACTTCAATCCACACTGGAAGAGGACAAAATCACCTTCCCTTTCAATGGATCAAACATTCTGCAACTTTTTCGCCCAACCTACCCTGACCAGCTTCTCCGAGTCTCCCCGCCACTTGCTGACAATGGTGGAAGCAGAAATGTTGAAGAAGGTGGTGTTGCACTCTGTGGCCACGGCTTTGGCCAGCAGGGTCTTCCCTGTGCCCGGGGGGCCGTACAGCAGCACACCTTTCCATGGTGACAGGATGCCTTGGAACAACTGCGGATACTGTAAAGACAGAAAGCAGGAGCACACAGATTAGCTTGAATCCAACTATAATTCTGCCTACAAACTGCTGATTCAGAAGTTTTTGCCACTCTACAAGTTTCCTTTGGTTTGGTTGTGGTGAGAAAATGAATGCGTTGGGCTGGTTTTACCTTCACCAGATACTGCTCTTGATTTCACATACCCAACAATATGGTTCCCGCAGTACACATACAGTTTACATAGGTTTTACTTCATGTTCTTACTGTGTTTATGCTTCTTCAGGTGATGTGGGTCATACAAGATCCCTACTCGTTAAAGAGTCCTCAAGACTTTATCTTTTAACCAGTGACATGAATCCACCAAGACCATGCTCAATGTGCTGCCATATCTGTGTACCACTCTTTGAAGTATGGATCCTTCAGGATTCGCACCATAAGAAGTGTATAGTTCAAAGGGCGCAACAGATAATTTCTTTCCCTTTTAATACTGACACTAAATCCCATGACCATCACCTGTAGCTCATTAGTTTCCTGACCATGGTCGACCCACGACTGCAAGTTGTTGGGGTGCCAAGACAGTTGGGCAGCCTCCCAAACTTTCATGTCCTCAGTGATGCGCAACAGTGAAGAGGTGTTACAGCCTGTCCAATTAAACCCAGCAGCAGCACACCTAGGTCCTGTTGGTAACTAAATGCCCCCACTCCTATTGACAGCCATGGTCAAGCATTGGCTACAAACCAATGACCGTCTGATCACAGCTCTCTTAACGCTTGTATCTGCAAAGCAGGCAGTTCTGACAGTGTCAGTGTCTCAGCCTAATCTACTGACAGCTGCCTGATGTGGCCAGTGGACCTTTATGCTAATCTGGCATGAAAGGGGCTGACAGGCGGACATGTATGTGGACACCCAACTGGAGAAAGTGATGCAAGCTTTTAGGTCAAACAGGGGACTCCTTGAATGCTAAAAAGATGAAATAACAAGGTTTACGTCTCAGGTCTGTACAGGCAACTTGCCGATAAGCTTGTCTTTCATTTACTGCAAAGTGTTCTCACAACTGAAGAATTGAACAGATATGGAGCTTCAATACCAAAGGGCAACAATTCTCTAGTAGTGAAAACGTTATGTCCATATCGATTCAGATCATCCAGTCCTTTTGAATTAGATCTCAGATTGGTTTTTATTTAGACAGAATAATCAAATGAAAGTTAATTATGAAAGATATTCTGTCTGGTGTAAATGATTATACAAATATCATGTCTGGTGTAAATGAAAATACCTATAGAGATGTATGCGCATGAACATTTGTGTGCACTTGCACGTATTAGCATGTGTGTGCTCATGTGCATGCATGCATGCATATGTGTGTGCATGCGCTCATGTGTGTGTGTGTGTGTGTGTGTGTGTGTGTGTGTGTGTGTGTGTGTGTGTGTGTGTTGTGTGAGTGTGCATGTTTGTACATATGGAACTTGCAGACTGACAACAAATGTATAAAATCCCCCCAAACCTGAGTTTTAACAATGTTCCTGAGGCGGCCTTAAAGAAGAAACAGGTTTGTGCTGTTTGCATACAGGCCACTCCGTTTACACCCAGTCTTATCTTTTAGAAGGTAAAGAAACTCTGTGGTGCATACCATGTCATGTACCACTCACAGTGAAACATATTCTTTTAGAGTGTTGAGACTTGCATGATGTGAGACATAAACACTTTACAGCAGACTCCATGAAATCTTTGTTCAGAGATGTCTCACCTAATGTGATTTTTGAATTCTGAAAGAGATTAACAATTTTGATCTGATCTAAGATTTTACAGAAGAAAGATTTTTGACAAAGTTTCCGATGTAGTTTTAGAATAAGTATCTTAAATTGTATGAATTTCTTTATCTTTTTAATGACTTGTGAGTTGACTTAACACGGTGATAGCCCAGATATGGCCCTTGCAATCAGCTGGTCTATAAGCAACTTTACTTTCTTATGTTTGTGTTTATACATGCAGTTATGAAAGAGAGAGAGAGAGAGAGAGAGAGGGATTGTGTGTGTGTGTGTGTGTGTGTGTGTGTGTGTGTGTGTGTGTGTGTGTGTATGTGTATGTGTGCGAGTATGAGTGTGTGCACACATGCATGTATGTGTATAACATGCTTGTGTGTAAGCATGCGTGTTCATGCATGCATGGTTGCATCTATGCATGTGCTTTTTTATGCATGCACATGTATTTACATTTAAAAGAGAGAAAGGGGGATGACATGTCGACTACTTTTTTCTGGGAAACAGCCAGTTACTTCAGGTCAGTTTAAACAAATAAAACCCACGAATCCTGAATCATACTTTTGTATCAGTATTCAATGGAATGTCACTACACAAAATCCACAATCAATAAATCATCTGAGAAAATAGATGAATGATAAAATGATGATTATGGTAAACCTCGCAATAACAATAACAGAAATATGGTCACAACATAGTAAGAACAAAAACATTTACCTTGACTGGATAAACTACAGACTCTTTCATCAATCTCTTTGCTTCATCTAGACCTATGATGTCATCCCACCTCACATTTGGATTTTGTAAGTAAATGTCCTGCAACAGATACAAACATGTGAATAAGAATCTGGTCGTTCACCAATAAGCAAATACATAAGTGCTTGCATACATATGACAAATACACTGAGGAACTTCACCAGCATTCATGTATCCCACTGTGTCAGAATCCATTCCTTGTACTTCACAAACTGATCTACTCAGGACCTCATCTGCTATAGACTTTCCGCATTGCTGGTCCTGGGTCTTGACTTGCTGATCAATTGGTCTATATAATGATGGTGTTGAGTTAAGTTTTATATTTCACGCAAACTGCCTCTAAGATCTGTGGCACTACTGACACGGCTGTTCAGAGCAAGCCACTTAGTTCTGAGAGGCAGGGGAGTTTACAGCTCTTCCACAGCTGCAGAGGCCAAGCCGTGAATGCAGGTCAAGGAAAGGGGTGTTTTCTGCAGGCTGCTCCCCACCAGCCAGCTAACCGTGCTGTACTCGACCAACTGAATGTCATCTGTGTACAGCCGGTCTGGCAGCAATGTGTTCGGCATTGATGAGCGGCCATTACAAATGGGGCTCTTAGTTTGATAATCAGTGGTTGTCATGAAAAATGTAATATATCTGTGCTCTTGAGATGACTGAATAGGCGAATTCCCGACAATTCTTTTAATACCAAACTCGACTAGGTTTATTTTCCTGTAGATAATGTAGATACGGCATGAAAGCTTGTACACAAGAGGTCAGGCGAATTTCAAACAATGACAACACACACACACAATTGTGAAAGAATGACGTCATCACTTTCTGGGAACTTAATTTTCCCTAGTTAACTAGTACACAAGTTTGATACATGCCTCTGCTTGGACTACAACAACAAAAATGTTGGGTCAGAAATGTGTAAGGCTTGTTTGTTCGGCCCTATAACTAAGTGTCTCGAATGGGACAGAAAAATAAAGCTGTGCTGAAGGTATTCAACGCTTCAATGTCAACAATTCTCAGAGTTGTGGGGTGTTGAAATCCTGCATTAATCACCTGATTCTAACCCTAAAACAACCCACTTCTACAAGCTAATCCCTTTCAAAACTCATCTAACTAAAGTTATAAAGTTTATGTGACATTTGTGAAGCAATATCCCCTAAGATGTACCCCCCACCCCCAACATACCCCAGCACGTTAACTGCAAATGTCTGATTCAAGGAAAATTCAACTCTTTCATTCTCTTTCCCACAACACAAAACGTATTTCAAAAGTATTTCAAAATAGACTAATCCAGTCATAATGTTGCTGCATTTGTGGACACTCAAGTCTTAATTCCTTATCATCATTGAGAAAGAGCTAAGCAAATAACAAAAGTAGCTGAAACTGACTCCCAACAAGTGACGTAGTCTGCCAAAGCTGTTTTATCTTAATTCCATACAGTATCAAATCTATAGTCTTTCTTTATCTTAATCCTCTTGCATTCGTTTCGCCCGTATCCGGCCGCTGTGTTTGTCTCCCCTGCTGATCGTTCCGGCCGCAACCGGCCATACGTGCCGCGTTACTTTCCCTCACACACTGCGACCTTGTTTTAAGTCAGGGCTGGCCAAAAATAAACGTGCATCCCTGAGAGGGTCCAATGAAATCTTAGCAGTAGTATGGGGTGTGGGAAACAATTCAATCACAAAGACTAGGGTCGTGAACTGACCGCATTCCATTGCTGCAGACGGCATCGCCTTGTTTCTGAAAATGGCGTCTGCTAGCGCTTCTACTGACGGGAATTTTTTGGATTATACGAAAGAGGAGTTGGATGATATATTACAAGAAGTAGAAAGATATGAAAGAGAGGAGTTAAATGAAAGTGATGTGGATGTTTGAGAGGAAGAAGAGGGAGAAGAAAGCGAAGAAAGTGAAGAAGATGATGATGCGCCTTTGTTTGCGTTTGTGACCACGTGGCGACCGGCGACTTCCGCACCCGTGGTTCAGCCTTTTGAGGAAGAGACTGGGCCAAATCATGATTTGCCAGACACAGATACACCTCTGGGTTATTTTTTCTCTTCCTGCTGCAGTTGTTTTTTACTACAGCTGCTGACCAGACGAACCTGTACGCCAGGCAGCAGATGGCAAAGCGGGGACAACCTGACCCACTTTGGCAGGATATGACACCTGCGGAGATGCGCGCATACGTAACTGTGCTCGTCATGGTGGGATCAAACGTCTGCCAAGACTCTGGTGCTACTGGTCGACTGATCTTCGGTTTAGCGAGCCACGGATCAGTGGGGTGATGTCGAAAACACGGTTTCTGCCATGCAGCAAACATGGTAGAAACCATGGATCAAGAGTAGTGTTTACCATATTGGTGACATGTGACAGTGGTGACACCCTCCTGTCGTGTGTGACCAGACACCACATTAGAGTGTAAAGAATAGTGGTGACACCCTCCTGCCGTGTGTGACCAGACACCACATTAGAGTGTAAAGAATGGATTTTACTTCTTTCTGTGACTGTGCATATTCCGGTGTTAAAAGTCGTTAAGTAGTGACAAACACACCTTTTAGGATGAAAAAAAAACCCCGTAAAGTTACCTGGCCCCATGTTTGAGTATGTGACAATCATGTGACACTTAGTGACACCCCAAACTGGATTTACTGAACCAGGACTGCTGTTTACAAGTTGAGGTAGGACACCCTTTGATGATTTTATGCTAACAAATGCATGCCGACAATGTTATTGTCTGTCTGGTGTATTATAGTAACATTGTCAACGTTTGATGTCCCATTGTTTTGTGACAAACAGGTCAACAATGACACCCACATGCATCCCAAACATGTGACATCTCTGCATTATGAAATATGATGTATCAGAATTTTGCATACTAAATTTGACAGCGCTGCAGTGGAAACTTTGTCCACTACAGCCTTTCAAAGGCAGTAGGTGAGTTTTAGCTTAAATTTCTCAAAACAATACGAATACTAGGAGCAGTTCTAGGCTGGAAAATGCGAATGCAAGAGGGTTAAACCATATAGATTCTCTCTCTCTCTCACACACACACACACACACACACACACACACACACACACACACACACACACACGCAACACACAGAAGTGTACTTACACGACTAATAGTTTGTGCAAGCTCTCTCCATTCACTGCTGTAGCCCATATAACCTCCCAGTGGTTTTAACATTCGATCCTGCAAGAAACAGAAAAAACACTCATACTCACAAGGACCATTTTTATGGACTGGACGTTGCCTTGGTGATGTAAAAAGTAAAAGAATCTGAAGTTACTGACTTCTACATCCTCCAACAAATGCCAACTGTTCATTCAATCACACCGCTGCTGACCCATATGAACATCCCAGTTGATCACTGGATCAACATGAAAGAAATGCCCATCTCTCCAAATCGGCCTACTGATTACTAACAGACA
>CM031608.1:44648525-44668525 GCA_018398815.1 Conus ventricosus | reverse complement strand
AACTTGAAACTAATAAAACAGATTTTAAATAATACCTGCATGATGAAATAAGTTATTATTGAAAAACCTAACATCAGAAAACTTTTTTTTTTTACACAAAAGCAATAGTCCTCCAAAGGGAAGAAAACAGTATAGAAAATAAATCACAATACCACTCATCTAATTTTCGGCCACGTGGCCTTTTTCAAGAGAAAAAAACAAAAACAATGCAACTATGTAATGTCCATCTTCGGTGGCTGGTCAGGGCAAAGAATTGTCTCTTTAGTACAGCTTGTACATCTGGCAATAATCTTGATAGCTGTACTAAAGAGACATAGTGATACGCTCTATAAGTCAGAATACATGCGCAAAGTATTCCATAGACTACCAATGCCTGCATACAGACGGGATAAAAATTTATGTGATATGTTGGTTCACCAGAAAACTGAAAGAGCAGTGAAGGGAAAAGCAGAAATTTGTGATTGTGACACCTGTTCTCCACTAGTAACTTCAACAGTGTTGGACACAAAGCAGAAATCTTCGCACAATGTTATGAGTAACGTGACATGTGCGGATAGAAATTTGATATATACTCTGTTGTGTAAACGGTGTAATAAAACAGTTTATGTTGGTGAAACCGGACGTTCATTGAAAGAAAGAATAGCGGAACACAGACGTGACATCAAGTTCCAAAGAGAAAAGCCAATAATGCGACATTTCCTTCAGCATTCAGTGGGAGACCTTGCTGTTGCAGTGTTGGCAAAAGCTTACAGTGAAAGCAAAAGCTTCAGACTTATTGCTGAAGAAAAATGGATAAGGACATTGGATACAAGGGTGCCAAATGGATGTAATGTTAAGACAAATTTGTAACAACCCTATCCAATTTACCTGTAAACAACATTGATGAATTGCAGGAAATTTATATATATTTTTCAGGTGACAGTTCTTGTATGCCATGCACAGTCACAGACAGGACTATGGTCACAGTTTCATTGTGATTTATGGAGCGTGTTGTTATGTTTTTGGAATACATTGGTTACTGTATAACTACACACAGACACACACACAACTTGCACCCCTTCCTCCCCCCCACCCCCCCACCCCCTCCTTTTTTTTTTTTTGTTCCCTTGTTGATGACATCACACATTATGATGTCAGAAATTGCGTAAGATATTTATGAAGTCAATTCTTTGCCCTGACCAGCCACCGAAGATGGACATTACATAGTTGCATTGTTTTTGTTTTTTTCTCTTGAAAAAGGCCACGTGGCCGAAAATTAGATGAGTGGTATTGTGATTTTTTTTTTTTTAATTCACATTAAAAATCAGAATTTCTTCTTTCAAAGTGGTACTTACACAGATTTAAAATAATGGAATAATAAAGTCAGGAATTTCAGTGGAGCCTTAGCTGAACCTTGCATAACAACAGTACAGATTTAATTTCAAAATCCTAATGGACACGTAAAATGAAAGGTTTGTACATAACAGTGATATTCAAGAGCGAATGACATTTAATGTTCAAAAACATTCATCTTTAACAGAGAATAAGAAAGTACTGCTTTAATCTGACAATATTTCTTTATATCTAATCTGGAAGAAGTTTGACCAAAACTGTAAAATATTAATGTGTTACCATCCTGTATAAAGTTGAACTAATATAACTTTGCTTTCTTCAGCCGCCCCCCCCCCCTCCCCCAACTCAAAGACAAACCAGCTTCAAATCAGTGTGAGAGGCATAATCTGTCAACAACAAAAAAAAGATATTCTTGCCCGCCATTCTGAGATTAAACCCCCCAAAAAGGTGTCAGATTTTCAGATTCTGACATACTAGTGTCCATGCTAAGTGTTTGAATGCCATGTCTGCAACAATGTATGCAATGTGTCCTTTATGCACCTAACAAAGAAGAGTTACCATAAAATAAAAATCTCTCCAAACATCAAATACTATCATTTATATCATCTGATCCTACTTTTTGTTCCAATACAGCATGATTACTGTGACCCCCCCCCCCAGGGTTAATGTACCATGGATTGGCCAAACACAGACAAAAATGCAGTGGCAGATGGGGCTTGAACTATCTCCTCTTCATGCTGGTTCCACTTCCAGTCACAGTTCACACAGGGAAAGAAAGACCATTTATGCTGTTCTGCTATCTGGCACTATTTAAGCCCAGGTGTTGTTAATGGCATGCTGAGTGATAATGTTGGAAGTTCCGTAATCAGCAAAGGTTGTAGAATTCTGCTGCAGGTCTTATGTACAGGTGTCATCAACCTATCTGGTGGTAGTGCAGGAACCATGCTTTGGACTATATTGCAGAAAGTAATGAGTCTCAGCTGCTTCTTGTGGTTTTTCAGGTGGAGAAAGTTCAAGCTCTTACAGCATGTCACTCATACAGTCAAAGTCGAAGGTTGAGATGTATGTCCTGTTGGCTGGAGGCCCTTAAGGACTAGGTATACTCACAGACCAAAATCTGCATTTTTCATGGCAGCTGTCGTCGTTGGCAGTAGAGTTGTGTCTGGTTTCGGATGGGGGCTGTCATCTGTTCCTTTCTCAGCTCTGGTTCCGTGTGAACTCTGGTTCACTTTGTGGTGTTGGCTGGCTGACAATAAGCGTCAGTTTTCTCCACATCTTCACCCCCCTCCCCCCCTAAAATGCCTGTCTTCAGGGCCACCAGGCTGCTTTCTTCATGCTCAGGTGGCAATGGTCCTATGCTGCATGAGGACGCCTCAAAGAGGAAGCAGGACAAAAGTCATTGGACTGGTCTAGCACTGACTATGGCAGAGAGGGAAATTTTTCAGCCCAACCCTGAGAAGGGTGCCCCCATGCCCTGCCCCAAAAGCATGGTATCCCAGGCCACGGAAATTGCAGTCAGGCAGCACTCCATTGCTGATCACCCCACATCTCTAGGAGCTGTCCACCCGCAACACAGGCAAGCCCTGCTGCTACCCATATGGCTGGAAGGTTTGCTGCACCACCTGACGCTGACCTCTCACATCAGTGTCCCTCAAGGGAGATCTGCCACCTCTTCCTTGGTGTTAGCTGCTATGCCACCTCGCAGGGAAATGACGATCAACATAGTCCATCTCTGTATTCATAATCCTGTTTGATAAAGTGAGCCGCCTGCCTCTGAACTCACTCCTATCAATCCTCATCATTCTTCACAAATGAGTCCGCTACAATGGGGCCATATTCCTGAATCAATCATATTTTACAGCAGTCAGTGCTAGGCGATGACATTCTGGTTGTTGGTATCAAGATTTCTCCTCAAGAAACCAAGCATGATATTAGCCTTCCAGCTGACTCGGATATACAATACAACTGCTTCAAGTCTGATGACAGCATATGCCAAGGCAGACATGCATCAGAATTTCACAACATAATCTGTAGAAGTCGGGGGACTTGCTCTTAGTTGGCATGATTTAACACTTCAGTGCACTGAACGGCATGCCCAGTCCTTGCAGTCTGTTGAGATCCTACTGAAGCGCAATGTGGACTTGGAAGTGGAAGACATGGATTTCTCTGTACAGCGGGCAGTCATCTGCAAACAGGTGTACTCTTGAGGTTACAGCATCTGGGAGGTCGATGATATGGAACAGAAAAAACAAAGGGTCTAATACTGTGCCTTGGGGATCTCCAGATTCAGCTGCTGCTTCTTCTGACAATTCACCTTCCAGAACTACATTCATCGATCTCTTGGTTAAGCAGCTCTCTATTCTGGATGCTCAATGTCTAGGTAGCAAATGTATCACAAAGAATGGCTCAAATGCGGTTCAAATTATCAATCCATCAGACAAAATCATGGGTGTATTTTGAAATTGATCACAGAAGCATCATCCCACCACAGTTTTGGTGATTCATGGTTGACCACATGTTACCCCCACACTGACGGTGCTGCTATTTTTTTTTCAGTTCACTGGATTGACCAAATATCAGGTTAGCCAAATGACACTGTTGGGACTTTTCTCTGACCTCAGTCTGACTGAAAGTCTGCCTGTCCATCCAAAACTTAACAGGCAAAAACTACTAGACCCCAATTTCAATGCACCATGGTGGAAATACGGAAGGTGCCCCAAGGATGACCACATGAAATCTGATACCAATCCAGATCAAAAGAAGCATCCATGATCCAGACTGAAGGATGAGTCAAGGATACATTTGACAAGACAACGCAAAAACTAACCACTCTGAACCAAACTTGGCAAAAAGATATGAACGTGTTCCAAGGACATTGTCACTAGATCTCATTTTTGGTGCAGATCTGGATCTACATCAAAGGACAGATCCAGGATCTCTTTTGTTTGATGTTGGCAGAGTCTGCACTTCCCCCATTGCCCTTCACGTTGTTATTGGTTCAGCCAATGGTGTAATATTAATTCAAACTGAAGTGGACCTTTTAGGTCCACATAGTATGTTTGTGTTCAATGGAAAACTACATAGCATTCATAGAATTAAAAGACACCTTGTGTTTATGAATGCTCAGCATCAAATGGCTAAAATAAAACATTATCTAAGTGACTAAAAATAACAAAAATTGTATAGAATCAAACAAGCACAAATCACACACACAGACACACACGCACACGCACACACACACCAATAATAATAGACTTCAGCACACCATAGGTTTGTACAGCTTCATTTCACCTTAAAATATTGGCAACTGCACACAGCATACCATAGCAAAGCTTCCTACAGTTTTTTTTTCTTTAACTTGGATATTGTCTTGTACTTCTCCTCTTCCCACCCATTTTGAAATCAAGAAAATTCATCCTTCATGCTGCGCTGAACAAGAACACAAAGCACTGAATCAGCATCATCTAAGGCCTACTAGACAGCCAAGATCAGCTGTATGTATCCTCATCAGAATTGATGCTGTGATTCATTTGATATGTGTGTGTGTGAGAGAGAGAGAGAGAGAGAGAGAGTGTGTGTGTGTGTGTGTGTGTGTGTGTGTGTGTAATGTGTGTGTGCATGTATGTATTAATTATGTGTGTGTGTGTGTGTGTGTGTGTGTGTGTGTGTGTGTGTGTGTGTGTGTGTGTGTGTGTGTGCTTGCTGCAGGTGTTTACGGTTGTTTGATTCCATGCATCTTTTTGTGTGTTTGGGCAAAGAGATTTCAGTATCTGATATGTACCTCCATTTGCAGATCATGCGAAACCCGTATCTATCACAGGTGACACTACACACTGCTCTCGATTCAGGATAGGATTCAATGGTTATTTTCTCATTCTTAGGTTTTACTTTTCTTCTTTACCATTCATTGTATCGATATCCTTCCTCTCCTCTTCCCCCTACACCCCCCTCCTCAACACTCCCTAATAACCTTACCCAAAATCACTGCCCCCGTCCCCCCTTCCCCTCCCACCCTTTCTCCTTATCCTTACAAAACACACACACACACACACACACACACACACACACACACACACACACACACACACACACACACACCTCCCTAACCTCTCCCCTCTGCACTCGTTTTATCTCAATCTATATGCAAAAAAATACCATGCTCTCAAGCACAGATTAGACTTAATACCTGTGACTTATTTCATACATGCACATGGGCCTACAAATATTTCCCAGACATCTTCATGAAAAAAAATTACCCATACTTTTTTAGTCTCAAACAATAAACAAATAAATCAAGAACCAGAAACAATAAGCACAAACACAATAAAAAGCAAAGCAAAAACATACATCTGTACAAGGATAAGCAACAACAAAAAAAGAAAAAGAAAAAAGTCAGCATTAATCATCTTTATGGATCACACTCAGAGCAGGAATTACAACAATGTTAGCCGGGCTAGAAATTTCCTAATAATCTTTAGTCAACCTGGGGATAAGTAGACAACAACTTGTCCTCCAAATATATATTGGCCTCCTTTATTAAAGAAATGGTAAATACAAATAAAGTCAATTCAAACAAGCACCCTGACTTACGACAGAGACGCAAATGGAGCAGATGTATTGTTTCCGCAGTGGCTTAGCGTAATGCATACATATGTGCGTGCTGCCAGCACATTTCATTTATAGGACACACCTCATCACAGTGAGACAGAACATTGCTGGGGTTCTGTTCTGAGAAAAGTCGGTGGGGTTTGGGTGTCAGAGTGGAAGTGACAAGGAAAGTAAGGAAGCGTGTGATCAATCTGCACTGAAGCTGGCAGCTCAGTCATCTGTTCATGACACAGCCAAAAACTGGTTGCCCAATCAACAAACCGAGAGAGCATTTCCACTAGTCTGCCGGAGATTCTCTTATCCGAAATAATCAGAGAGGCTGGTATTCAATAATCAATTCCAATCAAAGAACAGAATTTCAAACAACAATAAAAAAAAAAAGCCAAAATCTTGTTCAAAATAGAAGCAACAACAACAAAAAAAAGGCACACACACACATACACATACAAATAAAATGCACAAAGGCACACACACACACACATGCACACACACACACAAACAAAATTCATAAATGTCAAGCTTGACATATCTACTTTGTTCGCGAAAGGTCCTTGGAGCTGTACCTTGTCTTGGAAGACAGAGTACTAAAAAACAAAAAGAACTATGAAGACATTGATAATATTGAAATATACATCTTAGGGGACAAAGCAAGGTTTAAAATAAGTCATCAAAATGACACCCAAAAAAAATTAACAAAACTTTTTGATAGGATGCTGGCGAGTGTAACAGATGGCTTGAAACACACACACACATACAGACACACACACACACACACACACACACACACACACACACACACATTAACGTTTTACATTTACCATTGGTCCATAGGTATGTAGGGTAAAAAATCCTTGCCACTAAAAATGTATTTTGTTAGCATTTAGTGATTAACACTGTCAAGTCACTTATGTGCATGCACGCACATATATGAACACACACACACACACACACACACACACACACACACACACACACACACACTCACACATATATATCCAAAACCTACCCAGTTAGTTTCAAACTAGCTTTGCCAAGTCAATAGATGGGAACCTGGAAATAGATGCCATGAAGCAGCACAAACCTCCTCTCCCTTTCCCTCTCACTTTAGAAAAATGCATTAAAAAACAGTTTGTGACAACATGCACTGGCTTGTAAATGGTTATAATAAAATGTTAAGCAAGAACAAATCAACAGCAAATGAAACAGTGGGCAGCGAGAGAGAAAGAGAGAGAGGAAGACAGAGAGAATGGCTGTCTTACACAATGGAAAGAGCACACGCAGACACAGGGTGCGACAGAAATGCTAGGAGTCAATGGATCAAAGGTACATAAATCCATTCAATAAAGATGAAAAAAAAGGCATGTACCTGTTGGCTCGTGCATTTTTCCCTGGAAGTAGTCTCCCTCGATCGCCAGCTGTAAACATACACCAACTCCAGTTAGGAACCAACAACTGGAACAGCAGATATTGGCAAAGGGTGAGATCAAGGGTGAGGGTGGGCCTGTGGAGAGTAGGGGATGGGAGAGGAGAGGGGTGAAGGTAGACCAAAATGAACAGGGCACAAAGCATCAAACTCAGATCTCTCTTCTCTCTTTGATTTCATATTTTATCCTGTCTCTCTCCCTCTCTCCAATCCATCTCCCCTATGTGTGTGTGTGTGTGTGTGTGTGTGTGTGTGTGTGTGTGTGTGTGTGTGTGTGTGTGTGTGCCTGTGTGTGTGTGTGTGTGTGTGTGTGTGTGTGTGTGTGTGTGTGTACACAAGTGCACATGCATGCATGCAAGATATCATTCATGTAAAAAATTTTAATGTATGATGCATGCATGTGTTAATGTTCATGTAAATGAATTTACATGCGATCATGAGCATATGAGAGCCTACAATGTATGCAAGGTATGTACCCCTATGCATCAAATCATACCTATCTACATGTGTGCCTTCTACAGATTGTTATATAGTCCAGTACGCTATTCAATATGATGTTGGCGGTCTTATATATATATGCACATACCCACACCTATACACACATGCACATGCCTATGTCAGCACGCACACATACTCTCTCTCCCTTTCCCTCTCTCTCCTCCTCCCTCCCTCATTCCCTCTCATCTAACATCACACGATTTTGTGAAAAGAAGTAGAACGAAAGTACTACTACCACTATCTATAGACCTGCAAGTTTATCAGTGAAACTCAACCACACAATGGTTCTTGGCCCTGGAGTTGGCATCTGTTTTGAGCTGAGTATCATAACATGTAGCATTGCATTTGCAACATGACAGGTCATACTATTTTGAATCAATTCCCAAATCAACTTAGATACTCTGCCATTTTTTAAATCAAATCTGAATGTTTTTTCTTTTCCCTGTAAATTAACATACCAAATGAAGTACCCTGTTGTTTGGGAACACAATTTGTGTTTAGATTTGGACTGGAGGTGGGGGTGGTTGGGAGGGAACTGGGGGTGGAGGTGGGGGGGGGGGTAGATGACCATGATGAGTGGTGGTACCCTTGGATGCAGTGGGAGCATTTAACTGTGGCATGCATTTTGTGTATTGCTGACTGATCTTGCTAATTTGTTCTGATGTTCAGTAAATATAGTCCTTGACAATAATCAGGTCACTAATTTGATTAGATGTATAAATATTCTTCATATTGTTTATGATAATGATGATGACGAGAACAACAACAACAATAATAATAATGATATTAATGATAATGATGATGATGATGATGATAATAACAATAATGATAATAACAATAATAACGATAAGATCCTGTCCATGTATGTATCAGCCTCTTTCCTCTCATTTCACAGATGATTAGGTCACACAACATCCTGCCTGTACACTTCAAATGACATACCACTTCATGCATTGCCTGCAAAACCACACCATGCCATGCAAATGCTCAAACTCTAACACTAGTCTCTGTGAAAAGGAAAATCTGAATACATGCATCCTAAAAAGAAAAAAATATATAAGAAAGGATGGAAGCAAGATGACGTAAATGTGATGTACTCTTTTACAAATCACTGTCAATGGAAACAGAAAATGTTCTTGCATGCAGTATGGTATCTTTACACATCAACCACGTTAACTTCTATTATGATTTTCTTACATTGCAGATGTACCATTGTTCTGTGTACATGTGCGTGTGTGCCTGCGTGCATATGTGCATGTGTGTGTGTGTCTTCTCTCATCATGTGTGTGTGGTGATTATCTGACAGAACGTAATGAGAGAGAGAGAGAGAGAGAGAGAGAGAGAGAGAGAGGTGTGTGTGTGTGTGTGTGTGTGTGTGTGTGTGTGTGTGTGTGTGTGTGTGTGTGCGCGCGTAAGTGTGTGTGCGTGCATGCGTGTGTGTATAATGTGAGTGCGTGTGCATGTGTGTGTGTGTGTGTAGATGTGTGCATACTATGTGTGAGTGTGTGTGAGACAGAGAAAAAGAGAAAGAGAGAGAGGCAGAGGCAGAGAGATAGAGAGAGATACAGAGGCAGAGTGGCACAGACAGAGAGTGAGAGAGACAGACAAAGAGCAACATACAAGAAGACAGAGAGACAAACAGACTTACAATTTGACACAAACCCTGATAAAGACACAGAGAGAGAGAGAGAGAGAGAGAGAGAGAGAGAGAGAGAGAGAGAGAGAGAGCAACAGGTGTTTGACTAAGATAATGCCTGTGCAGAACCATCATTCCTGCACACATGCATGAGTGCATATGTGCATCCCACTTATGCTTATAACTTTCTTTTCCAGGTAACATTCATTTCTCCTTTAACACACAAAACATCTCTAGCAACTTGACTTCTGTGGCGCCACTCTTTACGCAGAAGGATGCCTGACAAGGAGAAGTGGGGGGGGGGGGGGGGGGGGGGGGGTTCCATCCTCTCCTCCCCCCTTGGAAACACATCCACGGACTGCTGAGTGGCACCTTGCCGTTTGAGTAAGCCATTAAAGCTGAATTAATGGCTTAACTCCCTTGACTGAACCTGTCAACTACAGCATGGCTACAACCAATACTGGAACTTATCTACATGATCCTATATTTTGAAACATAACATTTTCCAAATGTATAATAATAATAATAATAATAATTTTCTTTTTAAAAAGGGGCTCTATGGCAACCTACAAGAACTAAGGGAGGAAAAAGACAGTTGTTGCTTTAGCTTTGAACCAACCTCTCCTCTGACAACACAGGGTCATTTCAAATGAGGATTACGTGGTAGTCCTTCAGCCCATACACATTTTCATAATATATTACACACCATGCAAGCTAATGTGGCTACTGAATGGTCATGCATTAACTACTTTCAAATAGCTAAACAAAAATCCCCAAAGCAGACTATAACACAAATTGATCCCATCCCCCCCCCCCCCACTCTCTTTTGCCCTGCTCATACACTCTATCACATAAGCATAAATATGGCTTCATAAATTTATGCTACTGCAAAGAAAGCTCTAGACTGAAACTTTATTATTGCTCTGAATTTAATTTCAGTACACACACACACACACGCACACACAACACACACACACACACACACACACACACACACACACTGCGCACACACACACACACACACACACACACACACGCATACACACCTATACACATACGTAAATAGCCTGTGTACATATGCACACATACACGCGTGCAAACACACACACACACACACACACACACACACACACACACACACACACACACACACACACACATGAACACACACACACACACACACACACCGACATATTGTTAGGAAAATAATTCCCAAACAAAAACAACTTAATGAACAATAACCGTCAGAAGAACAGAACAAACAGCTATAATACAAATTTCAGCTGAATAAAAAAAAAAGGGGGAAAAAAAGGATACAGACCCTGACAAACCAGTGAAGTATCTGAAATAAATACCAATGATATACTTATTTTTAACAAGAAGAGCAACCAATGAAGATATACACAGAAAGAGAGAGGGGATGGATAAGGGTGATAGTGGTGCAGGGAGAAAAGGGATGAGGATAAGAGGGGGGGGGGGGGGGGAGGAGAATAATTAGTCACAAATGACATCTGTCTTTTGAATCATAACATAGAAATGTTATCACACTGTATGGAAATCAACCAGAACAAGAAAATCTCCAATATTCAGAATTCCAGTAAAATGTCCCCCCCCCCCCCAGAAAATCCAGTTATGATTCAGACATCTTCCCCGAAGATGGAGTATGGCTGCCTTAATGGCGGGATAAAAAACGGTCATACACACAAAACTCCACTGCCTGTCTATACAGACAGTGTCCGCAGGAGTAACAGCCTGCGTACGCAGAAAGAAAGAAAGAATTCAGACATCAAGAAGAAGTTAAAGACCATAATCCGCAGTACCCACACAAGATTGAAAGCAAAGGTGCTGTCCCCAAAACCTGACACACACACAAACCAGTGTAACCACAGACAAAACAGACAATGATTGTGACTGCTGATTATCATGTAAATTTGGCTTTCCATAACTCATAAATTGATGGAACAAAATCACAGCGACCAAGGCTTGTAGTGACATAATACATGTCTGCATTTATGTGCAACAGCGTAAAAATCATAATAACAGAAACATAAACATATCTAGAACAGATGCTTCAAAACAAATCTTATTTGGTCTACGCTTATGTAAAGCAGCAAGCATGGTACTAAACTGTATGGTACTGCAGGGTACACAGTGGACAGTCTGCAAATGCTGCATATGTAGGAAGGCTGTATGGGAGTTGGAACACATTCTTTAATCCAATTTCCCTTCCTCATCACATTTAAAAACAAATTTCAAGCAGTTAAACATGCATTTGCACTGATTCATGGCAAGCAAAATATTCACTCCTATTTATCAGACTTAGGCTAAGTGCACGCACGCACACACACGCACACACACACACACACACACACACACACACACACACACACACACACACACACACACACACTACTTACCAAGCTACCCATCTATCCAGCCATTTCTATCATATCTCTATCAATGATATGTGCACTTTTCTCTTTCTTTCTCTATCATTAAAAAAAGAGAGATAGGCAAAGATAGACAGTGAGAAAGAAACACAGATTGAAGCTGTGAAAACATTCAAAAAATAAAAAATCTGAGGGTGCTTTCCAAAAGAATAAAACAAAAGCTGTATGGTTTGACCACTAGCCTACAAGGTCTTCTTACTCAAAAACATTTTGTGAAGGCACTGTCTAATACTGATTAAAGGAAATGGAGGAGGTGTTTACGTTCTCTAAAGCTGTTATCAGCCATACACAAACCAAGTTCATGTTACTAGCATTTACCAAAATTATGCCAGTCTAGAACTCAAAATACAGACAAAAAATATGTCACAGGTATTATATATGAATATATAATCTTCATACAACTGGACCATTGAGTTTATACCATTTAACTCCAGACAACCGCCTTGACCAGGCTACTCATTTTGCTTAAACCATCTGCCTTAGCCAAGTTTACTGCACTGGACTTAATTTGTGCAATCACTAAGGAAGGTGTGCGTCACTCTCCGTGCATGATACATTGCTGACAGACGTGCATTGAAACAGCATCTGCAGAAATCTTTAAAACCAACCATATGCAGGTGGGTGAATATTATTTCTCACGCTCTCACTCAGTCATCTTGTGAAGAGAACAGAGGAAAGAAGCATGAAAACGAAAAAAGCAATAATAAAGTTGTAGCAGTGTAAAGGATATGGCTGGCAAAGATTCAAAAGAGAGACAGTAGGTTCTTTAGACATCAATTCATCAACTGTTGACAAAATGAGCAAGCAGCTTATGAACACAGCAGTGTCTTTCTGATGGATCTCCCAAGTTTTAACGCCTGAAATCAAGAGGCAGAGGGCAGCATTTTCTTAAGAGCTCTTCAATACAGTAGGTAAGAGATGTGATTCAAAACTTCTTGATGAAACTGTCACAGGTGCTGAAACATGAATTCACAAGAGGCCATAATACAAGTTATGGATCCTAAAAGGTAAAAATCGTCTTCAAATCACTTGGCACTGTCTCTGTGCTTGCAAGTCCTCAATAGTCTTTTCCACCACAAGAGAAATTGTGCAGTAGAAACTATGCAAAAAAAGGAAAGACAGTGACCAGCACGTTCAACCAAACTTCTGTACTTTTTCTGAAGTGAACAGGTCTTCCAGTGTCTTGACCAAAAACAGGCATGAAGGGAATCAAATAGCTTCATGACAAAACATCTGCCCGTAATGTGTCTTCTGTTGAAAACTAAACTGTAGCAGAAAACGTAATGACTTTGCCACACCCTACCTCCTTGCACCATCTTGCTCCCTGTGACTTTTTTCTCTTCCCACATTCAAGAAGTTCCTTGCAAGAAAAAGTTTCCAGCTGTGGTCAGCCCTCTGATAAAGCAGAGGTTTTCCACAGTCTCTCACATATATACCCTGTGATGCCCACATGGCAGTCTTTCTACGATGGATTCAGCGAATGGAGAGGTGTGTGGCAGCAGGGGCAGAGTACTTACAGAAACTGAAGGAAGCAACAATCCTTCCATGGAAACAAAAAATGGTCTTATTCTTCAGGAAAACACCATCTTAACTCCTCTTGGGGAAATGAAAAAACTTAATTGTAGATCTACAAATGCATCATATGGGCCTGTTATGTATTTACAGTAAATCTGCTGTCTTTCTGTTCTTAGTGCTTATCCTACATGTTAATTTAAGAGAAAAAAAGAAGAAGAAAAAATGAGAAGAAGGGGATCGGTTTTTCCTTCTTTTTTTTTCTTCTACCTTATTCTAGCTCCATAATACACAGCCACACCCAAGCTCACCTAATTACCATTCAGCATCGTCTATATAGATATATATCTATCATTTATAATCTGATTTCTCCTATCTACCTACTATTTCATCGACAGATCTATTTCTTTACATACTATAGGTCTGTTTCTTCATCTACTTTTCCTTTTTTTTTTCCATTTTTCAGATGCCAAAGCTAAAATTTACCCAAATCAATTAATCCCTTCTAGCGGCCTTCTGCTCAGAAATCATGACTGGTACTTGTGTCACACATTTACCCTCAGACAGGTGAAACTGACCACAGCACTCCAATAATGGAAAGTATGAAGCACAGCAGACCAGGTTAGCACAGAGTAAGAGAAGGGGGAAAAGCACACAGAAAAAAAAACAGCACTCATTGGAACAAACATTTACTTTTGATACCTGGGAGACCTGAAACGACAGAAAATATTCTCTGTCACTACTGAAAATCAGTCATATAACATCTAAGGAAAAATCAGTAATTGATAACTGTCATTTTCATTTAAACATTTGAGGACTTCAAGCTAAAACATAAAGCACTTCTATAAAAAAAAAAAAAATGTACCACTGTAATTTGTATGAAATAAAAAGTACAAAGATTGAAGGCTGAGAAAAAAAAAATTTAATGGAGGAAAGGGGGAGAGAAGTTAGGAAATCAGTACAGAAAGAAAGCAATGAAGAAATGGAAGTACTGTCCTGGCTTAAATGTCAGATTTTCGTTTTACTTTTGTATACTTTGCATCGTTACATCAGGCTACGTCTGAATATTAAAATTTGTATCAGTAACCCATGTTCAACTGAAGACAGAGATGAAATGAATGAAAGTCAACCACAGAGTCATGACAATATAACTGAACTTAACTACATGACACACACACAAATTAATTAAAAAAACCTATTTCTTGAGACTGAAATTGGGAGCAATCATTGACGAAGGACCAGACAACAGTGTAAAGCTTTCAGGCTGGGGCTCATGCTCAGAGCATTTGCATACAGAGCTGATGTTATGAGTTTGAACCATTTGTGAAGTCAGACTTTTATTAGGCATGAAATCCCACACTCCCCATCCACCTGTGAACATGCATCCAATTCAGGTCTGTGAGGGTTTAGGCAGCGGATGGAGTGGGATGTGCTTCATCTTCAATTATGCTGTGCCCCAGATCCAGTGCACCTCGAACAGTTCACTACCCTAACAGCCATTAGGCTTTGGAACACTACCCTTATTCTTAGTATGCATGTTCAAATGTATGAAAGGGGTTCATCTGTTTCTATTTACTGTGACCATTCTGAATAAAGCTGTCAACGGTTTCAACACAGCAGCCTGGCTGATGAACTATTTCATTTCAAAACACATCCCTAAACTTTTTTTTCAAAAGTCTGTAATTATCATCCTTTTATGAGCTCACATGACTTTTGTGTACCAATGAGGAGATAACTTCCACCTCGCATTTCCAGTACAACCAAGAACCAAGAACTTGATGCACAATTCAGCCAAGTGTCTTAGCTCTTTACATTGACAGTTTCTGCTCCATCCAGAAGAGATTGTTTTCTCCTGTTGACTGCCTCCTCTTTGTGCCCTCCTAGTGCTATTACTTTCACACCATTCATTCCAGTCCCCCCTCACACAGCTACACCTTGCCTCCTCCCTCCACAGACAACACCATCTCCAATTCCCAGGAGACAGTCGACAAGGTCAGCGGCGGCAACTTTCCAGAAGAGACACCACAATTCTGATGAGTTATTTCAGTGGTGTCAAATGGGTGCCTGTTCTGAAGAACGGAATTTTCCTAGAATGGCAGCTGACAAAGACCTCCAGTTTATTTACTGGCAAGCTAGTTGTTGGCCACTCGAATTCCTTTCAGGGTGTCAACTTCTTTAGGGTGGGGAGAACAGAGACGGCATCTAAAATTTTGCTTATTTTCATCTCTGAATGTAGCATGGATGCACATTTGCCACTCTTGTGTGTGTGTGTGTGTGTGTGTGTGTGTGTGTGTGTGTGTGTGTGTGTGTGTGTGTGTATGTGCGTGTGGTATGTGTGATTAATAAGAGAGAGTCAGAGAAGTGGAGTAGAGTAGGATCAGAGTAGATTGGGCAGGAAACTCACGAAGGAAACTGGCCTGGGTAGGGTAGGGATGGGGGAAGTAGGAGGAAAAGGGGATATTTCAGAGGTCATCCACTGCTTACCTCCTTGCAGTGCTTTGCTCCATTAAACCAATGTAGCTATATAACAATGTCAAGAGTTCCACTCTGGGCTGCCTTTTGGGTTTATTAGAACAGGAACAAAAGAAGTCTTCTGAACAGCCCATCACACCCTAGTTACCAAAACGTAATTCCTAAACATCATCAATGTATCAATATCCTTATCATTAACAAAGCAGATGAAGAAACAAACAATTATGCATATCAACAACACTGTATGGATGTCGTGGTGCACTCCTAGGGCGTGCTCCCTTCAACAAAGTAAAAACATGTCAAGAGCCATTGGTAGGACACAGTGGAGCACTCTTGGTGCATGCTCACTCATGCTGGCTCCTCACCCATTACTGATGTCAACATGGACGTAATGATGTACTGTGTATGTTGGATCTGGACAGGCACCAGTGAATAGAACCAAAGTGACACGATCAGCAGCAATGCACGGTCTCCTCTGGTGGGTTGTGTATGTTGGATCTGGACAGGCACCAGTGAATAGAACCAAAGTGACACGATCAGCAGCAATGCACGGTCTCCTCTGGTGGGTTACCTTATGACAGCTTGGTACGGATTGCTCCCCATGGACTGTGGTTCTCTGTACAGGCCAAATCTGAGTGTGGCAGTGTATGGGATGAGCTGGAAGGTGTGGCATAGGAATAACACCATTCTGACAGGGGGAAGGGGAGGTAGAAGCATGGGAGATGAGAGCAAACAACAACCAAAAAGAAAGAATAACATGCAGCAGATTTTAATGTAACTAAAACTCTTGCATGACTACTGATTCAACTGCAATATATTATCAGCAGTCTCGTACGTAGTTTGTGCTGACCTATGATGCTTTGGTGACTTCTGTCCAGTCACCTATCTGCCTGTGTGCGGCATTCACGCAAACAGATTTACTGAGGCTCTCCCTAAAAAGGGCCAGAGAACAAGAATTTCCTCCTCAGTACAAATGCTATCTAAAATCAGCTCCATGAATGACAATTTCCACTAACCTACAAAACACTGAATTTAAAAAAGAAATTAAAAAAAGCACAACTACACCTCCAAAGTGAGCCAGCAACAAAGCAGTGTCTCCTCTGGTTGGTGATGTATCAGTGAACTGACTCCATTACCTTCTTATAGACTGTTAATCCTAGCAGTGTTATTGAATGAATCCAAGCTTGGTAACTAAATTAACATAAGAAGACAGTTTTAGGAATGTCATGGAATACCATGTGCTGGGAAGATTTTACAAATTCCCTTTACCCTGTCCCTTGGAAAAAAAGGAAAAAAACAAAAGAAAGCAAAACAAAAACCAATAATTTGTAAATGGTACCTACCGCTCTGGGTCAACTTCTTGGTCAGCTTGGGGTACTTGGCAAACTTAACATAGTAGTAGGACTCATATTCCATGAGTATGGTTTCCAGGTCAATGTTATCACAGACTTCATAGCGACTCAGGTCAATATTGGTCTCTTTAGCTAGTGTTTGTGAGGAGTCCAGATACCTGTAAAACAACAAGCAATAATGATGAAGGCATGGTTACAAAAAGAACACGCATTGTTGACAATGATACACACAGTTAATCCTTTTTGGACATTGTCTGCCTTTAATTAGTTATTTTGTAAAACCTGTAAAACAGTTTCATTGCAACTGTTTTCTCAAAGTACAATCAGGTTGCTCTCTGTGGGAGTATGCACGGCCAAAGTCTACTGCCAATAACTGACACATACTTTTTCATCTCCTGTCTGTTGCAGCAGATTTTGTTCAACAATGAAAGATCTTACAGCATAATTTTGCCAGGTTTAGCCTCTTTGATGTCATGGATTCTTTCTAATACACTTAATGTATGCTACACAAGGAACCTCACATTACTGTCTCACGTAAAAGCCTATTACTCTGACTACAACTTCAGGTCTAACAGGGAAGGGACAACAACATAAACGTTCATGCAAGATTTGAACCATGGAACATGAATTGTCTTCATTCATAGGTGACTGCATTAGCCACTTAGCTACATCTCACAATTCTTTTTAAACACTACTGGCACAGGGCTGCTTCACCACTGTTTGTCAGTTTGTTTGTTTGTTTGATTGTGTGTTTTGTTTGTTTAAAGATATTTCCTGAACAAAAGGTTCTAAATCCCACTTGAGGCCTGAACAACTGGATTAATTCTTCACAAGTTATTACAGACATCAAACAACGACCTCATCTACAAAACTGAATTGTCCATTTGAAGAAATGTTACCACAACAAACAATAGATCTGTTGTATAAAACTAAACAACATCAATGACCAACAATTTAATGAAGATAACATAAACACAAGGGTGCAGTCAATCATCAAGTGCAAAAGGTTTCAGAGAAAGTACAACTAATGTAGTTATGTACTGCCCAGATTAAAAGTTCACAGCTGACATGTTGACAAAAGCAAATCAACTTATGATGACAACCTTACCAAGTAAACAATTCATGGTGCAAAAATAGTTGGGCTGAACCGCTGAACTAGCAGACTGAAGAATGATTATAAAAAAAAAAAAAGAAGATGAAGAAAAAAATGTATGTTCATACATGTATATATCTGTATGTTTTTGTAACATGTGTGTGTGTGCATGTGTGTGGGTGTACAAATATTTGTGTGAACAGTGTGTGTGTGTGTTGTGTGTGTGTGTGTGTGTGTGTGTGTGTGTGTTGTGTGTGTGTGTGTGTGTGTGACAAAAGATTTATACAGATGAAGAAAAGAATGTATGTTCATACATGTATATATCTGTATGTTTTTGTAACATGTGTGTGTGTGCATGTGTGTGGGTGTGTGTGTACAAATATTTGTGTGAACAGTGTGTGTGTGTGTGTGTGTGTGTGTGTGTGTGTGTGTGTGTGTGTGTGTGTGTGTGTGTGTGACAAAAAGATTTATACAGACAAGACTGACAGGAAAACAAACAAACTGACTGACCAACAGAAAAAGAGAAGCAGAGAGAAAGGGAGAGATAGGGGGAGATAAAGGAGGAAGGGGGAGGGAAAGAAAGAAAGAAAGGAAGACAGAGATATAGACAGAGAGACAGACAGACAGATAGACAGACAGAGAGAACATTGAGGGATTAGACAGCCATGCAGGCTCAGACAATGAAAATAAAATGTGCAACAAAAATGAACTGCAACAGCATAAATCTTTACCATACCCTTCTTCATTCAAGTAGTTCAAAACAAGGATTAACAGGTTCTTCTTTCTGGAGTCTGTTCTTACTTCATCCTGCATAAAACAGAGGACAAACAACTTAAACATCTGCATTCTACGTGAATGTGTATGCACACTGTGTGTGACAGAGACAGCAACAGAGACAGGAAGAGAGAGAGAGAGAGAGAGAGAGAGAGAGAGATAGAGAGAGAGAGAGAGAGAGAGAGAGAGAGAGAGAGAGAGAGAGAGAAGAGAGAGAGAGAGAGAGAGAGAGACTTGAGTGAGAGAGCTTAGGTAGGCAGTTTGACATAAGACCAGAGTACCAGCCTAGAAGCAGAATCTAGGACACAACACATACACACACCTATGCACACATCCACATACGCATGTGAGTGTTCATGCATGTTCTGCGCGCATGCACACACACACACACACACACACATACACACACACACATCCACATACGCATGTGAGTGCTCATGCACGTGCACGCATGCACACACACACATGCACACACACACATACACACACACACATGATATACACACACACACGCACTAACTCACTCACTTACACACATACACACACACACACACACACACACACACACACACACACACACACGTACGTATACATGCTTGCAAGCATGCCTGCACATACACACACTCGCGCACACACACACACACACACACACACACACACACACACACACACACACACACACACACACATACACACACACACACACACACACACACACAGTGTCAAGGAAAACAAGTTGAAGAACACTGCAGCTTCAAACTGTTACATGGTACTGGTAGCTGGGGTGAAATGATACACTGGAGGTGAAAATGAAGAGTTCAGTTTTTAAAATAATCAACCCAGTCTAAAT
>CM031608.1:44631025-44643525 GCA_018398815.1 Conus ventricosus | reverse complement strand
AACAACACTTGCCAATCCCTGTTTCTGTAAGCTTTTGTTTCTCTTCACAAAGAACTATTTTCGGTTTTCACCGACAGATTCACACCTGAAGAGAAACCAGAGTGAATTCACTCCTGACAGAAGTTTTTGCTTTTAATAAACTTAGCAGGCAACCAATCTTTGGTAGAACCACAGCATACAAATTAAAGCCAAGGCTTACAGTGTTACCTGTGACACTGTATCTGTCACAAGATGAGGTCTGTTTAAAAACAACAACAAACAAACCATAAATGAATAATCTAACAAGAAGGGTCTAGTGTAGATCAACTGAACTGCATTGTTATTTGTTTGTCAAGCGTTAGGTGGCGTGAGGGCCCAGGACGCCCCATATACCAGGACAGGAGGTGGAGCTGTTCGCACAAATGTGTTCGCATCCTCACCCCCCCCCCCCCCCCTCAAAAAAAAAGAAAAGAAAATAATAATGCTTTCTACTCACCCAAATTTGGGGCAATTAAAACCTGAGCACATTTTTTTTTCTTACTAAAAGCTACATTTTCTACATCATCTTGATTGAAAGATTAGCTTGTGTGAAATATTTTCAGTTCTTAAGATATGGAGTACTCATGTGAAATCACTTTTTTTTTTTTTTACAGCTGACTATGCCTTGATTCAGCAGAATCTGAAGAGAGCCTGTGACGATCCAGAAGCAAGCTTCAGCTCATCCTCAAGTGGCAAAGCTCCGACAAAGAGAAGGAGAATAATCCCAAACAGATGGCAAGTCTTTGCATAGGCCTACTCTTTGCTATCAGCCATGCTTTTTTTCTGCTTTCAAAAATCAGTTAAATCAACATGTGTGCTAATCCCATTGGGGATCCATACTTTCCAACCCAGATAACATTTTTCTGTGCATGAGTTTAAAAAAAATGTGTTGAGGCATTCATGACCAACTCTATTTTCCTGCCGATCTTATAATTTCTTTTCATCCACTGAACACTTTTTTCAGTTACCTATTCTCTAAACGAAATCAGCTGAGAATATTGCTGTTTGGATGCCAGTGCCACAAGAGCACTTGTTTTGTGTGGGACAGTAACATGGTCTGATTTGATTTGGTGACAGTCCTGATAAGGCCTTAGTCGTCAATGGGACTATAATTTTGATCTTATCTTGTGTGGAACAGGTGTATTCTGTGAAGATGGAGCAGAAGTTGCAGGCATGAAATTTTTCAGGCTTTAACCTAAATTGAGGCCTTTTGATTACCCCAAGGGTTAAAATCCATTCAGAAATTTGGGTGGGGTGGGGGGGGGGGGGGGGGAGGGGGTATAATTTCTTAGGGAAGAGTTTGATGGTGAGGTCAGGTACATTGACTACAAGTTTATCAATTATAAATCTTAGGACTCCTGTGATGACATGCCCTTTGGCATTGTCACCAGATAGGTTTTGCAGCATACAAAATATTAATGTCCCATATATTCAGAATAGATCAAAGAAAATTTCACTATACATTTATTTCGTGATGACGAGAACTGTGGTCCTATTATATGATCTGTGAATAGGAGAAGCTCCAGCCCCCTGACCGTGGCTGGGAATCTTCTGCCACACCCTGTTCCTTCCCCCATCCCCACCCACCCACACCTTCTCGGGCTTTTTCACAATTCCTCACTCTGGCTTTTTCCTCACTCTGGCTTTTTTGACAGTTCCTCACCCTCGTGCCCGAGTGTATAATGACCACTTCTCATTCGGAACGGAATCACCTGGT
The DNA here is from genome assembly GCA_018398815.1 of Conus ventricosus. Taxonomy (NCBI): domain Eukaryota; kingdom Metazoa; phylum Mollusca; class Gastropoda; order Neogastropoda; family Conidae; genus Conus; species Conus ventricosus. The sequence goes on along the minus strand of CM031608.1, from coordinate 44,641,790 downwards.
GTTTCCGGCAGAGGCCTAGAAATCATCATAGTCATTCTCAAATCCATGTTGCTCCCTCCATGAATTGTGAAACTTTATATGGAGAATGGTTTTTGCCTCCCTATATGACAATGGATTATTTGGCTGGTCCATTTGGATGCCCTGCTTTGCGAGTTATAGGTTATGTATGTTTTGTTTAACAGGCATCCTGACTCAAGTTCGGACACCGAAGACAATACTGCTGTTTGGGAGAATAATGCTCCAGTGCCCTCCCCATGTGAACATTCTCCAAAGACAAGCTTCCACCCAACATTCAACTATGGGTGCTGGCACTTCATGCATGGTCTTGAGCGGGCATCCATATGGCGACTCGAATGACCAAGCTGCTGCTCCAGGCACCAGGATATACCCTCATCCACCAACTTTTGCACATCCAATTTTACATCCCAGCTCCCACAGTCAAGGTTCCAGCCAACAGACACCTCCAAGTGCTAGTGGTTTTGGTATGTTTACATTTAAATGTATTAAATCTATACAGTTATGTAATTGTTGTAGATGACAATTGAATGCTCTCCAATGCATTTTAATTAATGAGAATTGGTTACCATTTTTCAGAATGCTTTTCAGATTTGTGACGCCTGATGTTAACTTTTTTAAAAACTTACTTTAGTAGTCAAGTCTCTTTTCGAGCCTCAAAGGCCCATGAGGCTGGTGTTTAAAACTTGGTTTCTGTAGCGTGAAGCACCTGAACTGTATACCTTTAGGCCGAGTAACTGCAATGCTTAGTACCCATAACAGCAATTACCTTTGTTCCCCCCCCCCCCCTCCCCCAGGCCGAGTAACCCATAACAGCAATTACTCTTGTTCCCCCCCCCCCCCCCCCCCCCCTCCCCCTGCATCAAGTTGTAATGACACTCAAATCAGTCGCATCCTGCTAGTTGTGAAGACTCTTAAGATGTACCAAGTTGTAAAGATTTACTTGTTTTAATCAAAACAAGAGTGACCATTTGTCGATCAGAAAGGTGTCTCTGTGTACGTTAAGTACATATTTAAAATTCACACTCCTTACCAAGAGGCTCGTTAGTCAAGTGGGTTAGTGCTTTGACGTGACATTACTGCGACTGGGATTGAAATCCGCCTGTACTTAGTTTTTAATTTTTAAAAAATTTTTTAAGAGTTTCAAAATTAAACACACATACACATCAAAAACAAAATCAAGTTTATCGCCTAGCGGCAGGTAAGTCCCCACTGGTCAGCTGCTCAAGGACCTTTGTTTTAATCGTTGGATGGCTTACCACTTGTGCAACATGTATACCAACTTTGACGATGATAGACTGGATAGCTGTTGTGAAAAACGGAAAAATCACGGGCAGGCAGACCAGACAAATACAATAGTTCCCTGATCCTTCAGCTCGTGGACTAAAAAATCTCAGTAGGAAGTTAGGCTGCTGGCAGTGCTACGCACACTGCAGCTAAAATGCTAAAGAAACTTTTAAGGACGTAATGCACACATATATCCTCCTGGTGTTTGCAGCATTAGTTTCTGTTTTCATAACCAGTGTAGTACTTTAATTTTTTTTTTAAACTGTCATATATTGTTGTAATAAACCTCCAATTGATTTTGTTTTTTTAGATTCGAGAACTGCTACTCGAATCTTTTCCCTGCTGGAAGAGATGCGTGCTGAGGGAAGGGAAAATGCCCGAAAGTTGGACACGTTGCTTTTGGGCATCCACAGTCAGCAAAACACTCCAGAGGAACTGGAAGAACTGGAAAGACTGTTGTCTACAAATGAAGAGCAGCGGCAGAGATTGGTGAGTTGATGATGCTCATCAAAATTAAGACATCATTATCACCCAGTTATGCAGACTAAAACAAAGACCTTCGAATCTGAAAAATTAACACCAGTCTCCCTTGTAATCTCAGTTTGTTTTCTTTGTGTGTGTGTGTGTGTGTGAGACAGGTACGGCATTTGGGAACTATTTGGGGTCGGGACCAGCGGCACACTGTTGAAAACATTCTATGTTCTGTGGTTGGTGTACGCCTTGCCGGGCAGAACAACTATTGTGGTCTGGAAGGCAAGAAATGCTTTTCAGCTGCACACGGGACCTCGTTTTTTTGTTTTTTTCCTCATCCAAAAGACTAGCACCCAGATCACCGCCAATGATCTCGGGGTGGAGGAAAAGAGTATGGGCTCAGGCGGGCCTCGAACCCGGTACCTTTCGCTTTCTAGTCGGGTGCACTACCACTAGACCCCTGGAGTAGCTTCAAATCTTAAGTCATTTGTGGTCAAAATGGCGTCAAGGAGTATTTAAATGCACTATTTTGTGATTATTGGACAATGCAGGATCTCCAAATATCTTTCCCATGCTGGTGCCCTGGAGAGGTCACTTCAGTGTCATTGTCCCAGCGGCAGAAACAACACGGGAGGCAGCAGTTACGAGTGATAAATCTGAGCGCTTTGGCATGAGCAGAGAAGAAAGGAGCAGTGGGAAGACAGAAGAGCATGCAGATGGCAGAGAGCAAGTCAGTTGTATACCAACTTTGACGATGATAGACTGGATAGCTGTTGAGAAAAACGGAAAAATCACGGGCAGGCGAACCAGACAAATACAATAGTTCCCTGATCCTTCAGCTCATGGACTAAAAAATCTCAGTAGGAAGTTAGGCTGCTGGCAGTGCTACGCACACTGCAGCTAAAACGCTAAAGAAACTTTTAATGACCTAATGCACACATATATCCTCCTGGTGTTTGCAGCATTAGTTTCTGTTTTTATAACCAGTGTAGTACTTTAATTTTTTTTTTAAACTGTCATATACTGTTGTAATAAACCTCCAATTGATTTTGTTTTTTTAGATTCGAGAACTGCTACTCGAATCTTTTCCCTGCTGGAAGAGATGCGTGCTGAGGGAAGGGAAAATGCCCGAAAGTTGGACAAGTTGCTTTTGGGCATCCACACTCAGCAAAACACTCCAGAGGAACTGGAAGAACTGGAAAGACTGTTGTCTACAAATGAAGAGCAGCGGCGGAGATTGGTGAGTTGATGATGCTCATCAAAATTAAGACATCATTATCACCCAGTTATGCAGACTAAAACAAAGACCTTCGAATCCGAATATCTTTCCCATGCTGATGCCCTGGAGAGGTCACTTCAGTGTCATTGTCCAGCGGCAGAAACAACGCGGGAGGCAGCAGTTACAAGTGATAAATATGAGCGCTTTGGCGTGAGCAGAGAAGAAAGGAGCAGTGGGAAGACAGAAGAGCATGCAGATGGCAGAGAGCAAGTCAGCCCCTTCAGAAGACACTGTCTTCACATGCAGGAAATGCATCAGGACCTGCCGCCCAAGGATTGGGCTCGACAGCCACAGCTGGCGCTGCAGATCCACCACAAACTGATTTTCAAAGGCACCGTCTCCATTGTCTCCCAAGACAGACAGATGCCAACAGGAATTTTGTGATTGTGGGCCCCAAAAAACAAGCAGCGGCGACTGCATTTTGTGATTCTATGTCAGATAATCCAAAAATAAAGAAAATTATAAAAAGTGGCAAGGAAATTCCATGGAAAGTCACCTCAAAAGTCCAGGAATACAATGTTGGGGTTGTGAATCAAGTGAGGTTAAAATCGGCCTCATGCTGGATTACATTTTTTTTTCTCAAAATTACACATTTTCATTTCAGAAACTACAAATAGGGGTAAACAGGTCTGAGGCTAGGTATAATGCTGCTTCGCTCAATAAGAAAAAAGAAACAGACGGTCAGTCAGAAATGTGGACTCCTGCACTTTACAAATTTGGTTAGCTACGTGAGCTGCAGCTAGAGATTTTTTTTTCTGTCAGATGCTTTTTTCCATTAACAAAATATTTGCTACTTTTTTATTTTATTTTTGTAAAGACGTACAAAATGTAATTTATCTTCTGTTTCAGAGGGCGTCAGAGTGATGCACGGGGCCACAACTAATGAGGAGATTAGGCTGTTTGCTGCAACCTGGCTCTCTGGTAGTCGGGATCGGGAAGGAGGAAAGAAAGAGCGACAACATGCCAGACAGCTGGACACCTGGGAATAATTACTTGTTGGCACCATGGCAAAGCTAAAGTTTGGGCAAAAATAAGGATTTTTTCCTTATGTTTAGCAGAATCATATCAAAGCAAAATCCCCACAGAAGCTTAGATAAAGCCTTTTCTTTTCACTTAATTATTAATGTCAGAGGTTTCAAGTCGGTGCCAGGAAAATGTCAGAGGTTGATGTGTAGAAACTGACAAACTGATGTGGATTTGATTATTTCTTTGTTTTAAGAATATTTAATGCAAGGTGTGACGAAAAACATCTCTCTGTGGCTGACAAAGAAAGCATTACTATGTTGTACTGTTCCAATTAGTTTTTCTCCCCTGTGGATTAGATGAAACAAAATTTACTATGCTTTTAAGGCAACCAACCATACTTAATTATCTTACCCTTTTCAATAGTTTGTTCTCCATTCTATCACATGGGACATCCTTTGGGATTACTCTTGTGTCTTTTTGTGTCTATGAGTGTAAGAATGAACATGTCTGCTCAGGACTTCTTTTTTTACTGCCAAGACAAACACAACTAGATTTTTCAAGGCTAAACTTCAACCCCAATAAATTCCCACATCTTAATGGAATGCTTACAGAAGTCTCAAAATATTTTTGTGCACCTAACCAGGATTCCTACAGTCCTTTGAAGTCCTTCAAAGTCCCACATTTTTAGGCCCCTTTTCAAGGCCTTGAAAGTCCTTGAAAATCAGGCTTTTGCTGGCAAGTCCTTAAAAAGTGCTTGAATGTTGTCATTGCTACTAATTTTGAATAGAATGTATGTAAAATATCGTGTCCATTAAAAGAAGTGGAATGAAATTAGAATTAAAATAACAAATTAAACAAATCTTAAAATATCTGTGTTGACTAACGATTTTGCCAATACCGACTAGGCTTACTGGTCAAAACATCGAGTTAATCGATCTACCTAAAAACAATTCATATCCATATTTTATGAGTGCTTACTATACCTTTACCTTTGATATAAGTCCTTGATTTTTGTAGAAAAAATGCTTGAAAGTCCTTTAAAAAGTCCTTGAATGTTTTGGCTGGAAATGTGTATGAACCATGCTAACCAATTCAGCATCATCAGTGTGTTGTGAAATTCTACACTCAACATTATCTATTAGTATGCTTTTTATTTTCAGTATCATTAGTGCTTAGATCTTGCACACAATTTATATCAAATCATTCAGGAGCTTGAGAATTGACTATAACAAATCAAATAAAGCATTTGGTTATCCTATGTGCATATTATTCATGAATCATCTTTGGTCTGCATGAATAACTAAGCTGTAAGCAAATCTACTTTCTGTCAAACTTGACCCTGTTTTATGTACATTCATTTTGGTCTCCAGTATAATATTCCCTGGCTTATCGCCCTATGGTATGCATGTGATTTAATGCCAAACAGTTCTTGCTACCCTGCAGTTAAAGCTCTGACACTGAAAGGTCTAATATTGTATCATAATCTTGCTTTGTTTTCTGTTTGGAATTTTTACAATGGTTATGAGTCTGAAAATATAGGCTAATAAAAATTGTTTTTTGGGGACATCCTTTTCTTTGGGTTTTTTTTTATGTCATGTATGATTAGCAACCATGCAGAGACATGGAAGTTCAAAGCCCGTACTTGAAAAAGATTATCATAGACTTTGCAATTTAAAATCCATTAAGTGCGTGATAAAATCTTTCATTTTTGTGGAGTTGATCAAGATATGTCTTTGAATCCTATGTTTCTATATATGGTATTTTGTACCATATGTCATAGAGACCTCCGTGCAAGATGTGGACCACCCCACCTGACGAGCATGTTACTAGCAGAAGCATGCCATCCATGTTGTTATGCTTTATTTCTATTGCATGCAATGGCTGAGTGTCTGAAAAAAGCTAGGGACTGGGGGTCAATTTGGACCAATAAACACGTTTTCCATGCCACTGGGATTAATGTGTGCTAAGTAAGTGCACCACACGCTTCATCATCTCATCGAAAAACACTCCCCCATGCTCAGTTTGAGTGTAGTCCAGTTGGAAAGAAATGGTCAGGCAAGATTAAAAACCTGGGACATTCATGCTGAATAAAGTTCACTACAACTGACAACGAGCGCTATATCACACTGCCACCTCTTTCGTAAATGGCAACAATGACACAATCCTGGTGTGACAAAAAAAATCTTTCAGGTCACACGATGGACAAAAACGCATAGTCTACTTTCAGTGGGTGTTTTTTTTCATATCCATTCTTGTTTCTTATAAACTAGAGATATCTGCATGAAATGTGCACTGTGATACAGAACAACACTGACCATTTCAGTAAACCAAATCTAAAAACTGAATATCAAATATATATGGAGCCTCCCTAAAATGTGTCTATGAAAGCTTAGCCCACCTGTGTGTGGGAACTATGTATGAATTGCATTTGTAATGCTGATCATTGCTTTTCTGTCCCTAGACTAAGGGTGAGTGGGTCCTAAATAAACATAAATAAAGTACTTTATGGCAGGCTGCTCATTTATTGGCTGTCCAAGATAGTTAATGGTCCTAAAATATTCCTGTTTGAGTAGTTATTGCTGTTTGTTCAACACAAAATCCAGTCATTTTTTTTTTTAATTCATTGTGTATCGGCTCAGTGTCAACTTTCATGCAATTCTCAAATAGTTCTTGGGAAACAAAATTTACCAACAGAAAGTGCTGTGGATGAACTTTAAAGTGTCACACTGTGCAAATCCCGGACAAACATTATTTATTTTTATTTCTCAGGAACTAATGAAGTTATCTGCTTGAAATTTTACACACAGTTGCAGGACATCACCTGGATGTTGGTACTAAATTAGAAGACTGTGTGAAAGCATTATGATAGTTAAATCAATGTGAAAAAAAATCATAATATGAATTAATTTAGTCCCTCAGCTGTGATGGAATGAAGTACTAAATAGTAATGTTGAGTGTTTGTCTTCTTTCATAAGACACCAAAGAGTGTAACAACAACCCCCCCCCCCCCCCAAAAAAAAAAAAATACAACAGAAGAATGGCGTGTCCGAGCTGTTATCTTGCTGGTTTTTTAAGTCAGAAAAGCTGAAAATTGCCACCATATTTTGACTGGACATTATCACATAGCACTCAGGCAAGCCATATTTCTGTTAGTTGCACTCTTTGATGTCTTATGAAAGAAGACAAAGATGGGATTTAGCATTACTATGCAGTAATTCATTCCATCACAGTTGAGTTCAATACATATATATCAATGTTTCTTAGGTTGACTTCTATATTTTCATAATGCCTTTATACAGTCTTAAAGTTTAGCACAAACGTTCAGGGTGATGTTTTGCAACTGATGCAAAATTTCAAGTATGTATTTTTATACGTTCCTGAAAAACAAAAATAAATCATAATTGTCTAAAAGTGTGCAGTGTGTTACCTTAATCGTACACCAATTATATAATGTGACTCATCTGGGCTCTAAGTGGGGTCTATCCAGGCTGTATTGTGGATCCCTTATGGTCCCCACATTTAGCCCATATGGGAGTCATCTGGGCCTTATGTGGGATCTATCCAGGCTGTATTGTTGATCCCTTGTGATCCCCACATTTAGCCCATATGGGAGTCATCTGGGTTCAAAGTGGGGTCTGTCTAGGCTGTATTGTGGATCCCTTATGGTCTCCACATTTAGCCCATATGGGACCAAGCTCACTCCCTTTTACATTCCCCACAGGGGGCCCATATACGCAGCCCAGACAGGGCCCATATGCCTTTCCATATGGGGCCGCATGGTACCCATTTGTCTGTGCTATCTGGGGTGTTCCAGCCAGCAATTAAGTTTGTTGCGTTCGCCGAATAGTCAAGTCTAATATGTTTCCATTTCTATAACCACAGGAAGCTACATCATAATAACAGAGCTGTCATATCGTCAAAATCGATTTCATACATGGCTGTTGTTTGGGGGGGGGGGGGGGGGGGGGGGGGAGCTGTATTTATAACCGTTTATTATATATATATATATATTATATATATATATATATATTAATACATTTTTAACCTTCAAACTGGGTCTGTTCAAGGTTTACAAAACTTAAATAAAAGAAAAAAAATCTAGCTCTTTTGAGAAACGAAAAAAAACCAGTTTGGAGGAACATACCTTTGAATGTCTTCATTCATGGATCTGCGGTAAAATGTTTATATCGAGCGTCATGTAATCCAAAGACTCCCATGAGAATATTTTTCACATTGAGTTGCTCTCATATTTTCTACCACGTTGTCTTCCTCGCTGATGACGATTTTCTATGACGAGTTTTGCGTATGTTGTTTTTATGTAGTTTTTATAAATGACCTGCCAGAATGTGTAATTAGTTCATGTAAAATATTTGCAGATGATACGAAAATATATGATCCTGTAAGTAACCATCTTAAATTACAAGATGATATTGATAATCTAATTAAGTGGAGTGAAACATGGAATTTATATTTTAATCCAGTTAAATGCAAGGTTATACATTATGGAAAAAATAATCCGGAGTATACATATACTATGAAATATAATGATGCTGTCTCAGATGTTGATTCCGTTTCAGAAGAAAAAGATCTTGGTGTAATGTTTGATAGCAGTCTGAAATTTGACAAGCACATAAACAGTGTAATGATGAAAGCAAATAAAATGCTCGGCATAATCAGACGGTCTTTTTCATATTTGGATACTGAAGTTTTTACATTACTATATAAGGCATTAGTTAGACCCCACCTGGAGTATGGAAATGTGATATGGAGCCCTTATTTAAAAAGGCAATCAGCAAGTATTGAGAAAGTACAAAAAAGAGCCACCTTGTTAATTAAGGAATTCAAATATGTTAGCTATGCAGATAGATTGCGAAGGTTAAATTTACCATCGTTAAAGTTCAGACGAATAAGGGGAGACTTGATTGAGACTTACAAGCTATTTAAGGGACTTAACAGTACAAATTTTAACACATTTTTTCAACTAACCACTAATCAAATTACAAGAAATTCTGATAACAAAATCCAAATTAAATATTGTCGCACTAATATTAGAAAATTTTCATTTAGTAACAGAGTGGCACCGTATTGGAACAAACTACCTGCGCACATTAAAAAAGCAAAAGATTTGAATACTTTTAAAAACCTTCTGGATACTAACGCTGAGTTAAATATGTCAAAATCTCAATTTGATTGATAGAAATAAAGTAATAGAATAGATTAAAATATATCCTGAGCATATGCATGCATTAAGCAACCAATGTTTATGAAATAAGATGATTGGGACACAAAAAGCTGTGAGGCTATCAAAGTCCCAAGTGAACTGAACTGAACTGAACTGAACTTGTTTTACCGGTAAGTTTTCATGTGTTCGTAAATGTGAGAAATTGTCTTTATTTTTTATTATTGACACACATCGTTTTTTTAAAAAGTGTTCCTCCACTTAAATGTAAATGAATACAATTTTTTGTCGAACTCGGATGCCTTACGTGGATGCTTAGTGACATGTACACTCATATCTGAAACGGTTTATTCTCAATAACTATTGATTTTGAGAATCTATCTCTCACCTTTGGGACTTCTGTTTTCCATTATAATTGTGGCCTGTGTATCTTCGGTGGCATTACAAATGACCATTATACCATTGTTGCCAAGAAACGAAAACCAAATCAACGATTTTAATAATTTGGGGACGATCAGCCTGTATCGCCATCTGGGTCAGTCGTCGGCTGTGTGAATGTTTTTTTTTTTTTTTTTTTTTTTTTGGCGTCAACCCCAAAGCGGCAGAGTAATCAACCTGATGATTGTGGCCCCTCAACGGATGATGATGATGATGATGATGATTGGACGAATGCACTGAGCTGATGGACAGCACTAATAGATCGGGCCCGTTGGTTCTCTTGGTTACAGCCTTTCCACTCTTGTGTGGCTTTTATCACTGTTTGAGGATGAACTCCCATTTTAAAGAAAAATCCGTTTACTGTGTAGCCGTCGAGGCACATTCTGTCTGATTCTGAGGCAGTTAAATTGTTTTGTGATTTCGACGAACGAACACTGTTTAAATTCCCTCCACGCTCACGTTGTTTTGTTTTGGAGGGGGGGGGGGGGGGGGGTTCTGTCGTCTGCTACACACTTCACTCACAAATCCTTGTGCCCCACCTGTGGTGTAGGAATTTTTATTAAAAAAATGTGCACGAATCAGATTTTATCCTTGTAGTCTTTACGCAGCATTGAACTATCTTACAGATCCCAAAGCCATAGAATGATTTTCTTTTCACGCATTAATTTTTTTTTCATTCAGAGAAGAAAGCAGATTTCAATTACTCTGTGACCCTGACCTCTGACCTAGCCGGGTCAGTGGTGCACTGGGCTGAGCTGGGTCACGGAAGCAGTGATAGTGCACGAAAAGTTGACGACATAAATATCTGGCCGATCTTGCCTTGTTGACGCAGAGCGTACAAGAGCACGCAATGGCAGAGGAAATAAAACAGAAGTTCACCGGAAAATGGAAGATGGACAGAAGCGAAAATTTTGAGGAGTTCATGTCTGCAATGGGTAAGAAGAGAACAGCTGTTGCGGACGTTGTTTGTGTGTGTCATGCTTTGCAGGTGTGCAACGATTCATGCGACTGTGTATGAGAGATCCTGTTATCCCGACGCAGTTCGTAATGTTGTTGAAAGGACTGGTGAATGCATGGTAGCGTGCATAAAAGAAGAGAACATAGGATGCATGTGATCGCACTTCATGATT
>CM031608.1:44606025-44628525 GCA_018398815.1 Conus ventricosus | reverse complement strand
AGTATGTATGTATGCACAATGTGTGTGTGTGTGCGTGTGCGTGTGTGTGTGCATGTGTGTGTGTGTTCGCATCTGTGTGTTTATTTGCTGGGAGTACCTGCTTCTACTTGTTACAGGTACAATCATAACATTTATTATGAAAGATAAGATTCTAAGCTGTAAAATTTACCTCTGTGTGCAATGTTGTTTTAACTAGTGCTCCTAATTTTGTAAATTAAACATCACATCTTTTTATTCAATTTGTTGAAAGTATTTATACATCAGATGGGAGCTGCTTTAAATGTTCACCTGTGACATGTTATGTTTCTGTAGGTTTTTTACTGAATTCTCTTTCTCTCCACAGGTATGAACTTTTTTATACGAAAGATGGCAGGCTTAAACCAGACCAGAAAATGAAATCTTGTTGAAACGATGGCAAAATGTTATCCGAACCAACAGTACCCTTTTATGAAGATGACAGAGCTTTAAACTGAATGAAGAGTTGAAGAGGTCAACAATTTTGCCAAGAAGAAGTTCAAAGGGATGTGATTAAACTGCTAAAATTGTCTTATGTTACTGTCTTCAAGGCTTGGGAAACTTTCATTATGTCAAAAATTTAAGGTAAACAATGAAAATGTTTTTTTTTAATTGCCTTTTTTTTCCATCTCTTTTTCATGCCTTCACAATGGGATTACTCGCATTTCTCATTTTGGTGTACCATACAGAACCATAGCCTAGCCTTCACAATGCCATTACTCTCATTGCTCATTCTGGCTCTACCATAAAAGAACCATGCCCCAGCCTTCACAATGGCATTTCTCCCTCTGCCATTTGGGGTCTACCATACAGAACCATGCCCACCTTCACAAAGGCATTACTCGCATCTGTCATTTTGGCTCTTACCATACAGAACCAAGCCTAGCCTTTACAATGGTATTATCACATCTGCTCATCTGGCTCTACCATACAGAACCATGCCTAGCCTTCACAATGGCATTACTCTCATCTGCTCATTTTGGGCTCTACCATACAGAACCATGCCCTAGCCTTCACAATGGCATTACTCGCAACTGCTCATTTGCTCTACCATACAGAACCATGCCCTGCCTTCACAATGGCATTACTCGCATCTGCTCATTTTGGCTCTACCATACAGAACCATGCCCTAGCCCTTTACAATGGGATTACTCTCGTCTGCTCATTTTGGGTCTACCATACGAACCATGCCCTAGCCTTCACAATGGCATTTCTCTCGTCTGCTCATTTTGGCTCTACCATACAGAACCATGCCCAAGCCTTCACAATGGCATTACTCGCATCTGCTCATTCTGGCCTACCATACAGAAACCCTGCCCTACCTTCACAAAGGTATTACTGATCTGCTCATTTTGGCTCTACCAAACAGAACCATGCCCTAGCCTTGGCTCTACCATACAGAACCATGCCCCAGCCTTGGCTTACATACAAACCAAGCCCTACCTGGCTCTACCATACAGAACCATGCCCTAGCCTTGGCTCTACCATACAGAACCATGCCTAGCCTTGGGTCTACCATACAGAACCATGCCCTAGCCTTGGCTCTACCATACAGAACCATGCCCTAGCCTTGGCTCTACCATACAGAACCATGCCCTAGCCTTGGCTCTACCATACAGAACCATGCCCTAGCCTTGGCTCTACCATACAGAACCATGCCTAGCCCTTTGGCTCTACCATACATAACCATGCCCTAGCCTTGGCTCTACCATACATAACCATGCCCTAGCCTTGGCTCTACCATACAGAACCATGCCCTAGCCTTGGCTGTACCATACAGAACCATGCCATAGCAGCTGCGGCACTGGCAGGCCATGGGGAGCTTTCAATATCGTTTTGTCTTCGTGCGGTCTTCCAGAGGGGACTCTGCCTTGCTGTGGTGCCACATGTGTTTGTTTAGCAGTTCCTGTTTTGATTCAATGTACATGGGACACTGCTTACTAAACTTATTTTTACTGTCAATAGAAAGTGTTTGATCAGGGATCCAGTGTGATTTAGTGTGTTGTCTGAAGAATAAGTGATCCAGCAGCTGTCTCCCTGAATTTATTGACACCAAATAAGACACAAAATTATCTTGGGCATGGCCGTAAAGAGAAGAATTGAATCTAGTGTCACCAAGAAAGCAAGAAGAGTACAGAACTTAACGACTTCCTTTTATATACTGGTTAATGCTAATTTTGTAACCAGTTTTGGTTTAATGTGCAAATCTGTTTGTGAAACATGTTTTAAGCTGTTAGTGTTACGTATATCAAATGCAATAGTTTACCATCAGAATTTAAATTAGTTGATCACTCTCTCTTTTAATTGTATGAGTCTTACAGTATTATAATTACTGCCATAATGTCAAGAGTTTTACTGTATCAGTCTGTATACTTGAGTGCAGCTTTGTAATTTGATAAAAGATATCAGGAAAATCACTCTCTCAATTTAAGTATCTACTGAGATGTGGATTAACTTGGAGATGCATAGCTTCAATACTTGGAGCTTGAATCGATTGAGGAGCTGGAAGAGGCAAAAATGTGGAGAGGGGAACGATAGTGGAGGGACGACTGTAGGGGATAGTGGGAATAGGGTTCCGTCTCTCATGAGCCAGGGGAGAGGGGATGAGATTCGGGAGGTGAAAGGGAGGAGGCAAGTTGAGGTCAAGCAGAGATGGTATTTGTTTTGAGTTGTATGTGTATAGTATGTTTCAATTTGTGTGTGTGTGTGTGTGTGTGTGTGTGTGTGTGTGTGTGTGTGTGTCTGTGTGTCTGTGCATGTTCGGATGTTGTTGAAATATTTCTTTTACCAGAAAACATTGCTGGTTTATGATCTAATCAGTGTCTTATTGAGTCTGTGAAGTGAGGCTGAGTTAATTAATTAAAGTGCACTGTAATACATCAAAGAGTATCAGATAGAAGTGAACAAATTGAAGAGAAGAACAGACAAGGACAGACAAGAAATAGTCGGCAGATAACTTGAGATGAAAAATATTTTTTGCAGAACATGCCCACATATGAAAACGGGAAAACTTCGTATTACTCCTACGCCTGCAGAACCAATGGATATCACCTATCCAGAATATGCTGAACGAGAAATCACTGATGCCGGGGAGATGCTTGTGGTAAGAAGGATTCATAAGTGCTTTGAAAAGTAAATAGACAGCATGTTGATGATTCAAATTACTGAAAGAAAATGATAACACAGGAGCAAAAATAGCAAGAATAAACCATCGTGACTGCTGATTTAACATGCAGAGAACCCTTGAATAGCATTCAAAAGTTGATCACATCACTGTCTTTATCATATTTCTTGGAATGAAAATTTGAAAAAAATATTTCTCTGAGCATGTTCAGCAGCTGTCAGAGCAGCTGGGGAAACCAGTTTTGAAAGGTGTTCTCTTAACACAGTGTTCTATTTGAATGCTAGATCTAAGTGTGCATGGACAAGGCAGAGTGATCAATACTCCATGTTTCCCCCTAATCCTTTGATGCTTTGTGTTCCCAGTGGTTCAGAGTTGTCTCAGAGTAAGGTGTTTTTATGCTGTTTTCTACTGAACTAAAGGGTACACATATCTCAAGCAACAAGAATTTTCAGGGGTATGGATCAGACTGAAGCCAGCATTTTAAACACTGGAGTTTGGCTGGCTTTGCCATCATGGACACTTACTCTCTCGGACAAGAGTAACTTTGCAGCAGGTTGGAACTGTTCAAAGAGAGTGTACTCCTGTGGTACCGAACACAGTCATTTGGCATAAAAGAAGCAAGGCCTGACTGTTTTCATCAAGCAATTGTTTGCGTTTTTTACTGACACACTGGCTGACAGCTCTTGGCTCGTGGCCATAGACAACTCTCGTTTATGTGTATGTTAGATTGATGAAACTTTGTTGAAACCGCATAGTTTTCTACAGCCAAGTATTAAAACATGATGAGACCTCCCAAAAATAATGTAGCTCGCATTCTTTACGCCATTCATGAATTTTCTCAATGCAGGTATACCTTCATTTCTATGTGGTCTGAAACACTGGTTTCATTCCTGGGAGTAAAAAAAAAAAGTGAAGAATCATGCTTCATCGAAGACCAAGTCACTGTTCACCTTTCCTAACATTTTTCTTTTGACGTCAACAGCTGAATTATTCTGTATCTGTACCTGTACCCTGTTCTATAGCTGTTGGATCTTTTTTTTATATTTTAGTTGAAATCTCATTTGAAAGAGGAAAAAATGTAGATGGAATGTACTGATGCCTGCGCATAGGCTACACATTTTTAAGCTGAACACTTCATGTGGATGATCCAGTTGTGTGCCTGCTGTGTCTTACCTATTTGTAGTCTATTCATTCATTTGTCTGATTTCTTCAGCAGGTCATCTATTTGTAGTCTGTCAGTTCGTTTGTCTGATCTCTTCAGCAGGTCATCTATTTGTAGTCTATCAAATTCCTTTGTCTGATTCTCTTCAGCAGGTCATCTATTTGTAGCCTCTTTATTCATTTGTCTGATCTCTTCAGCAGGTCATCTATTTGTAGCCTATTTATTCATTTGTCTGATCTCTTCTGCAGGTCATCTATTTGTAGCCTATTTATTCATTTGTCTGATCTCTTCAGCAGGTCATTTATTTGTAGTCTATTTATTCATTTGTCTGATTTCTTCAGCAGGTTATCTATTTGCAGCCTATTTATTCATTTGTCTGATTTCTTCAGCAGGTTATCTATTTGTAGTCTGTCAATTCGTTTGTCTGATCTCTTCAGCAGTCATCTATTTGCAGCCTATTTATTCATTTGTCTGATCTCTTCAGCAGGTCATCTATTTGTAGTCTATTTATTCATTTGTCTGATCTCTTCAGCAGGTCATTTATTTGTAGTCTATTTATTCATTTGTCTGATCTCTTCAGCAGTCATCTATTTGCAGCCTATTTATTCATTTGTCTGATTTCTTCAGCAGGTTATCTATTGTAGAAAGAAACTCGTGGAGAGCGTGGCAGCAGAGAGTCCTCAGAAGAGAAGCCCCCTTCAAGCAAGTGTTTCGGCCCTTATCTCCTGACACTCTAAGGGGGTTGGGCCACACCCGGTTCATGACTCCGGATGTCCCTCTGCTGCCCCTTTTTTTTCACCCATCTTGGGACAAGCCATGGCTGGATTCGAACCCATGACCCTCTGGACATGCTCATTTTCTACTTAATGACTCGCGCTTTAACCACTGAGCCACAGGGACACCTGATATTTGTAGGGAAATTAAGCCTTATGAAGTTCACTTTTGTTCCTCCTTGACCAGATCCAGCTTGAACACCTCTCTGCCGCTTCTGCCATTGCTTTCAGAGCTCTGGTTTTTTCCTTCCCTGCAACTGAGAGCTGTTTCATGAGGCTGTATGCAGATGTTCCTACAAATCCCCTAGCTCCAATTTCTGTAGTGAGGACTTTGACCTGATAGCCTTCTCTCCTCAGGCTGTTTGCCAGATCAGCATACTTTTCAGTCTTGTAGATTTGAGCTGCCTCCATCTGTTCTCATATGGCACCGTGAGCTCGATCATGATCAGCTGCTTGGTTGACTTAGAGTGGACTACTATGTCTGGTCTCATGCCACTCTTGCTGATGTTTCTCGGGGTGACTCTTCCTTTTCGGGGAGGTTTTCATGCCTCCCAGTCATTTTGCCCCTTCCAGCAGACCCCCCTGCATGTTTCGAGGGGCACTGTTTTCTTGGCCAGGGTTTTTCGCCTCCTGCTGTAAAAGAATTTGGGGGTGCTTTTGGAGTCCGATTCTCCCCCTTTTGGGGGGGTTTTGGTACTAGCCCAACTACTTGAACAATCTCTTTTGAGGGCCCCCCCTTTTGGGGGCCCTCCATGTTCCCTTTTCCTTTGGGGGGCCCGGGGGTTTATTTTACATAGTTTTAAGAACATGCTCCACTTTTTGGGTTTTTCCCAGGCAGGGGGGGGCATGCAGGATCGTCTTTTTTCCCCCACTTCACCGGGTTTGCATTTGAGGTAAAAGGGTCATACAGTTTCTGGGGAATGAAGCTGACCTGAGAGGGGCCAGTCCCAAAAATTTCTTTAAAAAAGTTAGATTTAAAAATTAAAAATAAAAATAAAAATAAAAAGGAACTTTTAGTGCCTTAATCTTAAACAAAAGCCCTAAGCGTTTACAGCAATAACCCTAACACACAAAAAACACACCCCCACACCCCACACACACACACACACACACACACCCCCACACACAACACACACACAAACACCCCACACACACGCACACACCCACACACCAGCAAGGACCCAAAAAAATTTTAATTTTTTTGAAGGAGTTTTTTGGGGGGGGAGGACTTGAAAAAAAGAAAGACTGTTTAAAGTTTGGTGGGGTGTTTTGGGGGCCAAAAAAGGGAAAAAGGCCAGAGGAAGGGGGGGCCGAAAAGAAAGAAGAAACTTCCCGGGGGGTTCTTTGGTTTGGAAAACTAGAGTGTTAAAAAGCAAAAAAGGGGGGCGATTTTGTCTGAAGAAAAAGGAATTGGCGGGAAGGATATAGTCGACAGAAGGGGGTTGGGGGGAGGAGGTAAGAGGGAGCGGGGCCATCCAATGCCTTGTAGCAGAGCAAAAAATTTTTGTACTTGATGCGTTTTTCAAGGAAGCCAGTCCCAAAGATTTAACAAGGGAGAAAAATGAATTTTTTTTGGGAGGTTTTGAGACAAGGCGAGCACATTTTTTTTGGACTTTCTCCTTTTTTTTGCAAAAAAATTCGGGGACAGCCACAAGAAGAAAATTTTAACAGAGTCAATTTTTTTGAAAAAATAAAAAAGCAAAAAACCCAAGTCTTGGGGTTTCCCTTCAACAGAAGGGGCGCACAGAACTGATTCGCCCGAAGCCCAAGTAGCAAGCACGGCAGATAGAAAAAAATCTGATTTGAAAAGAGATGTCTGTCAAGTACAACCCCCTAGATTTCGCCCAGTGGTAAGGTTTTAATGAAGATTTTACCAAGTTAAAACAGAAAAAGGGAACAAATTGTAGACATGCCCCCTTTTTTTGGGGAGAATGAAATCAGTTCTTTTTTTGTCATTTTTAAACCCTGAAGTTTGTTTGAAATTTCTCCTTTCCTTTATGCAGAGAACAGAGCGGAGCGTTTCAAAAATTTGGAGGAGGGGAAAATAGAGATGTCCCCAAAAATGAAAAATTTGTTTTTCCATCAAAGAAGCAGTGGTGGAAAGGTAAAAGGGGGATGGGCAAAAATGTCAAGAGGGGTTTTGGGAAAAATAAAAAAACAGAAAGGGACCAAGGCCCAGAGCCTTGGGAACCCATAATTCAAGTCGGCAGAGCTTGAAGAAAAACCATTGCAAGATTTTTTGGGTTTCGCCAAAAAGGGTAAGAAAAAAACCATGAAAAATTTTGGGGAAGAGATCCCAAAAAAGAATTTTGAAGTCAAGTGAGGAGGGGGGTTTTTGATAGTGTATCAAAGGCACAGACAAGTCAAGAAGAAAAAATCAGTAAAACCTGCCCAAATTACCCCAGACAGAGAGAAGATCGTTTTTTTTTTCCCACAGAGAAATTTCCCCTTTACTGTGCCCCATGGATAGGGGGACTGAAAACGAGTAAGAAAGGGTTTTTTGGGGGTCAAGGGGGTTTTGGAGTTGGAGAATGCTATCTTTTCAATTACCCTTTAAAAAGAAAAGACAATTTGGGACAGGTGATAATTTTTTTGGTTTTTTCGGGGCCCAAGAGGGGGTTTTTCCTTCAAAAGAGGGGGGACAACAGCAGCTTTCAGTGCAGGGGGGAAAACCCAACCAGAAGTAGAGATTCTTTTACCACACAATTGATTAGGGCAACAAAACATCCAGGGAAATGCAGAAAAAAAGTGTTTGGAAGAGGACCCAAAACCCTTTTTTTTTGAAAACAGCCCTTGTCGAGACATTTTTGACAACAGCAACGTCAAAAATTTTCAAAGTCAGTCAATAAAATTTTGCGGAAAAAAGATTTAGGGAAATTATCAGGTTCAGATATTTAACTGGAAATCCAATTTTTTCCACGGATAATTTCAAATTTTTGCAAAGTGAAAAGTCACAAAATTTTTTTTGGGGAAATTTCAAAAGGAAGACAGATGCCCAAGGGGGAGATAAATTTTTGTTCTCCCCATGAGTGTATCAGTGCCCTTAAAAAATTTGTTTGGGGTTGTTTGAAATGCTAATATTAAAACCATTGTAAAGGCGTTTTTGTTTTTTTGAATTTTTTCCCTTCCCCGAAATTACAAAGCAATTCGAAAAAATTTGGGTTTTGAACCCTCGAGTTTGTCTTTAGCCACTGCCTTTCGGCCCCCTACCTAACAGGGTTTTAGAAATAAAGAACTTCAGGGTAAACTGCTGGGAACCGGGGTGAGGGGGGAGGGCGGAAAATTTTTTTCCCGTCTAATTACTGGCAGGTTTATAAAGACATCTTGAAGTGGGCCAGGGAATTGCTCCCGCAGACGTGAAGGTACAGTTTTGAAGGGGGGCCCGCAGGTCAGCTCGGGAAAGATGTCAATTCGATGGAAGAAATTTCCCAACTCGACAAACCGGGGAGGTTTAATAGGGCAGATGTTTCAAAATTAGCCAAGGACCGCTTTTGGCCCAAAAAGTGGGGGTTCAACGGGGTTGGGTGGCTCGACCAGGTCATCACAAAAAGGAAAACCCCAAATCAAGGATGTGCCCCTGAAGGGTTGATTTTGGGGGGTGACGGACGGGTTCAGCCCAAAAGGGAACGGAAATAGATCCATCAGTATTTGCTGTTTTGGGCAATTAGTTGGATTGTCCCAGTGAAGTTAAAGGGTCCCGACCATACAAAAAGGGCCTTTTAGACATTTTCATGTACTCCAGCAATCGGGAAAACCCCCTTCCAAAAGATGGAGCCTTTCATTTTGGTTTTTTTTTGCGGGAAAGGGGGGCGGAAAAAAGGCAGAAGATTTTGAAGAAGATTTGGGGGAAAAACCCGTTATTTTTACTATTTCCAAAAGGTTTTGGAAACAAAGGGGGAATTTTAAAGGTATTGGAAACAGTGGGGGATTAGTGTCAGAAAACCAAAAAAGCGTGCCTCCCACAGGGGTTTTTGGCCTGGGAAACGATTTGGTGAGCCAGGGGGGAAAAGGGTTTCACAGAAACTTCGTTTCGCACCGTTTGGGTAGAACCCCCGCCCCGGGGGAAAGTGCATTCCCCCCCACTTTGCCTTTGCCCTTTCGGGCCCTCACCCTGGACTGTTTTTTGGAGCCCTTTTTTTTGGCCTTTTTCTCATCTCCTGAATCTCATGTCTTTTTTGGTTTTTCCTTTTGGGCCCTTTTCCCCAAAATTTTTTTTTTTGGTCCCCCCCAGTCCTTGTCTTTTTTGGCCCTGTGTGTTCCTTTTTATTTCTCGATCTTGAGAACTTTCTTTTGCAGAACCCAAATCCCCCTCTTGAACTTTCCATTTTGCCTGCCCCTTCACTGGGGCTTAAATTGCTTCAAACCCCCTTTTTCCCCCTTCCTGATCCTCCAGAAAGGGCTTTGAAGTCTAAATTTTTCCCGGGCTTTGTAATTCCTCCGGAGGGAAATTTCAGTGGTTTTTTCAGCTTTAATTGGCGACAGTCCCAAAGCGCCGATTCAGTCAGACAAGGGGGGGAAACCCCAAAACCAAATTTCCTTGTGAACTTGTTTTTTTTGGGCTTCCATTGCTTCCACTGTGCTGGTGCAGATGTCGTATATCATCAAGGCCATAGGACTTTGGTATCACAAGAAAATGCAGACACCCAACCTGTTTTTTGCCAGGGAGCCCAAAACTGGTCCAAAAGTCTCCAAGCCCCTTTTTTCCCCAACCCCTTTGGGTTTCCCTTTTTTCCCCTTTTTGTGTCTTTCAGCGTATCAAACAACCATCTTCCCAAGGGCCCTTTACTTGGTTTTTCTTTGACTGTTGGAATGGCCTTTGGTTTTGGGAACCCCTTTAAACCACAGAATTCGGCCACTTTTCCCCTTTTCCCAGTGAAGACTCCGTGATTTTTTGGGGTTGAAATTCATTTCTGGGTGAGGCAACTATGTCCCCACCTTTTCCAGCACAAGAATGTCTCGTCTTTTCTTGGGGAAAAAAACTGTAGTGTCATCCATGAAGCCTTGAAGGGGGCATCTTGTATCCATTTGCCAAGGGGCGTTTTTGTCTCGCGTTGTTTTTTTGCTGCTTTCAAGAAAGATTCCATTTCCCAGCAAAGAACATTATCGGGAAATTTTTCACACCCCCTTGCAATGCCCACCCTTTCCAAATTTATCCCAAAAAATTTTGTACTCCTTGGTTTTAAAAAACCGCATTTAAAACCATTTTTTTAAGTACTTTTGGGGGGGGGCATGTCGCGGATTTCTTTTGGGAAAATGGTTTCATCTCAAGAGGGCCCAAATGTATCATCTCATTGGGGGAAAAGATCCATATTTGTTTTTCCCCGATCAAGCCACACTACGTCCAGGCTCTCTTTTTCCCCTTTTTTGGGTTTTTGGATTGCGTCCCAGATCAATTTTGGCTTTCTACACAGCCAGCCACACCTGGGATGCCACCCCTTTTTGGACTGACACAAACCAATTTCTTGTTTTTCCCTCAGGGACTTGGTCACCTTGCTTCCATACAGAAAGAAGATTTTCCCTTTGACTTTTAGTATTTTAAAAATTTTTTCCTGAACTGGGTGGGTGTCACTTTTAGTTTTGCTCTTTTGGGGGTGTTCACACCATTTTTAGGCCCCTCATCCCCTGGCCGCTGAAATTCTGGGTTTTTCCCCAAACCGTTTGCAGCCGCCTGTGGGGCCACCCCGCAACCCCCTTTGGGGCATTTCTTTTTAAAGCTGGTTGGGAATTTTCCCTTTGGCCCTGGGAAAATTTGGCTCTGGCTTTGGGCAACCCCTTCTTGATTTCCCCAACTTTTGGGGGCTTTCCATTGAACTGTTTCCTCAGGGTTGGGTTTGGCCACACCCCGACCTTGAATGCGATGGTTTTTGCTCTGTGATCAGAGTATGTTTTTTCCCCAGATTTCGCCCCAAGAACTCCTTTTTCCACACTTTGGGTCCCAGATTTTTTTTTGTCAAAAATGTTCGGGAACTGGGGAAGGGGCCTTTTGAAGAAAACGCTCTTGTGTCCCTTTTTCTTTTTGCTCTTCCCTTTTTCCCCGCAGATTCCGCTTCGCTAATTTTTATTTTATTTATTCATTTGTCCCATCTCTTCAGCAGGTCATCTATTTGTAGTCTATTTATTCATTTGTCTGATCTCTTCAGCAGGTGACCTTTTTTCCCCATGCGAGTTTGACAGCCCTGAAAATAGCCCTGTGTGGTTGGCTAGGTTATTCTGTTTTTTGAGAACATTTTGAAGAAAAGATATATAATCTGCAATTTAGTTTCCTTTCCTCAGATCAGCTATATAGTTTTTGTGCAGCATTTGTACTATGGTGATTTTTCACATGTGTTGCATGAAAATACATACAGATGGTATTGATTCATTCTTTTTTTGTATTGTATCTAGATTAAATTTGCCGAAAAAGTGTAGAATAAAAAGTCTCGAGTCCAAATTTAGCCATGTCATTCCCAGTTTTATGTGACATGTGATAAATGTGTACATGAGAAGATGCACTAGGTAAAATAAGATGCACCAGACAGCGCTAGGGTCAGGAAAAGAGTAGAGCAGAGCAAAGTAAGATGGGGTATATCACTGCAGTATGACAGAAAAGGAATTTTTAGCGTTTAAACTCATTTGAAGTGTTTTGTACATTTACCTGTGTTTCTGTTCCAGACCGTCAAGGTGAAGGACGTGATGTGCAAGAGATGGTTCAAGAAAATGTCGTAAAACTAGAGTACCAGCCAGACAGCATTCCGTTTTGTAATGAATTTATGGTAATTTTTTGTGTGCAATCAATAAGAATTTTCTGATGATCATAAGAGACAAAAAGAAGGAGAAAAAAAAGCAAAATTACCATCCTGTTACTTAATCTGTGTGATCCTAAGCAGTGATATGATTTACGTCGGAAAGAAGAAAAGAAAATGGGACTGGCCCGTTTCAACTATTTTAACTACTAATCCTACAACAGGCTTGTGAAAAAAGGATAATAATATGATAACTAAAAGAAAATAGTAGGCCATGTTTATTTAACCATACCATCTTTGCTAAGAGTATGTCCTAAAAAAAAATCTGAGAACTGAGTTTGCCTGAAACCATAGAGAATTATGTATGTTTTTTAGGGGCAAATTTCTCATTCAGTAAAGAGAAAGAGAGAGAGAGAGGTGGGGAGGGTAGAAAAAATTGTTGAAAATGAATGTTCATTTTGGTGTTGGGCCATGATTTTGTGGTCTGGTCTTAATTATTTCCATACTCGTAGAACACTTGATGGGAAGCAACTTGTCAACTTCCAGCTGGAAAATGTTGGTGATGTGATTGTGTGCTTTTGTGTGTGTAGTCAGCCAGCTGCAAATCTAAATTCTTTGGTGCTTGAATTAAAGGGGTCCTCACCCATAAATAGCATGTTTGGGTTGTTCAAAAGTATGATCGAGCATGTTTCGATGTACGTGTTACTTTTCTTCTGGAACTCACTTCTATCCACGTTTCGGGTCGTGCAAGTAGCCAAATCATGACTCGCCACGGAGATTGCCGAGCACAGTAGGGAAAGAGGTGAGAGTGGCAGATGCTCCCAAATTTTACTTGAGATAATAATCAGGTTCCCGAGTTGATTAATATTTTAAAGGGTTTCTTCACTCGATGTTTTCAGTTTGTTTGTCTGAGCTTTGTTTAACGTCCACGCCCAAATTAAGGATATGCCGACGGCTGGATCGTCTTAACCTGATACCAGCGGGCCAGGGTGGATATCTGGGGTAAAGTATGGTCATTTTAACAGGAAAAATTCCACATAAAAATTTCAAAGACCAACCCGGGGTCGAACCACCGACATTTCGGTCATGAGTCCAGCACCTTATCAACTAGGCTGACTGTGGCCTCCATGTTTGCAGTTTTAAGAGGGTGTTTTCACCCTCAGGTAGACATTTTACAGGTTGATATTATATATGAGATTCCCCATGTTAATTTTTTTAGTTCCTTTTTGCTGTTTTCTTTCTGCTTTGTTGTGGTGGTGGGGTTTGATTGTTTTTTATACATAGATTGAAAAATTGATGTTCACGTGAGCATCAGCTAGATAGTTGGGCCAAGGGTTTGAGGAGTTGTATTTTTGTTGGGTTCAGTGTTGTCATGTTCAGATTTATGTTATTTCTGTTGACAAGTTCAAACTTTAGCTTTTAAACACTGTTAATATTTTCTGTGTGTGTATGTGTGTGTCTGTGTAATCCTGACGTGAAAGCCATGCAGACATGTATAGCAACATAAACATGTAGAGACTTACACACACCTGTCATGTACACACTCGTATACGCACAATGCAGTTTTGCAGCTTAGTTGTTTTACCTGTCTGCATCATATATGAGTACTTGCTTGAATATTTTAGCATTCATTTTGATACTGTGTTTTTTTTTTCTTTCAATTCAAGATATTGATACCCCCAGTTCCAGTTTTCAAAACACTGATGCAGATACACACAGTGACAGAGACACAGGCAGAAACAATGCACACAGAAGGGGCAGGTTGATCATTTCATCTAGGTGAAAGGAAAGGGAAGGGTTTTTTCTATTTTAGATGTCTGCATCATGACCAGATGGAAGTGCATGGCTAAAAAAGCATTAACATAATCAAACTTCTTGTTCTGTAGTTGAGATGTTGTTTAGCAGGGGAGTTAAAGCAAACGACTAAATATCCAGAGGCAGAACAGGTGATGACTCTCTACTAATTCTCCAGGTGTACTTTTGAGATTATTTCATTTTTTCTTTTGTTTTGTTTGTTTTTAGGGTGGGGGGGGGGGGGGGGTGTCTGAGAGACAGAAGGGATATGGAAGAGGGTGAAAAGGGTTCCAACACCCATATACATTCCCCGCACATCTGTCTGTGCACAGGAACTAAAGAACACAAATAGACATATGCACAAAAAGAGACAAACTCGCACACTCTTTCAGTGGGTCTATTTTTTGTTTTTCTTCTTTGCTGTCTTGAATTTTCCATGTTTGTTTTAACCTGCTTTTGGTCTTAAGAAATAATGTCTTCATCGGTGTTGTCCTGTTTGTTTGTTTTTGTTACCTATGGCGGGGT
This sequence comes from Conus ventricosus, assembly GCA_018398815.1. NCBI lineage: Eukaryota > Metazoa > Mollusca > Gastropoda > Neogastropoda > Conidae > Conus > Conus ventricosus. The sequence continues at coordinate 44,614,410 of CM031608.1, read as the reverse complement.
TGATTTGCTTGTGATGATAAGACTTGTTTAATTTTCATAATATGTATAAGTTTTGTGCTTTCAGTCTTGTATTCTTCTTTAATTTTTGAAATTTTTTGTTTTTATTGGCAATTGACCACTCAGTTTATCCTAATGTCGTTTTTATTAATACCACGTACATTTTTTACAGGACAAGGCATTATATGTGAGCTTTGTTTAATGTTGAACACAGTCAGATTTTGGGTGCTTAAGACGTAACAGCGCAGTTGAGTCACCTCTACAGTGACATTCATGGTATAAATGAGAGCATTGTTTTGTTCACAGTGTATTGCTTGTCATTTTCCCAGTGACCTATATTTAACTCTGAATTGAGTTATCTGACATTTATTTATTTTGTATTTTACATGTGGTTTGCATCTATTTCACCCCATAAGTAATGTGAACTGGAAACAACAAAATATTGTACTTAAAACGCTGTGTTCCAGTTACCTTTTTTGAAAATTTTTGACTCCATTGTTTGTTTGTTTGATTTTTTTTGTGTGGTCTTGTTCAGACTGGATAAAGAATAAAATTAAACAAAAAGATGAAAACGTACAAGTACTTATGTAAAAGTACGTAAGTTTTTTTACTCTTGAAGTTCGTTCTTTTTTTTAGAAATATGTAGCTATGTGCTTGAGTATTCTCTATTGACCAAGTCTTGTGATTTTTAAAAATGAAAATAAAAGTATGATGCTTCTAAAAAAGCTGTGTACCTGATTCTTGTGATGGCTCATATTTTATTATGAGAGGTATTATATTGCTCTTTAACGTTGTGTTAACAGAGTTAGGTGGCAGTCAGCTATGTCAGTAACTGCGTTCCATATTGGTCAGTCAAGAACTGCTTCATGTTCAGACAGGTGTGACTCAGGCTGTTTGTGTGCTTTCAGCCTGTTCAAAGTCAAACCACAAGCAGTCTGGACACATGCCATGTCATTTCATTCTACTCTTTAACAGTTTAACATGTACTTAATGGCACTACTCATTGGGCTGATTACACAGCCATGTCATTTCGTTCTACTATTTAACAGTTTAACATGTACTTAATGGCACTACTCATTAGGCTGATTGCACAGCCATGTCATTTCGTTCTACTATTTAACAGCTTAACATGTACTTAATGGCACTACTCATTAGGCTGATTGCACAGCCATGTCATTTCGTTCTACTATTTAACAGCTTAACATGTACTTAATGGCACTACTCATTAGGCTGATTGCACAGCCATGTCATTTCGTTCTACTATTTAACAGCTTAACATGTACTTAATGGCACTACTCATTAGGCTGATTGCACAGCCATGTCATTTCGTTCTACTATTTAACAGCTTAACATGTACTTAATGGCACTACTCATTAGGCTGATTGCACAGCAAAGGCATTTTGTTATCACACTCCCCCCTCCCTATTTTCTTTACAGTATGACCATTTGCACTTGTCAAAATGTATTCATATATCCCCTTTGATTAGTTAGATAACCCTTTAACATTAGAACACATGTATGCCTGCAACTGCATTGTACTAATTGTCCATTTTCAGTTTTATATTGCAATGGTTTTGCTTTCAAATTAAAGCATGTTTAAACAGTTGTCTGATTTTACTGGCTGGGTATGTGTGAATTTATCTTTTGTTTTCTGGTATTTTTAGTTATTCTTTTTTCCCAGCTTCTTTTTCCCCCCTTCTTGAATTTTATGTTACACCATTAGTTTCCTACAGTTACAACCAAGCAAGGGGCAGATTAGTTTATGCAGACATGGGGAGCGGAGGGAGTGGGAAAGGTGTCGCCTGCCACGATCAAATTTGAAAAAACAAACATTGAACTGGCCATGATATCCTTTTTGTTTTGTTTTGATTCTTTAAAGTTCCTCCTGGATGTTGCATGCTTCAGAATGAGGTCAGAATGTGTTATTTGTGGGGTGGGAGGAAAGGAGAGGGTGGAGTAGGGTCACCCTCATCCCTTTCTTCCCCTATAAAAAAAAAAAATACATATATATATATATATATATATAAGAAGAGAGAGAGAGAGAGAGAGAGAGAGAGAGAGAGAGAGAGAGTAAGGCATCTTGCAGAAATGTTTCTGCTTTTTGAAGATTGTATAGATGTGCTTCACCAAGCACCTGTAAGACAGGGTGCCAAAATCTTCAGATAAAAGAGTAAGCTTAAAAAAAAAAAAAGAAATTTCAAGTAGCTACAGGTGTTGGCAACTTTTTTTTTTCTTGAAAATATTTCTCTGCACGTCAGCAATCATCTTTATCAGTAATTTGCTTTTCTCCGCATGTGGTCTAATTCTTGGCAGTAGCGTGCTCTAAGAGCAGACATGGCATGCATATGTTTTTCAGGGAGAGAGGAAAGCAGGGAAGAAGAAGTGCTAGGTTGGAGACGGATGGGGGAAAGAAGATGAGGTGTGAAGGAGACGAAGAGGATTGTTTTTTTTTTCTGAGAGCACATTATTGCTCTCTCTCTCTCTCTCTCTCTCTCTCTCTCTCTCTCTCTCTCTCTCTCTCTGTATGTGTGTGCTTGTGTATGTTTTTTCTTTAGAATCCACATGTACTTATTATCTGACAGATTTGTGGCACCTGTATACCCTGTTACATAAACTTTGTTCTTCTCCGACCATTCCAAATTCTTCCTGTCCCGACAAAAACTTAATTGGTTAGCTTTCCTTTGCCTGTCAATCCTCTCTCGTTTCAAAATCAACTCCCATATCAACGTAGACACAATGCCTCTCCGGCCTCTCTCAAATCAAACTTGAAAAGCTTCCTTTCCCTTCGTTTAATATACAAAATATGTGCTGGTATTGGTTGAAAAGATCATAATTATGTGCTTGGGTGCCGGTGTTTATCAGTCTCTTAGCAATCGTTTTTGTTGTAGGGGGCGGGGGAGGTGGTGGGTGGTGTGATGGAAAGGGGGAATGTGAGGGCTAGGATTGGTGGTGGTTCGCTTTGATATGATACAAGCAGTTATATATGCGGCATGCTTTTTCTGTATTGCACGTTGTTCATGTTTGTTTTGTAGTTTGATGTGAGTACCTGTTGATTGTAAACACCCAGGGCATTCAGATGATTTGGCGTGTAAATATTCGTAGAAATATTGACAGTAACAATAATCATAGTATTATTATATATGTTATGATTGTTCTCTCTTGTGAAATATCGAATCGAAGAAACTGTCGCATGCAGAGTGTGAGCTTGCGCGGGCACACACACACACACACACACACGCGCGCGCGCGCGCTCGCACACATTTTTTTTCTTTTTCCTTTGTTTTATTTCGAAAGTAGTGATTAAAAGAACTGAGACTGAAAGGACAGTTTGACAACATTTGTTCACGTACGCAATGCTTATGACCGTGAAGCTCGGACAGTCTCACAAAAGCTGGTACAATGTTGAAGTGTGTCGGTAATTGAAAACACAACAGGGATTCCAAACTGCTTTTCAGGAGCGAGGTTTAAAAGCCGTTTGTCAGCCGCAGCTTTGAAGACTGAAGAAAGAACACCTTTCTGTCGGTCCGTGGACAATAGGCATTCATCCCAGAACTAACCCCTTACATCTTACATAAGCTTAAAAAAATTTTTTTTAAAACTTCGGTAATGTTGCGTCTGTCTACCTTTTCTGTACTCTTATAGTGAAACTGAAATCTATCGTTTGGTTTTAAATCAGTCACTGACAGCCTCTCTCTCTCTCTCTCTCTCTCCTCTCTCTCTCTCTCTCTCTCTCTCTCTTTGGACAGGCACGTAGATTCTACGTTACCTGCGCTACTGCATGTACTTGCGCGCGCGCGCTCACACACATACAAACACACATATACACACACGAGAGAGAGAGAGAGTGTGTGTTATAAAAACTGGAATGATTCCACCGGAACAGAACGGTAGGAACTCAGAACCATGCATGCAGAGAAAACAACTTTCAGGAAATCTCTTTATTAAGAAAAGAAGAAGAAAACTAGAACGAAAAGCTAGCTTTTTTACTTTTCTTTATAAAGTGTGTGTGTGTGTATGTCTGTATGAGTGTATGTACGCGCACGTGTATGTGTGAATGTGTTTTCTCATCAGAGAACGAGACCCCCCCCCCCCCCCCCTCCTTTTTTCGCTGTATAGATATCTGCCCGTCTCTGTTAATGCTCTCTCTCTCTCTCCCTCCTTCCCCCATGACCCCCCTCCCACAAAACCTGTCATCCCCCAACTTATATAATCTCCCCCAACCCTTGTGTGTGTGCGCGCGCGTGTGCTTGTCCTGTCACCCCCCTTTCTCCCCCTCCCCTCCACCCTCACATTTAACTATATTTTAAAGTAAACTGAGTCGCCGGCCATCTCCTGTAGATTTCACAACGCAGTTATAAAAAAAAAAAGTAATAAAATAAAAAAGAAGAAAAAACTATTAAAAAAAAAACAAAAAAAAAAACAAGAAAGCGGTTGAGCTGCTACGAAAGATGGTGGGATGCACCTGAGGTAACATACATGCTGGGAGGTGGCGTTACCAGCAGAAGGCGCCCAGGTGGCAGACAGGCGTAGGGCGGCGCAGCCTACCTTCCTCCCATCCGCGGTGTCGTCAGGGAACGACTCTTGAGGCTATGGGGCAGTTCGGCGACAAGGCGCTGCCACTCTGCGACTGTCTCGGTCTGTACGACCAGCACGGCCCTCCCCTTGGGGCGTCCCTCACTGTACTGGCGCAGAATGGACATGGATCTTCGCGCAGCCGCTTGACGACTTCTGTCCTGCACGTTTCCTGAGTTGGCATCAGGCGGCACAGGACCGTCGCCACTCAGCACGAAGATGGCCGCCCGGTAACCCTGACGACGGCGAGGGCAACAAGGAGGACATCGTCATCACGATTTACTACGAAAAAAGGAAAACGTCGACTATCTACGAACGAACAACTTGACCCAGACTTCTGCCTGAGGGAACCGGCTTCTCTGCAGCTTGCCGAAGCGCACAACATATCCCTGAAGGCATTTGCTGTGAGGACGTAAAACTCACCATTACGTCGCCTGAGGCTGCGCATTACCTCTGACCCCTATCGCTGACAATCAACCAGCCCCGTTGGTTGTGCTGAACTGCTTATGTATCCCCCTCCCCTCCCCTCCCCTCCTCACTCATCCACCACACCACCCGCACCCCAATCCCCACCAGTTCCTCCTAATTCAACCTGACTTTCCGAAACTCGACACCGCTTTAGGAGTTACCCGACCTAGTAAAGGAATACTGATATTCTGGTTCAGTCCCCCAGCCCACTCTGTTTTCCCCTGTCCCTAAACCCGCAGGCTGTCATCACCGTTGAACACAGGGGTAATCAAATTGACATCCCTCCCTTCCTCCACCCCCCCCCCCACACTCTCCCCCCACCATCTCCGAGGAACTATCTCTTTGTTGTTACTTTTCTACGTCCACATGCACCTACGGTGATGGCAGAACGGGATAATGTCACTAGGGGGGCTAGAGCGACAAACTTCATAACGGAACGTCAGCACATCATAGTGGACAGCTAACACGATAACTTTCATACTGGACGCAAGCGGATTCGAACTCGCTACATTTGAACTCAATGCTCTGACCACCTGAGCTAGCTGGACACCGTTACGTCAGCACAACTATCAACCACATAGTAAGCGCTTTAAGCCTGGTAATGAATGCTTCTGAACTGATGGATGCAGCGGCCCTCACTAATATCGTCAATGTATTTGTTAATCTAATATCGTCAATGTATTTGTTAATCTAACAGCAAATGGTTGCTCAACTGAAGGAGAAGAAAATACAGGCTGTAGATGAAGAGGGACGGGAATGTAGTTACAGAACTCACTGATACTTATTTTCTGTCAACAAAAAGAAAATAGACTGTAGATAAAGAGGGACGGGAATGTAGTTACAAAACTCATTAATAATATTTGCTGTCAATAAATGAGTGCTGAACAGATGAAGAAGAGAACGATGCCAGACATAGACCTTCACAGGGAGTCTGGAAAAACAAGAATCCAAGCCATGGAAATAGGATGGTAAGGCATGATACTAAACGTCAGATGTTCAGATCATATCACCAGGGAACAAGCACGTCAAAACCTCAAGCAGCCACGCGATCTCGTGAAAATCCACTGATCTCGGTTAAGAAAAGAAAACTGCTTTGGTATGGACATAATTATAAACAAGATCCAGCAGCCTTGCAAAGACAACCCTCCAGGAGACAGGCGGCGGGAAGACACAGGAAACGCCACGGACTGGTCACATTGCAGGATGGAGATGGAAACTATTTGCAGAGACCCAGGTTTTCGCACACAACTGACAGCACTGGACAAACCTAGTGAACAGTTCTTCAGTGTGGCGCTCAGTGACTCTTCACGCAGCAGCTGTTGCTACTGCTGCTGCTGCTGAAGAAGAAGAAGAAGAAAACAACAACAACAACAACAAGAACAAAAAGAACAAGAAAAAGACGAACTTGACGGTTGCCCTTCCACAATCGGTTCGATTCCTTGGAACACATAGGATGGCAACAACTTTGTCCTTTCTCTTTCAAGTCTGGTCTGTTCAAGTCGTACCTCAGTCACAAAATGTGTACATAAGGTATGCTAGAGAGAGGGAGAGAGAGAGAGAGGGTATCCAACGCTTATTTAATACCCTCCCCCCCAAAAAAAAAAAAAACAAAAAAAAAAAAAAAACGTTTGGGTATGCTTATTGTTCTCATGTGTACTTTCGAGATTAAGAACAAGTGCATTAAGAAAGATTAAAAATGAGAGAAATACCCGTTTTGCGCGCGCGCGCACACACACACATACGCTCACACGCGCGCGCGCGTGCTTTTTTTCCCCGAAAGAACACACTGGAATGTAGGCTTAAACAATTCTAACCATATTTTACTTCGGGTAATATAGGCCCAGATTCATTCTCTCTCTCTCTCTCTCTCTCTCTCTCTCTCTCTCTCTCTCTCTCTCTCCACAAGTAGTCTACTGTTTCCTTTCGGGAAAGTAGGACGGCTGGCTCGGAAACCCTCACCAAATAGAGGGGTGTATGATGGAAAGCACTCTTCTTGTTCCATCGGTATTTACATTTCCAAGCGCAACAGCTCGCTGACTTCTTTCCTGGGGTAATTATGAACCATTCGCTGCGAGAGGCTAGAATGTCTGCGAAATACGCGCGCGCGCGTGCGCGCGCGCGCGCGCACACACACACACACCACACACACACACACACACACACACACACACACACACACACACAGAATGTAAGGAAGAGGGGCAACAACGATAGCTCAGTTGGTAGATGGTCGGACTCGTGATGCTGCGGTTGCGGGTTCGAACCTCCACCGGGCCGTTTTGAAAAGGGAACTTTGTTGTTTGAAGTTAAAACTGATTCAGATCCGATTTCCCTGATAGGTCTTTCAGTGAGACTATAAGCCGAAGTTCCGTGCGTGAAGGCACACACAACGTCTCGCACACATGAAACATCCCACCACCAGCTTTAGGTAGAGAAGGCCAGTTTGGCCGTTTGTATGGACGACACGTATAAACGCATGCACCCTCTCTGAATGAAATATCGAAAGAAAGAGCGAAGAACTGAGAGACTGGTATTCGACAGAATGACAATGGAAATGACTGAATACAGTGCCTGCAAGACACTTCACAGTCACTGTCAATCAAATTTACAGCCACAATTTCTCTTGAGTCACTGTCAATCAGGCGATGACATGAAGCGGAACCGACTAACATGATTATTACGCCTGTCTTGTCGGCGTTAAGCACGAACGAACTGCTCTTCATCCAAGACGGAATTCAACCAGCCGCCGTGGCGAAGTGGTTAGCGTCGCGGCCTCCCGGCTGGGAGGTCGTGGGTTCGAATCCCATCAGAGTCATGTGGGTTTTTCTGCCCCGACCGGCTCCTACCCAGAGTTGAGTTTGCTGCGGACTCAGTTGGGAAGACTGGGACCACACAGTCGAGTTTCATCCACTGAATGGATGCGTTTCTGAGAGTGTTGCTCAAATTTCCAGACCAACACTGCAGGGGCCTGTATCTCTCGGGCCTGGTTGACGCCGGGATATATTATGAAAGGAAGCGTAGAGTACAGCTCTGTCATGTAGTCTCAGACCGAAATGGAAATCCGTAGCATCATCTTAATCATCCTCATCCTCATCGATCAGCGGCCCTGTGACTTGGCGGCCCTGTGACTTAGTGAGCGGTCCCCGCTGACAAACTCCTGTTCAAAGGAAAAGGCATTATCTGATAGATCTAAACAACTAAAGGAAAATGCGGTTTATCACATAATCATTTTAAAGTTATTTACATACTACGGTAATGTGTGTGTGTGTGTGTGTGTGTGTGTGTGTGTGTGTGAACAGATGTATGTATGTGCATGTGTATATCATGTACTATCTGTGTCGTGCGTAT
>CM031608.1:44596025-44601025 GCA_018398815.1 Conus ventricosus | reverse complement strand
GAGCAGAAACACACAGATTGGATAAGCATGAAAAGGCAAGTGCACCTCCACATACATCGTCCCCTTCTGGTTTATTTTTGGCCACCCAGCCCAGTTCGTTTTATACTTCCGACAACGAAAGCAACGATGAAGCTGTTTGTGCAGAGATTTTTCATATGAAAACCATTCTCCTACCCCATCAGATACGTTTCCTAGCGACACTTGTCGTGACAGTGAACAGACTGGCACAACCTGTAACGCAGAAGCACAAGCAGCGACAGTCCTTCATGGCGAACGACAATACTTGAACAAACCTTTCAGTGTGGAAGGGTGTGAGGCAGAGAGGGGGCTTACAGGAAAACGTGGATATGTGCAGGACAGATTCCGAAAGTACGTACTATCAAGATTGTGTACCGTGTGTATCACAGCAAACCACTCAGCCCCGAAACACTGGCTAGGAAATCCTGGCATATCTTGAAGAGAGGACAAAGAGACTGGACAATCTTCTCCTTGCATTCAGGGAGGAGCGGCAGGCCAACACTGACTCGGGAGGTGCTGTTGAAAAAGGGAAGCCTTCTTTGAGTATATCATGACTGCTAAAGATTGTGGCGTAAAATACCGCGTTCGTAAAGACACCACCATCGTTATAATTCTGACATTCTGTTAAACATACTCTCATGATTCGGTTTCCTTCTCCTGATGATGTTTCGTGTGATAGTCGCCTTATTGGTTTCTCACTGTATTCATTTCGAAATATTCGTTGCACGGTCCCACTCCCTCCAGCCCCCTTTTGGGTATGGGTTAAACGAGCTTAATCACAATAAACCATTCGCATTCTCTCTCTCTCTCTCTCTCTCTCTCTCTCTCTCTCTCCTTTTGCTGTCGGTATTGCTCTTGATGTAGTCATGATGATGGTAGTGATGATCTTTATTCATCTCCCCTCCTCCCCTTCCTTCTCGCCCTTCCTTTGGTCATCTGGATATATCTTGTAAAGCCATGCACTTACGTTTTGGGGTTTTCTCATTGGTCGGTGCGCGGTGAGTAGGAGTATCAAGAGCAGGAGTGCGCGCACGCGCGCGCGCATGCATGTGTGTGTGTGTGTGTGTGTGTGTGTGTGTGTGTGTGTGTGTGTGTGTGTGTGTGTGTGTTGTATATGAGTGTATGTCCGCGCACGTGTATGTGTGTACGTATGAATGTGTTTTCTTTTCAGAGAACGAGACACCCCCTCCCCTCCTTTTTTCCCCTGTCTAGATATCTGCCTGTCTCTGTTAATGCTTTATCTCTCTCTCTTCCTCCTTCCCCCATGACCCCCCTCCCGCAAAACCTGTCATCCCCGCAACTTATAATCTTCCCCATCCCTTGTGTGTGTGTGTGTGTGTGTGTGTGTGTGTGTGTGTGTGTGTTTATTGTTCATAATGTATAACCCATAACGATGTTCTTAATGCCTTCCGAAAAAATACCTCACAACAGGAAGTAACAGTGTGTGTGTGTGTGTGTGTGTGTGTGTGTGTGTGTGTGTGTGTGTGTGTGTGTGTGTGTGCGTACGGCTCCTCTGTGTTGTGTTGCGTATGTGTGTGTGTGTGTGTGTGTGTGTGTGTGTGTGTGTGTGTGTGTGTGTGTGTGTGTGTTGTACACGCACGCTAAAATAAACGCTCACTAAAATTTAGATACAGACTGAAGTAACCTAAAGTAATCATATGGGTAGACTGAGGTCTTCAAAGTTTCATCAATGTAATAAGCTTTTGAGCTTCGAGAATAGGCGGTCGCGCATGTACTTTTAAAGTTATTTAGCCCTGTAGGAGTTCGCTCAAAATTGCGCAGACTTTCAATAGTTTTAGTAACACAAGTCAAGATAACACTATCATTGTAACAACAACAAAAAAGAGCAGATTTTAGAATTCTGCCAGAATTAGAAAAATCACGGGCATAGGAATGCATACATGCGGCTACACAGGATTGAGTGTTTGTGGATACACCTGTCCTGTCAAAAACAGTCTCGCATAAATTTTCCCTATCTCAAAACTCCACTCTTACACACACACACACACACACACACACACACACACACACACACACACACACACACACACACACACACATACAGGCGCGCGCGCACACGCACGCACACACGCATGCACGCGCACACACACACATACACACACACACACGCACACACACAGAGTGTACGCACGCGCGCGCTACTGAAGAAGCTTTACCATGACATCCTGAACTTTTGAACTGGAAGAGAGAGAGAGAGAGAGAGAGAGAGAGAGAGAGAGAGAGAGAGAGAGAGAGAGAGAGAGAGAGAGGAGAGAGAGAGAGAGAGAGAGTTCAACGACCTTTCAACAACAAATTCGAGCACTTACCAACATGTACTTGTAGTGAAGTCTCAGCGTCAGGTAGCTGTTTTCGCAAGGGACTGCTCATCCGTCCGGACGTCCGATTTCATGGAGGTTGCGATCAAATTAATTCTAAAACAGAGGAACAGTACAAGTTCAAATCACCACACCCTCTTTTCAAACGTCAGGAATCAGGTAAGCGCTTTTCAACAAAGTCAATATCAGTATGACCCCCGTTAGCCGCCAAACATTCAAGGCAGCACCGGCGCATGGAATGTACAAGATTCCTGAGAGTGTTCTGGGGGATGTTCTGCCACTCCTGTTGCAGAAATTGTGCCAGCTGGTTGACATCCACAGGAGGGGGGGGGGGGGGGGGGCTGATTGTTGGCCACCCTTTGCCTCAGAACGACCTATAGGTGTTCAATTGGTGCCCAGTCAGGTGAACGAGCAGGCCAGTCCATCCTTGCGATCCCATTCTGATGCATGAAGTCAGTGATCTGGATCTGGATCTGGATCTGGATATATACGTCGCTAAAACATCCATTTACTGGCATAGGCGCGACGGTGGGGGGTGCGCAGCGTGATGATGTTATCGGCTTCTGGCTTTTGCCAGTGCCGACTTGAAGCTGTCGATTGACTTTTGGTGGACTATGTTATCGTCGAGGCGGTTCCACTCAGTTATTGTCTTTGGGAAGTATGAGTTACGGTACTGATCGGTGCGTGTTTCAGGAACGCAGTAGCACCTATCATTGTTTCGTATGTAGTTCTCCACGGGGTTTTGGGTCAGGTACGTACTGTTGTCCCTGGTGGAGCGGATGCGTCGTTCTGGTTTCTGAGGTGTGATGATGTCACTCGGGGCGATCGCTGGCACCATACCCTCAACCACCTTGCAAAAGAATCCTAGACGTAGTTGAAGCCGTCGTTCTTGGAGTGTAGTGAGCTGATGTTTTCCCAGTAGACCCGTTATGAAGCCTGGCATGGTGGAGCGATAGTCCTTTGCCATGAAGCGCACTGCATTTCTTTGTACGCGCTCCAGCATGTTGATCTCTGGCTGCATGACTCGTGTTCGATGAGGAGGAGCGTTATCGTACTGCAAGGTTGCCCTCGGTCCCATGGCTTGCAGAGCTGACTGGATGAGAGGCTGAACATTCTCATTCCTGTAGCGTAGTCTGGCCATAGAACCCTGGATGACGTACAAAGGTGTTCTGCCGTTGACATGGAAGCCACCCCACACCATCACGGAGCCTCCTCCATAGCGGTCAACCTCACGAACCGCTCTCCTTGCCTGCGCCAGACCCGTCTTCTGCCGTCATTGAAGGCAACAGTGAAGCGGGACTCGTCGGTGAACAAGACCTGGGACCATTGCTGCCTGGTCCAGTGCTGATGTTGCTGACACCAGGCCACACGGGCCTGACGATGAGCCAGTGTCAGGGGATCCTGATGGCTGCACGTCTTGAGTGGAGGCCAAACTCGTATAGCCGGTTGTGGATGGTGCTGGTGCTGACGTTCCTGTTGACATCTGTCCTCAGTTCATGTCACAGAGTGCTGGCAGTGGACAGCCGGAGGAAACGATCGTCCTGTCTGTTGGTGCTGCGTGGACGTCCGGAGCGAGGTTGTTCTTCTGTTGTGTCTGTGGCCTGGAAACGTTCCTGCAGCCTCTGGATTACAGAGTGGCTAACTCCTAGTCGTCTTCCAACTTCTCGTGATGACAGACCTTCGTTCAGCCATGCCAGGGTACGTCCACGGTCCAGGGTGCAAAGTTTTGTTCTCGGAGGCGGGCTTGTGGGAGCCCTGATTTTTCGTGAATTTTATACCCATCCCTGGCTAGCTAATGCTGACAAGTGTTAACATGAAGCTGAACGTTCATGTGCGTCATGCAGTTTTTATCCTCTAATACTGCTTTCGCTGCTAAAGCAGCCGAAAGTTGACCAAAAAAATCACGAATATCAATTATGTTCACAAGGCTTTCACTCAATGCATAAAGTGACTGCGAGTGAAAGCGTGATGCACGTGCTTTCATAGATGGATAGACTATACTTGTGACCTGGTCTACCAGTCCATTGTTCATAACATTTTTTATGCACGTACTTTCTTGCAGTGGTCGAAATCGATCTGTGGCCCTTAACTTGTTGTGACTAGTATATATGTTTTCGTGTCTCTTATTTGTCTAAATCTGCGTAACTTGTTGTGACTAGTATAATTATAGGTTTTCGTGTCTCTTATTTGTCTAAATCTGCGTTTGTGCCTGTGATATTAATCTGCACCTTACCCTTATCTGTGTCACTGGGGTCGTGTTTGTGGGTAAGCTTCTAAGTTTAGGAACAAGTTACCGGTATCGTCATATTTATTAAGTTACTGCAGCTGTGTTTGTGCGGATGGATATAATTTTCAGTTGAGCGACGTGACAATGACAGTGATATTCGATGAAGTTCAGTACACGCTGCTTGAATCATTGTCTCTCTCTCTCCCTCCCACCCTCTCTCTCTCTCTGTCTCTCTCCGAATAAGACAGTGTTCATAAAGGAGATTAAAGAACGTCTGACAGACTCTTCGTAGGTGGACTGGCAAAGCAAACTAATGGATAGCGATAGGTTTTCAACAACAGAAGTTTTAAACACAAATCTACAGATTAAGCCTGTCTCACCTCAGATCGGATTAAAAGGTATAGATACTGTATTGCAAG
>CM031608.1:44583525-44591025 GCA_018398815.1 Conus ventricosus | reverse complement strand
TTAAAGATTGCAAATATGATACAAAAAGGACGAAAATATGATTTCAGGAGAAATGGACAATGCATTCCATATCTTGACCGCGAACAGGCACAAATGATCAAAACAATCTGGCACAAATACAAGAACGTTCCTGTGGTAAGGATATGGCGCAAAAACCTACTATGTCACCACGTCAGCTGAATGTCAAGCGTCCATATGTAACACTGGCCAAAGATGTTCAAGTCTAATCTGTTAAACCTCTCATTCCGACTCAAAATACATTGATTGTAATCGTTTTCTGCGGTTAACATGATTATACTTGTACGGTATGTACTAATTCCCATCTCTCTCTCTCTCTCTCTCTCTCTCTCTCTCTCTCTCTCTCTCTCTCTCTCTCTCTCTCTCTCTTTCACATGCCCTCTTTTTTCTTCTTTCTTTCTTTTTTCTTTCGGTTGGCATGTGTATTACAGTCATAGTGTAAAATATATGGTTTAGCCGAGAAGTAAAGTGTATGTTTTAGCTGTGATTTTGAAGCACACACAACTTACTTTTAGCAAAATTACTATGCGTGCTTAACTTCCCCCTCTCCTCCCCGTCTAGCCCACCCTAAAAGAAAAGAATCGAAAATAAAATGAATTAAACGAAATAATGATAGCAAGACAAACAAACAAACAAACAAACTAACAAAAAACATTGAAGAACATTCGAGAGAATGTCGATCTCTGTCAGGGTTGAACGAATCTTGGATCGGCCCTTTTGATCCGGTTCAGCATTACGCACCTGCACCCAAATTTAATGGGTTCATTTTGGGGCCACATTCCACCTTTCCACAGAGTTTTGTTATAATGAGTTGGCCCTTCGTGTGTAATCTTGTGTCACAGAGTGGAATAACGGGTGCTTGTAAACAGATTTGTTAAATCTGTCTCATGAATGTCTGAAGGCGTGTAAGTTGTTTCTGTGTTCTATCAATTCTTTCTTTCACTTACACCACCCTACGACATAATAGCACGAACAGCAAATTAGCCAGGAGTGTACATTTAATGAACAATGAACCGATGGAGATGACACTTTAGCACATGAACAACATCAATATATAAACTAATTTGTTTCTGTCCACATGTGTTCACACTCACACTCCCTGTTAAGCTGGAAAATAATTCATTATACTATTCATCACACAACAACACAAGGAATTTCTAACATTTTTAAAGAAAATTAATAGGTGAGTCCTTCTGAATATGAATTAAAGCCCATCGAAATTCCAATTACTGGTCAGGTGTGCTGCTGTCCAAACTGGAGAAGACTCGCACACACACACACACACACACACACACAAAAACAACCACAAAAAAACGCTCCTTGTAGTGATGATCATCACTCACTTCAAGGTGAACTGACCTCAGTTGCGGATGCGTTGATGGCAGTCCACACGAAAAACACTTCTGAGACTGGGCGCAGAAGAGCACGATCCGAAACAACTGGTCCCACTCCTGTGACCGGGCACAGGGGAGCAAGGTCCACAACGAAGAGCACCGGTCTGCAGGGAAGACACCAGGGAAGACACCGGCTGCTCTGAAGGTAGACAGGCCTACTGGCTGTTGAAAAGGAAGGCACTGGGAAAGTAAAGGCGAATCCTGGCCTCAGAGGTGACTGCGATGCCACAATAGGGAGAAGAGGCCTAGGACAGCACAAACACCTCCCCCTCCAGTGCACTCAGCCAGTCGGATCCATGCACCAAGTTGAAAACCCTACAAAGTGATCAACACCATGAATAACTACCACCAATTCAACACCAAAAGTATTGATAGATTAGTAAGAATAGAATCAAAACGACCAAACCCGTACAACTCAGCAAAAACACACCAACGAGCATACTGGACTGAGCAACTTCCAAAAACAATCACAGTATTACAAAGTCTGATAATTTTGATCGAAAATCTTTAAAAAAAAATTACTATCAGTTACTTACGATTGTCCTACAACAAATCGACATGTTTAAAAAAGATGTTCTTACCCTGGCGTGCGGGGGAGGGGGGGGGGGGAGGGGAGGGGGGACGTTAATCTTGCCAATGCCCAACCAACAAGCAGAGACAGAGAGAGACGGGGACATCCAATTTCACCAAAAAAGGAGGGGAACAACTGAGTAGGTGAAACTGCACGGGTCAGGGGCAGCCATCTTGCTAATTTGAACAAAGCGTAGGTGAAACTGGAATAGGTGAAACTGGACGCCCCCGAGACAACAGAGCGGACGTGACTGCTTCCAACGCCATTAGCTCGATCTGTGTTGAGCTCGCAGCCGAACTTATCAAAATTGACAGCTGAACAGAACTTACCGGAAAAAAAAATCTCTGGCTATGTAAACGGCACACGTTCCAAAATCGTGCGTGTGACATCTTCTTCTTCCTAAAATACTGGTTCACTCAAAAACGAGTAGGTCACCAGCGCGCATGTTAAAAAGTAAAATAAAATAACATAAAATAGTGCGACTCGAGACTGTTGGCCCCTGGAGCAAATTTGGCAACAAGGGGTCGCATTCGATATTCAAGAAGTTAAAAGCAATGGCCAAATTCAGGCCCAGGTAACAGTAAAATATCTGGGGAAGTTAAAATAGAAAATCGTCAATATGCAGGTCTCAAAACTGTCGTATCAATTTGTTTTTTAAATGAGACTGCATTTGTGGCAATTTTGATGGCACCCGGCAGTGAGTTCCACAGCCGTACAGAACTAGGATAAAATGAATGTAAGTGGCTGTCAATATTTGATGCAGGTATGGTATAACATTGACCGCCACTCCTGGTGCTACTTTTATTCAATACTAGTTGTTCCAATGGAATATCAATTAGTTTAGCTCTGCCTTTGAAGAAGATGTTAAGTTTGATAAAAGCTCTTCTCTCTTCTAAGGGTTTCCATTCTAATTTCCTCATGTTCTTCCTAGTATTCCCCTTTTCTCTGATGTGGTTCCCTGTTACGAACCGTGCTGCTCTCTTCTGAATCTTTTCGAGGTTATCAATGTCCTTAAGATGGTAAGGATCTCAAACTGAGCAACCATATTCCAGTACTGGCCTAACCAGTGTTTTGTAGCAGTCGTCTTTAACCTTTTGGGGGCAGTCATTGATATTCCTGTATAAGAAAGCTAAGATGTTATTTGCTTTCTTACATACAAAATTGTAATGTTCTTTCCATTTGAGACGACTATCTATAATCACGCCTAAATATTTTGCAGCATTGGTTTCTTTAAGAATAGTATTATGAATACAATATTCTGATCTAGTTGGTGAGCGTTTGTTACATATACGCAACACTTGGCACTTTTGGGGATGAAATTCCATTTTCCAAGTTCTTTCCCACTCTTGTAAAGCATTTAGATCTTCTTGTAGAATGCGTGTATCATTCTTGCTTCTGATTGTTCTATATACTAAGCTGTCATCTGCAAAAAGCCTTATAGTAGTTCCAGGAGAGAGATTTCTACTTATGTCATTTATATAAATTAAGAAAAACGGGCCCCAGAACAGTTCCCTGTGGTACACCTGACAAGACTGGTTAACAATGGGATGACGACCCTTCCACAACAACTTTCTGCGTTCTCCCAACGAGGAATGATCTAGCCCATTTTAGCAAAGAACCGCCAATGCCGATGTGTTCTAATTTAAGCAGCAGGCCCTCATGGTCAACCTTATCAAAGGCTTTAGAAAAGTCTAATAAAATTGCATCTATTTGCTGTCTGTTGTTATGACAGTTACTAAAATCATTGAGAGTTGTTATAAGTTGAGTCTCACAACTCCTTCGCTGTCTAAAACCATGCTGGGCGTTATTTAAGAAGTCATATTTGTCAAGATGGTCCATTATGCTACACTATATTATGTGTTCAAGTAGTTTTGCTGATATGGATGTAAGAGATACAGGTCTATAGTTCTCTGCTTTTGTTTTGTCACCCTTTCTGAATAAGGGAACAATGCTCGCATCTCGCCACTCATCAGGTATTACTCCCTGGTCCAGTGAAACTTGGTAAAGTAGTTGGTATACCTCACTCAATTCATTGGCACATAATTTTAAGAGCTTGCAAGGAACGCCATCGGGATCTTGCTGAACTTATTCTGGATCCGTCCTACAACCCGGATCAGGTCTGCGGATCCGCATCCAAATTTACAGGGTACTTCCATGGACCACTTTTTATCAAGTTTCATCAGAACCACACACACACACACGCACGCATGTACACACACACACACACACACACACACACACACACACACACACACACACACACACACACACACACACACACACACACACACACACACACACACACATGCGGGCGCACACACAAGCCCACAAGCGCGCACACACGTACTCTCTCTCTCTTTCTCTCTGTTTGTGTGTGTGTGTGTGTGTGTGTGTGTGTGTGTGTGTGTGTGTGTGTGTGTTAATTTCTGTAGGGACAGCAGTCACAACACTCAGCTGGAGTCAGAGGGAGAGCAGAAGATGAAAGAGAAGCAGAAGGATGAGGGGGAAAAGAAACAAGAAGGAAAGGGAAGAGAAACTAGAAGAAAAAAGACCACACACACACACACACACACTCTCTCTCTCTCTCTCTCTCTCTCTCTCTCACACACACACACACACACACACGCGCGCGCACACAAACACACGAGAGAGAGGAGAGAGAGAGAGAGAGGAGAGAGAGAGAGAGGAGAGAGAGAGAGAGAGAGAGACCGAATCCAACATGATCATAATTAAAGTGCATACTGGTGGAATGAAAAGCTGGCATATCCGTGCGGAGATCAGTCTGGTATGACAGATAAAAAGGTTCAGATTTCATATGTGTGTGTGTGCGTGTGTGTGTGTGTGTATGAGAGAGAGAGAGAGAGAGAGAGAGAGAGAGAGAGAGAGGAGAGAGAGAGAGAGAGAGAGAGAGAGAGAGTTTGTATGTTTGTGTGCGTGTGTGTGTCCTTCATTTAACGTCTATCCACTATTCGTGATTTTAGACAAGTTGGTGTGTGTGTTTAATTGCTCGTGCATGTTTATATGTAGGTGAAATAAGGAAGTGGGTACGGGATGATACACGGAAGATTAAGAGGGAGAATAGGTATTGAATTATTGTTTTAAAAAAAGGACATAATGGACGTAATGACGGTGGACCTTGGTGTTTAAACAGGCAAGTGTATAAGCACCTGTCTGTAGCATGAGGAAGTTGATGAAAGAGGGCAAGGTTTAACGTGTGGAAATTACAAAGAGAGAGAGAGAGAGAGCGAGAGAGAGAGAGAGTTTTTAAGCGTGTGTGTATGTGTGTATACGTGGAGGGGGGGCGGTGGGAGGGCGCAGAGATATAGGAGGCAAAGTAGAGGAAACTGGTATGAATTCAACGGCAAGTAACATAAAGGGATATCAACGCCGGGCATTATCCAGTGTGTAGCAATGACTGTTACCTTTATGGCATGTTCTCTCACTGTTTTCTTTGAATTTGTTTTGAACCTTCACGTTTTTAAAGTTTAGATAAGATGCATGATATGGGTAAGCTTGGAACTTCCCATTTCAATGATTTTCCTTTGTTTCTTCTGTGTGTCTTTAACGTAGTCCAGACGTGTGTTACCTGGTTATATAGCACAAGCCGCGCTGGATTGTGCTTCTGGAGCAAAACGTCTTCGTCTCCTTAGCATTGTTATTACTTTCTTTGTTCATTATACCTAACCATCTGTCAAAATTCCCCAGTGCATTCAACAGCCACTCGTTCAACAGTCATTGTATCGTTCTTTGAATTCCATGTAGATCATCACCAACGTGAATATTCAGGTTATTTGCCTGCATAGAAACTCAAAGAACGAAATACCTACAATTTGAAAAGCTTCAAAGGAAGCCAAAACCTATCAGCTGAAAAATCAATACAATAATCAAAAAGATATGTGCATTAGCCGGCGCCTGTTTTTGAATATGGACTGACCTACATTTTATTCGTTGACATGAGCATTTATGATCGAATAGCGGTTTAAACAAAAGAATACGTATCCCTTTTCCTTTTAAACAGAGACTAGTTTCCTTGTGTAAACGAAGTAGCCTACTCAGTTTCAACAATAATTAACGCTGCAAATGATTAAAAAGAAAATTATCATTGTCGTTGCATAAATGCGAGAAGGTGTGTATCGTCTGCTCGGTCTTAATTCTTTGTCACAGTTGTCTCCCTTTTTGCATAGCGATTGATCAAAATAATTGGAAAGAATTTGGCGAAACTGAAGTTCCCTACTTACGACATTCGCTGGCTTTCAAATATTTGTCTCCGGTGTGTGTGTGTGTGTGTGTGTGTGTGTGTGTGTGTGTGTGTGTGTGTGTGTGTGTGTGCGTGCGTGCGTGCGTGCGGGTGTGCGTGCGTGCGTGCGTGCGTGTGTGTGTGTGTGTTGTCAAAACCAAAGTACATCTCATCTGATAACTCCTAAATTTTCTACAAATACTAAATAAGCTAACACTTTGAGTCTAACATGTTTCAACTACTTGGGACTACCTTTTGATAGGAAGAATGTCGGTTTCAAAGGGAAGCTGTCTAGGGTGGGGGTGGGGGTGGGGGGTGGGGGTGGAACAAGTGGCTCCAGTTGCAAAAGAAACTATTCTTTGCTCAAAGAAGAATAAGCAGGTTATTCTGCTTGGCATGGCTACGGGAAAGACAGAACCTTTGGCGCCTGTCGATTCGTCGATCTGTCTGTCAAAAGCTTTCAGTCCGCATGTGTGTGTGTGTGTGTGTGTGTGTGTGTGTGTGTGTGTGTGTGTGTGTGTGTGCGCGCGCCCGTGCGTGCCTGTGTGTGCGCGCGTGCGTGCACGTGTGTGTGTGTGTGTGTGTGTGTGTGTGTGTGTGTGTGTGTGTGTGTGTGTGTGTGTGTGTGTGTGTGCGTGTGTGTGCGTGCGTGCGTGTGTGTGTGTGTGTGTGTGTGTGTGTGTGTGTGCGTGCGTGCGTGCGTGCGTGCGTGCGTGCGTGCGTGCGTGCGTGCGTGCGTGTGTGTGTGTGTGTGTGTGTGTGGTGTGTGTGTTACAGAGGTCGGCAGTTTGAGCGGCAATCTATACCAGTGCATGCTGCCCTTCCAATACTGTCTGGGGTCCTTGCTGCCCATCGGCTATTCTATGCAGACGGTCAACATGCCTGAGGCCATTCGGCATCTGAACCTGCAGTGTCCGTGAGTCTGTCTGAGGGTGTGTGTGTGTGTGTGTGTGTGTGTGTGTGTGTGTGTGTGTGTGTGTGTGTGTGTGTGTGTGTGTGTACGAACGTATGTGCGTGCGTGTATGAATATGTGTGCGTGTACGTATATGTGTGTGTGTGTGTGTGTGTGTGTGTGTGTGTGTGTGTGTGTGTGTGTGTGTGTGTGTGTGTGTGTGTGTAAGAGAAGGGGAGTTGCCTAGGGTGGGGGATGTGTACAGAATATGAATGTAGGCATAATTAGAAAAGAGGCGCACGCGCGCGCGCGCGCGCGTGTGTGTATGTGTGTGTGTGTGTGTGTGTGTGTGTGTGTAAGAGAAGGGGAGTTGCCTAGGGTGGGGGAT
>CM031608.1:44571025-44573525 GCA_018398815.1 Conus ventricosus | reverse complement strand
TCCCATTATTTTGTTCATTTTGAATTTATTCTCGTTCTTGGTCTTGATATCTTCCACTGCTGCTGCTTCTTCTTCTTCCTAAAATACTGGTTCACTCAAAAACGAGTAGGTCACCAGCGCGCATGTTAAAAAGTAAAATAAAATAAAATAACATAAATAGTGCAACTCAGACTGTTGGCCCCTGGAGCAAATTTGGCAACAAGGGGTCGCACTCTATATTCAAGAAGTTAAAAGTAATGGCAAATTCAGGCCCAGGTAACAGTTAAAATATCTGGGGAAGTAAAAATAGAAAATCGTCAATATGCAGATCTCAAAAACTGTCGTATCAATTTGTTTTTTAAATGAGATTGCATTTGTGGCAATCTTGATGGCACCCGGCAGTGAGTTCCACAGCCGTACAGAACTGGGATAAAAAGAATGTAAGTGGCTGTCAATATTTGATGCAGGTTTTGGTATAACATTGACCGCCACTCCTGGTGCTACTTTTATTCAATACTAGTTGTTCCAATGGAATATCAATTAGTTTAGCTCTGCCTTTGAAGAAGATGTTTAAGTTTGATAAAAGCTCTTCTCTCTTCTAAGGGTTTCATTCTAATTTCCTCATGTTCTTCCTAGTATTCCCCTTTTCTCTGATGTGGTTCCCTGTTACGAACCGTGCTGCTCTCTTCTGAATCTTTTCGAGGTTATCAATGTCTTTTAGATGGTAAGGATCCCAAACTGAGCAACCATATTCCAGTACTGGTCTAACCAGTGTTTTGTAGCAGTCGTCTTTAACCTTTTGGGGGCAGTCATTGATATTCCTGTATAAGAAAGCTAAGATGCTATTTGCTTTCTTACATACAAAATTGTAATGTTCTTTTCCATTTGAGACGACTATCTATAATCACGCCTAAATATTTTGCAGCATTAGTTTCTTTAAGAATAGTATTATGGATAAATAATCTGATCCAATTGGTGAGCGTTTGTTACATATACGCAACACTTGGCACTTTTGGGGATGAAATTCCATTTTTCAAGTTCTTTCCCACTCTTGTAAAGCGTTTAGATCTTCTTGTAGAATGCGTGTATCATTCTTGCTTCTGATTGTTCTATATACTAAGCTGTCATCTGCAAAAAGCCTTATAGTAGTTCCAGGAGAGAGATTTCTACTTATGTAATTTATATAAATTAAGAAAAACAAGGGCCCCAGAACAGTTCCCTGTGGTACACCTGACATGACTGGTTTACAATGGGATGACGACCCTTCCACAACAACTTTCTGCGTTCTCCCAACGAGGAATGATCTAGCCCATTTTAGCAAAGAACCGCCAATGCCGATGTGTTCTAATTTAAGCAGCAGGCCTCATGGTCAACCTTATCAAAGGCTTTAGAAAAGTCTAATAAAATTGCATCTATTTGCTGTCTGTTGTTAAGACAGTTATTAAAATCATTGAGAGTTGTTATAAGTTGAGTCTCACAACTCCTTTGCTGTCTAAAACCATGCTGGGCGTTATTTAAGAAGTCATATTTGTCAAGATGGTCCCATTATGCTACACTATATTATGTGTTCAAGTAGTTTAGCTGATATGGATGTAAGAGATACAGGTCTATAGTTCTCTGCTTTTGTTTTGTCACCCTTTTTGAATAGGGAACAATGCTCGCATCTCGCCACTCATCAGGTATTACTCCCTGGTCCAGTGAAGCTTGGTAAAAGTAGTTGGTATACCTCACTCAATTCATTGGCACATAATTTTAAGAGCTTGCCAGGAACGCCATCGGGACCAGTAGCTTTGTTTTCATTGATGTTGGTCAGTAACTTAAATACTCCTGCTTTGTTTACTTTGATGTTTTGCATTTCAGGGAGTTTATCATCATCCTTTAGTCTAACGTTAATTAAAGGTTTGGGATTTGAGAAAACTGAACAAAACTGCTTGTTTAGTAAATTTGCTTTCCCTTCAGGGTCCTGTATTAGGTTATTCTGGTTGTTTCTCAGGTCTGGAATCCCAATGTTGTCCTGTCTCTTACTCCTTATGTAAGACCATAATTTCTTGTTTTGATGATCACCTCTGAAATCATCGAATTAACATAATTGGAGTGAGCAAAGCCTACATTCTCCTATGACACCTTCTCTTAATATGTTTATACTAACCAGTAATCTTTCTGAATAGGATGTAGTTTCAATTTCTTAAAGATACGATGTTTCCTTCTCAACAAACGTTTAGTTTTTGTAGTAATCCATGGCTGGTGGTTCTTGCTTGAAGTTATTTTAGTAGGTATGTTGTCATCCATAATAAATTCCAAGTTAGTTTTTATACACTTCCAAAGGTCACTGACATTATCTTTAACACTATGGGACCTCAAAAAAAGACGACTGAAATCATGTAGTATCCCTGCGCAATTTTGGTAATCTGCTTGGTTCCAGAGTCTGATGGTACGTTTAGGGGGTTTTCTTCGAAAGGGTTGAAAGTTGCTCTCTAAGAGAATTATGCATGATCACCCAGGCCTGCAATTAATTCCTGAT
>CM031608.1:44563525-44566025 GCA_018398815.1 Conus ventricosus | reverse complement strand
CATAAAAAGAGCATCACCATACAGCAATGTTTCAAAAAGGTGCAACCTATGTTTAACTGAAAAATGGTTAATACTATGCAAACCACACTTAGCAACTTTAAACACCAAAACAGAAATAGTAAACAACTGCAGGCATAAATGGAAATCGTTGTTAGTGAACACACCCAAAACAAAAACCTGAAAGCCCCAAAACACACGTGCAGCCAACCCGCACGTGCAAACAACCGCAAACGGGAGCCCACAGCTATATAACATCGGCGGTGGGCAAACCAAAAACCATCCTGATGACAGCGCAACATGCTCGAAACAAATTTGTAGATAGTTTTAAGATTCCTCTTTTAACTTGTTTTAACTATATATATATATATATATATATATGTCACCACACACACACACACACACACACACACACACACACACACACACACACACACACACACAGAGTTTCATGAACATACAGTTTACATCTCTATGGTGGCGTCTTGGTGGCCGTTAATGCCTTGTTATGTGCTGAATAATCCATTCCAACCTTCAATACTGCCAACCCTGCCCCATTCTTTTGCTCATATTCTACACACATCTAAGAGGGAGCCGGAATAGCTCAGTTGGTTGAGCGCCTGACTAGTAATCTTGGTGATCCTGGGGTTGCGGGTTTGAACCTCCGCCGGGGCGTTTCGGTACAGGGGGATTTTTCCCTCGGAGTTAACATTGGTTCTGACTCCATTTCCTATACAGTCCTTCGAATGAGACTATAAACCGAGGTTCTGTGTGTGAACGCATGCATAACATCTTGCACACACGTAAAATCCCATCACCAACTTTCGGAAGAGTAGGCCAGTTTGGCCGTTGGTATGAATGACACGTTACACATAGCATGCACCCTGCGTGAGAAATGGAAAGAATGAAGGAAGTAAGGAAAATGAGTGATCGATATTGAACGATACTGACTGGATGACACGGGAAACGACTGAATGAAGCGCCAGCTGACAGCTCTTCAGTCGGCACTACCCAGGTAGGCAGCCCGTTGTGTAAACGAGTGTTGATTGTAAAGCGCTTACAGCTTGGCCTCTAGCCGAGAATAGGCGCTATGTAAGTATTCATTATTATTATTATTAAGACAACATTGGCACAACCTGTGCAAATATGATCAATGATACAACAAAGAAAACAACGGAAAGACAGCAAGTGAGAAAAAAGGAAAGGAACATTTGAGAAAAAGAAGAAGATGCAAAGCATATAAACGAACTCCCAGTTTATCTTGAATATGCGTGAGATATTCCATAAAGAGGAAAAACCATTTTGGGCCTTTATAGCCGTTAGTAACGGCTATTCTGGTAAACATCGACCATCATCTGTGATACATAATAAACATACCTACAAATGTTCAGAAACATCGGCCAAGTACTTTCTGAGATATTTCATTAAAAAAACACCATTATTGTCCGTTATAGCCGTTAGTAATGGCCATAACGGTAAAATGAAACATCGGGCATGATCCGGGACCCATAATGAACATACCAACAAATTTTCAGCGAAGAAAAACCATTATGGGCCGCTATAGCCGTTAGTAACGGCTATAACGGTAAAATAACACATCGGGCATCATCCGTGACCCATAATGAACATACCTACAAATTGTCAGAGAGATCGGCCAAGCACTTTCTGAGACATTCTATAGGGAAGAAAAACCGTTATGGGCCGTTATAGCCGTTAGTAACGGCTATAACGGTAAAATAACACATCGGGCATCATCCATGACCCGTAATGAACATGTCTACAAATTTTCAGAGAGATCGGCAAAGTACTTTGTAAGATTTTCCATAAAGAACGGAAACCGTTATTGTCCGTTATGGCCGTTAGTAACGGTCACAACGGTAAAATAACACATCGGGCATCATCCGTGTCCCATAATGAACATACATACAAATTTTCAGAAAGATCGGCCCAGTATTTTTGTCTGGAGCGAGTGAAACACATTTTGACCACGGACGGACGGACGGACGGACGGACACACACACACACGCACACACAGAGACAGCATTTCTTCGTTCCCATTGTAAAGTACCCCTCTCCTATAAGAACTGGGAGTACAAAAAGAAATGAGCCCCAAACACCTTCGCCACTTATCACGGTAGACTGCAGACACACTGTGCACAAGCGGGACTGGGACATTGGTGGTCTGCACGGCAGGCAGTTTGCCGGAGAGGAGCCGAGGTGTAATAGCAGATGACTGTGCAAAGTCTGTTTCAGGGAACATTCGCTCCATCGTTGGGCCCACCTGGACGATGGGGGCACTGCAATGATAAATGCTGTACCAGGGGGTCCCATCTCCGCTTACAGTAAAGCTCTCCCCGGTCCACTCCGCTGTGCTATCTGTCCATCTCTGTCCCGATCTGCCCTGTCTTATCTCCCCTTCCCTTTCAGTATTGCTTGGAGGGTTCACATCACTTCAGATTTCAGTTCCACACCCAGGCTAACAGGTCTTCACAGTCTCACACAC
>CM031608.1:44553525-44561025 GCA_018398815.1 Conus ventricosus | reverse complement strand
CACAACCATGAAGGACTCCGAATATAAAGGAAAGTCATTTATTATTGTTTGTCTTGTTTCATTGTCGTCAATAAATGTTTGTAACCATCTTTCTTTTGTCTGCCTTTTTTTTAATAGTTAATATTTTTCTTATCCTATCGCATTTCCACTCAACTAATCGGACTAGACCCACACGTAACCTAGACAAAATATAAATTTTCTTATCATTCCGGATCATCATCGATTTACGGCAACGTACTCTCAGCGTAGATTAGGCTGTTCAACGGCGGCGAAGAGGTAAATCGTTGCGATATGAATGTAGACCCGTGATCCACCTCACACACACACACACACACACACACACACACACACACACACACACACACACACGTAATTTATATATGATTTTTTCCTTTGTGTGCACTTTAAACCGGCAGACCTGCTCTGCAGATGCTTGATATACTTTCAGGAGAACTTGACGTGGTTGAAAACCCACCTTTGCAGGGTGCTTACTCCTCAGTGATCAGTCTCTCTTTATGATGATTTCTACTCTTGGATAAAAAAGAGACTACTTGTCACTTTGGCGGAAGCAGCGGACTAGCTGAGAGAGAGAGAGAGAGAGAGAGAGAGAGAGAGAGAGAGAGAGAGAGAGAGAGAGAGAGAGAGATAACGATAACGATATTTTATTAAAAAAAGGCCAAAGCCCCATTCGAAGGGGAAATATGCAAAGCTAATTGAGAACTTTTCACGCACTTTGGTGTACTAAATCAGTATAAATATATGCCTTGTGTTTATACGAGTTACAATATCATCAAAATTATAGTGCTCCGCCGTTTAAACGACTTACACAGATATATAGAAAAATGATTCATAACACCTTCATTTCTCGACGACAAAAGTAAGACTAAACTAAATAATGATGGTCTGCTATAATACTTGGCAGGGATATATTTTATATTAGAGAGAGAGAGAGGGGGGGGGAGAGAGGAGAGAGAGAGAGAGAGAGAGAGAGGGGGGGGAGAGAGAGAGAGAGAGAGAGAGAGAGAGAGAGAGAGAGAGAGAGAGAGGAAACAGGAGAGTGATTAGTTAAAGAGGAGCAGAAGAGGATGAAGACGTATATGAGAGAGCTGAACTCTCCACTGTTTTTGTTGTTGTAGGCTCTTCATCATTGGTCCTCGGGGCTAGCATATGTACGCTGGAACCATGACTTGGACGTAGTCCCTCGCAGCCCTTTGAGCTGCTTTGGAATGTCTGCTGACCAGAGAAATTTTGATATGACATTTTAATTTGATGATTCTCCTCACGGAAAGACTGTTATTTTTCATGACTGGAAAGAAAGAGCGGTTTTGTCTTCCGACTGGAAAATTAAAAGAGA
The DNA here is from genome assembly GCA_018398815.1 of Conus ventricosus. Taxonomy (NCBI): domain Eukaryota; kingdom Metazoa; phylum Mollusca; class Gastropoda; order Neogastropoda; family Conidae; genus Conus; species Conus ventricosus. The sequence goes on along the minus strand of CM031608.1, from coordinate 44,559,671 downwards.
ATTGGGGTCTGTGAGTCCTGTGTGGTTTGTTGTTGGTGTAAGGCAAATTGGTCGTGCGCATGACCTGAAAAAGAAGTTTGTGAAATGGGGCGAAATTGAGGTCAGTGTGACACACACACACACACACACACACACACACACACCACACACACACACACACACGTATATATATATATATATATAATATTATATATATATATATATATATATATATATATATATAGACAATGGTAGTAAATACCAGCAGAGATTTAAAAAAAATGCTCAACCGGACTGGGAGCAACATTTGTCTTACTACCCTCCAACCCTTGTCTTTCTCCCCTTCAGTGTTTAGCCACTATTAATATTACAACAGTTATCGTCATATTATCACCAAAAGATTAACAGTGTTCCTCCTGTCATTATTTACACATTTACATACCTTACCTGTTAACAAATATATATATATATATATATGCATGTATGTATGTATGTATGTTGTGCGAGAACAGTATTAACACTTTGTGTAAAAGGGACGCCTTATTGGATAACATATTGGAAGAAGGAAAAAAAGGGAAATATTAAAACCCCTCGCTCCAAAAGAAGCGAGGCGTGAAAAGAAAGAAAGAAAAAGAAAGTTTTTAACCGGGAGAGACACTTAAAAATTGTAAGCTGGTTAGTTATATTGAAAGAAAGGAGTCAGAGGTGTGATTGCGTGTGGGGCGCATGACTGTCTTTGTGTGCATGTAAGTGTGCACGTGGGGACCGTCCTGTGTCCTTGTGACATCTCTTAACGAAGTATGTAAATGTGTAAATAATGACAGGAGGAACACTGTCAATCTTTTGGTGATAATATGACGATAACTGTTGTAATAGTGGCTAAACACTGAAGGGGAGAAAGACAAGGGGTTGGGGGGTAGTAAGACAGTAGGGTTTGTTTGTTTATTTGTTTTGTAATTATTGTTTAATGGTGTGATGTATTAGTGATGGTAGTGATTATGGTAGATTGATATTATCCGTGTTATACATTACAATATTGAAAAAAAAAGACAACAACAACAACAACAGAAAAAACAAACAAACAAACAAAAAACGGACAGAGGCTTGTTACCATTGACTGTCGAACCTTTAGACCTTTATTTTTGATGAAACCTGAGCAGCCGTTGATAAGGAATACACGAAAATATTCCCGACTTTGACTTGCTTTCTAATGGAACGTTAGGCGGCAATCAATGGGTGATTAAACAAGAGGCACCAGCGTGGCAACGCCTATTTGTGCATTTATCTGTACGTATATATGTGTTGAATGTGGGTGAGCGGGCACCCGTACGCGCGTGTTTGCGTTTGTGAACACGCATGCGCTGTGCGTGTGAGCGCGCGCGCGCGCGCGCGTGTGCGTGTGTGTGTGTGTGTGTGTGTGTGTGTGTGTGTGTGTGTGTGTGTGTGTGTGTGCATGTGTGTATGTGTGTGAAGCAAGTTGTTCGGTAACGTTCAGTTTCTGATTACCTTGCCTTGTTATTTACTCTCTGTCCCTGCCATTACGTAAGCTAATTACATGTACTTGCAACCTGTCAGAACAGTGACGTTTATTTCACCACCATGTACAAAGACGTGTGAATATGTGTATCTGTGTAGATGGGTGGCCTATACAAATGATGGTGTCAACAACAGTTTCCTAAATAAATAGATGAGGAGCGACAACATTTTGCCTCTTAACTTTTTTTGTTTAGAAGAAAAACACACACAACTAGAGCTTACAAATGATTGCATTAAACTTGATGGGATATAAGAATATTTGTCAAGCTGCCTAGTTTATTGTAAGACTTTGGCCACTGGGGTAACGAGGGCTTCAGTGCCAGAGAAGTCCGTCTGGGAGAGAGCTATTTTTCCGGGAATATCGACTGTTTTCATATTACCTGTAGGCTGATTTACCTAAATTGTTTCCATGGCCTATTCATCTTCAGTGTTTTGTTGTTGCTAGTTCTTCCCTTCCTGGAAAAGAGCAGTAAGTCAGGGAATTGAGTGTAGGGTTTGTTGCGTCCGTTAGGCGGCTCTGTATTTGACTTTTTAATTTCCACGTTTTAACATCCACCTGCATTCATGTTTCTATGAAAGTTAATGCAAACGGGTAGACATGGTCAAATGAATGCTAACCTATTATCACCTAGCAATCAGTTTTTATCAGTTAATGGTTAGTTAAGCAGGTATTTAAAACCGGCACCTGCATGTGCATGTGGTCAGACTCTCGATATCCCTCACTTTTTATTTGACTGTATTAGTACAAGAACTCGCTTTCAGCCTCTTCATGATAAGATGAAGTCCTTTAAACCTTTCGCTGACAATGTCTAGTGTTTTCAATCCCAGTTATGAGAATGGTTGGAGTCTGGCAATGTTGGCTGTTTATCTTATTAAATCTCATCCACTTGGAAGATATTTTTAACTCCTCCACCGCCCCACCCCTTCCTCACTACCTCCCTCCCACTAACAGGTGGGTTTTTTTCCAGTTCGGGAATTTTTGAAATGTTAAAATCTTATTCTTGGCATATACCATATTGGTATGGTTCGGCGTCTAATTTGCACGTAGAACAAGGCTATTTCATTCCCCCTCCCACTCTCTTCCTCCCTCTTCTCCCCTTCCCCAATCCATATACACCCATAAGCTGTTCGACTCTTACGAGTAAATATGTCAGCCAGTTCCATACTTTGATGATCCTTGACTCCCATGTATTGGATATACATGAATGGTCACACAGAATTGATGTTTCTGGATTCCAGTATATATGGCCCATTAGTGTGTGTGTGTGTGTGTGTGTGTGTGTGTGTGTGTGTGTGTGTGTGTGTGTGTGTGTGTGGTATGCGCCTGTTTGTGTGTGTAGAAATACTTCGTCTATATGCTTATTGCTTTGATGTTTGAAGAGGGAGAGAGAGACGGTGGCAAAGGTGCAAAGATTGTATATAAAGGGCAGAATTCTTTTTTTTTTCTGTTTGTGTGTGTGTATGTGTGTGTGTGTGTGTGTGTGTGTGTGTGTGTGTGTGTGTGTGTGTGTGTGTGTGTGTGAGTGTGTGCGTGTGCGCGCATATGTGTGCGTGTATGCGTGTGTTTGTGAGAGTGAGTGCATGTGTGTACGAGTGCTAGAGTATGAGTGTGTGTGTGTGCGTGTGCGCGCGCGCGCGCACGCGCGCGCGCGTGTGTGTGTGTGTGTGTGTGTGTGTGTGTGTGTGTGTGTGTGTGTGTGTGTGCGAGTGTGTAAGTTTGTGTGTATGTGAGGGTATGGGTGTGTTCGTATTCAGATGTGTGTATTTGTGTATTTATGTGTGTGTGTGTGTGTGTGTGTGTGTGTGTGTGTGTGTGTGTGAGTGTGTGCGTGTGCGCGCGTATGTGTGCGTGTATGCGTGTGTTTGTGAGAGTGAGTGCATGTGTGTACGAGTGCTAGAGTATGAGTGTGTGTGTGTGTGCGTGTGGCGTGCGTGTGTATGTGTGTGTGTGTGTGTGTGTGTGTGTGTGTGTGTGTGTGTGTGTGTGTGTGTGTGTGTGTGTGTGCGAGTGTGTAAGTTTGTGTGTATGTGAGGGTATGGGTGTGTTCGTATTCAGATGTGTGTATTTGTGTATTTATGTATGTGCGTGTGTGTGTGTGTGTGTGTGTGTGTGTGTGTGTGTGTGTGTGTGCGTGTGCGTGCGTGTGTTCGTGTGTGTGTATGTGTGTGTGTGTGTGTGTGTGTGTGTGGTGTGTGTGTGCGTGCGTGCGCGCGCGCTCGTGTTTTTGTGTGTTAACTATGTTCCTTTTCTTTGTATGAAAAACGTTGATATTCTGTTGATAATGTTTTCTTAAATGTCAGTACAACCATGAGTTAATCTGACAATAAATTGGTTTCAGTCAGTCAGTCAGTTTTTTTTTTTTTTTTTTTAAATCACATTTTCCGTTCTCCGTAGATTAGTCAGTTTACGGATTGCGAACGCGCGCTGTCTGACACAGCACACTTTTGAAATACAGTTTGAAGAAAGCCTCCGGGAAGCACATGAAACATCTGTTGTTATGTAAACATGGAAAGTAGTGTACGTGTGTGCATGTGGACCGAAAACTCAACGCAGTCTCTCGGTCTGTCTGCTTGTGACAGCTGCAAAGTTGGAGTCAGTCAAACAGCCGTTTAAGCCGAGAGAGACGTGGACTGAGGAAAAATCGTGCAAACAAGCAAGGGACAGAATTCAAAATTGCTAGGGCAACAGGTTCGTTTTCTTTTATATTTGTTTTCATTTACTGACGCAATCTGGTATAGGCAGACAAAACTGAATAAAACCTTGCGGACAACTGACATCAGTGGATTTTTAACATGAAGGAGCCTGGCAATGTATCACAGTCCACAGTGATGGGCCATGCTGTTTTAATCACTGAAAAAATATAACCCACCCACTGAAAAGAAACGACAGAGATTTCTTGAACCCAGCAAACATTTTTTTTCTTCATATATCGTTCATCTTAACTGAGACACACTTTTAAGAAAACGAGTGTTCAGAGTAAGAAAACATGATTCGGACTGAGAGTGTCTGGTTGTGTGAGTGTGTGTACCATGTTGCGGACTCTTCGAACAACCGGCATCTGCTTTCGAACACAGCAAAGGGTGACGATAACCGAGTGAGTACTACTGATTTTTTAACAACTTTAGGCGCAGATTTTGTTTGGGTTGCTTGATTTGATTCTCTGTCCATGTGCTTTCCATTGCCCCCTCATTTTCCTCTCTCACTCTCACTCCCTCTTTTCCTCCTCTCTCCCATCTCTGTGGCATCTCTTGTGACCGACAGACACGCTTCACTTCACTGTCCCTGAATATTCGGATATTCTATGTGATACCGGAATGAGTGCTTAAATTTTTACACGCAATGATTCTTTTAGTTCATACTTTTCACCTCTGAAACGTGGCCTCTACTGATCGCCCCACAATAGTGACATATTCTAGTCTATTTGGTATGTGATTGTGTGTGTTTCTCTCTTATCTGCCGTCACTGACCACTTGCAAGCGCGAGCACATCAAGCCAACGCATGTCACGCGCAGAAGGTAGGAAGGAGGCCAGCGCACAGCTGAAATGCTTTGTGCCATGTAGCTGACCCGGCATGACGTGCTGCCGCATGCGTGTAGAGACAGACTGAGAGATACTCCTGTATTTATTGTGTTTTTGTTTCTATGTCGTATAACCATGTAAACAACCATGTGCGACACGCCCACTGCAGGCTCCGACTTCACAGGGCCTGCAACAGTATCCATTGACACCCCTCATCTGGCATACTCCGTGACACAGCTGACCCACTACAAAAAAAATTCCATTGCAGCAGACGTGAACTGGCCACATGGAGCAATTGCCTTCCATACAACATAACCACCCTGACAATCTACCCAGTGAATTCTCAGTGAACGTTGAGTCAAGGACTTTGACGAATGTGCTATCAACATCAGTGAGACTTCCTAATTAGCTTGTGCACCTCCCCACTACCAGCTAACTTCGCCAAAACTGTTATAAGATTATTTAGTTCAGGGGCGTCAGATAATCGTCATCACACTCTATGTTAAGAGTGTGAAGGTGAATATGGTTGAGGAACGTGCAATTGCAAGGTGGCCGGCTGTCCTACGAATGGTGTAGACAAAAATGACCAAATTAGCCCAATAGTAGTCATCTTTCAGCCAGTGACTTAGCAGCTGACATTGAAACGCAAATACTTTTCATGAAAGGATCCTCCTCTACCCTCCCTGATCAGGAAGACAGTCCAATGCCCAAACATCCGAAGAGGGTCCATTGAAACTAGATCACCACACAAATGTCAAAAAACCGCAAACCTACGACCAGTACATAGACCAGCTCAGTGTCAAACGAGCCCATCGACGAAAGGTCCGTCAAACAGATTCATTCGCCACCCCTGTCACAGGACCACATCAACCAAAGATCACCAGGACACTGCAAACCCACCAGAGAATGTGGACTACAAACACAGTGCAGCGTTTGTCCGGATCAGAAAATATTGTCCAAAGCCATATTCCTGAATTTAAAAGAACAGATAAAAATGAACTTCAAAAGCTTTCCAAAGAGAAATTAGAGTCCCTGAAGAACTATGCAATCCTATCTACTAAAGTTAAAACATTAGAAAATGAAAATCACAAATTGAAATCAGATGTGGCGA
>CM031608.1:44530566-44543066 GCA_018398815.1 Conus ventricosus | reverse complement strand
GACTGTTTACAGTGGAGCATGTCTGTTGGAAACGCACTTTACACTGTTTGCAATGGAGCATGTTAGTTGGGAATGCACTTTACACTGACTGTTTGCAGTGGAGCATGTCTGTTGGGAACGCGCTTTACATTGACTGTTTGCAGTGGAGCATGTCTGTTGGGAACGCGCTTTACATTGACTGTGTGTGTGTGTGTGTGTGTGTGTGTGTGTGTGTGTGTGTGTGTGTGTGTGTGTGCTCGCGTGCGTGCATATATATATATATATATATATATATATATATATATAAGTATCTATCTATCTATCTATCTATCTATCTGCCTATCAATCAGTCAGTCAATCTATCTATCTATCTATCTATCTATCTATCCATCTATCCATCTATCCATCTATCGATCTATCGATCTATCTATCTATCTATCTATCTATCTATCTGTGTGTGTGTGTGTGTGTGTGTGTGTGTGTGTGTGTGTGTGTGTGTGTGTGTGTGGTGTGTGTTTGGTTGGCTGATTGATCCATTTATCAACGTTGATAATCTAAAGCTCTAAATAAATATGAATGTTGTTGTATGGTATAGTCAGATACATTATTATCGACAGAACAAAACAACTTCTGTCAAACAAGAGAGAGAGAGAGAGAGCGAGAGAGAGAGAGAGAGAGAGAGAGAGAGAGAGAGAGAGAGAGAGAGAGATCCACCGGTGTCTGATTATTCACAGTTATCCTCTTAGGCAGTGATGTGAACAGCATTCGAAAAAACGTTTTCTGATCACCAATGTTTGCTAACAACTGGTGGCATAACATGTTATTAAATGTGTTTTTCCCCATCTTTGGATTCTCTTCTAAGAGAATGAAGTAATCATCATCCTTAGACTTCGAATCTTTCGTTTGAGTTGTACAGAAGGCGTCAGTACAGATTCACAACAGTAATTCTTCCAGACATAAGTTCTCATTCTTTATGTGGTTTGAAATTGGCTACTGTATGAGGTGATGTAGATGAATAAAGAGATAAACAGACTGACAAACACACAGACAGTTAGACATATTGATAGATATGTGTGTTTTTGTGTGTTGTATAAATCTGTGTGAGAACATGCGCGCGCGCGCGTGTGGATACTGTAAAGTGAAAAGGAACCTCTAAAATAATAACTTAACAGCTGTTACAGCTGTGACACAGCTGACGGTGAAAGTCTTTATTCATGGTTAAATCTGTATCTTTTTAAAAAAAAAGTGTTTTGACACCATCACAATTCCCCCTCTATTGCATATTGTACAAAAACGAACCCTGATATAATTCAGTTCACCCGTCCAGGCGAGATGACGTCAGACCAGGGGAGGTCACCCTCTGATGCAGAGAAGCAAGGTGTGGACGTGGGTCCGATCCTGGATCAGCTGGGACACTTGGGCCGCTACCAGGCGGTCCAGCTGACGCTGTGTCTCTTGGCCAGTGTTCTGGGCGTAGTTACCCACATGGACTCCGTGTTTACAGGTCAGTGTAAAATGCTGTCCATAACAACCTTTTCAGAGTGCAGGGTGCTGACCAGAGGTGTAGTCAGCTGATTTTATGTGCATGTAATGATCCGTGTGGATAAACGACTGTATGGACGCTGATATGAAATTATAAGGGAGGCGTAGTTATCTGATTTTATGTGCATGTAATGATCCGTGTAGAAGAACGACATTATGGATGCTAATATGAAATTATAACAGAGGTGTAGTTACCTGATTTTATGTGCATGTAATGATCCGTGTAGAAGAACGACAGTATGGATGCTAATATGAAATTATAACAGAGGTATAGTCAGCTCTTTTTATGTGCATTTAATGTCCGTGTGGATAAACGACTGTATGGATGCTAATATGAAATTATAAGAGAGGTGTAGGTAGCTGACTTGATGTGCATGTAGTGTCCGTGTGGAAGAACGACTGTATGGATGCTAACATGAAATTTATACTCAAAAGTATGTGTCGACAGCCACCAGCTGTTTCAGACAACTGCAACAATGAAAGCTGGTAGATGGATACGGTCAAGAACGTGCATGACTTTTGCTAGTTGTTGTTAAGAATATTTTGGGCACACGAAGAGCTGTAACATGCATGCGTCTGCAGCACTGAAAGACATGCCAGTCTCGCAGCAGCTTAAGGTAATCTGACTCCCAAGCCATAACCATAGCGGGTGTAGGCACGCATCCCTCTGATCTCGTGAAACATTTTTCGATTTCTGGTGAGAAGAGAACCGAACCAGAACTTTTAGGGCGATGGCAGAAGCAGCTGACACGAATTCCATCGATGTCTGATCCAGGAAGAACAAAGGAGAACTTCATGAGGCTTGAGTTTACCATCATACGTAGGTCTTCGATAGCGTAGAGGTTGAGAGATTTGGCCTTGGGGTGCCTGACCATTCTCGAGGTGCATGTTTTAATCCAGGCAGCATCACAAAAAAAGGCGATCAACAAGGACGTCTGTCAGTCAGGACCTGCAAGAGACCAAGCCCTCTCAGAGGATGGGGGGTGAGGGGCCGAAACTCTTTGCATACGTACAGCTTCCCCTGAAGACTTTGGTCCAGTTCTCGCAAGTGTCTTTCTTTTGTCAGTGTATCTGTTCTACAGACAACAGCCGGATTACTGATGCAGTCATCACCATGTATGTCAATGTGTCTGTTCTACAGACATTAGATTGCCAATGCAGTCATCACTGTGTATAATGTCAGTGTGTCTGTTCTACAGACAACAGATTACCAATGCAGTCATCACTGTGTATAATGTCTGTGTGTCTGTTCTACAGACAACAGCCGGATTACCGATGCAGTCATCACCATGTATGTCAATGTGTCTGTTCTACAGACAACAGATTACCAATGCAGTCATCACTGTGTATAATGTCTGTGTGTCTGTTCTACAGACAACAGATTACCAATGCAGTCATCACTGTATAATGTCAGTATGTCTGTTCTACAGACAACAGATTACCAATGCAGTCATCACTGTGTATAATGTCAGTGTGTCTGTTCTACAGGCTACCAGCCAGATCACCGATGTAATGAGATGGAAGAACTTGATGAGTACCTCCCGAATGACGTCACTAACTTCACACTGACAGACCTCCAATATCACCAGTGTAGCATTGACGTCACGGTCAGCACGTCCGGTATCATCTCCACTCACTCTCTTCCCTGTGTGTCTGGCATCAACTTCTCCATGCCTTCCTATACTTCTTTCCACACCGAGGTACTACCACTACTACTGCTGCTGCTGCTGCTCGTGCGCGCGTCTGTGTGTGTGTGTGTGTGTGTGTGTGTGTGTGTGTGTGTGTGTGTGTGTGTGTGTGTGTGTGTGTGTGTGTGCTCGTAGGTGTATATGCGTGTGTGTCCTCTGTTCGACATATATGGCATTAAATAGTCTGATCTTAAACTAAGTTAACACTTGTTGTCAAGTTTGCTGAAAATATCTTGTAATACATTTAGTGTGTGGCAAAAAAAATCATGTTAATGATAATGGAACTTCACCTGAAAACATAAATCACAGATGATACGGCAGTTATGATTGGGTGACATCTTTATGAAATGGATGGTGGCTGAAAAGGTCCTGTCAGCGTTTTTTGTTCGCGCGCGCGCGTGCACACAGACAGACAGACAGACAGACAGACAGACACACAAACACACACACACACACACACACACACACACACACACACACACACACACACACACACACACCACATACGCACTCGCGCGCACACACATACACACGCGCGCGCATGGATGCACGCGCGCACGCACGCATGCAGACGCGCGCGTGCGCGCGCGCACACCCACCCACCCACACACACAAACACCACACACACACACAAGTGCACACGCCCACGTACAGACATGGACAGTCAAAACAGAAAGATTACATAAGCTCACTTTGGTACATTTGTGAATGAAAAAAAATGCACATTGGTCTTAAGAAATGCTTGAAATAAATCTGCCAAACAACTTAGACGTACCAATCACAAGACAAAACACGACGCGTTTCGTCCTCTTAGGTCTTCTTCAGGCAAGATAAACAACACTCAGAACAACGAAAATGAAGAAGAGCAATCACTTATCCTGTGATTCAACGCCCATGTTGCGCCGAATTTGACAAGATAAATGACCGCTCGTTCTTCATTTTCGTTGTCCTGTGTGTTATTTATCTTGCCTGAAAAAGACCTAAGAGGTCGAAAACGCGTCGTGTTTTGTCTTGTGAGTCGTTTGTCCAAGTTGTTTGGCGGAGTTTTTTCAAACTTTTTTTTATTTAAAGATTTGTTTACATTTCCGCTCGCTGACGCTTCACTTTACAACATGCACATTGTTGTTTTGCGTAAAGTGTAATCCCCAAAGTTTCACTGCGGCTTCCTTGACGTAACATGCAAACACTTTCAGCAATAGTGAACTCCAAAGTGCCAGTCCCAGAGCAGTGAAGAAAAAGAACAGAAACAGATTACGGAAGAAGCAGTGGTAGAACTGGAATACTTCTCTTTCATTCTTCATTGATTCGGCTCTGCACTTCCACTGCGTAGGGAGTAGGGAGGGAACGGAAGAAAGAAGAGGTGGGGGTGGGGTGGGGGTGGGGGTGGGGTCAGAAAGCCGTCCTCAGCTCTCCCCCCCCCCTCCCCTTCTTTCATTTATTTATTTATTTATTTTCTTTATATTAAGAAACCCTAACTCAATACAAAAAACGAAACAGGCAACTGAATTTTTTGGTACATATATCTTCTTTAAATTTTTCAAACGACAGGCGTGCGAATTTTCGATAATGTTATGTGCAAACAACAGCCGAGTGCATTTTTGACATATATGGGCAAACAGCTGGCGAGTGAAGTTTTGATATACATATGTCTTCTTTACATGTTACAAACAAAAAGTGAGTGAATTTCATTTTATGTCTTCTTTAAATGTTACAAACAACAGGTAAGTGAATTTTTGGACATATATATGCAAATAACAGGCGAGGACATTTTTGATATATTATTAGGCTATATCTTCTTTGAATGTTACCAACAGCAGACGAATGAAATTTTGACATATATGTCATCTTTAAATGTTGCAAACAACAGGCGAGTGAATTTTGGACATATATTTATTTTCTTTAAATGTCTTCTTTACATGTTGCAAACAACAGGTGAGTATAATTTATATTTATATATATATATATATATATATATATATATATATATATAGATATATATTATATATATTATATATACTAGCCGGTGTACCCGGCTTCGCTGGGTATATCTGTATTTTCTGGCCACCCCTCTCTCTCACCACTTAAAAAGACAATAGGCTACAATAAAATTCAGCTTGGGTTTGTTTCGTTTTTTCCCATGCTGAACCAATTGCCCCAGCCTCCTCCTATCTACTTCACCCAATTTCTTCGGACGCCCACTCCCTTCTTGCCTCTCAATCTGTTTTCCCTCACGATGTTTTTCGTTAATACGATACACAGTCCATAGAGTTATGTCTGTACTTTGTGAATTACCGATGCATTCTCAATTCTTGATTGAAGTGCTCCAAAATGACAATTCTGTAGGGGCCGCCATAACCTAGTGGATAAGGCGCTGGACTCATGATCCAAAGGTCGTGGTTTCGAATCCCGGTTTGGTCTTGGAAATTTTCACGTGGAATGTTTCCAGCTAAAATGACCATAGTTCACCCCGATGTCCACCCTGGCCCCGCAGGTGTCAGGCTAATGTGACGGACCAGCTATCTGCATATCTTGATTTGGGCACGGACGTTAAATCCAACTCAAACATGACAACTACTGTGAAAAGATTCCATTTTCACGATGTATCATGTCTATTGGAGGGCCTCTGGGTAGACAACATTTCTGGTCTCCCTGTTTGGCGCAAGTATAGTCAGTGTTTCTGTACACTGATTCTGGATAATAGTATCTGGATAATACAGAAGTCACACAGCAGTCGGGGTCTCTGAAAGATGGAGGCTTCCTCCAGGGCAAGTTGTAGAAGCTGGTCATCTTCTAGGAGTCCAAGAGCATTGCAAGCATCTCGAAAAATGTTGTGGACATAGCCAATTGACAATCTTCAGCTCCTCGTATGAACGGGGTCCTTTCATAACGTTGAGTAGAAGCCTCAAGAAGTAGCACTCCCCCTGGCGAGGACATTGCCAATGTCAAGCAGAAGTTTGGCGAAGCTGACTGTCTGGGGATTTCCAGACTGCTGGCTCTCATATTTAACATCATGCTCCACCATTTCTTCAGACAGGCGTTGACAATGTTGGCTCTGGTGCCATTGAGGACGACAGGGAGGATCTGCCAGAAGTCCCCACAGAACAGCGTTGGGATGCCTCCCATTGGCCTGTGCACTTGGTGATGTCCTGCAGCGTAGAGTCCAATGGCCTCGTAGACAGCTTTGTGGGTCATGGGAGCTTCATCAATTATGACGGTTGCAGCCTCTTTTGATGATTGGCCAACGTTGACCCACGCTTGACGGGCAGGTTGGCGTTTCTTGCTTGTCGGCATCCAGAGGGACCTTGAAAGTGCATGTACTGTCCGCCCACCCGGCAAAGAGTAGCGGCAATGCCACTGGAAGCAGTGGCTAGCACTATTTTGCCTGTGGAGCAGATCCTGTTCAGGATAAGATTCAGGATGGTCTTTCTGTCCTCATGGAGCATCAAGGAACATTATGTTTGCTGGTTGCTGTGGGATCCTGCCTCTGCTCAACCATGATCATTAAAGCTGTACGTACACGTCTCTCTGGTCAGCTGTCAGCTTCTTCAGCTGATCATCAGCTGCTGCCCGGAGTGCAGTAGTGTCGTAATTGTCTCGCAGTAGTATTCTCGAGCACAGTTTGTCGTTGTGTGACTGTTGGCATCCCATACTCCTCTGTAGACTTGCCTCCAAGAAGGAAGAGTTTGTGCTGAATCACGTAAGAGCTTGGTTGTAGATGGCATCTGTGTACTGCGCTTCATAACAGACATCTCTTCGGACTTGGAAGAGGAAATCTTCAGCAATGATGGTCTCTGAAGAGGTCCACAGGTTGCCTGGGTTACTGGGGTTGCAAGCCACCAGGATAATACAGAAGTCACGCAGCAGTCGGGGTCTCTGAGAGATGGAGGCTTCCTCCAGGGCATGTTGTAGAAGGCGGTCATCTTCCAGTTTCGGTTCGTGTAAGTTGTATATCATTGTCAGCATTAAAAACTACACCTGTATACCAAATTCATCAAGAAAGGTCTAAATTTAGAAAATAACGGATCTTAACGGTTTTTAACGCTCATTTTAAGTTTCTGTTCGTGTAAATTGTATATCATTGTTCAGCGTGTAAAACTGCATCTGTATACCGAATTTCATCAGGAACGGTCTAAATTTATATAATAACGGTCTTTAACAGTCAATTTTAAGTTTCGGTTCGTGTAAGTTGTATATCAATTATTCAGCATTTTAAAACTTCATTTGTATACCAAATTTCATCAAGAAAGGTCTAAATTTAGAAAATAACGGATCTTAACGGTTTTTAACGGTCAATTTTTTAAGTTTCCGTTCGTGTAAGTTGCATATCATTGTTCAGCGTGTAAAACTGGATCTGTATACCGAATTTCATCAAGAATGGTCTAAATTTATATAATAACGGTTTTTAACGGGTCAATTTTAAGTTTCGGTTCGTGTAAGTTGTATATCATTTATTCAGCATTTTAAAACTTCACCTGTATACCAAATTTCATCAAGAAAGGTCTAAATTTTAGAAAATAACGGATCTTACGGTTTTTAACGCTCAATTTTAAGTTTCTGTTCGTGTAAATTTGTATATCATTGTTCAGCGTGTAAAACTGCATCTGTATACCGAATTTCATCAGGAACGGTCTAAATTTATATAATAACGGTTTTTAACAGTCAATTTTAAGTTTCGGTTCGTGTAAGTTGTATATCATTATTCAGCATTTAAAACTTCACCTGTATACCAAATTTCATCAAGAAAGGTCTAAATTTAGAAAATAACGGATCTTAACGGTTTTTAACGCTCAATTTTAAGTTTCTGTTCGTGTTAATTGTATATCATTGTTCAGCGTGTAAACTGCATCTGTATACCGAATTTCATCAGGAACGGTCTAAATTTATATAATAAGGGTTTTTTTAACGGTCAATTTTTAAGTTTCGGTTCGTGTAAGTTGTATATCATTGTTCAGCGTGTAAAACTGCATCTGTATACCGATTTAGTCAAGAATGGTCTAAATTTATATATAACGGTTTTTAACGGTCAATTTTATGTTTCGGTTCGTGTAAGTTGTATTATCATTATTCAGCATTTAAAAACTTCACCTGTGTACCAAATTTCATCAAGAAAGGTCTAAATTTAGAAAATAACGCTTTTTAACGGTGATAAATAACGGTCATAAAAACTATCGAATGACCCAGTGTTATCCACATATGTCCCTCTAGACTCATGCCAGTTTGGTGGCGATCCGACGACTCCCTTTGCCGCCACATAAAAAAAGATTGTATTTTTGATCGTTTTTTAGGGGGTACGTGTTGTTAACGGTTTTTAACGGTCATAAATAACTGTCGTAGAAACTGTCCAATGACCCTATGTTACTCGGGAGATGTCCCTCTAGGTTCGATGTACCTGTGCAATGTCACAAACGGCCATTTGATGAAAAGCAGAGGAAAAAGATGTCTTTGAAATCGTTATAACAGTTTTGTAACGGTTTTTAACGGTTTTCGTTTTTCAGAGATTAGTCCAAAACCATCCTTGGGTCACAACAGACGTACCTGCTAAATTTCAAGAAGATCGGGTTTTAGACAGTTCTTTTATTGGGTTAGGTGTTTTTAACGGTTTTTAACTGTTATAAATAACGGTTTTTGTAACTGCCAAATAACGGTTCTCATTTTTAGAGAAGTAGTCCTGTACGTGTGCAATGTCACAACGGCTATTTGAAGAAAAGCAGAGGAAAAAAGTGTCTTTGAAACCGTTATAACAGTTTTTAACGGTTTTATTTTTTAAGAGATTAGCCCAAAACCATCCTCGGGTGACAACAGACGTACCTGCCAAATTTCATGACAATCGGTTGAGCCGTTTTTGAGTCTATAGCGTACACAGACACACACACGCACACACGCAGACAGAATTTGCCATTTATATATTAGATATATAGTTAAAACAAGTTAAAAGAGGAATCTTAAAACTATCTACAAATTTGTTTCGAGCGTGTTGCGCTGTCATCAGGATGGTTTTTGGTTTGCCCACCGCCGATGTTATATAGCGTGTGGGCTTCGTTTGCGGTTGTTTGCACGTGCGGGTTGGCTGCACGTGTTTTTTGGGGGCTTTCAGGTTTTTGTTTTGGGTATGTTCACTAATAACGATTTCCATTTATGCCTGTAGTTGTTTACTATTTCTGTTTTGGTGTTTAAAGTTGCTAAATGTGGTTGCATAGTATTAACCATTTTTCAGTTAAACATAGGTTGCACCTTTTTGAAACATTGCTGTATGGTGATTGCTCTTTTTATGATTTTCCAGGATATATTGTAGCTTGTTTTTGCGTCTTTAAGTTTCCAGATATATTTGCTCAGTTCTGTTTGGTTTTTATATTTTTCTTTATTAAATGACTGTTTGTGGTTTGCATATCTGGTTTTGAAGTGGTTTTCAGTGATCCCTATGTAGTTTCTTTTTCATTTTCTGATGTCACAGTAGCCTGGTATACAATGTTGTTTTGAAGACATTTATTGTTTAGTGGGCACTGCTCCTTTCTGGTGCAATTGCAAGATTTCCTTTCTTCACCCTTCTTTGCTGTGTTGATTTTCATTTTGTTGGATGCGTCAATTAGGTTTTTGAGGTTGGGCATACATGAGTACGATAGTTGACAGTGTTTTTGTTAAATATTTTGGACAGTTTGTGTTATTTTGGAAATGAAGTTGTTAGGATTTTTGAAGAATTCTGTCCCTATGTTTGTTTGAGTTTCCCGTCGTATGGGGGGTTATACCATATGATTTTTCTTTTCCTATTTTTCTTGCTTTTATTTGTGTTGTTGTCTGGGTTGTATTGTAATTGTAATTGTGTCCACTTGTTTGTAGTGCCTCCTGGTATTCTACTGCTGCATTGTTGAACACTCTCTCACTGCATGACAGGTTTGATAGTCTCTTGTTTATGCCATGGGTATGGTCTTTAATACAGATGGTGGATGGTTACTTTTGGTGTGTACATAAAGAGGTGTATCGTTGGGTTTCTTGTATGGTTTATATATGTGATTGTTGAGATCCAGTGTTATGTCTAAGTAGTTCACTACCTTTTTGTTTGCTTCAATGGTAATCTTTAAGTTGTGGTTTTGGAAAATTTTGCATAGTTCTTTCTTCTTGTTTTCGATGGTTCTTGGATTGTTGGTTAGTGCAGCAAGGCCATCGTCTCTGTATAGTCCGGCTTGTTTTCCGAGTTTTTTCTTGATGTTGGACAGCCTGAATAGTCCAACCAGTTCACATGTTTCTGCACCATCATATGATCCCATGGTTACGTCGAATGTTGAGTTTCTGTTGGTTTTCCTGATCCAGGTTTCATTTTTGCTGTGTAGTAATGTTTTCTTGGTGTGGAGAATGATTTCCATTTCTGACCCTGTTATGTCTGTGTGGTTACTGGCAAACTTCAGGGCTTTGGTGAGTAGTTCCTCATCTATAGATGGGTAAAAGTCTACTATGTCAAATGTGATGAATACTATATTACTGTGTTTATTGAGTTTTTTGAACCATTGGATAACTTCGTACGTGTTCTTCCAGAGGTTGTATTCAGAGTTTGATTTTACGTTCTTTATTATTTTTTCCAGAATTTTCTTGCTTATTTTGCCTAATTCAGATTTGGAAACGGAAACGGAAGCCCACATGCTATATGACATCGGCGGTGTGCAAACCAAAAACCATCCTGATGACAGCGCAACATGCTCGAAACAAATTTGTAGATAGTTTTAAGATTCCTCTTTTAACTTGTTTTAACTAATGTTGCTCCCGAAGGGGTTGAGCACTTAAAAAATTGTTTTAGGCATTTTAAATATACTGATCTATATATATATATATATATATATATATATATTATATATATATAATATATATATATATATAGATCAGTATATATTAAAATCAGTATATTTAAAATGCCTAAAACAATTTTTTAAGTGCTCAACCCCTTGGGAGCAACATTAGTTAAGACAAGTTAAAAGAGGCATCTTAAAACTATCTACAAATTTGTTTCGAGCGTGTTGCGCTGTCATCAGGATGGTTTTTGGTTTGCCCACCGCCGATGTTATATAGCGTGTGGGCTCCCGTTTGCGGTTGTTTGCACGTGCGGGTTGGCTGCACGTGTTTTATGGGGGCTTTCAGGTTTTTGTTTTGGGTGTGTTCACTAACAACGATTTCCATTTATGCCTGTAGTTGTTTACTATGTCTGTTTTGGTGTTTAAAGTTGCTAAGTGTGGTTTGCATAGTATTAACCATTTTTCAGTTAAACATAGGTTGCACCTTTTTGAAACATTGCTGTATGGTGATGCTCTTTTTATGATTTTCCAGGATATATTGTAGCTTGTTTTTGCGTCTTTAAGTTTCCAGATATATTTGCTCAGTTCTGTTTGGTTTTTATATTTTTCTTTATTAAATGACTGTTTGTGGTTTGCATATCTGGTTTTGAAGTGGTTTTCAGCGATCCCTATGTATGTTTCTTTTTCATTTTCTGATGTCACAGTAGCCTGGTATACAATGTTGTTGTGAAGACATTTATTGTTTAGTGGGCACTGCTCCTTTCTGGTGCAATTGCAAGATTTCCTTTCTTCACCTTCTTTGCTGTGTTGATTTTCATTTTGTTGGATGCGTCATTTCCACGTGCAAACAACCGCAAACGGGAGCCCACACGCTATATAACATCGGCGGTGGGCAAATCAAAAAACCATCCTGATGACAGCGCAACACGCTTGAAACAAATTTGTAGATAGTTTTAAGATTCCTCTTTTAACTTGTTTTAACTAATGTTGCTCCCAAGGGGTTGAGCACTTAAAAATTGTTTTAGGCATTTTAAATATACTGATCTTAATCGCTCCTCACGTTGAGCACTGTGGCCTGAAGGATTTTAAAATGGAGGAAACCAATTTTAGGCAGTCAACAAAAAATATACCGTTTTCAAATCCGCAATCATATATAACAAAAATTAATAGAACAAACAGAAAAGTTTGTACATAATATGAGATGGAAAGCATTCTTTTTTCTGAACCCAAATGCAAAAAAAGAGGACAAAAACACCTACGATTTCAAATCATGGCAATCACCACCAGCCATAGACGAAATGAAACCATTTGAAGATCAAATGAAAAGAATGATAACCAATATTGAATTCAAAAAATCTAACAACGGTTTCCAACAACACTAAAAAAAACAAATAAAACAGTATTTCGGGTTTTAAACAGTTTTTTTATAGGGTTTGGTGTTTTTAACGGTTTTAACTGTTAATACGTTTCTTAACTGCCAAATAACAGTCCTAATTTTAGAGAAGTAGTCCTG
>CM031608.1:44504402-44522011 GCA_018398815.1 Conus ventricosus | reverse complement strand
CAGCTAAAATATGTTATGTTGAACTGAAAAGCCCGAGGCTATTTGTATTAATCCTAGGTTTCCTATTTTGATTCCGAACAATAGGACATCATGATACTGATCACCAGTTCTGTGCATCAGAATGCTGAGGTGGCTACAGTTATACAACAATCTGATTACCGCTGGCAATATTTTCAACATACAGCTAATGCCAAATTTAAAACTAGATTTCGATCTCCCACTAGAATAAAATCAAGTTTTCTTGCTTTCTGTTTTTGCTGCACAATAAAAAAAATTTGGTCAAAGCCCATAACATACTCTACTTTTAAAACGGAACGAACAGAAGAATAAATGGGGAAAAAACGCTTGTAAAATAAATAAACAAATATGAGAAGAAAACTCAAATGTCTGAAAATTACATTGAAAAAATTAAATCAAAGAAACTACAATTGTAAGTCGCTAGATAAAAGAAATTATAAGGTGTGGTGTTGAGATCGAGAACTGGGTGATTATGTTTTGTGGACTAAAAAAGTGCGATCATGTACGCAAATGATTAACATGCTACATCGACACGAAATGTTTTGAAGAGTACAAAATATGTTATGTGTGAAGTAAATAACGTTTATCTACGTTTGCATGAAGAAGACAATTGGAAGAGTGCAGTATTAATGAGGCATGTGGAGATCTTCCAACATTAAATCGAGAAGCTTAAGAGAATCTGGACGAGTAAAAACCTTCATATGAAGAAACGGCAGCACTAGAGATTATAAAAAGATAACAGAAGTTCTGGAAGTGACTGACTCATCTTAGTTCTGCAAGCAAATAGGGGTGTTCGATACTGAACTGCTGAATTTGCCAATGACACAGTCTTTAGGAAATGAAAATCAGATATTAATTGGGTATGATTTCCGGTTTAAATATGAATTGTAAACACGCACACACACACACACACACACACACACACACACACACACACACACACACACACACACACACACACACACACACATCAGCAGTCTGCTAAGGATAAGGAAACTATATGCAAAGAAGTATATGTCGCATCTCAAAGTGATGAGAGCTATTACTCTTTTTTTATATAATAGAACTGATTTAAGAAAATTCTATCAGCCAAAATGATTGGATTAGCAGAAATGCATACTACATGGGTGACTTGTGCAAGGAAAATTGCGTTTACGTGTCATATGCTGAATTTATAAATAAATGTTGTGCACAAACAAACTGTTTAATCATTGCAGTTGTTATTAAATGGTAAAAAAATGCTTGTCAATGTATTATACACAACTTTTGAAATTGATTTTTAAAAGTCACACTAAAGCCATTCATATGTCATGTTCAGTAATTAAGGTTGCCCGATTATACGACAATATTCTTATTGAAGAGAGCACAAGAGCAAAATGTTTAACAAATAGGTCAATCGATAAAATCAGAAACTAATTGATACAACGGAGGAAAAAGGGTCAAACTGACCTGAATGTGGTAGCTGGTCCTTAGGGTGAGATGTTATTTCCCGACGTTTCGGGCCCTAGGCCCTTCTTCATGGGAGAAAAGTAAAGAATGAAGAAGAGAAGAGAGCAAAACCGAGACAGAGGTGAAACTAACAAGATGCAAAGCATATAAATGTACTCCCAGTTTATCCTCAATACGTGTGAGATATTCCATAAACAGGAAAAAACCGTCTTGGGCTGGTGTAACCGTTAGTAATGGCTATTCTGGTAAACATCGGCTATCGTCTGTGACCTAAAATGAACATACTTACAAATTTTCAGAAAGATCGGCCACGTACTTTCTGAGATTTTCCATAAAGAAGAAAACCATTATGGGCCGTTAGTAACGGCTCTAACGGTAAACTTAAACATCGGGCATCATCCGTAACCCATAATGAACATATCTACAAATTTTCAGAAATATCGACCACGTACTTTCTGAGATATTCCATAAAGAAGAAAAACCGTTACAGTAAGTAACGGATATAACGGTAAACTAAAACATCGGGCATCATCCGTAACCCATAGTGAACATACCTGCTAATTTTCACAAAGATCGGCCAAGTACTTTCTGAGATATTCCATAATGAAAAAAAACCACGATACATGCTGTTACAGCCGTTAGTAATGCTATAACGGTAAACTATAACATCCGGCATCATCCTTGATCCATAATGAACATACCTGCTAAATTTCACAAAGATCGGCCAAGTACTTTCTGAGATATTCCATGAAGAAAAACAACCGTTACAGGCCGTTACAGCCGTTAGTAACGGCGAAAACGGTAAACTAAAACATCGGGCATTATTCATGACTCATAATGAACATACCTGCTAATGTTCACAAAGATCGGCCAAGTACTTTCTGAGATATTCCATGAAGA
Organism: Conus ventricosus; assembly: GCA_018398815.1. Taxonomy (NCBI): domain Eukaryota; kingdom Metazoa; phylum Mollusca; class Gastropoda; order Neogastropoda; family Conidae; genus Conus; species Conus ventricosus. The sequence continues at coordinate 44,519,644 of CM031608.1, read as the reverse complement.
AGAAAAGGCGTTACATGCCGTTACAGCCGTTAGTAACGGCTATAACGGTAAACTAAAACATCGGACATTATTTGTGACCCATAATGAACATACCTACAAATTTCAGAAAGATCGGCCAAGTGCTTTCTGAGATATTCTATAATGAAGAAAAACCGTTACAGGCCGTTACAGCCGTTAGTAACGGCTATAACGGGGTAAACTAAAACATCAGGCATCAATTCGTGACCCATAATGAACATACCTGTTAATTTTCACAAAGATCAGCCAAGTACTTTCTGAGATATTCCATAAAGAAGAAAAAGCGTTTCAGGCCGTTACAGCCGTTACTAACGGCTGTAACGGTAAACTAAAACATCGGTCATCATCCGTGACCTATGATGAACATACCTACAAATTTTCAGAAAGATCGGCCAAGTACTTTCTGAGATATTCTATAAAGAAGAAAAACCGTTACAGGCTGTTACAGCCGTTAGTAACGGCTATAACGGGGTAAACTAAAACATCGGGCATCATTCGAGACCCATAATGAACATACCTGGTAATTTTCACAAAGATCGGTAAGGACTTTCTGAGATATTCCATAAAGAAGAAAAAGCGTTACAGGCCTAGTACTTTTTGAGATATTCTATAAAGAAGAAAAACCGTTACAGGCTGTTACAGCCGTTAGTAAGGCTATAACGGGGTAAACTAAAACGTCGGGCATCATCCTTGACCCATAATGAACATACCTACAAATTTTCAGAAAGATCGACCCAGTAGTTTTGTCTGGAGCGAGTGGAACACATTTTGACCACAGACAGACAGACAGACACACAGACACACAGACAGACACACAGACACACACACAGACAGCATTTCTTCGTTCTTTACTTTTCTCCCCATGAAGAAGGGCCTAGGGCCCGAAACATCGGGAAATAACATCTCACCTTTAGGACCAGCTACCACATTCAGGTCAGTTTGACCCTTTTTCCTCCTCTTTCAAGTCCTGCAGTCAAGATTTCCTCTTCATCTTAATTGATACAATTTTTTTTAATCAACCGATCGAGGAAATAAAACTAATGGCCACAGATCAGACTAATACATAGAATCTTACCTACAAGTGTGGCTTTGTTATTATGGGCTTTAACCTAATAACAGACGTACTTTTTGAAAGCATGAGGACAGTATAGAACACATATTTGGAGATGCTTACATGTGGTTGTTTTTGGATAAACGTCGAGTAGGAATGCACGCGCACGCGCGCGCGTGTATGTGTGTGTGTGGTGTGTGTGTGTGTGTGTGTGTGTGTGTGTGTGTGTGTGTGTGTGTGTGTGTGTGTGTGTGTGTGTGTGTGTGTGTGCGTACGCGCGTGCGTATGTGTTTGGCTGATCACAATACTGTTAGTGCTCCTCTCACGCCTCAGTTTTTCTGCTATAAAAGGACCCGGATAGAAATCGAGTTTCTCGACTCTCGTGCAGATGAGTTCTCACACCAGCGGTACTTGTAGCTCCCATGATGTCCTATCTAGCGATCTGTCGAGGAAGATCCAGTCTGTCCATTACTGTCAAGTTAAGTCGATTTGTCAGGACTCTGCAGTCATTCAGTGTTAAACTGTTTGTTGGTTTACACTGTGCAGCAATATAAAAAAAATGAGAGAGAGAGAGAGAGAGAGAGAGTGTGTGTGTGTGTGTGTGTGTGTGTGTGTGTGTGTGTGTGTGTGTGTGTGTGTGTGTGTGTGTGTGTGTGTGTTTCAATTCGTCTAATAATCTGTATATCTGGATTAAAAGAAATACCCCAACAGCATTCTATAGCGCCATATGCGCTGACATTCACACAAATGATCGTGCAGTTCACTTACCAAACGACACTAGCGCTACAGAGAGGAGCAGAAAGGATCCAGCAGACATGCCATATACGAATGACAGAGGACGGCGGTTCAATCTGAAAACGTAAATTCATTAGTCAGTTCCCAATCCCTATTCCTCACCATTACCTTGCAGGTGGCGCAGATGGATCTGAAAACAAGAAGACATGAAATGTTATAGTTAATTATTAAAGCTTCAAGGCATGGTCATTTTGGAACTAATGTTTAGCAAAACCAACCAGAGATCCCACCACGTAAAAAAGGTAAGTTCTGCAGCTGTGAGGACAAAAAAGCAAATCATGTACACAAATTGGTTTCTATCTTGCCCGTTTTCAGTCTGATGCTTTCTTCACGGTGAGTCCCTAAGGTCCTGCGTCCTAATTCCATAGAATTCACCTGGGGGCCGCCTGTTTGAAGTTTGTTCTTTTTTTGTCAGATTAATACCAAGATATTAACGAAATAATGTTAAAATCAAACGTGCCGTCCTCCTTGATTTAGAAGGCTGAATTCCCACGTTTCCTGCACTCTATGGACTAGTTAGATTTAAGTTACGATAAAAACCCATCGCCAGAGTGCAGAAGGCGTCAAGAAGGACGAAACTCTAAGGACGGCTTGACAGCAGATGGTCTTTAAAGAAGAATAGCCCTCCCCCCTCCCCTCCCCCCTGGATTTACACTCCAAGGGACCGGGCCACATTCAGGTCATGACCCCCAGAAACCCTTCTGCAGATTAAAATGGGCTGAGAAGAAGTCAGAAAACAGAGAACACTAAGCATCCATCTATCCCGACAGACACCGGCGGAGATGGACATCTTGAGGTATCATAGATCCATTCCAAGCAGGCATGGCAACTCATCGATCAACGTTCACAGATGGGTCGACATAGTTCTACCTGCTATGATAATAGGCAATGCTATCCGGAAAACCAGTTGTTCTTCTCAATGAAGGTTTAGTCCTTCGAATTACTGTACAATGCCGATGACGGCAGTTGGAATTCTTGAAAGCAAAAGCACCTGGTCTGGCAGTCCTATAATCCACCGTCAATGGGAGATAACAGAGGTCTTGCAGACAGAGAGAAAAAAAAAGGTGTGTGGGGGGGGGGGGGACGCCCTTTATATTGTACAGAGGAAACGTAAACGCCCATTACAATGCATAGAGAAACACGTAAACGCCTATTAAAATGCGCAGAGGAAATGTAAACGCCCATTATGATGCATAGAGAAGCATGTAAACGCCTATTAAAATGAACAGAGGAAAACATAAACACCTGTTATAACACATCCCCTAAGTCTGCAGTCATCATTCGCATGCTAGAGAAATCTGACTTTATGATCAAAATCATGTGGAAGGGCAATATGAAGCAAATGTTACTATAAAATACCAGGCTCCACTAAAAGGAACTTAAATCATCCACGAAAGTTGTCATGTCATGTGTCTACAATCAAAGCCATGTCCTATGTTTACTATCAATGCCATGTTCTGTGTCTTCTATCAAAGGCATGTCTTGAGTCTACAATCAAAGCTATGTCCTGTTACAATCAAAGCAATGTCCTGTGTCTACAATCAAAGTCATGTAATGAGTCTACAATCAAAGCTATGTCCTGGGTCTACAATCAAAGGCATGTAATGAGTCTACAATCAAAGCTATGTCCTGTGTCTACAATCAAAGCTATGTCCTCTGTCTGCAGTCAAAGTTTTACGACACGATTACATATCACAGCATAAAGCATTATGATTTAGTGTAGATCCTTGACGTGAAACCTGAAATAAAACAAACAATACCTGCAGGTGTGATAAACATACTATCACTAATAGCAATAACAGAAGAAGAAAAAAACAGTTGTGACAAACCTCTGCATTAGAAACAGAGCCAAAAGGATGGAGGGGATACCCTGAAGGTTTAAGAGGGCAAAGTTGAGGAATCGGTTGCCCGACAGCTTGGCAGACCCCAGCATGACCGCGTAGTAATACAGATTGCTTGTCATCCTGATCACAGAGAAACGTGAATACGGTTTGATATCATGCATAACTGGCAGCATTCTGGACACCTTCTGTTATCTGGACTTTCCAGTACTAAACTAATTGCGTTTACTGAGCATGCAATGGGATTTAAAGTACTGCTTATATGGAAAGAAAACCTTCCTGCTATACTAAATCCTGGGCACGTTGCAATGCTGTCAGAAAGTGTTATGTATCCTACATGACTTCAAAGCATTATATCGAATGCGGATTACGGGTCACAGCGAACAGTGGAAATTCAAAATGTCCACACTGGATTTTTTAGAAATTCTGAACGATAATAAAGTCTGTTGTAAGACGTTGTCATCCTAAAAACATTATATACGTTACCAATCGGTAACCGTAGCAGAAGAAAAATAGTTCGAAAGAAAAACATGGCAGGTCGAACAAGACGTGAACCAGATACTATCCCTGTTCAATGTCTGGCACCCAAAGCATGTCCCACACTGTTACAGGGTCCGATGTTGCTGTAGTTCAGAGACCCCCCCCCCCCCCCCCCCCCCCCCCCCACAAATCGAGTTTTTTCTTTCCGCTGCATTTATCGGATAGCCGGTCATTCAACTACCATCAATATTCGTGTAAATGCAGTCACACTTCCTCATTGATTACTGTTTGTCTCTCCAAAAGGGCATCCTCTTTTTACACTTTACATTTTAGAAAGATCTATAAACAGACTCTTTACTCAAGCACTATGAGGGCTTAAGGGTGTACCAGAAGACAGTGCGCAAAATAGGCAACACATCAATAGACTTTCCGTGAGTCTGGCAAATAGACATTTTTGTTACGCAACACACATAATGCACTAAACATCCATGGCGCATTGCCAAAGAAATAAAACTGCACACATCAATGCCAAACAACAGCAGGAACAATGATGATTCAAAAACATGAATTAGGATCATGGCAGCACGCAGAGATAACAAGAGAAAAAGAAAGAATGGAGAGAGAGAGAGAGAGAGAGAGAGAGAGAGAGAGAGAGAGAGAGGGAGAGAGAGAGAGAGAGAGAGAGAGAGAAGAGAGAGAGAGAGAGAGAGAGAGAGAGAGAGAGAGAGAGAGAGAGAGAGAGAGAGAGAGAGAGAGATATGCTACCTCCATACAAAAAAAAACCCTACAATTATACTCCTAAAGTGTCTCTTGTCATGCGCTTAATTTACATTACCCTAGCATGTTCATGTTATTGATTCTAACGCCATTTTTTGTGCACCTAATACAAAAACGCATAATGACAACAGCAAAAAGACTACAACAAACAAAAATAAGTTGGCTTTTTCAGTCTGAGTGTAAGGGTGTCTAAAACACCCACAGTCAACTAATAGGAATATACAGAATTTTCATTCTGATAAAGTATGGGTGTCTAAACCACCCACACTCAACAAATAAGGGTATTTCAGCTTAATTGTTTGTTTGTTTGTTTATTTTCAAAGTTTTACGGTTCTGTTTGGAGTATGTGGTGTGAAATGAAAAAGTTGATAGCTATTGAAAATTTTAGGTAAATATCTTATTGACAATTTAGTGGCAGCCAGGGTGTTTTTACACCCACAGTCATCGGTGAAGGTTTTAAGTAATTAATCAAACAAGATGAAAATTGAAGGAAAATAGATGATGGTCATACATTCTTTTTTCATGAAAGACCGCCTCATTACTCTTGGTTTTTCCTCTTTTCCTTACCATGCTCTCATCCTACCTGTTCGTTGTTGCTTCCTTTGTCGCCGCCACTTTATTTTTTTTCATGAAAACCAGTCTTGATCACAAACTGCTTTTCTACCCTAAATCACATTACTTTAGGTATCGTTTCTTTCTCAGCAGACTGATGAAGGCGGCAATACAAGCTTTGTTATTATTCCACTTACACAGTAGATATAAACATGTTGCTAACAAATGTGTTAGGTCTAAAATTTTGTCAGTGGTGACATCCTCAGCAATCTCAAACAAAAAGAATTCCGAAAAATATCATTCCTGCAAATGTTTAAAAGTATTATATATCAATCTTCCAAGACTCCTCCACAAAGCAATGGATTGTGTGACGATTTAATAAATGATGCGCAATTGTCACTTCTTCCTCATTACAGAAGACAAACAAAGATGTGTCAATAACTCTTCATAATAAAAATTCCGTTTGCAAAGACCTGCAGGCAGAACTTCAATACTGACGAGGATGAAGTAAACGTGGTCATTTCCTTTCCTTTGCACCAATCTATCGGCCGTGGTAAAATCTGTTTGACACTTTAAAAATCAATTTCTGTGACACTGGTCTTTGTCTATTTGCAATGAAGATCAAGCCTTCTAATAAGCAGTATTAAGAACGGTGACTGGACGTCAATTCTGTAAAACTGTTTTGATTTATTTTCTGTTCGAATTAGTTAAATTACCCCAAAAATGTTTTACAACTGATATCTGTTCACATGAAAAATCAGAGTCTGGGTATCTAATTAAGAAAATACCGATATCGGAAAAGGAAAATATAACGAAATCCACAACTAAGCCCGTCGTTTTCGAGGCTTTTGGTATTTTTTCATATTCTGCACAGCAGTACATGCTTTAGCACAAGTAAAATAAACCTCCAAAAGTTCTCTTTCATTTTCATCCAGCTTTAGGGGATCAATAGTTACGTCATCTAAATCAACATCGATCGCTTTCCTTCTCTGTGTATATAAAAAATCTCGTGTTTCTCTCATACTTTTTGTTATTGATATCAAATATTATTTCACCACCATTAATCTGCAAAAAAAAACAAGCACAACAATTCATTATTAGAATTTCTTTTTCCAAATTACAAAAAAATAGTTGCTTCAATTTTCACCATCTTGTAACTATTGAACTCTTGAACCCATCAACATTCATTTCAGTCTTTTCGTTCTAATCTCTTACAGTATTTTTTTGAATGTGCTAAAATTGTCATCAAAATCAGCATCCAACTGTTACATTTTAACCAGTAGTCGTGTGTGTGTGTGTGTGTGTGTGTGTGTGTGTGTGTGTGTGTGTGTGTGTGTGTGTGTGTGTGTGTGTGTGTGTGTGTGTGTGTGTGTGTGTGTGTGTGTGTGATCGGGGGGGGTTGTCACTTCATCATTCATTCGACTTTGTACATTTTCATAAGGAATTGTATTTAAGGTATTGATATCCCAAACTTAAGCAGCGTACTGCATTTTTCGCATTCTGAATTACCTGTTTTATTATCAGTACATAGACTTTCATCTTTCAAAAAGCGTTCTTAAACCTCCAGAACTGCATTCTCTCTCTCTCTCTCTCTCTCTCTCTCTCTCTCTCTCTCTCTCTCTCTCTCTCTCTCTCTCTCTCTCTCTCACACACACACACACACACACACACACACACACACACACACACACACACACACACACACACCTTTTTTCCTATAACATTTCAGTGCAAGGAAGTCCAAAGAGTGGTCGGATTGATAACCAGGAGAGAAATAGAGTTATTGCACATGTTTCTCTAGGCAGCCAATCGGAGATTAGAAGAAGACCAGTTCAAACTGCTGTGCTGCATATAATTAAATCTTCTCACGTATACCCTTAATTACCAAGAGACAGATGTTGCAATATTTCAATTAATTCCAACACGTCATAAACGTATTTTTAAGACTTCGAAGTCAATACGTATCAACTTCAGTTTCTGGCATCTAACCTCCAATTTAGTTTAATATTCCAGTCCCCTCCCATGATTATGTTCTGATGACCAGTTCTTCCCTTGAGCTGACAGAGATTTTAACCACGCCACCACCACCCCGAACACACACACACACACACACACACACACACACATACACACACACACACACACACACACACACACACACACACACACACACACGCACACACACACTCGCGCGCGCGCGCGCGCGCGCACGCACGCCACGCACGCACGCACGCACGCACGCACGCACGCACACACACACACACACACACACACACACATACACACACACAACACCCTATCTGAAAATGAATTATATTGCATCTTCTGTACAAATTTACCAGTGTAATTCTTTTATCCATAACTTCAATGTTCATTACGACATGACATCGCTCAGGTATCCCTTTTATATTGTTTTGTTTAGATTAAAAATCAAAATTGAATAATATGGTTTCTCCATTTTCATTGCTTTCTTTTTCAAGCAAATAACAGTCATAGTCTCGACAATGTCTTACAAAAATTTTCATTTTAGGATTTCATTTTAGGATTTCCAGCAAGTTTCTTGCCCAGATAGATACTGACCCTCTTACGTCTTTGAAAATAAAAAAGTACCGTTTAGTGATCGCTTAGCACGTTAAAATTATGTATGAATATTTTTTCATGTTTTCCACTCACCTTCAGTCATTGGGTTTTTATTTTTTATTTTTAAAGAAATAATTCCATAGAGTACAGCAACTTTAGAACTATATCAAATCAAATCATGACTCTAGTACATCAACCAAACTTGGCATGAATATAAATATTGACATGATTTTTCCAGTCATTCTTTGCTTGAAGATGATGTGACTAAGTCATGAAAGGTATCAATGTGGAATTAGCGGTTTCAGCAATAAATGTGACTTGTCTTTGAAACAGAACACTTACAACTATTGCTTTATAACGCAAGAAAGGTGTACCAAATGATGTTTTGTCCAAACATTGCAGTTAAGATTATCTATGTTCTACGAAGATCAGAGCATGTAACGCACATGTTACCAACTGAAGGAACTGCTGTAACTACAGATCTTATTCCTATTCGTCAAATATTGATACGCCTCGGAAAATCTATAAAATAAGGCCACATTTGGGTTTGTTTGGGTTTTTTTTAAGAAAGCTTACACACATACATTTGCCTTTATGACTGGTATTAATAGATCTATCAAATAAAGCCACATTTGTTTGTTGTTGTTGGTTTTTTTAAAGCCCACACACATGAATTTGCCTTGATGACCGAAATGAAACAAAATTTTAACGGCACACAGAAGCGGGCAAAATCTTAAATTAACTAAATCAAACTGAAACAAACATCAATGTTTATGACGTGCAAGATGACAGTTAACACACCTAGTTGCAAAGCGAGACGACTGCAGGCGGAAATCTAAACAAATCGTAAATAAATGTTAGCGAACCGCCCAGAGAACGTGGACAAACGAGTCACAAGACAAAACACAACGCATTTCGACCTCTTAGAAGGCCTCGTTCTCATTCAACGCCTTCTTCCTTGCGCTGAACCCTAAGCGATCTGAAGCGATCAAAGCTAAGTGAATTTTCGTTGTTTTATTCGTTTATGTCTCACCTGAGGAAGACCTAAGAGGTCGAAACGCGTTGTGTTTTGTCTTGTGACTCGTTTGTCCACGTTCTCTGGGCGGTTCGCTAACATTTATTTAAGATTAGTTAACACACCTGCTCAAAAGCGTCAACTTAACAAAAGTCCTATTAAGGAAAGTAGTCCGTCTGTGACCTACGACTCACAGTATGTGGCCTGGGGGAGAGTAGGCGAGAGATGGCTATCCCTTCCCCTGACTCTCACACCCTCCTGCCATCGCCCTCCTCTCTCTCCTCTACCCTCTCCGTCTTCCTTGCTGTTTCTCCTTTCAGCACATGTTGAGCGTGAGTAAAAAAAATAAGCACTGCCTCTCTTGTGTCTTTTTTTTCTTTTTCTTTTTTTTTCTTTTTTACTGTAAACAGGACTAATAGGAGCATTAATAACAATATCATGTCAATTGACAGTCAGAATTTTGCAACAAGGCTGATCAAATAGCTGAGGGATGCAAGTGTAGACAGTTTTACCCACTACTGACCTTTCACTCAATCCACACAATTCTGTCTGAGGAGAAAGACCAGTACACACACTACAAGCTCTACAGTTCTAATAATGACCGAAAATGGCATTGTCCTAACTACCTTGATCACAGTCATGCCCACACTTAAATTAATAAAATGATGAGAATATCCAGTAATCATCCAAATCATGTGCCTTTCAGTTTACACACATGTTTCTGGTACGCATGCTTCTGTCACCATCTCGTTTGCTCTGAAACAGAGAGAGAGAGAGAGAGAGAGAGAGAGAGAGAGAGAGAGAGAGAGAGAGAGAGAGAGAGAGAGAGAGAGAGAGAGAGAGTTTACCATACAAACATGGAGACAAGAAATGGCAGTAAAACCACCCGGTGTCGACACAAATCCAGCAGTTTGTACTTGGCAAACAGTGATTCAGTCGGTAAGGTCAACGATCCGCTGAGGCTTCCTCTGTGATGACCAATGGCCACACCAGGGTCCTGGACATCTCTGTGACTAGGCCCTGCCGTGTTTCCCGCTACACAGACATCATAAGCCATGGTCTCTGTATTCATGGCGACTTCATCCAGTGTATCTGCCTCCATAACCATTTTCTTCTTTTCATCAATGAACTCTCTTTCGGTTGTGGCGTCCATTTCATTGTCATTTTCTTGGTTAGGATTGCCGCTGGTAAAGATTTGCTGTGGAAGCATCGTCTGGATGTCCCCGAAGTCTTTGCCGTTCATCTTGCAGGCTTTCTTCAGGATCTTCTCCGCTTCTTTAATTCGTCCTGTAGCCAGCAGCCAGCGAAGAGATTCGTCCAGGAACCTGAAGGACGAAGGACATGAATGATGGTATTGGTTTTGCTAAATAATGTTTTATTCAGCTATCTTTATGATCGAATTCAAGTATGAGTGGGTGTGCACTCATTCTACAAAGAATCAGTGTGTGTGTGTGTGTGTGTGTGTGTGTGTGTGTGTGTGTGTGTGTGTGTGTGTGTGTGTGTGTGTGTGTGTGTGTGTGTGTGTGTGTGTGTCTGTCTGTCTGTCTGTCTGTCTGTCTGTCTGTCTGTCTGTGTCTGTGTCTGTGTGTCTGTGTGTTGTTATTAATGTTGTTGTTGTTGTTGCTGTTATTGTTGTTGTTGTTGTTGTTGTTCTTACACAGCTCAAATCAGTACTTGTTCGCCCATCCTGTCTATCCCAGGTAACTTGCCGTCCCTCATTTTGTCCCATTTATATCCGGATGAAAGGTCCATCTCCCAGACACTCCCACCAACTGTCAAGGCTTACACAACACTACTCACTGCTGTCGCTGTTTGGAAGATCCAAAGTCAATTTAATTGTGGTTTTAATGCAAAATCATTTTGAAGTCAAGTGCCGAAAGCGATTTTCAGACACTGCACCAATTTTTTTTGTTTTGTTCTCCCAGAATGTCTCGATGGTATGGTCCTGCTAGTACAAAAGAAAACGTTACGATTGTCATCTCCACCAAGAAATTAAGTTCTATCTGCATCTTTTAGTCTGTTTGTATGATTTTGTTCGTTTGTTTATTTGTTTGTTTTGTCTCTCAGCAAAATACGCAAAACCTACAGACCTGATGTCAATAGAATTTGGTGAAAAGAGGGGCTCGCCTGTTGAATGTGCCTGGAGATCTCTGATGCGGATCTGATCGGAGGGCAGATTTAGAATCCATTCAGCAAGACAACACGAGAACTGCTGAACAGGTCTGATAAGATGTACCTGCAATCTTGAGGCATGTCACCTGAAATCTTTTGATTGTAATTAAATCGTGATGTAGATGTCTGCTGCACACATCAAAAGCTTGTGATGATCAAATTACACTTTACATCTTTAAGATTTCTGTAAAACAAGCCTCTTTTTGCACATAACTCATCAGGCTGGTCAGATACCGACTTCAGCTCACGATCATTAATGTCTAATCAATGGAGATTGAGTCATAGAAATGGTCGTGGAAGTTGTAAAATGGTGCTTTTTTCAATAATGAAAAATTGTCTTTGGTGTCACAGAACACATACATTATTGAATCAACCAAATGAGCAACTACTCAATGATCTGAGTGTAATGTTTCTGAATGCCCTGCTCTGTAGTAACCTGATTCTTTATTAAAAACAATTGTTTTCATATGGCTTCAAGTGTAACACACGGTGCCTTGTTTCCATATCAATTAATGAATTAAACAAGACTTACCTGTAAGTTGTAGTTTAATTTGGATTATTTAAAGCACAGTGTTGGGAAGAAACGTTCACATGAGATGCTGTGCGCGGGAACAAGTTAGGTTTTAGACGCGATTGACCTCCTCTAACAGAAACTATACTTGGGTGGGTTTTTTAAGATTTTATCAGAGCTGTAAAGGGAGGGCATGTGAACGCTCCTTCCCAACACTATGCTCTTAATAATCTAAATTAAACTACAACTTACAGGTAAGTCTTGTTTAATTCATTAATTATTTCTCGCATAGCGATTGGTTCATCCACTTTCACATGAGAATTTAGAGGAGGAGGTCAAACACAGTAACTAAATCAACTGCTGAGATAGCTTCTTACATTTTATTCATAACAATTCAAACATTTTACTTGCACAGTTCAACATGAAATCTGAAACTACAGATTTTATAATTTATTTACAAACTTGTCCAGAATGGACTGACTGAAGCTTTTGTGTGGCACCATGGTTTGCAGTAAAAACGGCTAAAAGTGCCTTCTCTTGACCAGCCAGCAGCTGCCAAAATAGAGTCAATGGGGACATCCCTGCTGAAAGCTGCTGATGTACTAGCTGCTCTAGTACTATGCGCTGAAAACTTAGAAATGTCCACTCCAGATGACTCCAACACTGTCTTTATCCATCTGGAGAAAGTGTCTCTTGAAACATGTGCATGGGGTTTTAAATAAGAAATAAAGTTATTTCCCTTGTCTAAGGCTAATGGTTCTCATCAAGTATTCTTGCATATGTACAACAACACACAGCTTTTGATTTGAAAAACAAGTTACTTCTAAAGGTTTTACACGCTTCCCTGGAGAGAACAGGAAAACCTTCATTCTGGGCCACTTTCGCCTCAACCAGTTTCGGGCGAAAGTGGCCCAGAATAAAGGTTTTCCTGTTCTCTGACAAGTAAGACTTCAATAACCAAAAAAATAACGATTATCTACAAACATACATACTGTGTAGGGTTATCCGTTTTTAATACTAATTTACTAAACTTTTCAGATTTCAGTTTTGCTTAATCCTGTGTTTTTCCTGATCATTTTCAATAACATCATTTTCGCGCAAACATTCTTCAAATGAGTCTCTGTCTTTCATGTGAAATAACACTACAGTCTTTAACTGTTCCTAAAGTCTTTTAAAACCGAGTTATATTTCTGGCATAAAATCCACACACTTATCCCATCATGCCTTCCGCTGAAAGCCAGCTTTGACAAAGTGTTTTCTCTTTTTAACTATATCTTTTTCTGCCGAACAGTCATCTATAATAAAGAGTGTCTGCGTTCCTTCAAACACTTTATAAAAGTATTCTAAACACTCACTCAGTTTAGTGCTAGGATTAACTAAATATACGTCATTGTCTGTCCATATAAACCTTCTATCATGATATGCTTTGTTCCTTTTAAGTGTTGGACAAAAAATCACAATATGATCAAAATTATAGCGATAAACTGTTTGTAATAAGTCTAGGACAAATATTGTTTTTCCACAACCAGTCTGCCCACAAATCATTGAACAATGAGGGGATTTTATCATAAAGTTTAACTGCTCCATAGTTTTATAACAGAATTTAATCTAATCCAGTTATTATTTTTATCATACTCTCCGTCAAAACTTGTTCAGTATAATAAAACCCTATGAGGCCTAAATGTGTAAGATTAATCCAATTCAGTTCTGTAAGATTGTTTCTATTTAAGTCAACATTGATTTTGTTGCTTGTTGTTATGATCTTAATATCCTCACCATTGTGAAGAACGACGATGGTAACGTTAAGACGTTTAACGTCTAAGTTTTGCCAGCTAATATTAATTCCTTTTATAAGGTCGTCACTAACGCCCACAACCCCACCCCTCTCCACATCTTTAAAGACAGAAATTTCAAACATCATTGTGAACGTGTCTCCTAATTTTCTGCTTGGAAAGAACTGTAATTTTGTAGAAGCTTTTTTTACAACTGTTTCTTTTCTGTGGAGGATGTACTGTTTTTTCCCATACGGCGTTATTTCAATTTCTTTCGACTATTGTCGTCCGGCATAAGACTTACATGTAAAGGGCCAGAGTTGAATGCTTTTCTGAAACTTTTTGACGGCTAAAATATGTAAATGGGCTTATGAATTCAAATTTTATGTCCCATTCTAAATATGGTTCTAAGTGCCATTTGAGGTCAGGTTTTCGAACTATTTTATATTCATACTGGCCAACATTATTTGCCTCTAGATTGCGCAGTTGTTCTAGTTTAGGAAACTTTTTGCTGTCGCCAACCTCTTTGCGTTTATAATCACCATCTTTAGTGTACTCAAAACCATACAAAGCGCCTATCTCACCGTTCTGTTCAAAGTCCGCAACATCTGCAAGGTCTTTTAATTCTAAGGTTATACACCTTACAGGCGCTAATGTAACTCCTGATTCTTCTGGCCCACGCGACATTATTTTTTAGTAACGTATTATTTTATTTCCAAAACAATGTGCAGGTTATCACATTTCACAACTTTCCCCGCTTTGTCTTTGATTTTTATATTAAATGATCCGACCCTCCACAAACTAATCTTTTAAACTGTAAATTAGGGAATTGTATAATTTCATAATCGCAATATGCAGCTTTCCCTGACGGAAGAGCTCTTAAAACAGTTGAGGGCCTTCCATCATATAAGTTTTCATCAGTGCTCAGCTCATCCAAATGAACATAGAGTAATGAATGTAATGCAAGATCGAGCGGATTTTCTCCCTCATAAGTAGTTTTGTTTTGTGTAACTCTAAATCTAAAATTGTCAGCTGCAAAGCCTAACATTTTAGCTAGCTCTTTATCAAAATAGTAACCTCCTTCTTCTTCAGGCTTGAATGTTAACATTGTTTTTAGATTTGCATTGTTAAGTTTGAGAGTAATGTCGAAGTTACTCATTGCTTCTTTTAGTGAGCAAAACCCGTAATAACCATCAGGGATTGTTAACTGGCTAACTTTGGCCCTGTTTTGTCAACTTTTAGAACCTTATTATTCTCCTTGGCTTTGCTTATATTAAACCATACGACTTTGTAGAATATTTCATGGAGCGCGACCGTTCTGGTTCCGCATTCGTTATTAATAGCATGTTCTAAAAACGAAGGGCGGTCTTGAGTTGTTATTGTTACAAACATTTTTTAAAACAAATTTAAAATGAGTGCATTCAAATATACTGATGCAAAATATTCTGTTGGGCCGCACTACAATCTTAAAAATATAACAACTGACCCTCGACATTTCTGTGACCCAGACTGACACCTTTCATAAAAAGGTGAGTACTCCATTAAGCAGATATCTTAACCCCCCTGTTAAAAAAGACTACATCGCGAAAGTGTGGTTCAGTCATCCGATGCAGTTTTATCAGAACCAGTTAAATCTTTTGTGCCCCTGTGTTGATGCTGATTCAAACCTTAATTTAAT
>CM031608.1:44482668-44504302 GCA_018398815.1 Conus ventricosus | reverse complement strand
GAATCCTACATACAACGGCACAGAGTTGTAGCGTACAGATATTAAGTGAAATCTCCTTCTGAATCCCTACATACAACGGCACAGAGCTGTAGCTTACAGATATTAAGTGAAATCTCTCTGAATCCTGCATACAACGCACAGACTGTAGCGTACAGATATAATGAAATCTCCTTCTGAATCCCTACATACAACGGCACAGAGCTGTAGCGTACAGCTATTAAGTGAAATCTCCTTCTGAAGCCCTACATACAACTGCAGAGAGCTGTTGCATACAGGTATAGGGCGAAATCTTCTGACGCCCTGTATACAATGGCACAGAGCTGTAGCGTACAGAAATCTTCTGAAGCCCTATATACAACGGCACAGAGCTATAGCGTACAGATATTACGTAAAATCTCTCTCTACAGTCTTATATACGATGGAACAAAATTGTAGTGTACAGATATCAAATCAAACATCCTCCTAGAGCCTCATATACAATGGCACAGAGCTGCAGTGTACAGACAAATGAAAATGAAATGTCTTTCGAAAGCCTCATTTACCAACACTTTCTTTGCATACACACACACACACACACACACACACACACACACACACACACACACACACACACACAGAGAGAGAGAACTATAATTGAATGTTTCCACACGGCTGGTAATTTACCTTCACTCCAGCATGTTTCCATTATTTTATGAAGATACTGCACCCAATTATCTGGTAAATGTTTCAGCATTTCATTGGAAATTTCATCACGGCCAACAGCTGTTCTTTTATTACTCGATGTTGAGATTCCTTCTTTTAGTTCCAAAAACGTAATAGGAGAGTTGAAGTATAAGTTATCGTTAGATTCTGGATCTTTAATTTCTAGTTTAGCTTCCTGGTCCTGTCTGTATGTCTTACATTTTCTTGAAAGACCTTCTAGTCTGCTGTTTACTGAAAAGATATCAGCAAACTTTTCCGCTTTTTGATAAGCTGTTGGAAATTTATTATCTTCAAATGTTACTTTGCACTTAGGAATGAAAACCCGTGCTTCATATATCGAATTTTCTTCCATATTTTACTCCTATCTGAAGGAGAACTTACCTCTTCCTCACAAAAGCTTGACCAATATTCACACTTTGCTTTGGCTAATATTTTGTTATTGCTGATTTAGCCACCTTTGAATCTCTGAGTTTAGATGGAGATCTACTACATAGATAGATTTTATACTTAGAAATCTTTTCTTGTTTTGCTCTTTCACACTCGTCTGTCCACCACAAGTTCCCTGCATATTTAGATGTAGAAACACACGAACATCTGGGAATAGAAGAATCAGCCGCGTGAAGTACAGATCTTGTGAAATGATCATACATACGATCCACGTCTTCATTTTGATGAATGTCAGTAGAAGAAGATATTAAAATTGATGTAAATTTATCCCAGTCTGCTCGATTGTAATTATATTTCCTGATTTTATCTTGTATTGAATTAACAGGACCCAACTTTTCGTTTAATCTTATATGTATAGGAAAATGATCACTACCTAGTGTATCAGGAAAAGTTTCCCACATACAGTCTGGAGCTAATTCAGAAGAAATGAAGGATATGTCAATGGCTGATGGTTTATGACAATCTATATCTGATATTCTTGTGATGTCACCATTATTCAGTAAGTACAAATTTGAATCCACAACATTTTCGACAAATCGGAGGTTTGTGGTTCTTTTACAACCATCATCCCAGAGAGCTGAATGCGCATTAAAATCACCTCCTATGAGCCATTTTTCCTTATTAGGTAAGTTTCGCAACCATTCTGAATTATCATTATCTGGACCTTTTGGAAGATAGACGGAAACAATATTAACAACTAGGTTGCTGTTGAATTTTACCATAGCAGCGGAAGAGTTTAAATGAGGAATGTTCAAAGGCACTGGAGATTTCATAGGATGGTAATCAATATTTCGATGAATATATATTGCTGTGTTGATCTTACCAGACTGATCTTGATTGTACACGGGTGGGTAATGAAAATTCGGAATATGGGGTAATTTATTTTTACTTACGTTTAAAGATTGTAGTAATAAGACTTTAAACTGATTTGATGACAAATGTTGTATCAGTTCATCAATATTTCTAATAATGGAACGACAGTTCCATTGGAAGATGTCAATATTTGAAAGCTCTTCCATCAGAATTATCTACATTTACTGGAAAAAAGGAGATCAGTAGAATAATTGATAACAGATTATTATCTGTGTGAAGTTGACGTAGTAAGGCTAGCCAAATGTGGAGACTGTGAATCTGCGCTGGCCGGAAGTGAAGTCGTCACATCAGAGTTGGCAGAATGTGAAGAGGTCACCTCAGGGCTTACAGGAGGAACGATCTCCTCAGGACCGGTATGAGGAGATGAAGTCACCGCAGGGTCAGCAGTAGGTGGAGACGTCACCTCAGTGCCGGAAGGAGATGAAGTCACCGCAGGGTCAGCAGTAGGTGGAGACGTCACCTCAGGGCCGGAAGGAGAAGAAGTCACCGCAGGGTCAGCAGTAGGTGGAGACGTCACCTCAGGGCCGGAAGGAGAAGTCACTGCAGGGTCAGCAGTAGGTGGAGACGTCACCTCAGGACCAGAAGGAGATGAAGTCACCCCAGGGTCAGCAGTATGTGGAGACGTCACCTCAGGGCCGGAAGGAGAAGAAGTCACCGCAGGGTCAGCAGTAGGTGGAGACGTCACCTCAGGGCCGGAAGGAGAAGAAGTCACCGCAGGGTCAGCAGTAGGTGGAGACGTCACCTCAGGGCCGGAAGGAGAAGAAGTCACCACAGGGTCAGGAGTAGGTGGAGACGTCACCACAGGGTCAGGAGTAGGTGGAGACGTCACCTCAGGGCCGGAAGGAGAAGAAGTCACCACAGGGTCAGGAGTAGGTGGAGACGTCACCTCAGGACCGGAAGGAGAAGAAGTCACCACAGGGTCAGCAGTAGGTGGAGACGTCACCTCAGGCCCGGAAGGAGAAGAAGTCACCGCATGCGCAGGGTCAGGAGTAGGTGGAGGCGTCACCTCAGGACCAGAAGGAGATGAAGTCACCGCAGGGTCAGCAGGAGAAGGGGAGTCTCCTCAAGGCCAGCAGGACGAGGGAGAGTTTCCTCAGGGTCAGCAGGAGGAGAAGGGGGAGTCTCCCCAAGGCCTGTAGGAGGAGAGGGAGTCTCCCCAAGGCCTGTAGGAGGAGGGAGAGTATCCTTGGAGCCAGCAGGAGGAGTAAGAGCCTCCTCAGGGCCAGCAAGAGGATGAGTCGTCCTCCTAGAAACAGCAGAAGGAAGAGACGTCACCTCATGGTTGGCTGAAGGTGGAGACGTCTCCTCCATAACAGCAAGCAGTGTAGCTGTCTCCTCAGGGGTATCAGGAGGTGTAGTCGTCTCCTCAGAGGCAGTAGAGGGTGTAGACATCTCCTCAGGAACAGCAGAAGTTGAGCGGGATGAAGAGAAAGAGGACATGAATGTTTCCAACTGTTTCAGGCAGCCGATCTTTTCACGCTGGGATAGGAAAGATGACACATGAGAGAGAGAGGTTGAATAGATTGAGAGCAAATTTTGAAACACATTTGAAGGGTCTTCTTGTTGTCGAAGAACGGAAGTAGCAGGGAAGACAACAGTTGACAGAAAAGAAGAGAATGAGGGGGGAGTACGGCCAAACTTGACAGCATCAGCATACAAATTCTTTGCACTAGAGCAGGATGATGAGTTGATTGAGGGTTGATATGTGATCTTGGTGTTGTTTGCTGACTCACACTTAGCATCCGCCTTCTTTACTGCTGCCATGGCGTCACAAAAGGGCATGCACTGTTTGGATCTGAGGGTGGCTGCGGCCTTGACCACACTCTTTGCTGGGCAGTGTCTGTACGCAGCAGAGTGCTGCCCTTTGCAGTTCGCGCATTGTGGGCACTCCGCCTTGCAGTATTTCCTTGAATGTGAGCTCTCCCCACACCTGCTGCACTTCCCCTGCTTTGCCCTGCACTGCTTCCTGGTGTGGTCCAGTCTCTGACATATAGTGCACTGTCGGACGGGAGGCCTATAGGGGTGCACAGAGTACGATTTGCCATCAATTTGTAATTTATCGGGAAGACGTGGGAGGTTAAAAGTGATTTTGAGAAGTGTGCTGTTTTTCTTCCTTGTTTGTATTTTGTCAACATTCAGTACACACGAACATTGTTTCAAATCGTCTTCTCTCAGATTTTCGAATACAACGCCGAAGGTTTTAACAGATGGTATGCGGCAGCGAATGTCAATCCCTGCTAAATTAGAAGTAGACAGAAGCTGATTTTGTTGCTTTTTTGGAGCACATTCGACGAAGTACTCTCCAGATCGAAGACGACGAACTGCTTTCACCTCACCAACTGAGCCTATAAATGCCTGTTTGAAGTTGTATCTCAGATACTGAAGCTTTAAAAAACCAGAACCCAGGTCTTTCAAAATCACGGGAAAAGGAGTTGGGGATGGCGTATTATTAAGGAATGTCCGCTCTTGATATTTTAGGTTGGTCTCTTTTCCCGGAGATTTTACAATAATGTTACCTTTGTTGGTGGATGTTACTTTTGATGAATTGTCTATATTAAATGGCAGTGCCATCTTTAAAACACACAGACACACACACACAGAGGAAGGGGGGGGGGAGGAGGGTGCTAGTTACTTGACCCGGAGAAGAACAAGAAAGCCATGACGCAAATAGCATTTTCGACGTAATGGCCAAATGACGTACAGGTACACAGACGTCATTATTTTTGTTCTTTTTTGTTGTTGTTGCAGAATTCTTTTGGCATAAAAAAAACAAACAGAAATCCCAAAAAAATAATAATTACAACCGAAATAAAGCCTGAGATGACAGTCGGAAAACGGACGATTGTCGATTAAATGAGCCGATGCTACCAATTATAAATGAATAAGCAGAACAGAACGATGAAAATTGAAATGAAAGGCCAAACGAGGATCAGGATCACCAAGCAAAACCGCAGCTGGCAGTGCCGATTAAGAAAAGAAAAACACAATAAAAAGAAAACGCACGGGTTTTCAATCAAATTAACACCAAATATCTATATCGTGAGAGAGAAGCAAATCCCTAACACAACTCCACAGGACCTAGCCACAATTAAACCACGGAAACGATGCAAAATATCAACAGAAGAAAAACAGACACAGCCACTTCGTTTCAATGGCAAACCCTGTAGAGATGTCAACAGTTACAGGCCAATCTCTCTTACTTCACACACATGTAAGTTAATGGAGAAGATAGTAACTGCTCGACTAATTCACTATTGTGATAAAAACAATGTTATTCCAGTCCATCAAGCTGGTTTTAGGTCGGGAAGATCTACAACGGATCACTTGGTTAAGTTATCTACCAATATAAAACGCCAATTTGCTCGTAGGCAAAACGTGCTGGCAACATTTTTTGACATTAAACGAGCCTACGATCAAGTGTGGCACGCTCAATTGTTATTTAAACTGAAAAGAGCAGGTATTTGTGGGAGAATGTTTTCGTTTGTGAAAGATTTTCTTTCCTGTAGAACTATTGAAACAAGAGTTGAAAATGCGTATTCTTCCCAGAGAGATTTACATATGGGAGTTCCTCAAGGATCCATCATTGCTCCTTATCTTTTCAGTATTATGATATCAGATCTTTCTAAGAAGATATCAAAAAATGTCAAGATTGTTCAATATGCTGATGACATTTGTATTTGGTTGGATGCCAAATTGAAGTATATTTCAAACAGAAAACTGAAACAAATTCAGATCTGTTATCAGTCTGAATTAGATAAGATAAGTGCTTTCTTGACAGAGAATGGTTTATCTTTATCTGTTGAAAAAACTCACATGATGGTATTTAGTGCTGGTGACCCTCCCAGAAGATTACCTAGTTTCTTTATCGACGGAGCTGAGCTACAATTCAAAGACATCACAAAATTCTTAGGTGTCTATTTTACATCGAAATTATCATGGAAATTTCACATTGAAAACAGTCTATCAAAAGCTCAAAAAAGCTTAAATTTGCTTAAAATTATAAGCAGACAAAATTGGGGTAAAGAAACAAAAAGTTTGACTCTTCTTGCAACATCTTTGGTTAGATCAAAGCTGACTTACGGTCAAGAAGTTTATTTTTCTGCTCCTAAATATATTTTATGAAGAAATTACAAAGTATTGACTCTAAGGCATACAAATTAGCTTTGGGAGTTCCTGTCCACACTCCGACTATTGCTACGTATGGGGAGGTTGGTGTTCTACCTTTGAACAATTATCGAGAACTGTCTTCAGCTAAGTACATTATAAGAAGCAGTGCTGTTGAAAATGTCAACGTGAATGAAAATGTACTTAGATCAGATCTTCAATTTCCAAAAAGAGCAAGGGTCATAAAATCTTTGACAACAATAGCCACTTATACTTCAGATATTCACAGTAGATTAGATCTGAAAACTAAAGATATAGGTAAGCGTTCGATTACGTCTCCAATTCCTCCATGGGAACTGAACAGAGCAGATTTTGACCTTTCCAATGACGATCTAAAAAAGAGTGATAACCCTCACCTACTTGCTTTTTCTTTTCGATCTCGTGTTCATTCAAATTATTCTAACCATTTGAAGGTATATACCGATGGTTCTCTTATTGACACTAATGTGGCGGGTGCTGGGTTTGTAATACCTGGACTAAAGAAAGAAAACTCGTTTCATATTGGTACAGGTCATTCTGTTTTCACCGCAGAACTGGTAGCCATTCTCATGGCTCTGCGATACATTGTTAATCTTCCTATGGTTATATTTCCAATACTTTTTTGTGTTGACTCTAAGTCTGTCTTATTTACACTGAAATCCATGAAGTCTAGAGACAGATGTGACCTAGTAATTGAAATTAATCATCTCATACATTTTCTAATTCAAAAGGGTTCCAGTGTAACATTTACTTGGGTTCCATCACATTGTGGTATTTATGGAAATGAATGGGCAGACAGAGTAGCTAGAGGAGGTGCAGTACAAAGAATTCGTTGTGAAAACGTTCATATTCCTTTGTCTGTAAAGGAATGCTATAATCTTTTAGAAAAAGACACCAAAGCCCGTGTGGGTTATAATGTAAATCGGCACACCTCTTACAGCATGTCTTTGTTGAATGTTTTTCCGAGGGAAATTTCCAGTTTGTGTTTTAGACTTAAATATAATTCATTAAAATGTAAATATGTTGATACTGCAAAATGCATATGTGGAGAAAAACTGTTGACATTTCATGTACTATTTAATTGTCCCACTATGCAGCAGTACTTACCCAATTTTCAGTTACCAGATAATCCTACAGTTGATGATTTTAAGACTCTAACTTCAAATCATTCATTTTTGGCTAATGTATCAAAATATTTACTTCGCAGTCCTATCGGTACATTAGTATGATATTTCAGTATTTTTTAAGCAAACATTGTTTATGTTGTTCATGTCCAGTGATTTAAGCTTTATTTTTAATTATGTTTTCATTTGTATAATAATATCAATGTCATCTTGATGTATATCATTTACAAATATCATAATCGTCTAAAAACACGCCATGTGAAAAGACGTAAAACTAAACAAACAGAGAGAGAGAGAGAGAGAGAGAGAGAGAGAGAGAGAGAGAGAGAGAGAGAGAGAGAGATCAAAGCAAAACATAATGGTTCTTCCACTCTTTTCTTTACTCACCGCTATGAAAAATCCCAAAGTGATTTTGCCAGCCAGGAAAAGGTAGTAGTTCGGAACGAAAGCGGTGATGCATAGAGCTACCATGGAGCACAAGGAGCAGGAAATGTACACGTTCTTACGGCCGTAGCGGTCAGTCAGTGTAGAGAACAGCAGGTTCCCTACCAACTGACCACCAAAGAGCCCTGTCTGGGTCAGCTGACTTTGACTGGCCTTGTCACAGACCAGCGACCACTGAAAACACACAGGCATGTGTAAGTAACCGCATGAATATGTTAACTTTTTTTCAGTAAAGATTGCATTCTTTCCTTCTGGCTTTGTACGACACACAGACTTGTGACAGAGGTAGATAAAGCTATCAGGCATGCGTCATTGAATGATTACTGCCAATATCTAATTGTTTTAGAGCGAAATGAGCTTAAATTTCTCCTGGTTTTGCTCAACTCACATGGATAATAATGCCAGAAATGAAGACAACACTGCTCGCAAATAGTCAGAACGTTGTAGATTCAAGACTGGCACACATCTGGAATTTGGTCTTTTTTCGGCTGGGTTTCAAGCGCTTTTTGTCCCCCCTCCATTAAAAGCCACATCAGCACCTAGCAATAAAATCAGTGTTTTCTTCCATTTATGTCTTCTTCTTCTTCTTCTTTTTGTTCTTCTTCTTCTTCTTCTTCTTCTTCCACCTTGACTCTTTGAGAGTGAATGGGTGTCACACTGAAGAACAGTTCACCAGCTACCTTCAGTTCTGTTAGTTCTGTACCAAGGCCTGGATCTCTGCAAATGATTTTCCTGTGTTTTGCAGTGTGGTCCATCCGAAGCCTGTCTACCAAATTAAAATATTTGGCGTACATTTCAAAAACGATAAAATGGCTAGAGATGTAGAAGACAACTGGACTGGCAGAACTGATAGAGTGAACAAGCTAATAAAGGAATGGAGTTAGCGTGACTTGAGTATTCAAAGTATAGTAGTGGTGATTAAACAGTCTTTGTAAGCCAGCTTATACATATATCATGCAGTCTGTTGGTCTTTCTAATGCAATTCAAACAATATATATATATATATATATATATATATATATATATATATATATATATATATATTATATATATATATATATATATATATATATATATATATTTATATGTTCCATATCTTTTGATCTCCCGTCCATCCTTGAATGGATCCTCAAGCATAGGCTCAAAGATTGTCCCCTACATTTTATACTGTTTGAATAATGCTCTTAGTTTTTCAGCAACTTTTTTCCTCTCCACACTTTCATATTGTTCCATTTTACTACCCTTCGCTGGCTGCTTTTGGGGGTGCTGTTGGATTCTTTTCTGAACCCTTGGTGGTGGGAACACCACAGAATTATGGACTGTGGTGTGTCTCTATTTGACACCAAGAGCACAGACACAATCAGCCGTGTCTCCCTGATGAGTCCGATCCAGCGGACAAAAGGCCTAGGAGCAGGCAATACAAATAAATGTGACTTCGAGAGGGATTACGATGGTTCCCTCAGCCAGCTCGTGAAGGGATTCTCATATTTATAATATATTCCCCCATTTTCTTCATCTTCAATTATTATTATTACTATTTTTTTTAAGTTCAAACCTGTGCCAAGTCATTACTATAACGACTGAAGAATTGTTAACCTGCACTTGTTTTCCCCCACTACTTAATTGTTCAGCATTATATATATATATATATTCTCCTGATGAAGCCTGTGGGCGAAAGCTCGAGTTTTAATGTTGATTTTATCCTTGTGTGGAGAAAATGAGGAACTTGTTTTTACCTTGTATATTTTTAGTCTGCCTGTTCTCATTGTTTGGTTGTGGTGCGGTGCGGACAACGAAAAATTCTACCTGTGAATATATATATATATATATATATATATATATATATATATATTATATATATATATAAAACAAGTTAAAAGAGGAATCTTTTAACTTGTTTTATCTAATGTTGCTCGCCAAGGGGTTGAGCACTTAAAAAATTGTTTTAGGCATTTTAAATATACTGATATATATATATTTTGAACGCCTTCTTGAAGTCTGTGAGGACATGATACCACTTTCTCTGGTGCTGGGGATGCTTTTCGCAAAGGAAACGCAGATAAAACATATTTTCAATGGTACTTCTGCCTTTGCAGAGTACAGCTTGTTCTTTGGCAACTGTTTCATGACGTTGATTCATTGACCAGGAAAATTATTTCAACAGAAAACGTGCACTGATCAGACCTTTTAATGGTTGATTAGTCCTTATTTTTTGTCAGGCTAAGCAAGATCTGAGACACAGGCTTTAGTGTCATCGCAGGTACGTTGAAATCCACATCTGTCTTCCCCATGAGCAAACACGAAGACCTCATACTTTCGATGAATGAAAGTTTTTTTTAAAAACTCAGGCAGGCAGACATCATGTTACAACGAACTCCTCTAGTCTACTTCAGAGGTGACTGGAGGATTGTGTGAAGAACAGATTCAAAACGAAGAAGAAAGCCTCGATCATATCTCCAGGCCAGTGCAGATTGCGCTTATTGATGATTGTTGCACCCGGTCTACAGAGAGGAGAGCTCCTTCGGGACACTAGCTTTGTTATGCAAGTGAATTAAAACATGCAGAAAACTGGCTAGATTATTTTACCTTTCATGAAGACAATGTTGAACAACTGCATGTTCTTAAAAAGAAGGAAAGTATTGAGGGATGCTTTGCAATATGGTAGGAGAAAGTGTGCACAACACAGGACCGTAACATTTCAATCAGAAGAATAAGAAAAATCCTTGACTGCCTGTTCATCGTTTGCCTTCGTGTTTCCAAATCCCTCACCCTATTTCTGGTCACTCAATCTAGCTGCAGCAAACTAAAGCATCTGGAACTGATGTAATGTCTTGGTCATAAAAAAAATTAAGTATCACAGACAAAAATGTCTCTGAAAACTCACCACAATCATTTTAGGACTTCCGTTTTGCATACTGGAAAAAAATCACAAAAGTGTTCTTTTCACTCAAAAGTGTTGCGATAGTGTTATCTGTTCTCTATTCATTTGATCACCAGCACATTTTATACAGATATCTTTGAAATTTTGTTTCAGTTACCTTTCAGTTATAAAGTGTTATCTTTGATCTTGCACATTTCGCATTTCTTGTTGCACCGAAACAACATACGCTAAAAGATAACACATGTTTTTGTATTACTTAAAACATTTTAATGTAAGAATAAAAATAACAATAAAAAATAATAAGGACAATTTCAAAACCGCCCATCCTAACAACGTAGGCTGCAGGGCGCTTTACAAGTTTAACAATTCAACATCTAAAAATAATGCAGGACACACACACGCGCGCGCGCACACACACGCATACACACACACACACACACACACACACACACACACAATTCTGCGTTTACGAGTCATAAACAACACACACACGGCGCGCGCGCGAGCGCACGCACGCACAACTGCACACAACACACGCGCGCGGCACACACACTCACACAAAACACGCACACACGCACGCCGCACGCACACACACACACACACACACCCCACACACACACACACAAAACACCCCACACACACACGGACGCACGCATGCACGCCGCACGCGCGCGCGCGCACAACACACCACACACACACACACACACACACACACACACACACACACAACACACACACATACTGAACATAGTGCCGCAAACATAAATACACTAAAAACACGGTGAACAGCTCATTTGTACACGAATAATTTTAGTGGAATTTTTGCAACTGGCGTTTGAACAGATACGTTTTTAAGTGCAGACTTGAAAGTCGGGAAGGAAGGGGCATGACGTAAATGGAAAGGCAGTGAATTCAGAATTTGCCGCATCAATAACATCAATAAGTTAATGCAATTCTGCTAAAAGAAACAACAAGTAAAAAAAACAACATATAACTTTCTCCGGAAGAACCCAATCCCCATCCTAACCTCACCTGTTCCATCATCCCACAAGTTAGAATGTGAAATACTTCAAAAATGCTTTTATTGTATAAGCTATGTTAACCTCCAATACGGAATTTCAGATTGGGGGGTGGGGGTCCAAAGACCTTATTACAAAAAAAAATAGTGGTGTGTATTTGCATGTCCTGCAGGTGCAGTTTCTTGTCAGCAGACACAACAGAGCAACAGGATACAACTGGACATTTACGGCAATTTTCTTAGACAATCTTGTTAAGACAACATGCTTACGACAACATTCTAACACAGAGATGTCCACCGACGCAGCGGCCATGGAGCCCATGCACACATGGACCACACATCATTCCAGTGCATCCGTTAGATTACACCACTTTACATATTGGACGAAGGGAGAAATCCTCTCCAGGATTCACACACACACACACACACACACACACACACACACACACACACACACACACACACACGCACACACGTACACACACACACGTGCGCGCGCGCACGCACGCACGCACGCACGCACGCACACACACACACACGCACAACACACCACCACACCACCACCACCACCACCAAACACATGAGAACACGCACAACACACATCAAGAGAGAGAGAGAGAGAGAGAGAGAGAGAGAGAGAGAGAGAGAGAGAGAGAGAGAGAGAATACCTCAGTGAGGAAAGAGGTATAGGAAGGCATGGAGAAGTTGACACCATGCACACAGGGAAAAGAGTGAGTAGAGGAGGCACCGGACGTGTTGACAATGACGTCAATGCTACACTGGAGATATTGGACGTCATGAAGCGTGAAGTTCGTGACGTCATCAGGGAGATAATCTTCCAGTTGGGTGACGTTATCTACCTCGTTACATTGATAATCTGGCTGGTAGCCTGTAAAGCAACCAGCTGGCATTACACACAGTGATGAATGCATGGGGCATGTATGTGCAAAGAAAGGAAACGCCTCAATTTTCATCATCTTTACAACCATCACTATATCACACTTTCATTCACGCTGTTATTCTATCCTTTCACCCTATCTTGTGTTCCCCACCACTCATTCACCAACACATTATTATCACCCCTGTCTTCTCTTAACGTGTTAACGGTTTCCTTTTGAGATGGTCCCTCTTCTTGCTTCCAGTAACTATGTCACTGTCCCTTTCAGTCTCTGAGGTACCTGACGACGCTCGGTAAACGTCTTCAACATAGCATTTTCTACAAATACCATCATTTCCAGAACATAATAAGGTCGCTTCACCTGTATCAATACAACCAGTTATGTTGACATCAATAAGATCATTTTGATCATTATAATTCAATGTAAATCCTTTATCCTTATTTTGCCCCCACCCCATCCTTGTGCGCCCACTATTTACAACGTCAATCAGTCCATAACACAGTTTTTGCACACCACTGTGCTCACGCTCGCTTTTTGGCGTGTTGCCCAGCTGGCACGTGCGGATTTGTAAAATGTCACAGGCATCGAGTTGGACCGACCTCCCCATATCGTGACTCTCGCAGACAATACTGTGTCTCCTCAGAAGGGAAGTGGTCGTAGAGCTTTGTGGCTAACTTGCTCTCAACCCTGGCCTTTTCCAGATGTGGGGGTAATTGTTTTGCTTTCGTCTCTTACGCGTAGAGAGAAGTCCTTCCCAACGAATGCATCGCCACCCTTCAGTTTATGCTTGGCCTTATGACATTTTCTCTTTATCCCTGAAGAATGTGCAGCAGACAATGACAGGTAGAATGGACTAGTCATTCAAGCCATGCACCCAGTCGAACTGAACATCACCAGTTAGCTCTAGTTTGTTCACTAACAGGTCACCAACTATGCCTTCACATTAATCCTGTGTCTCTTTGGCTTACGACAAAGACCACAGAACATTGTTTCGCTTGGAGCGTCCTTCTAGGTCATCAGATTTGCATGCTGATCCCACCAGCCTCTTTTTCAGAACTGAACCTCTTCCTGTAAGTATGCAAAGCCATCACGAATGTCCTCCATGTCTTCTTTGATACAGTCAATTTTACTGTTTAGATCCTGAAGCATGGACACCACATCCATGAGGGAGAGTAATTCAGGAGGCTGGACTGATGACATGCTGGTCAAGGAACTTGCTGGTTCTCATTTCCGACTCTCCGACTGTCAGTGTTCAAGCAGGTCTGGCGATTGCTGTCCTCACGTGGCCTTGGATTTTGTTCCACATCGCCACACTGGAGTAGTAACCTATCCCAGAGCAAAAGCGTGAGGCAGCCTACCATTACACCGACTGCCACTGATTTCGGTGTCAATGTCCTCAGGCGCATGGCAACACTATTTTCCGCCCTCTTCGCCAGATACGATAGAAAAAAACTGACAGAAAGCACCCACATCTTGCCCTAATCTTATGTTGCAATAAAGGTATGATACTTCAACAAGCTGCTTACTTCCTATGCCCACAGTCAAAACACCCTCCAGATCCAGAGCAATAAACGAAACACACAGAGCTAATCAATGTATGTGTCGCTCGACTGAATGCTGCTCACACACCCCAAGAGAGAGAGAGAGAGAGAGAGGAGAGAGGAGAGAGAGAGAGAGAGAGAGCGAAAACCACAAAGTAAGACAATATAAACTGACCAATAAACACAACCCTCCATCAGAGGGATGGCGTAAAGAAAGCTGGCAAAGATGCACAACATCAGCTGGATGGTCTGGTACCTGCCTCTTCTTCCCAGTGCTTCCAAGATGAGGTCCACATCTAAACCACTCTTTTCACCACAGTGCGATATGTCCTGAATTGACGTCATGTCACGTGGTTCTGGAATCAGTCCTTTGTAGTAATGATCTATTGTCTGTTTTGTAATGACTGTCTTTTGTTGCTTCTGTTGTAATGACAACTAGTATCTTTGTAATGACAACTACTCTCTGCTATGATGATGACATGTGTTGTGCTTTCGATCTATCACTTATGTTTGTTGTGATCAACCTGTGTTTTTGTTGTGATGACGACTTGCCTTTTTTTAATCTTTTGTAAAGACAGCCTACCTTTGTTGTCTCTGTTTTTAAGACAACCTGTCTATGTTGTGTTTGTTATGATGACAACCTGTCTTTGTCGTGTCTGGTGCGAGTACAACTATTTTTGTCGCGTCTGTTGTGATGACAACTGCTTTTTGTTGTGTCTGTTGTGATAACAACAGCCTTTGTCGTGTCTGTTGTGATGACAACCGTCTTTGTCGTGTCTGTTGTGATACAATGCCTTTGTCGTGTCTGTTGTAATGACAACTGTCTTTGTCGTGTCGTTGTGATATGACTGCCTTTGTTGTGTCTGTAGTGATGATAACTGTCTTCGTCGCGTCTGTTGTGATGAAAACGGTCTTTGTCTAGTCTGTTGTGATGACGATCTTTTTTGTTGCCTCTGTAGCGACGAAGACTTGTCAGCAGGACGACTCCATGATGTAGCATTTAAAACCAGCAGAAGGTCTCTGAAACACACACACACACACACACACACACACACACACACACACACACACACAACAGTGTCTAAAATAGAAGAGGATAGGGCATATATATTTAAGGTAGAAGTATATACAGACGTTAATAAACTAAGCTGGATAGTTTCTTGATGTTGACTACACAAACAGCCTTTGACTCCATGTCACACAGTTTTGTGTTAAACGCTATCAATTTCATTGGATCTAAACATCACTTTATGAAATATGTAGCAGCTCTTAGTAACACTTTTAGCAGCTTAAATCATGGCTGATGGATATAATAATAGTAATAATGTATGGATTTCATATGCCTAATTCATTGCGCTAAACACACACTCAAACACTCGCACTGACATGTGTTCACACACACACACACACACACACACTCTCTCTCTCTCTCTCTCTCTCTCTCTCTCTCTCTCTCTCTCTCTCTCACACACACACACACACACACACACACACACACACACACACACACAAGCACACACACGCACTCTCTCTCTCTCTCTCTCTCTCTCTCTCTCTCTCTCTCTCTCTCTCTCTTTGTCTAGTCTGTTGTGATGACGTGTGGTAGAATAGCCGTCAGGCGGAAATGACAAGGGGGATTATGGGAGAGGGTCCTGTCCCATAATCCCCCTTGTCATTTCCGCTGACGGCAATTCTCCCTACCACATGGACAACAACAGATGAGTCATTTTTCGTTCTTTGTTTGTACTGTCCTAAATGTTAAATGTGATTTTATTTTTGCCTGAAGAAGACCCAAGAGGTTGAAATGCATCGTGTCTTGTCATGTGCTTTGTTTGTCAATGTCATTGGCGGTAACTAACACCCTCTCTACGTGTCTTGTCATGTGCTTTGTTTGTCAATGTCATTGGCGGTAATTAACACCCTCTCTTTCTAAATTTTGCTTCGGTCTCCGCCGTCAGTCACTCCATTTTGAAACTATACATAAATCTACTTGAGATAGAAAGTATTCCGAGAGAAAGTCTTTCGAAAAGGTGAAGAGAAGGATCATTAACAGGAGTCTTGAAGAGGGTGGACTGAAAATTAAAAAACGTAAATGAATTGTGAAAATGTTTTATCTACTGTGCATAGTTGGACTCTACAAGTGTAAAGACTGACACAAAAGTTTCCGAAATCGTTCTGCTAAAAAATAGCAAATGGTACTAATATGTTTAACATAAACTACACACCCGTGAAACTGGAATCCCTTACTATATGACTAGTGATTTTTTTGTTATTGAATCTGTTTACAAACCCAGCAAATAAAACTTTGGAGGAAATGGTGAAAATATATGAACAAATTTAAAAGCTAACCACCACGGAACAAAAAGAAACCTTATAAAGTATGCAGATCAGGTTTTTTTTTTTCAAACATGACATGTAATTGAATTGGAAGAATTAAGGACATATTGGAGGATATCGATATCTACATCGTTGACAGTTAAAGAGGTACAAAAAAGGATAGAGATATCTACATCGTCGACAGTTAAAGAGGTACAATAAAGGATAGAGATATCTACATCGTTGACAGTTAAAGAGGTACAAAAAAGGATAGAGATATCTACATCGTTGACAGTTAAAGAGGTACAATAAAGGATAGAGATATCTACATCGTTGACAGTTAAAGAGGTACAAAAAAGGATAGAGATATCTACATCGTTGACAGTTAAAGAGGTACAAAAAAGGATAGAGATATCTACATCGTTGACAGTTAAAGAGGTACAAAAAAGGATAGAGATATCTACATCGTTGACAGTTAAAGAGGTACAAAAAAGGATAGAGATATCTACATCTTGACAGTTAAAGAGGTACAAAAAAGGATAGAGATATCTACATCGTTGACAGTTAAAGAGGTACAAAAAAGGATAGAGATATCTACATCGTTGACAGTTAAAGAGGTACAAAAAAGGATAGAGATATCTACATCGTTGACGGTTAAAGAGGTACAAAAAAGGATAGAGATATCTACATCGTTGACAGTTAAAGAGGTACAAAAAAGATAGAGATATCTACATCGTTGACAGTTAAAGAGGTACAAAAAAGGATAGAGATATCTACATCGTTGACAGTTAAAGAGGTACAAAAAAGGATAGAGATATCGACATCGTTGACAGTTAAAGAGGTACAAAAAAGGATAGAGATATCGACATCGTTGACAGTTAAAGAGGTACAAAAAAGGATAGAGATATCTACATCGTTGACAGTTAAAGAGGTACAAAAAAGGATAGAGATATCTACATCGTTGACAGTTAAAGAGGTACAAAAAAGGATAGAGATATCTACATCGTTGACAGTTAAAGAGGTACAAAAAAGGATAGAGATATCTACATCGTTGACAGTTAACGAGGTACAAAAAAGGATAGAGATATCTACATCGTTGACAGTTAACGAGGTACAAAAAAGGATAGAGATATCTACATCGTTGACAGATAAAGAGGTACAAAAAAGGATAGAGATATCTACATCGTTGACAGATAAAGAGGTACAAAAAAGGATAGAGATATCTACATCGTTGACAGTTAAAGAGTACAAAAAAGGATAGAGATATCTACATCGTTGACAGTTAAAGAGGTACAAAAAAGGATAGAGATATCGACATCGTTGACAGTTAAAGAGGTACAAAAAAGGATAGAGATATCGACATCGTTGACAGTTAAAGAGGTACAAAAAAGGATAGAGATATCTACATCTTGACAGTTAAAGAGGTACAAAAAAGGATAGAGATATCTACATCGTTGACAGTTTAAGAGTACAAAAAAGGGTAGAGATATCTACATCGTTGACAGTTTAAGAGGTACAAAAAAGGATAGAGATATCTACATCGTTGACAGTTAAAGAGGTACAAAAAGGATAGAGATATCTACATCGTTGACAGTTAAAGAGGTACAAAAAAGGATAGAGATATCTACATCGTTGACAGGTAAAGAGGTACAAAAAAGGATAGAGATATCTACATCGTTGACAGGTAAAGAGGTACAGAAAAGGATAGAGATATCTACATCGTTGACAGTTAAAGAGGTACAAAAAAGGATAGAGATATCTACATCGTTGACAGTTAAAGAGGTACAAAAAAGGATAGAGATATCTACATCGTTGACAGTTAAAGAGGTACAAAAAAGGATAGAGATATCTACATCGTTGACAGTTAAAGAGGTACAAAAAAGGATAGAGATATCTACATCGTTGACAGTTAAAGAGGTACAAAAAAGGATAGAGATATCTACATCGTTGACAGTTAAAGAGGTACAAAAAAGGATAGAGATATCTACATCGTTGACAGTTAAAGAGGTACAAAAAAGGATAGAGATATCTACATCGTTGACAGTTAAAGAGGTACAAAAAAGGATAGAGATATCTACATCGTTGACAGTTAAAGAGGTACAAAAAAGGATAGAGATATCTACATCGTTGACAGTTAAAGAGGTACAAAAAAGGATAGAGATATCTACATCGTTGACAGTTAAAGAGGTACAAAAAAGGATAGAGATATCTACATCGTTGACAGTTAAAGAGGTACAAAAAGGATAGAGATGTCTACATCGTTGACAGTTAAAGAGGTACAAAAAAGGATAGAGATGTCTACATCGTTGACAGATAAAGAGGTACAAAAAAGGATGGAGATATCTACATCGTTGACAGTTAAAGAGGTACAAAAAAGGATAAAGATATCTATGTCGTCGACAGTTAAAGAGGTACAAAAAAGGATAAAGATATCTACATCGTTGACCGTTAAAGAGGTACAAAGTGTGACAAAACATTGTCCATGCAATATCTGAATATGCCACAGTTACCAATACTGTCGCATAATGAGTAAAATAACATACTATGTTTCGATTTACATACAGAACGTGAAGCAAGTAGCTACTGTACCAGGCCGATGAACATTATGTAAATCTCGCACAATGAAACAAAATAAAAGAAAGATATGAAGCCATATGGTGTTGGCATTTGGCAATGAAATATGAGGTTTGAAGTCAATGATAAAGAATGGTAACTCCCTCATATGGCTACAATGAAAGCTGAATTAAAATAGAAAATAAAGTCAAACAAAATCTGTATAATATACCCAGATATTTGTATACCTTACCTACTTTTCTTATTTCATTTCCATACGTCCATTGTTCATGTCTAACCCAATACCAACCCTTGCACACAAAAAAAGTAATATTACTTTTCTTCATATTAACTTTTAGTTACAAATTCATCGCACCTG
Source organism: Conus ventricosus (assembly GCA_018398815.1). Classification (NCBI taxonomy): domain Eukaryota; kingdom Metazoa; phylum Mollusca; class Gastropoda; order Neogastropoda; family Conidae; genus Conus; species Conus ventricosus. The sequence goes on along the minus strand of CM031608.1, from coordinate 44,484,982 downwards.
GATACAGATTATTCAACTATTTTTGTAGACCAACAAGTGATATAAATAACAAGATAGTGTTTTCAGTAAACAGTAACATAAACAATTCTAACAAATCAAAAGACACGTCATGTTTTCCATTTTCTTTTTTTCTTTTGTAATTCTGTTGTAAGTTCATTAATGAACAACGACAATAGAATCGGACTGCAAACATACCTTGCTTTTTACTCCACTTGTGCAATTCACAAAATCTTATCATTTTGCTCCTCTTCTTATCCTAGCCTTTACGTTTACATACATACTCTTATGATTCTACATAATTTATCATTGACTGTATTTTTAACAATACAGGCTATGACAACTTTTTAAGGAATGGAATCAAAAGCTTTTTCAAAATCTACAAATGCAACTTACCACTTCTGATTATAAGCAAACGGTTTCTGAACGGCAGCTAACAATGTAAATATGTGATCTATTGTGCAGTGATCCTTCTTGAAACCTGCTTGATTTTCGCCAGTTGTATAATTTTTTAATTTACCCACTGTTGGAATCTGTTACTGATAACTGAGCTATGTAATTTGCTACATATAGTACATAATGACATATATCTTTATTTGTTCATGTCAGTGACTTCACCTTTCCTGAAACTGTGGTACAATAATTGACTCAGTCTAATCATCTGGATGATTGTCATAATTGAACAAATTGTGAAATGATTTAACTAGAAACATTAACACTGGCTCTCCTACATTTTTGAGGAACTCTCCAAACAAAGTATTTGGTTCAGCTGATTTGCCATTCTTTAGCCTCTTAGCTGCTATCATTACTTCGTCCCTGGATATTGGTCTGTGGAATAATTCATCAGCTTGTACTATATCATCACCTAAAAACACATGTTTTCTGTCCAATGATATCTTAAATGATCAAAGCACTGATCAACGGATATGTTATTTTGTGGTTGTGATTTTAAAAATGAATTCTTTAAACTGTTTCCCAAAATGTCTTCTGAAATTACACAGAATCTAACAGTTCCTTTAACACTGATTCATTGCGTTCCTCTTTCTTCCTCATAATCATGTTTTTGTGTTATCTCTAGCTATACAGAATCTAATTCGGTTATTTTATTCCAATGAACGATTAAAGTGTTGACAAAGGCTTTCTTCCTTTCGTTATTTGATTTGTATTTTTTCAGTCAAACCATCCTTTGCTTGACTGCTTGTGTATCAGTATTCGTTTCATCATGTATCTAGCCTGAGATTTAAATGTGGTTAAACTTATCGATCGCTAAGTTAAGATCAACACTGATTAAGTCTATGACAACTTCTAAATTTTGTTCTTTTTTAATCGGGTTAACTGAGTCTAAAAATGTCTGATCATGTGACGAAACCCACTTGTATTTACATGAACATGTCTTCGTTCTTCTTCACAAAATTTCTGATGACGTCACAAGCAAATTCAAAGAAAGATGTGGACGTTAAGTCTAGCAACGTTTTTACCATAAGAATTTATCTATCACCCCATCTTGGGACAACTTTGTTTATGGACTATAGAATGTTTTGAACAATTTTCAAGCAATCTGCTTTCATCAAGGTAATCTGGGGAACGATCGGAATCAAATAATTTTAATTTTAATCAAATTGTCACGGTTCACCCGGTTAAGGGTAAACAATGACGTAGCATGGGACGAGGGAGAACCCGCAAGTACCTGACCTCAAGCGCACAAATCAAACACCAGGCAAAAGATAGACGAACCACAACATTTATTCACATTAAACAGATATTGATGAGAGATGAAGAGGCGGGGCCCTAACTAACTAGATAGAACAGTGATGATACTAAACCTCCCACCCTAACCCAATACAGCACCCAGGAGGACCTGAACACCCACCTACCCCACACTACTGAAGCCCGCAGGGAAAAGGGAAATGTGTACAATGATAAACACATGGAAAAAAAAAAACAGTCCTTAAAAAAAAAACTATTTGGAAACAACACTAATGACCCGTCGAAGAGAAAAAAAAAAAAAAAAAAAAAACAACAACATCAAAACCTCAGAAAAAAAAAACAACATATTCCAGCCAGTTCATTTCTTCGATACGCCTGTCTGCTCCTGTCTCGATCGTCTTCTGGGGCTACCTTGAGTCTAACACCTCTCACCCACAAACCCTCGACTCACGCGCGCCCCCTCACTGCAGTCGCCTCATGATGCGGGACAGGAAAGTGCCAACATCCAATCGGGACCTCCCGGGTCCCGGGCAGCAGGCTGTGTTTTTCTCGGCCAACAGGAGCCAGGTCAGGGCGTGGACGACCAGGAGGTGAGGGGCAGTTGAAGACC
>CM031608.1:44462638-44482568 GCA_018398815.1 Conus ventricosus | reverse complement strand
AATGCCCTACTGTGAGACATGGTGATCTGCTTCAGACAACGTGAGCATATGACTTTTTCTGCTGTTTTTGTTCTCTGTGGAACAACTTAGCTGTAAAAATGCTGACTTCACAATTTATCAAGAGGAGTAGAGGGGACAGTTATTGAAAACAAACCTGCGACCCGTTACAAATGAGTCAATTTGTTGTCTGCGTCGCGAGCTCTCTCCATCTAATCTTGATCTCAGTTCGCAACCGAGCTTGACAAGTGAATGCTCGATTTCCGATCTGCGACCGAGATTGGATGTTGTCAATCCACAGTTTTGTAGAGGGCTTTTCCTCACCTGTATCGCTGTGGAGAACATAGGGTTAGTACTGCATACCTGTAGCGTAGTATCCCTCATTCGCATACCCTGGACAGGATTGTCATCCGTGCCTCCTTGGTGGCGGGGTAAATACGCCACAAGCTGCCAATGTTCTGAGCTCCGATGATCGAGCCCTGGCCAGCTACTCGTTCCGCGCCAAGCACATTTCCAATACGGACGGCCGATTCTTGTCGTGATCCGGAATGTTCTTTGATTGAGAAAAACAGGAGTTACTGTAGAAAAAGCTTGCATTTTCAACAAAATAAACTGGAACGTCAGGAAAAAAAAAAAAGACGCTGTCGCAGTTAGCGCGTGTAGGCAAAGCTACGACCGAGTTCACAGCTCAGATCAGGCCGTTGAGAGCGTGGCAAAATACGTCCGCACACGTCGAGCGACACTCACCGAATCTAAAGGACATTTTTATACTGTTCGTGTTATATTATATATATATATATATATATATTATATATATATATATATATATATATATATTATATATATATATATATACCAGTTTAAAATAGGATTTTAAAATGAAGAGATAAACCTACAAGCTTGTTTCAAGCGTTTTTACCTTGAAACAAGCTTGTAGGTTTTATCGCTTCATTTTAAAATCCTATTTTAAACTGGTATGTCGCTCCCTACATGGTTGAGCACTTTTAGCGTTCTAAGTGGCTTTTTAACTCTGATTATATATATATATATATATATATATATATATATATATATATATTATATATATATTTATATATATATTATAATATATTAGAAATGCATTTGTTAATGATTAAGTGATTTGAATTATAAGAGAGATCAAGGACACACCGGTATACGGTGGAGATATCTAATTTGGCCAAATATACTTTGAACAGTTGAATTTACGATATCCCGTCAACTATTTCTTGATGTATTACATCAACTATTTTTTGGTGTTCTATTAATGAAAGTTAGGTCAAAGCCTATAACATACTGTACTTTTTAAAATAAAACGAACAGAAGAATAAAAAGAAGAAAAAAATCGCTTATAAAGAAATAAGTAAATATGAGAAGAAAACTTAAATGTCTGAAAATTATATTGAAGAAATTAAATTAAAGAAAGTACAGTTGTAAGTCGCTAGATAAAAGAAATTAAAAGCTATGGTGTTAATATCGAGAACTGGGCGAATTTCTCAAAATGAAAAGATTACAGGTTATTTTTTGTGGACCCAAAAAGTGCGATCATGTACACAAATGATTCACATGCTGGATCGACACGAAATATTTTGAAGAGTACAAAAGATATTGTATGTGAAGTAAATAACTTTTATCAACGTTTGCATGAAGAAGACAATTGGAAGAGTGCAGTATTAATGAGGCATGTGCAGATCTTCCAACATTTCTCGAGAAGCTTAAGAGAATTAGGAAGAGTAAATACCTTCATATGAAGAAACGGCAGCACTATAGATTATAAAAAAGATAACAGAAGTTCTGGAAGTGACTGACTCACCTTTTTTCTGCAAGCAAATAGGGGTGTTCGATACTGAACTGCTGAATTTGCCAAAGTCACACAGTCTTTAGGAAATGGAAATCAGATATCTTTTGAAGAAACGATAAATGTCTTATATTAATTGGGTATGATTTCAGGTTTAAATATGAATTGTGAAACACACACGCACGCACGCACGCACGCACGCACGCACGCACGCACGCACGCACGCACGCACGCACGCACGCACACACACACACACACACACACACACACACACACACACACACACAAAGAAGTATATATCGCCTGTCAGTGTGAAGAGAGCCATCATCTATTTTTGTGTGTGATAGAACTGATTTAAGAACATTTTGTCAGCCAAAAATGATTGGATTAGCATACATGCATGCTATATGGGTGACTTGTGCAAGGAAAATGGCGTTCACGTGTCATATGTTGAATTTATTGATAAATGTAATGCACAAACAAACTGTTTAATCTATGCAGTTGTTATAAAATGGTTATAATTCTTGTCAGTGTGTTATACACTACTTTTGAAAATGATATTTAAAAGTCACACTAAAACTATGCATATGTTATGTTCAGTAATTAAGGGGCCCGATTGTACGACAATATTCTTATTGAAGAAAATACAATAGCAAAATGTTTAACAAATAAATCAATAAGATGAAATTAGAAACTAATTGATACAAAAACTTTAAGAAGAGTCAACAGATCGAGGAAATAACACTAATGGTCAAAGATCACACTAATACATAGAATCTTACCTACCAGTGTGGTTTTGTTATGTATGGGCTTTAACCTGATAACAGACGTACTTTCTGAAAGCATGAGAAGGATTTGGAGATTCTTACATGTGGTTGTTTTTGGATAAACGTGGTTTAGGAATGCGCGCGTGTGTGTGCGTGCGTGCGTGCACGCGCGCGTGCGCGCGCGAGAGCGTATGTGTTTGGCTGATCACAATACTGCTAGTCCTCCTCTCACGCCTCAGTTTTTTCTGCTATAAAAGTACCCGGAGAGAAATCGAGTTCCTCGACTCCCGTGCAGATGAGTTCTCACACCAGCGGTTACTTGCAGCTCCCATGATGTCATATCTAACGATCTGTCGAGGAAGTTCCAGTCTGTCCATTACTGTCAAGTTAAGTCGATTTGTCAGGACTCTGCAGACATTCAGTGTTAAATTGTTTGTTGGTTTACACTGTGCAGCAACATAAGAGAGAGAGAGAGAGAGAGAGAGAGAGAGAGAGAGAGAGAGAGAGAGAGAGAGAGAGAGAGAGAGACTATTTTTCAATTCATGTATTTATCTGTATAATACTACAACATCATTTTATAGCGCCATATTTTTTTCTTCCGTAGATGAAATGCGCTGACATTCACACAAATGACCATCGTCCAGCTCACTTACCAAATGACACCAGCGCTACAGACAGGAGCAGAAAGGATCCAGCAAACATGCCATATGCGAATGACAGAGGACGGCGGTTCAATCTGAAAACGTAAAATCATTAGTCAATTCCCAATCCATATTCCTCACTATTACCTTGCAGGTGACGCAGATGGGATCTGAAAACAAGAAGACATGAAATGTTATAGTTAATTATTAAAGCTTCAAGGCACGGTCATTTTGGAACCAATGTTTTTGCAAGATCAACCAGAGATCCCACCACGTAAAAAAGAACGAAAAGATCGGCAGCAGTATGGAAAAATTGCAAATCATGTTAACAAATTGGTTTCTATCTTGCCTCTTCTCAGTCTGATACTTTCTTCACGCTGGCGGCGAGTCCCTGAGGTCCTGCGTCCTAATTCCATAGAATCCACCGGTGGGCCGCCTGTTTGAATTTTGTTCTTTTTTTGTCAGATTGATGTCAAGATATCAACGAAAATGATTAAAATCAAACGTGCCGTCCTCCTGGATTTAGAGGGGCTAAAGTCGCATGTTTCCTGCACTATATGGACTAGTTAGAGTTAAGTTATGATACAAATTCATCGCCGGAGTGCAGAAGGCGTCACAAATGCAAAGGACGAAACTCTAAGGACGGCTTGACAGCAGATGGTCTTCAGAGAAGTCCCCAACCCTCTCCCCATGAATGTACACTCCAAGGGGACCGGGCCACATTCAGGTCATGCAGATTAAAGTGGGCTGAGAGGAAGTAAGAAAACAGGGAACACTATGCATCCCTCTGTCTGGACAGACCCGGCAGAGATGGACATCTTCAGGCATCATAGACCCATTCCAAGCAGGCATGGCACCCCATCGATCAACGTTCACAGACGGGTCGACATAGTTCTACCTGCTATGATAATAGGCAATGCTATCCGGAAAACCAGTTGTTCTTCTCAATGAAGGTTTAGTTCTTTGAATTACTGCACAACGCCGATGACGGCAGTTGAAAGTCTTGAAAGCAAAAGCACCTGGTCTGGCAGTCCTATAATCTGCCGTCAATGGGAGATAACAGGGTCTTGCAGACAGAGAGAAAAATAGAAGGGGGGGGGGGGGGGGGGGGGGCTCTCTGCTCGAGCACAAAAAAACAACAAGGGGGAACGCCTATTACATTGCACAGAGGAAACGTAAACGCCGATTATAATGTATAGAGGAACACGTAAACGCCTATTGTATTGCACAGGGGAAACGTAACCGCCGATTATAATTTATAGAGGAACACGTAAACGCCTATTATATTGCACAAGGGAAACGTAAACGCCCATTATGATGCATAGAGAAGTACGTAAACGCCTATTAAAATGCATAGAGGAAACGTAAACGCCGATTATAATGTATAGAGGAACACGTAAACGCCTATTATATTGCACAGAGGAAAGGTAAACGCCCATTATGATGCATAGAGATGCACGCAAACGCCTATTAAAGTGCACAGAGGAAACGTAGACACCGATCATAATGCATAGAGGAACACGTAAAAAGCCTATTAAAACGCACAGAGGAAAATGTAAACGCCCATTATGATGTATAGGGGAACACGTAAACGCTATTAAAATGCACACACCTGTTATAACACATCCTCTAAGTCTGCAGTCATCATTCGCATGCTGGAGAAATCTGACTTGATGATAAAAATCGTGTGGAAGGGCAATATGAAGCAAGTGTTATTATAAAATACCAGGCACCACTAAAAAGAACTTAAGCCATTCACGAAATTTGTGCGTATATGTGATGTGTCTACAATCAAAGCCATGTCCTATGTTTACTATCAAAGCCATGTCCTATGTTTACTATCAAAGCCATGTCCTATGTTTACTATCAAAGCCATGTCCTATGTTTACTATCAAAGCCATGTCCTATGTTTACTATCGAAAGCCATTGCCCTATGTTTAACTATCAAAACCATGTCCTATGTTTACCATCAAAGCCATGTTCTGTGTCTTCTATCAATGCCATTTCCTGAGTCTACAATCAAAGGCATGTCCTGTGATCTACGATCAAAGCTATGTCCTGTGTCTACAATCAAAGTCATGTCCTCTGTCTGCAGTCAAAGTTTTACGACACGATTACATATCACAGCGTAAAGCATTATGATTTAGTGTAGATCCTTGACGTGAAACCTGAAATAAAAACAAACAATACCCGCAGGTGTGATAAACATACTATCCACTAATAGCAATAACAGAAAAACCAGTTGTGACAAACCTCTGCATTAGAAACAGAGCCAAAAGGACGGAGGGGATATCCTGAAGGCTCAAGAGGGCAAAGTTGAGGAATCGGTTGCCGGACAGCTTGGCAGACCCCAGCATGACCGCGAAGAAATACAGATTGTTTGTCATCCTGATCCACAGAGAAACGTGGATACGGTTTAATATCATGCATAACTGGCAGCATTCTGGACACCTTCTATTATCTGATTTTCCGATACTAAACTAATTGCGTTTACTGAGCATGTAATGGGGATTTAAAATACTTCTAATATGGAGAGAAAACCTTCCTGCTATGCTAAATCCTGGGCACATTCCAATGCTGTCAGAAAGTATTATGTATCCTACATGACTTCAAAGCATTATATAGAATGTGGATTACGGTCACAGCGAACAGTGGAAATTCAAAATGTCCACACTGGATTTGGGGAAATTCTGAACCATCATAAAGTCTGTTGTAAGATGTTGTCATCCTAAAGGCATTAAATAGGTTATCAAACGGCAAACCGTAGCAAAAAAAAGAAGAAAAAAAAAAAGTTCGAAAGAAAAACATGGCAGGTCGAACAAGACTTGAACCAGATACTATCCCTGTTCAATGTCTGACACCCAAAGCATGTCCCACACTGTTACAGGGTCTGATGTTGCTGTAGTTTTGAAGAGACCCCCCCCCCCCCCCCCCCCCCATTCGAGCCTTTTCCCTCCGCTGCATTTATCGGATAGCCGGTCATTCAACTACCATCAATATTCGTGTGAATGGAGTCACACTTCCTCATTGATTACTGTTTGTCTCTCCAAAAGGGCATCCTCTTTTTACACGACATTCTGGAAAATTTGTAAAAGACTCTTTAATCAGCAATGTGAGGGCTTAAGGGTATACCAGAAGACAGTGCGCAAAATCAACGCATCAATAGTCTTTCTGTGAGTACTGAACATAGACATTTTTGTTACGCAACACACACAATGCATTAAACATCCATGGCGCATTGCCAAAGAAATAAAACTGCACATATCAATGCCAAACAACAGCAGGAACAATGATGATTCAAAAACATAAATTAGAATCATGGCAGCACACAGAGATAACAAGATAAAAAGAGAGAGAGAGAGAGAGAAGAGAGAGAGAGAGAGAGAGAGAGAGAGAGATGCTACCTCTATATTTATAATTATACTCCTAAAGTGTCTATTGTCATGCGCTTAATTTACATTACCTTAGTATGTTCAAGTTGTTGATTATAACGCCATTTTTAATGCAGCCAATACAAAAACGTATAATGACAGCGACAACAGCAAAAAGACCACAACAAACAATTAAACAAGATGAAATTGAAGGAAAATATATAATCGTCATACATTCTTTTTTCATGAAAGACCGCCTCATTACTCTTGGTTTTTACTCTTTTCCTCACCATGCTCTCATCCTACCTGTTCGTTGTTGCTTCCTTTGTCGCCGCCACTTTTTTTTCTCCATGAAAACCAGTCTTGATCACAAACTGCATGTCTACCCTACATCACATGACTTTATGTATCGTTTCTTTCTCAGCAGATTGTTGAAGGCAGCAATACAAGCTTTGTTACCACTCCACTTACACAGTAGATATAAACATGTTGCTAACAAATGTGTTAGGTCTAAAATTTTGTCAGTGGTGACATCCTCAGCAATCTCAAACAAAAAGAATTCCGAAAAATATTATTCCTGCAAATGTTTAAAAGTATTATAAATAAATCTTCCAAGACTCCTCCAGAAAGCAATGTATTGTGTGACAATTTTATAAATGATGCGCAATTGTTTCTTCTTCTTCATTACAGAAGACACACAGAGGTGTGTCAATAACTTTTCATAATAAAAAAAAATTCCATTTGCAAAGACCTGCAGGCAGAACTTCAATACTGACGAGGATGAAGTAAACGTGGTCATTTTCTTTCCTTTGCACCAGTGTATCGGCCGTGGTAAAATCTATTTGACTCTTAAAAAAAAATTTCTGTGACACTGGTCTTTGTCTATTTGCAATGAAGATCAAGCCTTCTAATAAGCAGGATTAAGAATGGTGATTGGACGCTAATTCTGTAAAACTGCGTTTATTTATTTACTGTTCGAATTAGTGAACTTACCCCCGAAATGTTGTGTAACTGATATTAGTTCACATGAAAAATCAGAGTTTAAGGATCTAATTAAGAAATCACCAATATCAGAAAAGAAAAAAATTATACAGTCCACAAGTAAGCCCTTCGCTTTTGAGGCTTTTGGTATTTTTCATATTCTTAACAGCAGTGCATGCTTTAGCACAATTAAAATAATCCTCCAAAAGATCTCTTTCATCTTCATCCAACTTTAGGGGATTAATAGTTATGTCATCTAAATCAATATCGATTGCTTTTCTTCTCTGTGTATATAAAAATCTCGTGTTTCTCTCATACGTCTTGTTATTGATCATCAAACATGATTTTACCCCCATCAATCTGCACTGCAAAAAAGCACACCAATTCATTATTAGAATTTCTTTTGTCCAAATTACAAAAATACTTGCTTGTCTTTTCATCATCTTGCAACTGTTGAACTCTTGAACTTATCTAAATTCTTTGAGTCTTTTCGTTCTAATCTCTAACAGTTTTTTTTTAATGTGTTGAAATTGTCATCAATTAACGACTTTCCTTTGCCCTTGTCAGCCTTGCTCTCGCTGTACCTACTTTTGCTCCCATAAGATGTATTCATCACCACTGATAATGTATGTCGTGGAAGCCATGGTAAGTGGGTGGGTGGGTGTTCCCAAATACCGAAAAGACTAGCCCCCCCCCCCCCCCCCCCCCCCCCCCCCGCATTCGCTTGGCGTGTGCACATGCTGCGTGTATTGACTACATGCTTGACTCTTAAAATTCGCTATTTACGTTTCTTCCCCTTTAAAAAACGAATTTTTTTAAATCCACTTATCTTCTTATTGCTTCTTTTCTAAGTCCATTTATAGAATTAAACCTGATTCTTATGTACATTAATATAATACGGATTTATATTGATAGAATGATTAGAGTAAATATGGTATTTCTGCCTAACTCTGTAATGAGGACATTTGTTCCTCAAGTTTTGAATTTCTGAAATCACTTGTATGACATTAGGCCCTACAGTTTATCTCTGGTGTATGCATCCCTTGCTCGCTTGCGGTGGTCAAGGAAATATTTTTATGATCATTTTTTAATGTTGGTTTGTTTGATGTTGTTCTTGTTGATGATGGTGATGAGGGATTTCTTTTTTCTTTTTTTTTCTCGATGTTCTTTTCTATTAATTCATGGTATATATTTTTGTTTGTCAAGGACTACTGTAAGTCCTTTCGTTGAGTGGGTTAAAGAGGCATATCTTTTGCCATCTATTGTATGTGAGGTTTATGACCTCTTTTGGCTTGGTGTGTTACGTAGATAGAAATAGTACTTTGTCCTTTTTAATGATACCATGTTAAAGAAAATGGATAGTAACTTGTCTATTTTATCAGTTGACTGCCAAGGCCTCAATAATTTAAAGAAAAAACATTATGTTTTCCACTCTCTGAGATGTAAATAATATTCTGCATACTTTTTACAAGACACTCATTTTGAAAAAAAGATGGAAAAGTATATCTTATCTGAATGGGGCTACAAGGTGGGGTTTTTTGTTGTTTTTTTTTTAGTTATTCTTCAAATGTGAGAGAGGAGCTGCAATTTTGTTTAACAATAACTTTGAATTTAAGGTTAAACAAGTTATCAAGGACGAGCCTGAAAACTTTATCTTAATACATGTTGAGACACATAAGGATAATTTCCTGTTTGTTAATATTTATGGACCTAATAAATATGACCCAGAATTCTGCAACTGTCTCAAACAAAAGATTGTTGGACTTGGTTAAGGAAATGCTATAATAGGTGGGGATTTTAATCTGGTCTTAGACCCGGCTAGAGATTATCACAATTATAAACACACAAATAATCCTCATGCACAACAAGCTGTTGAAAACATGATCGAAAATTTAGATCTGAATGAAGTTTGGAGGGAACTAAACCCAGAGTGTCGCCGTTTTACGTGGAGGAGAACTAATCCATTTCAACAGGCCAGGCTAGAGTTCTTTTTTATATCAGACACACGTGGTTCTTATGTTGATGATGTTGATATTGAGTCTGGTTATAGAATGGATCATTCTGCTGTGTTGTTCAAACTAAAATATAATTAAGACTTAAAACGCAATCCATTTGGAAGCTTAACTCGTCTTTTGAAAGATAGGACGTATTTAGATGAAATGAATTCTGTAATTGAAAACGTAAAAGAAGAATACTCAATGAATAAAACAGATAATGATAAATCAGGCGAAAGTAGAATTCTCAATCACAGATTATCTATTTCTTGATTTACTGCTAATGAAAATAAGATGGAAAACAATTTCATAAGCTACTGCGAAAAAAAGACAGACTAATGAAGAAGAAAAACAGATAGAGCAAGGTATCAGTAGTTAGAAGAAAAAAAGAGGAAAAGTGAAAATGATATCGAAGTCATTAATGAAAAGAAGGAGCAACTAAAGGAAATCAGCTCAAAACGAATAAAAGGGGTTTTAATAAGATCACGGACTAAATGGATAGCAGAGGGAGAAAAAGTTAGCAGTTATTTTTGTAATCTTGAAAAAAACACACTATGTTAGTAAAAACATGTCTTGACTAATTGATAAACAAAATAATGTTTTAACAAACCAAAATGACATACTTAAAGAAGTGCACAATTTTTTTTAAATTAATCGTTATATTCTGATAATGCTGTAGAAAATTGTGACATAGAAGACTTAGTTGAGGACATCCTCAGTATGAAACAGAAGCATCTGAATGTTACAATTTAAAAGGGAGACAAGAGAGGGTGAGACTTTTGTGAAAGACGTCATAGCAATAATGACGCACTGCCAGCCTCCTTTTATTTATCGCTTTTAGATCTTTGTATTTTCGGTCAGTGTGGTGCAGTTGTTGATTTGTTTAAAACGTTTGGAAAATGAATGCATGCCTAATTGTTCAGTATTGTTTTGGGATCGATTGATAATGCGACTAGAATATTCAAGATTATGTTAGAATGTTCTCCAGGTTTCCGTAAGTTGCCAGTGCATTGCCGAAGGTTCGAGAATGTTGTAGAAACTGACCGAATTACATATGCATACGGTCGTCGCGATTTCATTGGTTAAGCTTACTAGTATGCAGAATATTCTAGAAAAGAATAATCGAGTAGGTTCGAGAATATTCTTTCAATATTATACAAAAGAATGAGAGCTGTGCGACTGAGGGGGAGAGAGACACACAGACGAGAGAGAGAGCGAAATGAGATTTGTTGAAGAGTTCTAGTCTGGAAGTGTTCGAGTCTTCATTGAGTTTGAGTCTAGTCGACGAGAAGCTGCCATTAGTAGAATATTCGCTGCTGCATGTACGATTGAGTTCCTGAACGACGTATTGAACCTGAAGGTCAGTGGTTTGCTTTTGTTCCTATATTCTTCAACGTTTGTAAATAATACAGCCTGGTGTATTTTGTCGTCTGCGAGCCGAACACCTACCACAGGATCTACAACGAACTCTTTCAAGCTACAGTACTGCACTTACCTTGTACTAAGGAAGTCAGAGCATTTTAGCAGTGTAACACTGAATTAGAAGGATTTATTACATTAGAAGAAGTACATATGCCTTAAAGACAATGAAAAATAATAAAAGCCCTGTTTCTGATGGCTTTACTGTTGATTTTAAAAAAAAGTCGTTTGGAAACAGATAGGTGTATTTGTCGTCAGAGCATTAAATGCAAGTTTTAAAAAGAACTGTCATGTGTACAAAGAGAGGGAATCATTACATGTATTCCAAAGGGTGATCAACCTAGGCAGTATATTAAAAACTGGAGACTATTTCTTGTTGAATGTAGTCTACAAGATAGGATCTTCCTGCATTGCAGATAGAATTTTTTTAAAAAGTGTGTTGCCGAAAATCATAAACGAAGATCAAACTGGATTTATTAGAAAAAATATATCGGCGACAATATATATATTGATATTTGACACTATTTCGTATTTAGACGAGAATGATCTTCCCAGATTGTTGTTACATATAGACTTTGAAAAAGCCTTTGATTCGATTTCTTGGGAATTCATGTCTAAGGTCCTTAAAGCGTTTGGCTTCCAAAAAGACATGTGTAGATGGATAAGCATTTTCTATTAAAAAAAATGTTAAGTCTTACGTTATTGTTAACGGACAGATTCAAGATTGGCTCAATATTAAAAAAAAGGCTGTCGACAAGGAGACCCAATTTCTCCTTATTTATTCGTGATTTGTGTTGAAATATTAGCCAACGTGATCAGGGAAAATCAAGATATTCGGGGAATTAGAATAAATGAACTGAATGTATGCTATCTCAGTATGCTGATGACACCGGGGACAAAAATCGTTTGAAACTTGTATTGACGTTCTTTTTATATTTGACAGTGTCTTGGGTCTTCACATGAATTTGAGTAAAACGAGCGCAGTTTGGTTAAGAAGCTTAAAAATAGTCAAAATCGCTATATGGAGCATTTGAAAAATTGTTTGGAATCCACAAAAATTTCGAATACTTGGTATGTGGTTCACAGATAACTTGAACGACTGCGTAGAAAAAAACTATTCAGAAAAGCTGGCAGACATAAATCATTTGTTTAGAATATGGGTTTAAACGCTAGATTATGCCTAAAGATTAAATAGCTATATTGAAATCCATCATCCTTTCAAAACTGATTTATTTACGGCTGCTTTTACCAAACCTGCTAGATGTTTTCTTTCAAACGTGCCAGTAAACAGGTTATAGATTTGTATGGAATAAAAAAAAACAGCAAAAAATTAGTCGAAAAACAGCTCATAAAAGTGTACGGAATGGAGGTATTGGTCTTCCTGAGTTCAACATACGACGCATCTCAAAGATTATCCTAGATCCGTAGAATCTGAACGATGAAACCATAAATGGAACAAATTTTAGTCAGTAATTTTCCTCAATGGCCTCTTATGAATAAATATGGTCCAGAAATTGTTGCAAAGTTTACAAAATGTAACCCGTTCTGGGCAGACGTTCTTGAAGTGTTTTTTTTTTTAAATTACAAATGTGTACCCAAAAATTCCGCTGAGCTACTCGTAGAGCCAATCTCCTACAATAAACGTATTCAAGTCGGGAAAAGATACATTGCTCGAAAACAAATGTGTTTATTATATCGCACATTTTTTGTATGGTAATGGTCAGTTTCTTTCCCACAGTAATTTCACGGAAAAATATAATGTTAATATTGATTTTCTTACTTTGCAGGATATTAGATGGCAATAATTGAATTCATAATCAAGTTGACATTACCATTGAAAACAATAAATGTAATATTTCTTCACTCTGTTATAAGATATTGTTTGCCACCTACAGAGGCTCAAAGACGCATTACGATATATTGATTGATAATAAATTGAGATCTCCATGCTGTGACAAATGTGACACGAAACTTTCACAGATTCATGACTGGGAATCGTGCTTTATTAATGTACATAAAATAACGGATGTGAAGCTTAAGTGGTTTCAGCTGAGAATAATCCATCGCATATAGATGCTTAGGAACAAATGTAACTCTGAAAGAAATTGGAGTAACTGATAATGATAAATGTAGTTTTTTTGCGGCTTATTTAAAGACAATGTCACACACGCGTTTGCATGCTCTCGGTCACGAACTCAGCATGTTAACTCCATGCACACGCATCTACTCCATTCATTCAAAGGAACACTACCAGACCAGACTGTTCAGGGAAGGCTGCTGCTCTAGGCTCAGACGCTGAGGTGTTCTGAAAGAAACCCCAGGTCCGTAATTAATACTTAGAAGAATTCTTTTCTCTTACCCTTTCTCTCTTTTTTCCTTTTCTCTTCCATACACAAAATTCCATGTAAACACGAATGGATACTCACAAATCATCTTTGTTTCTCCAAGCCGCCTCTACCTACAGTTGGGGTCAAAAAGCAAAATTTTCGCAAGAAATTAATATTGCTTTCCAATTTTTTTTCATTGCACGCGATTGTCCCTAAATCAGTTACAAATTATTCACAAATCAATATTCTCATTCCAAATATGTCAATAACATTCACCCGACATTTATTCAGTTTTTCTCTTTCCTTTTAAAGAAATCGTGCATTCCCAACTGATACTCGCTCTAGGGAACAAGCACTAAAATAATGCCCTAGCAGACTTCTGCCTGCAATTACACTTCCGACCCCTCACAGGTCACAGGACATCGCTGACCTCTCACAGGCCACAGGACCCAAGTCCTACTTTCACAACCCCAAGGGTTGTTCTGCCTAACAGGCAATATTATAAGCTAGACGCAAAGTGGGTTAAAGTCCCTTAACCCCACAAGTGTTAACTGTAAAAAACCGGCGTCTGTTCTTGTCCAAGCCATCCTTATATCCTGCATTAATAACAATACCATGTTAAATGACAGTCAGCATTTTGCAACGAGGCTGATCAACTAGCTATAGGATGCAAGTGCAGACAGTTTTATCCATATATGACTGCTGACCTTTTACTCAATCCACACAATTCTATCTGAGGAGAAAGACCAGTACACACACAGTACAAGCTCTACAGTTGTTTTAATGAACGAAAATGGCACTGTCCTAACAACCTTGATCACAGTCATGCCCACACTTAAATTGAGATATTGATGAAAATATCCAGTAATCATCCAAATCATGTGCCTATCAGTTTACACACGTGATTCTGGTAACTATGCTTCTGTCAACATCTCGTTTGCTCTGAGAGAGAGAGAGAGAGGAGGAGAGAAGGAGAGAGAGAGAGAGAAAAGGAGAGAGAGAGAGAGAGAGAGAGAGACTTTACCATACAAAACACGGAGACAAGAAATGGCACAAAAACCACCCGGTGTCGACACAAATCCAGCAGTTTGTACTTGGCAAAAAGTGGTTCAGTCGGTAAGGTCAACGATCCGCTGAGGCTTCCTCTGTGATGACCAATGGCCACACCAGGGTCCTGGACGTCTCTGTGACTAGGCCCTGCCGTGTTTCCGCTACACAGACATCATAAGCCATGGTCTCTGTATTCATGGCGACTTCATCCAGTGTATCTGCCTCCATAACCATTTTCTTTTCATCGTGTGAACTCTCTTTCGGTTGTGGCGTCCATTTCATTGTCATTTTCTTGGTTAGGATTGCCGCTGGTAAAGATCTGCTGTGGAAGCATCGTCTGGATGTCCCTGAAGTCTTTGCCGTTCATCTTGCAGGCTTTCTTCAGGATCTTCTCCGCTTCTTTAATTCGTCCTGTAGCCAGCAGCCAGCGAAGGGATTCGTCCAGGAACCTGAAGGACGAAGGACATGAATGATGGTATTGCTTTTGTTAAATAATGTTTTATTCAGCTACCCTAATTATCGAATTCAAGTATGAGTGGGTGTGCACTCATTTTTAAAAAATCATAGTGTGTGTGTGTGTGTGTGTGTGTGTGTGTGTGTGTGTGTGTGTGTGTGTTGTGTGTGTGTGTAAGTGTGTCTGTGTGTTGTTGTTGTTGCTGTTGTTGATAAACAGCACAGATCGGTACGTGTTCGCCCATCCTGTCTATCCCAGGTATCTTGCCGTCCCTCATTTTGTCCAATTTAAATCCGGATGAAAGGTCTTTCTCCAAGACACTCCCACCAACTTTCAAGGCCTACACAACACCACTCACTGCTGTCGCTGTTTGGAAGATCCAAAGTCAATTTAATTGTGGTTTTAATGCAAGATCATTTTGATGTCATGTGTTAAAAGCGATTTTCATAAACTGCACCAATTTTTGTTGTTGTTTTGTTTTTGTTTTGTTCTCCCAGAATGTCTCGATGGTATGATCCTGCTAGTGCAGAAGAAAACGTTACGATTGTCATCTCCACCAAGAAACTATGTTCTATCTGCGTCTTTTGGTCTGTTTGTATGATTTTGTTCATTTGTTTATTTGTTTGTTTTGTCTCTCAGCAAAATGCGCAAAACCTACAGACCTGATGTCAATAGAATCTGGTGAAAAGAGGGGCTCGCCTGTTGAATGTGCCTGGAGATCTCTGACGCGGATCTGATCGGAGGGCAGATTTAGAATCCTTTCAGCAAGACAACACGAGAACTGCTGAACAGATCTGATAAGATGTGCCTGCAATCTTGAGGCATTTCGCCTGACATCTTTGGATTTTAATTAAATCGAGATGTAGATGGCTGCTGCACACATCAAACAGCTTCTATTGATAGAATTACACTTTACATCTTAAAGATTTCTGTAAAACAAACCTCTTCTGCACATAACTCAGCAGGCTGGTCAGATACTGACTTTAGCTCACGATCATTATTGTCTAATCAATGGAGACTGAGTCATAGAAATGATCGTGGGAGTAGTAAAATGGTGATTTGTTTTTCAGCAATGGCAAATTGTTATTGGTGTCGCAGTACACATACATTATTGAATCAACCAAATGGGCAACTCCTCTATAATATATTGAGTGCAATGTTTTTGAATGCCCTGCTTTGTAGTAACCTGACTCTTTATTAAAAACAATAATATTGTTTTCATATGGCTTCAAGCGTAACACACGGTGCCTTGTTTCCACATAAGCAGAAAAAGTCAAATTTGAACAGAATGTTTTGGGTATTCATAGATATATAGGGCCATACCAGTTTGCTAGTCGTGACGTACTTTTGATCATGCAATGCAAGTAAAACATGGGTCAAGCAGTTGCAGTATTAACGTCCACACACTGTTTTGTATTCTTATCAAAATATTATACATCCAATGGCAATGAACTGAAGGCCTGAAACATTACTAAACGTTCTGACCTAATTCATTGGATCAGCAGCTTGTAGACACGTTTTGACGCTGCATTCCGCTGTGTTTGATTGTGCTCACTTGTCAGCATGTTACACACTTCAAGGAATTCTAACAAGTTTAATGTAGCTTCAGTGTCACTGTAGGATCTCTTGTTTCCATGGAAGTTACCAAAACAAAGCACACAGAAACAGAACGTTGTTTGATCAGACCCTGTCCAGTTCAGCAAAATCACACTATAATTCATCGACCCGTTTTGGGTAGTTGGCTAATCCAACACACTCATTTCCAGGATGGGACAGAGAACTTTAAGACTGAATACGTGATATTTCGCCATCTTCTGCACGCGCTGAACTCATCCTTGGACAACGCTTCGTTCATTATTCTGTAACACGCCTTCCGCAGTACCCTTGCCAATCACCATTCAAACCATTTCACAGCAACAGGAAACTTAATTAGACTTCAAGTATTTCCCATATAAGAGGATTAGAGGTATATTTTTCGTTTGCCACTGTCACTCTTCTTTCAGCAGCATACATGTCACGAATGATTCCCTGCTGTGTCATTACGACGCTTGGTTGGGGGTGTTGAGGAAGCCAGCAGACTTGATTTGTCTCGTGTGGGAACTCCTTTACACTGAACCAGAAGTACATCTATCGGAACATATTCTCGTGGCTGGGGTACCAGCATAACAGGCATGGGGGGGGGAGGGAAACATCACCAGAGATGTTCATCTTTTTCCTTTCTGGCCCCACTCATGCTAAACAATTCAACTGGGGGACGTTGTCTGTCTGTGTTGAGGATTTGGAAGCTTTGAAATCAAAGTAATGCTAGGGCGAAAGGTATGAGTGTTTGATAGAGCGGAGGCGTGGGGGGGGGGGGGGGGGGGGACTGAGGTGATGCATACGCAGGTGATTGTAGGTGTGTGTTTACCAGGGCAAGATGAGGCTGTAGACAAAGGGGGCAGCATTGACCAGGCTGAGGTACCTCCAGGACACGCCCTGCAAAAGGTACCCAGTTGCGGCCAGGAAAAGACAAGCCAGGCTCCACATAATCGAGTCTATGACACTGGCCAGGCTCCGCCACTGCTGAGGTAGCAGCTCTATGAATGTGGAATAGGCTGGCAGAACCATTCCCTGGACACAAAGAAATACTCCTTCTCACTCACTCCTCTCTCTCTCTCTCTCTCTCTCTCTCTCTCTCTCTCTCTCTCTTAAATCTGTCTGTTCGTCTGTGTATCTAAATGGAGACACCAAGCTCAACAAGAACTCAGCAAGGACAGAGACAGTAAATAAAGACTGACGTCTGAGTGAAAGTCAATGATAAAGGTTCTGGTTGTTCTTGTGACTTCATTTCACGCCTATCCACTTTATGCCTGTGACATTGACCACAATGGCACAGAGCTGTAGCGTAAACTATGAAGTGAAATCTCATTCTGAACCCTATATAAAATGGCACAGAGCTGTAACGTACAGTTATTAAGTGAAATCTTCTGAAACCCTATATACAACGGCACAGAGCTGTAGTTACAGCTATTAAGTGAAATCTCATACTCATACAACGACAGAGAGCTGTAGCATACAGCTATAGGGTGAAATCTTCTGAAGCCCTGTATACAATGGCACAGAGCTGTAGCGTACAGAAATCTTCTAAAGCCCTATATACAACGGCACAGAGCTACGTAAAATCTCTCTCTAGAGTCTTATATACGATGGCACAAAATTGTAGTGTACAGATATTAAATAAAACATCCTTCTAGAGCCTCATATACAATGGCATGGAGCTGCAGTGTACAGACAAATGAAAATGAAATGTCTTTTGAAAGCCTCGTTTACCAACACTTTCTTTGCACACACACACACACACACACACACACACACACACACACACACACACAGAGAGAGAGAGAGAGAGAGAGAGAGAGAGAGAGAGAGAGAGAGAGAGAGAGAGAGAGAGAGAGACCAAAGCCAAACATAATAGTTCTTCCTCTCTTTTCTTTACTCGCCGCTATGAAAAATCCCACAGTGATTTTGCCAGCCAGAAAAAGGTAGTAGTTTGGAACGAAAGCGGTGATGCATAGAGCTACCATGGAGCACAAGGAGCAGGAAATGTACACGTTCTTACGGCCGTAGCGGTCAGTCAGTGTAGAGAACAGCAGGTTCCCTACCAACTGACCACCAAAGAGCCCTGTCTGGATCAGCTGACTTTGACTGGCCTTGTCACAGACCAGCGACCACTGAAAACACAAAGGCATGTGTAAGTAACTGCTTGAATGTTAACTTTTTTTCCGGTAAAAATTGCATTTCCTTCCTTCTGGCTTTGCACGACACACAGACTTGTGACAGAAGTAGACAAAGCTATCAAGCACGCGTCATGGCATGATTACTGCCAGTACCTAACTGTTTCAGATCAACATGAGCTTCAATTTTCCAGGTTTTGCTCAACTCACATGGATAATGCCAGAAATGAAGAGAACACTGCTCGTGAATAGTCAGAACGTTGTAGATTCAAGACTGGCACACATCTGAAATTTGGTCTTTATTTCGGCTGGGTTTCAAGCGCTTTTTGTCCCCCTCCACTAAAAGCCACATCAGCACCTAGCAAGAAAATCACTGTGTTTTCTTCATTTATGTCTTCTTCTTTTTCTTCTTCTTCTTCTCCTTCTTTTTCTTTATCTTCTTCTTCTTCTTCTTCTTCTTCTTCTTCTCTTTCCTCCTCCTCCTCCTCCCCCTCCTCCTCCTCCTCCTTCTTCCATCTTGACTCTTTGAGAGTGAATGGGTGTCACACCAGCTACGTTCAGTTCTGTTATCTGTGTACCAAGGCCTGCAGTGGCAAATGATTTTCCTGTCTATTTTGCAAAGTGGTCCATCCGGAGCCTGTCTACAAAATTGAAATATTAGGCGTACATTTCGAAAACGATAAAATGGCTAGAGGTGTAGAAGACAACTGGCCTGGCAGAACTGATAGAGTGAACAAGCTAATGAAGGAATGGCGTTAACGTGATTTTGAGTATTTAAAGTATAGTTGTGGTGATCAAAAGAGTCTTTGTAAGCCAGCTTATATGTATACCATGCAGTCTTTTGTTCTTCCTAATGCAATTCAAACAAAATATATATCATGATATACAAATTGTTAAAGCAACAACAACAACAAAATTTGAAAAAATGAAAAGGAAAGTCATTGAATTAAGTGTTGAAGATGGCGGTCTCAATCTGATTAACATAACCCAGTTTCAAAACTGCTTCTGCTTACAATGAATCGTCCCCAGCTTCTGCCCATGGACAGTTAGATTAGTATCGATGGTGGCGTTGAAGCTGATCATCGACTTGATCTTCTCGGCTCTGATTTCCATGGCGCATCTTGCGTTTCATCCAGTCTTTGAAAAACTTGCCGATTTCTTCTTCACTGCTCGTGAGGCCATCAATGCCATCTGCACAGGACTGTAATGGTTTCCCTCCACCGCCGACTGTGCTGACATAATATTTCAGTGTGCTAGTAATGATGCGTGTGGGTAGAAACATGTTGAAAAGTGATGGAGATAGAAGGCTGCCCTCATGAACTATAGATGTATGGAACCACTCTCCAATGGCTCTCTGTACGAGCACTGCTCCGGTCGTTTAGGTGTACACTTGCTGGTAG
>CM031608.1:44430138-44457638 GCA_018398815.1 Conus ventricosus | reverse complement strand
ACACGCTAACACACACACACACACACACACACGCGCGCGCGCGCGCGCGCGCGCGCGCGCTAGCACCACACACACACACACACACACACACACCACCACACACCAGACATCACAGGAGCTCATTCCTGCGCGGTCAAAGTTCAGGTTAACGCTAACATGACAATCAATATAGTGTCTATTTACCTACCGCAAGGCCCCAATGATCTGAATACAGAATGGCTTCGTAGTTTAGATTCTGATAACAAATTTATAATTGCAGGGGATTTTAACGCCCATTCTCCAGTTTGGGAAAAGAAAATAATAAAATAACTAGCAACCGCTTTGTAGAAAATTTAGTAGATTCGTCCCTCTATCTTTTGAATGACGATAGAATAACGCGTATCCCTGACAATCCTAATCATGAGCCGAGCGCTATAGATCTAACCTTTATTTCTCCTGATCTAGCGCCACTATGTGACTGGAATCCGCTAATCGATACACTCAACAGCGATCATTTACCTATTGTAACTGAACTAGAAACCGTAAGACCTGCACTTAATCCAACTGAATCGAATAAAGATAACATTCCAAAATTTAACTACAAATTTGCAGACTGGAACAAATTTTCCTTTTTACTAAGATCGTTTTACATAGATCCTTATGATGTAGATAACAAAGGTGTCGATGAGTTATATGACTAGTTTCAAAATGCTTTAATAACTGCCGCAAGGCAATCGATACCAACAATAAAGCCTGTACCTTCTAAAAAAACATGTGGGTAATGTCTGGTGGAATGAGGCTTGCGAAGAGGCCAAAAAGGAGAAAAATATTAAATTAAAAGATTACTTACTTAGTAAGGGGCCTGGGCGCGCTGAAAAACTTCTGGAGAAAAAAAAAGAGCAAAAAATAAATCCAACAGAACCATTGCTTTTGCTAAAAGGCAATACTGGTCGTCCTTTTGCAATAATGAAGTATTCAGTTATAAAGACATACAAAAAGTATGGCGAAGAATGAAAACAGTGAAACATGGAGTAAATCTACCAGAATACCCCATCAAATTCAACAATTGCAAGTTTCCAACAAATTCAGAAAAATCTGAAGCCTTTGTTGACATTTTCGCCAGAAACAGCAGTTTGGAAAGTTTGTCTGCACAGACTAATGCAAACAAAGATTATGAAGAAAAGGAGCTTACCTGCGGTAGAGCAATCCATGAGACTGATTTGTATCTGAATACCCCCATAACAGTTGTAGAAGTGCAGGAATGTATATCTAAACTGGGCACTAAGAAAACGTCTGTAGGGCTAGATGGGGTGTCCAATGACATGCTACGACATCTTCCATCTAATGTCTTATGTTTTCTTCATTGTTTTATTCATAAGTGCTGGAGTGATGGCAAATTGCCCCAAGTATGGAAACGTTCAATCATAGTTCCCATTCACAAACATGGAAAAAGCCGTAGTGATATTAATAGTTATCGACCCATTGCTCTTACGTCCCACACAGGTAAACTAATGGAACACATCGTATTAAACAGACTAACCCATTACTGTAATAAGCATCAAATCATTCCAAAAAAAACAAGCTGGGTTTCAAACAGATAGAACTACAATAGAACACTTAGTGAAACTAACAACTCACGTCAAACAACAATTTGTACGCCGAAAAAATGTCCTAGCAACCTTTTTTGATTTAAGGAAAGCGTACAAACGTGTGCGACATAAAAGACTTTTGTATAAACTAAATAATATTGGTATAAATGGTAACATGTATAATTATATTCAAACTTTTTTTTTAGAAAAAAGATCAATTCAAACGAGAATTGAACACACATATTCAACCCCAAAAATATTAGAAATGGAATTACCCCAAGGATCTGTGATTTCGCCAATCTTGTTTAATATTCTAATGGCTGATTTACCAAAAGATTTATCTAAAGATGTTGTATTGGCGCAATTCGCGGACGACATTTGTTTATGGATGAATGTTACCATGAAGCGAAAAACCCCTTCACGATCACTTAATTATATACGCATCAAATATCAACATGAACTAAATAAAATCAATAGTTTTCTACTACAAAATGAACTATCTCTTTCTGTTGAAAAAACAAATATTATACTATTCAATTCAGGGTACGACCCAGAGAATCTTCCTGTGTTTACTGTAAATGGTTCTATCTTACAGTATGTGAAATCTGTAAAGTTTTTAGGTGTATATATAAATTCTAAACTTTCTTGGAATCATCACATTGACTATATTACAAACAAAGCAAGAAAAAGTTTAAACTTTCTGAAGATCGTAACTAAACAAAAGTGGGGACAAGAAACAACAACTTTAACTGCTTTGGCAACGTCTCTCGTGCGTTCACGGCTTACTTATGCCCAAGAAGTCTTTTTCAGCTCGCCACAATCTCTTGAATAAATTACAAAGTATTGACTGCAAGGCTTATAAACTTGCTCTAGGTGTTCCCACACATGCGTCTAACTTAGGAACTTATAGTGAAGCTGGAATACTACCTCTTGAAGAGTTAAGAAAAGCATCTGCCTCAAAATTTACTTTAAAGAGTCTTACCTTGAATAATTTCTGTACAAACGAGGTATCTTTAAAATCTGAAGTAGATTTTGCTAAACGAGCGCGAGAAATCCAATCATTAAAAACTATGAAGTCTTATATTTCCAATCAAAACATAGACTCTGAGATCACTAACATTGCTTCTAAACATCCTTTCACCAATTCCCAGGTGGATGCAAAAAAGTCTCTTTTGATATCAGTTCCAGTGAAATATCAAAAAGAGATCCCCTATATATTTAAAGAATTTGTCAATATTCATCTGGATGAAAATTACAGAAATTACATGAAGATTTTCACTGATGGCTCAATTTTAGACGATAATGTAACAGGTGCTGCTTTTATTATTTCAGATTTGAATGTAGAGAAACTCTATAATCTTGGTAAAACATCTTTCCATATTTAGTGCAGAGCTCATTGCCATTTTGATGTCTTTGGAATTTATGTTACATTTCCCCCTAAATTCTTGTCGAATTCTTGTGTGTACCAATAGCAGATCGGTTCTGGGTGCCCTCCAGTCCCCAAATTCAAAAATTCGACTTGAGATTATATTAGAAATTAACCATGTCATTCACCATTTATCACTAAAGGGATCACTGTTACGTTTTACTGGGTACCAACTCACATTGGAATTGTATCAAATGAAAAGGTTGATCACGCAGCAAAAAGAGCAGCTAGAAATATGGAAAGCACAACTTCACTTAATATACATTTAGATCTTTCAGAATGCTATTCTTAAATTAACAAACAGACTGAGAAAAGCTTCCAACAGTCCCTAAAGAACTCGGAATCTCAGTACTAGCATACCTGTATTGCATACAGTTCTGGAACACAGAATAAAACAGTAAAAACTTATCTAACTCATATACCTAGAGATGTAAGAAGCTTAATCCACAGATTACGTTTAAATTCACTGAAGACAAAAGTCAGTAGAAATGTTGGACGTATGTGTGGAAACGCACTAAGTGTTTCACGTTTGTTAATTCATTGCCCCAAAACAAAGAACTTGATTATCATGGCTGGTGGTAATACTTCCGATAGATCGACGTCATCACTCTCTAAAATGTTGAATGATTATTCGTTTCTCAGATTAGTTAGTCAAAGTTTCTTACAGAGTCCAGTTAGCATTTTTCTTCAATTGGTTTTATCTAGGGTTTTTTTTTTTTTGGAACACGTAGTAGTATTCGAAGTTCTACACGCTTTTCCCCTATCCCTCCACCATTCTTTTCATAAGCACACATTCGCATACCACACACACCATTAACACATCGTCTGATATCACTTTTAGTGGGAAGACGTTAAATTGAGGAACATCACACACACACACACACACACACACACACACACCACGCACGCACGCACGCACGCACGCACGCACGCAGCACACACACACACCTGTGCCCACAGAGAGAGAAAAAAAAACAGATAGACGGACTGGTTGACACACACACAAACAGAGAGAGAGAGAGAGAGAGAGGAGAGAGAGAGAGAGAGAGAGAGAGAGAGAGAGAGAGAGAGAGATGACTTGAGTGATGAATATGTTTTAACATCAGGGACAGTACAGAAGGTTCCGTACTTTTAAAGCTTTCACTGTTATTGATGTGATAATTTCAATCTCGCCATCTGCATCAGTTTAGTCTTACCCTGAAAGTTTCCAGAAACTCGTTAATTCCTTCCACGCCTTGATTCATCTAAATCCAAGCACATGCATTTACAGCGAATGCTTGGGCTCAGTTTTTCTTATCATGCAAAACCAAATCAAAAACTATTCTACAGGCTTTAAAGGATAGTCTACATCCGTCCATTCTAGTCAGTTTTAGCCAAAACCTGTCACACTTTACAGTTGAGTTTATGTAGATAAGATATCTAATGTGTGTCCTTCCGGCATGTTGCTAGGTGTTCACATTTCTACGTAAACATCTTTGCCAAAAATGTGTGGAGAAATGTCGGAAAGCCTACTGTTCAAATCGCCTGTTAAATTCACATGCACATCCTCAAACTCGACTAGATAATCAAGAAACATTCTTCAAGTTCACTAATACCATTTTCAAACATTAAATAAGGATAGTGATGCGAGCCCTCTGGTGGAATATAGTACATACATAGAAAACATCTTTAACAAACCAAAAAGACTCTTTTTAATCAAAGCTAAAAGAGCATTTGGGGCAGTCTATCTTAATTTCATGGACTAAGTTCAGTTGTAAGGAGACATACAACTCCACCAGAATGTCTTCTATGTTTTGTAAACTTAACTGCTGGTTTACAGAAAACAGTATAACCGGAAACACTAACCGTTTGGAGGTCTTCTATAAAGTTTCGACAAAACATATGAAATCAAATTTTGAAAAAAGGAGGGGAGTAAAGTCCTTATCACTGAATTTAGACAAGAGTCCATTTACATTCCAGTGCAAAGAAAGAAACACCTCAATTTCATCTTTACAACCATCACTATATATCATACTTATTTCGCCCCCACCCCATCCTTTGTGCCCACTATTTACAACGTCAATCAGTCCATAACACAGTTTTTGCACACCACTGTGCTCACGCTCGCTCTTTTTGGTGTTTTGCACGGCTAGCACGTGCAGATTTGTAAAATGTCACAGGCATCAAGTTGGACCGACCTCCCTATATCGTGACTCTCTGATAGCGCATCCCTCTCGCAGACAAAACTGTTTCTCCTCAGTAGGGAAGTACTCGTAGACCTTTGTCGCTTACTTGCTCTCAATCCTGGCCTTTTTCATATGGGAGAATAATTGTTTTCTTTCGTCTCCTACGCGTAAAGAGAAGTTCTTCCCAACGAATACATCACCACCTACAGTTTATGTTTGGCCTTGTGATATTTTCTCTCTATCCTTGAAGAATGTGCAGCAGACAATGACAGGTGAAATGGACTGGTCGTTCAAGCCATGCACCCCCTCGAACTGAACATCACTAGTTAGCTCTAGTTCGTTCACTAACAGGTCGCCGACGATGCCTTCACATAATCGTGCGTCTCTTTGGCTTACAAGAAAGACCACAGAATGTTAAGTTGTTTCGCTTGGAGCGTCCTTCTAGGTCATCAGCTTTGCATGCTGTGTCCTGCAGCTTCTTTCAGGACTGAACCTCTTCCTGTAGGTATGCAAAGCCATCACGAATGTGCTCAATGTTCTTCTTTGATACAGTCAATTTTACTGTTTAGATCCTGAAGCATGGACACCACATCCACGAGGGAGAGTAATTCAGGAGGCTGGATTTGATAATGACATACAGGTCAAGGAACTTGCTGGTCTCATTCTGACTCTCCGACTGTCAGTGTTCAAGCAGGTCTGGCGATAGCTTTTTCTCACATGGCCCTGGATTTTGTTCACATCGCCACATTGGAGTAGTAAACCATCCCAGAACAAAAGCGTGAGGCAGCCTAGCATTACACCGACTGCCACTGATTTCCGTGTCAATGTCCTCAGGCGCATGGCAACACTATTTTCCGCTCTCTTGCCATATAAGATAGAAAAAAAATGACAGAAAGCACCCACATCTTGTCCTAAATCTATGTTGCAATAAAGGTATGATACTTCAACAAGCTACTTACTTCCTATGCCCACAGTCAAAACACCCTCCAGATCCAGACAATAAACAAAACACACAGAGCTAATCAATGTATGTGTCGCTCAAACTAAATTCTGTTCGCACACCCCAACAGAATGAGCAAGAGACAGGGAGAGAGAGAGAGGCGGGAAAAAGACAATGTAAGACGATATAAACTGACCAGTAAACACAATCTCCATCACAGGGATGGCGTAAAGAAAGCCGGCAAAGAGGCACAACATCAGCTGGATGGTCTGGTACCTGCCTCTTCTTCCCAGTGCTTCCAAGATGAGGTCCACATCTAAACCACTCTTTTCACCACAGTGCGATATGTCCTGAATTGACGTCATGTCACGTGGGTTTTTGGAATCATCTTTGCAGTAATGATTTGTCTGTTCGTAATGACTGTCTTTGTTGTCTCTGTTGTAATGACAACTATATCTTTGTAATGACAACTATTCTTTGTTATGATGATGACATGTGTTGTGCTTTCGATCTGTCTGTTGTGTTTGTCGTGATCAACCTGTGTTATCGTTGTTGTGATGACGACTTGCCTTTTTAATCTTTGAAAAGACAGCCTATCTTTGTTGTCTCTGTTTTTAAGACAACTTATCTATGTCATCTTTGTTGTGATGACAACCTGTCTTTGTCGTGTCTGGTGTGATTACAACTATTTTTGTCATGTCTGTTGTGATGACAACTGGCCTTTGTTGTGTCTCTTGTGATAACAACCGCCTTTGTCGTGTCTGTTGTGGTGACAACCGTCTGCTCGTGTCTGTTGTGATGACAACTGCCTGTGTCGTGTCTGTTGTAATGATGACTGTCTTTGTTGTGTCTGTTGTGATGATAACTGTCTTCGTCGCGTCTGTTGTGATGAAAACGATCTTGGTCTAGTCTGTTGTGATGACGATCTTTTTTGTTGCCTCTGTAGCAACGAAGGCTTCTCAGCAGGACGACTCCATGATGTAGCGTTTAAAACCAGCAGGGAGTCTCTAAAACACACACACACACACACACACACACACACACAGAGAGAGAGAGAGAGAGAGAGAGAGAGAGAGAGAGAGAGTCTAAATTAATAGAAGAGGACAGGTCAGATATATTGAAGGTAGAAGTATACAGACGGTAATTAACTAAGCTGGATAGTTTCTTGCTGTAGACCACTCAAACAGTCTTTGACTCCATGTTACACAGTTTTGTGTTAAACGCTATCAATTTTCATTGGATCTAAACACCACTTTATGAAATAGTACAGCTCTTAGTAACACTTTTAGCAGCGTAAATCATGGCTGATGGATATCCAAGGTAATTCCTGAAACACATGGCATAACAACAAAATCGTTTCTGCTCTTTTTTATTTCGTAGTCTTTGCTTGCAAATAGAATTGGGAATCACAACATACATTGCATACACTTACCAAATCACAACCAACATACCATGTACTAAAAATAAAACAACTTGCTGATGAAACAATACTCTTTCTCCGAAAAAGAGACATAATGTGTACTTCTTCTAGTGTCGAAACATTTTAAGAATGAAAATAAAAATAAAACAATGAAATTAGGTAAACTGAATTACGATTCCTTTTGATCTCATAGACAAATTTATATCTTTGGAATGTTCTTTTAAAACGATGTCAAAGCTCAGTGCATTGACCAAAAATTAGACTAATCAAAACGATAAGTTTATCACACTGAAAACACCAGTGACCATGGCTAACACTAAAATATTGACTGTTAGCTGTTTGTAATATGTAAGTTTGTATGTGTAATGCAATCTTTTGAATTGCAAGAAAAATGTATCATTGTAATAGGTCGGTTTGTATCTGTAATACAATTTTTTGCATGGCAAGACAAAAATTATCATTGTAACAGCTCGGTTTGTATCTGTAATGCAATCTTTTGCATTGCAAGAAAAAAAAAATCAAAGAAATGAATATAACTTTACACAAATTTACTTGAGATAGAAAGTATTCTGAAAGTCTTTTGAAAAGGTGAAGAGAAGGATCATGAACAGGAGTCTTGAAGAGGGTGGACTGAAATTATAAAACGTAAACAAATAGTGAGAATGTTTCATCTACTGTGCATAGTTGGATCTCTACAAGTGTAGAGTTTCCGAAATCGTTCTGTTCAAAAATAGCAAATGGTACTAATATTTTTAACATAAGCTGCAGACCCGTGAAATTGGAATCCCTTACTATATGACTAGTGATTTTTTTCGTTTATGAATCTCTTTACGTACCAGGCAAATAAAACTTTGGACGAAATGGTGAAAATATATGAACAAATTTCAAAGCCAACCACCACGGAACAAAACAACGTATAAAGTATACAGATCAGGTTCGTGATTTTCAAACATGGACATGTAATTGAATTGGAAGAATTAAGGCCTTGAAGGATAAAATACTAATAAAACATTAACATATCTACATCGTTGACAGTTAAAGAAGTACAACATGAATTAAAACATTGTCCAGGCAATATATGAATATGACACAGTGACCAGTAATGTCCCATAGTCAGCAAAATACCAGACAATGTTTCAATTTACGTACAGAACGTGAAGCGAGTAGATACTGTACCAGGCTGATGAACAGCCGCCTGGCCTAGATGAAAATCGTTCTGTTTAGTTTTCTGGTGCCCTGGCGCTGAGCCTGTTCGTGACCTTCACCGCTTTGATAAGCGCTGGGGTGGAAATAAATTTCAATGTGTGTGTGTGTGTGTGTGTGTGTGTGTGTGTGTGTTATCTATCTGTTTATATACCGCTGTTGTTGGTGTGTGGCTTTCTGTCAATATGTGTGTCTGCGTGTGTGTGTGGTGTGTGTGTGTGGTGTGTGTGGTGTGTGTGTGTGTGTGTGTGTGTGTGTGTGTGTGTGTGTTGTTGTTGTTCTTCTTCTTCTTCGATTTAACGTCTTTTCACTTTAAAGTGATATTAGACAGGAAGTGTGTATGTGTATGAGTGTGTAGTATGCATGCGTGCTTGCGTGTGTGTGTGTGTGTGTGTGTGTGCATGTGTGTGTGTGTGTGTGTGGTGTGCGCGCGCATGTGTGTGTGTGCGCTTGTGTGTGCGTGCCTGTGTGTGTGTTAAATATTGGTGGAAATACTACATAAGAACAATCCTTAGCAAAAATCAACATTAACAAATCAAACTGCAACAGTCAAAACAAAACAGTCTAAAATACGCAGAAATCATAAAAACGAGCCGACTGGACTTATCATTAAGTTCTGAACAAAGTTCAAAAGAAATACAGGCTCCTGGAAAATGCATTTAGATTCATCTTTTCTGAATTTTGATAGAGCTGATTCAAAATAAGGACAAAAGTACAAAATATGTGTTGTTGTACAACTATCAACAGCCCTGCATACACATTGGACGTTTTTTATGAACTTGGTTTTGAAAGCGTTTAACCTAAGTCTGTAAAACAGTGAAACAATTTTTTGGCGGTGTTTTGGGTGTTTATTGACATTTTTTTGATAAAATGTATAATTTATTAATGAATTCTGTTTTGAAAAATTTTGTGATCGAGCGTTTAAACAACACTTCATTGAAGAATTAGGCTTATGTACTTTGGGAAGCATGTAGTCTTTATATATCTTTTCACAATTTTCAAAAGAAGCTTTTTGTAATAAAGAGTAACCCTCTTGTAAACTTAAAAAAAATGGGAATATCCTTGGATTTAAAAGATTTTTTTGCACCTGCCCGAGCTGTACGATCAGCCCATTCATTTCCAGATATTGAACAATGAGATGGGATCCAACAAAAATCAACTGCGATACCCCTTGATATAAGAACATGAACAAGTATTTTAATTTCTGTGATGACTTCAGCCCGGTTTTTCGGATTTGTTGATTCTAAAGCTTGGAGAACTGATTTAGAGTCTACACAAAAGAGTGCACCATAGAAATTGAATGGTGTATCAATGACATACTGAATAGCCATTAAAATTGCTAATAATTCAGCTGTGAAAATGGAGAATTCCTTACCAAGGTAAAAAGATTTCTCAATTTTTAAAGTGGGGATGACAAAACCACAGCCTGCCTGATTATCTAATAAAGAACTATCAGTGAAGATTTTTAGATGATTGGGATAATTTCACGAGGTTGATGAAAGTAGATGCCTTTTCTTTTGGATCAGATGTGTCTTTGAGATCATTTACCCCAACATGAAGCACAAACACGTCTGCATTGTCGATAGAGTCAGACAGTAAAACCCTCTTGCATTGATCAATGGTGGTCGTTTTCTTTTTCTTGATATACAGTTCATAAGCTGCACCCAGTCTTTGAGCGGATATACTGTTTAGCACCGAGTCGTGCAATACAACAACTTCGGGTAAATCTATGGAACCTCTAGATTGCAATGAATGTGAAGAAAGTTCGTGTTTTTGCTGGTGATCTTTATTTCTTTGTTTGCTTGTAGCATGTAAGGGTTCATTTTGTCTTTTTCTGAATGTTCTTTTCCCTCATCCATCCCCCTAGCGTCATTTTTATTCGCGTCATCGTTTTTAACGTCATCAGATGCCGTAGAACCCGTCATTACAGACCTTTTAGCTTTGTGTTTGACAATGTCCGAGTATGTCGGCCTCCCACCGTTGCTCATCCGTGACATGGTCCCGAGACGAGTGGCACCTGCCGCGCCCGCAGCAGATACCACATGCTGGGCCCCGACAACGCCTGCTGCAAACCCCGTCGCCGCAGTCTGACCACCTCACGCAGCTCGTTGATTTGGCTCGAGATCGCGCTTTTCAGATCCAAAATCGACGCATTCACCTCATTCATCAGACTCTCCCTCGTTTTTATAAGTTCTGTCTGAGAAGTTGTGTTTAATTTTGTTGTTGTATTGTAGTCTTTCATAAGGTCCCTTTTCGTCTGGTTGCCAACAGTGGAATAAACACCAAAAGTAGGTCTATCCCGTTGATCAGACTCACCTCTTTCCTGCTGAATTTCCTTCATCAGTTCAGGACTCATTAAACCCGATGCACAATTTTCGCACATAAACTTTCGTTTAGTTTTCAAAAATACGCATAGCAAGTAGCTTGGAGTCCAGTGTGTGACCAGGGAATTAGATCTAAACATTCCATACATTTCAAGGTGCGGCCCGTTGGTGGAGTTTTGCCATGGCTTGCGTTCATTCGATGCACTCTATCAAACTGGACTGTATCTGTGAATTCTAATTTGTTGATTACTATGTGACTTACCAATTACCCACAGTTTTGCCAGGTTATTTTTTTCAATCCTATTACCGAAATGGAATTTTCGAGGCTACCAGCATATTTTCAATATGGAAACGTTTGAGGAATTTACAAAATTCTTTGAAAAATTTTGACTTTTGCAGTGATTCGAGGTGTTTTCTTGATAAACTTTAAATGATTCTGAAAATTTTAATCTTAAAAAAAAACTGCTTTTTGTGATTTTTAAAAAAAGGGATCAAGGAAACAACATGAATTGTTTACTTTGCTTGGGGCAAGGGGGATAGGATTTAACGTTCATAAAAATAATAGAGCAAACATTAATTTATCCCAGCGGTTTTCAAAAGGGGTGCTACCTTTTCATGACACTTTTGTTTGCAGTAAAATAAGTCTTTAAAAAAAGGGGGGGAAAAGGTCCGTTTTTGTTAAAAAAGACTTTGTTTTGTCAACAGAATTTTTTTTAATTTTTCAGTGATAATGCAAGAAACGTGCAAGAAACTGCAGCGCCCAGCACAGCACCACACCGCACCGCCCACCCGTCACCCCCTCACCGTCCCATGCCTAGAAGACTTATTTGGGGATGTCAGGGTAGATCCCTCGTCGTAGGACAACATCTTTCGCTGCCGTAGCACACGAGCCACTGTCTGTGTTCGGGTCCATTCCCGATGTATTTACCCCGGGATTTCCTCTGTCCCCCTGGCGTGTTCATTTATTCCCCATGTTATTCACCC
This sequence comes from Conus ventricosus, assembly GCA_018398815.1. Lineage (NCBI taxonomy): Eukaryota > Metazoa > Mollusca > Gastropoda > Neogastropoda > Conidae > Conus > Conus ventricosus. The sequence goes on along the minus strand of CM031608.1, from coordinate 44,445,608 downwards.
GGATTTCCTCTTCTCCCTCTTGCGGTTTCATCTATTCCCCGATGTTTTTCAGCCAGATTTCCTCTTCCCTCCCCTGTGCGTGTCAGTCTTTTCCCCCCCCGTGTTATTCAGCCCGGATTTCCCTCTTCTCCCTCTTCTTGTTCATCTTTTCCCCCGATTTTATTCAGCCCGGTTTTCCCTTTTCCCCCTGTCTGTTTCATCTTTTCCCCGAGTTTTTCACCCGGTTTTCCCCGGTCTCCCTCTGGCTGTGTTCTCTATTCCCCCGATTTTTTCAGCCCGGTTTTCCTCTGTCCCCCTCTGTGCTTTTTTTAACCCCCTATTCCCCGAGGGTATTCACCCGGATTTCCTCTGTCTCCCCTGTGCTGTGTTCAGTCTTTCCCCATTTTATTCAGCCCGGATTTCAGGGTTCTGTCCTTTCCCCTGATGTTTATTTAGCCCGATTTCCTCGTCTCCCCTGTGCATGCCTGCCCCTTTCCCCCTATGTTATTTAGCCCGGATTTCCTCTTCTCCCTCGTGCGTGCCTGCCCATTCCCTGTGTTATTTAGCCCGGTTTTCCTCTGTCTCATCTGTGCGTGCTCTGTCCATTCCCTGATTTATTTACCCCGGGTTTTTCCTCTGTCTCACTCGTGCAGTGCCTCCCATTCCCGATTTTTTTAACCCCGGGTTTTTCCTCGTCTCCCTCTGTGTGTGCTCTGCCCTTCCCTGTGTTATTTACCCCGGGATTCCTCTGTTCCCTCTTGCTGTGCTCTGCCATTTCCCTGATTTTTTACCCGGGGGTTTTCCTCTGTCCCCCTCTGTGCAGGCCGTCCTTTCCCTGATGTTTTTTACCCCGGTTTTCCTCTTCTCCCTCTTGCTGTCTCTGCCCATTCCCGTTTTTATTTGCCCCGAATTTCCTCTGTCCCCTCTGTGCAGTGCCTGTCCATTCCCGGGTTATTTAGCCCGGATGTCCTCTGTCCCCCCTTTGCAGTGCCGCCCATTCCCTGATTTAGTACCCGGATTTCCTCTGTCCCCCTGGCAGTGCTCTGTCCTTTCCCTGTTTTTTTTTTTAGCCGGATTTCCTCATCTCCCTCCTGTGCTGTTTTCTATTCATTTCATGACGTTGTTCGCCGGGATTTCATGCGTTTCTTTCTACCCTATTTATCGTCAGGTGTGCTATCCTTCTCTGTGCTGCCTTCAATTCTACATGACGTTATTCACATGTCTTTCCCTGTTTTTCTCTGTGCTGGTTTTGTCCTTTCCCTTACGTTTTTAATCAAGATTTCCTGTTTCCACCTTCCGATGTTTTTCCAGGATTTCCTCTATCTGCGCTTGCGGGTTTCTTTTTCATTCCCCCCCATGTTTTTTAGCGGGATTCCTCAGTCTCCCTATGATATTTTTCTGTCATTCTTTAATGTTATTCTTTCAGGATTTTCCTCTGTCCCCCTCTCTGCTTTTCTGTTCTTTCCCGAATGTTATTTAGTCAGATTTCCTCTGCCCCCCTTAGTGCGCTTGCTTTTTCAATGCACTGGAAAATGGTTTGGGGCGGGAAATCATGGAGCAAGGCTTGGCCCTTCCAACAATTTTTTTGTTCTGAATGTTTTCAATGAATTTGCTTTGCTTGCCAGCATACACTTGACTTAACTGCCTTTCTCCCAGTAACGGCGCTAATTTAGAAAACGGCAGGAGGATTTTTGGGGTTTGTTTGTCTTTAACAACCTGATGTGCTGTACGCCACTGTTAAAAGACACGAAACCCTTTTCAACTGACCGCGATACGAGGCAACGAAAGATCTTATGATGAAAAGATGATGATGTTCAGGAGATATAGCACAGACCTAGGCATCTGGACTTTTGGGCCCTTGCTAATTTTTTATATGAGTCTCTGCGAACATTTCAAAACTTTTTGCATAATTTTTTAATTTATTTGACATTTTTTGGGGGGTGAATCGAAATCCGTTTTATTATTATCATAAAGGCACGCTCACCTCCCCCGTTCCCTCTTGTAACCTAGGCACTGAACATGTATCACTCAACCCAAAAGCCTCCATTGACAAATGACGAAATTCTTTTTCAGTAACATGAAGGTGGGATTATCGCACAGAATCCCCCCGGGAAAAAATTTTGTACTTGGTGACATTTGTTCCCCAGAACCGCAAAATCGAAGCGAAAGTAAACTGGGGACAGTTTTTAAAAACCGTGGGATAATTTTATAGCAACACCTGCACTTTTAAATAATGAACGCTGCACCGCAGTTGTTTCCACCTCACAGCTCTGGGGTTGTGGTAGATTGTGGCAAACCTCGGGTTTTCTTCATTCCGTTTGTTTTCCTGCCCACGTCGTCTGTGTCTGCCCTGTCCCCCCGGCCTTTCTTTTCCTCACCCTGGGCATGACTCTGCCCACTATGTCGCTCTTTTCTCGCCACGATAGAGGGTTTGGGTTTTCCCCTGTGGTTCCTACCATGCATACCTTTCACATGCAGCTCTGCTATCACAGCGAAGATTCGCGGCGTGGAAAGTCTGCGGTTCCACCGAGGGCAAAGTTCATGTAACACTTGCAGTTCCTTTTGCCTTATGTCCTTTTAAATTTTTTCCCCCCCAGATTTTTGTGTGTTTTTTTTCTTTGAACATATTTTAATTCATGAAACCTTCCCACTCGTCTGTTCATCAGAAAACCCTTAAAACCTTTCTACTTTGTTGAAAGCATTCTTCCCCTTCTCTCTGCACCTACCAAAGCCTCGTACCCTTCGCTCTTCTTCAAAAAACTTTTGAAAATCCCTAAGCGTTCTCTGAAATCTGTTGGCGAAAGAGCCTTCAGTTTTTAGAGCACCTTCTTTTGGAACTCCCCCCCTGAAGACCTTGTTACACCTACTCTTTCTTTTTTTAAATCTCAGCTCAAAACTTACCTCTTTAAAAAAAACCTATTTTTCCCTCTGTAAAACTAGATCTCTCCTAAATTTTCCCCCACAACTAGTTTGGTGAGGCATTTTGCAGTAGGCGTCTGCAATTGTGTATTTTCTTTTTGCTGTGTGCTGAATATTGTATGGGTAATGCAAATGGTGGATGTAACGCATTGAGTTGTACAACAGAAATGCCTATAAAAGTATTAACATTATTATTATTATTATTATTTTATTTTTATTATTATTTTTAAACAAATCTTGATTTTTCACAATAGGTGCTTTTTTCCCCCATTCTCCTGAAAACCCCATTTTAAGCCTTGGGCAAGAGTAGCAAAAAAGCAAACCCAAAAAAGTGATAGCTTTATCAACAAATGATTTATTTTCAGGGGCCCTTTTTGCCATAAAACATACCTTTCAATCTTTATTCCCTTTGTATCACAACAAGAAATCAAAACTGGGGAAACACTCATCGACACCGATCAGTAGCCGACCAAAACGACCTTTGCAGTGCCATACAAGAGCTATTGAGATGGTTCCATACTTTTGTGGGGGTTCGTCAGGCTGCCTCTCACTTCCAAACACTTACAAAACTTTCTACCTAACCTTAGAAACGAATGGCCCTGAGGTCTCTATTTCAGGTACAATTACTTTGCCAGGCATTAAGCCTGACTGTCATAAAATTTTGCTCCAGTAAAACCAAACAGCGACGACCCTGTTTCCCTTTTGGGAGGGGGTTTTTGAAAAAATTGCTCCCGGATCTTTGAAATATTAAAAACCTAATAAATGAACGTGCATGGGGGGGGCACAGAGAGAGAGAGAGAAAAAAAAAATGAGGGGGGGGGGGGGAGGAGAACGCGCGCATCCATTGATTTACACAGGGAGGGGTGTATATTCTTTTTTTTTTTAAATAAAATTTATATAATATAATATATGCTGAATGGGTGGGTGGGGGGTGGGGGTGTTGAAGATGGAGAAACTGGGAACATGAAATTAAGAAAATATATTACGGATATGAAAACTCTTCACTAGCTGTGTCTCTATTTGACGCCAAGCGCGCAGACACAACCAACCGTGTCTCCCTGATGAGTTCCGATCCAGCGGACGAAAGGCCTCGGAGCAGGCAATACAAATATACCTGCCTTCAAAAGGGATTACGATGGTTCCCTTATGCAGCTAGTGAAGTGTTTTCATATCTGTAATGCATTTTCTTAATTTCATGTTCCCATTTCTCCATCTTCAACACACACACACACACACCCCTCCTTAAGTCCAAATCTTTGACAAGACATTACTATGAAGACAGTTGAGTTGTTGGCCTGCGCTTGTTTTTCCCCCACTATTAGATTGTTCGTCTATGTATTTGTCTGACTTTATTCAAGTTTAAAAGGCTGTGCCAGTCTTGAATAAAAGTTACTCTGTGTTAGGTTTTCTTATGGAGCAAAAGTTACCCCACTTGTTTACTGTTTTTTTTTTCAAGATAGACATTTTGTTCGTTGTTTTTTTTTCCAGATCACTTCTGGAGTATCATACACAAGAAGATAAAATTCTAGCACTTCATCTAAAATGGGACTAGCATAAGACTACGATTTTTAAATTTTGCATTATGTGTTTTACTGTCAAGAAAAGAGAAAAAAAATGAGAGAGAGAGAGAGAGAGAGAGAGAGAGAGAGAGAGAGAGAGAGAGAGAGAGAGAGAGAGAGAGAGAGAGAGAGTTACAGTTTAAGTTAAACAAAGTGAAAGGATTATTTTTTTACTTTTTTAAAGTCATTTTTGATATTTTACATATATTCAAATAGAAAAGGGTTATTTTCACCATGCTATTAATACATACATCCAAATCAAATAGAAAGGAATTCATTTCAATAAAAGAAGGTGTAAAAGAAAAAAAAACACCTGAAAGAACAAAACCAAAATTAAAATACACTGATGCAACAACAACTACTACACTTCGTTCCAATTCTTTCTTTGACATTGTTTACCCTCTCCCTTCTTTTTTTTGGTCATGTTCCTATACTCACTATTTGTCACATAATTTCTTACATTTATTATATATAATTTTAATTATATATCATTTTAATAATATTTTTAACATATATATATATATATATATACATAAATATATATACCCACACCCATAAACACATACATACATATATATATACACACACACATACACACACACACACACACACACACACACACAATATATATATATATATATATATATATATATATATATATAGATAGATAGATAGATAGATATGTATATATATATATATATATATATATATATATATATATATATATATATATATATATACATAAAACATACATAAATACATACATATACACACATATACACATATATCTACATACAGACATACACAAACATACATATACACACATTTATACACTCACACTCACACACACACACACACACACACACACACACACACACACACACACACACTCATACATATATACATATATATATATATATTTTTTCATATATCCACATACCTATACATATGTATATATACAGACACACACACTTGCATATGCACACTCATATGTGTATGCATACATACACACATATTTTATATACATGTTTCAGTTTACTTCTATACTAATAAGGTGTTTATAAAAGTGCCAGTTAACATGACAATTTCTTGATTGAAGCATTGTGTAAGCTATGTATTTTTCGGTTTCATACCGCTTTTTCAGAATTATTTTGAATGTGTTGTATTGAGGCACCTGGTCGTTCATTTTACATGTGTCAATATAAAATTTTGCAAGAAGAAGAATCAAGTCGAATACACTGTCTGATTTAAAACTATTGTTGTTACCAAAGATAACCACTTGTTCACTTACAGAAAAAGATGTGGTGTGTAGACATTTTTCTTTGACAGCGTTTTCAAAGTCTTTCCAAAAGTAATTGACATATTCACACCTCCAAAGCATGTGCTCTATACTCTCTTGTCTTACTCGACAGAAATTGCATCTGTCATCAGGTTTTACTCCCATAGATGAAAGAATACATTCGTTGCTATAATTTTATGTATAATTCGGATCTAGAACCATTTTAATTTATTTCTTGAATCTTTTTAATTTTTCTGAAAGTTGCCTTCCAATTAATATTAGTTTCCAACTTTTCATTTCACTTCTGAGTGCATTTTGGTATTGTTTTATCATCTAGTAAATTACTATAATATAACTGAGTTCCTTTTTTAACAGAATGAATAAGGTGTAGTGCTCTTGAAAGAGGAGCCTTGTTACAATACCAACACAATGTTTAAAGTATTAATATTTTTTTGTATTCTCAAAATGATAGCTCTATAGCTCAAAACGTTGGTTCTTATATTATACTTATCAGTGAATTCCGCAAACGACATAAAGTTCCCATTATTTTTGCACACATCTGCAACATAAAGCACATTGTTATCTATCCACTCACATCTCCTTAAAGAAATATTCTCTAAATTGATTTCATACTTGAAGAAAAGTGGCTCTGCCATAGTTTCCGATACATTCTAAGGTTTAGATTTATTGCAGAGCATTCTGTATGCTTGAAATGTGTCTGTCCAAAAAAGGTTTTGTTGTTTTCCAGTTAACAAAAAGTTTGGTCCATATTTATAAACATCTTTAATATTTGGATGTAACACGAGCAAAACTAATTTCCACTTATGATTTGTTTTTTCAAGTTTTCTTATCCAGCTTAATTTCAGCACGTGCATGAAACACTTAACATCAGTAAATCCTATGCCCCCTTCTTCTACCCTTTTTTCGTGCAGTCTTTCTGTTGATTCTATCTTGTTTATTATTCCAGACAAATTTCAAACACAGTGTTTGAAGAGCTTGGATAAAGTTATCTGGTGGATTAGGTAAAAGTGTCCACAGGTATACTATCTTTGATAGAATTAGAGATTTTAGAACTGCTATTCTTCCTATTGGTGTCAGAATTCTTTTTACCCATATTTTATACAGTTGTTTAATTTCTTCGAATTTTTCTGAATAGTTCATTTCCTCACAACCAGTTATGTCTGCGTTTAATCATATTCCGAGTATTTTGAATTTAAGTGGATTCCAATCCAACTTGAGATTAGGCATATATCTTTTCTTAGAATTCCTTCTTTTCCTAGCCATTTGCGGATGACGTTTTGCTGTTCAATATTTAGACCGGAAATGCTACCAAACGTCTCTAAAGTTTTAATTGTTTTCCTCAAATGATGTTTGGTCACCATTTTGTAACAACTGAGTATCATCTGCGAATTGTGCAAGTTTATGTTCTGTTTGGTTTACTACAATTCCTTTAATATCATTATTTTGCCTTACCATGGTGGCTAATATATCTACACGTAAAATGAATAAATAAGGGGAAACCGGGTCACCTTGTCTGCATCCTCTTTTAATTTCAAACCAAGTGGATTCTTGCCCATTTACTATTACAGTAGCCTTACTATTTTTATAAAAAGTTTCAATTCAGTTGCACATTGAATTACCAAAACCAAAGGCTTTTACTGCTTTTAACATAAAAGTCCTGTTTAGAGTATCAAAGGCTTTTTCGAAATCTACACATAATAGTAATCCTTGTAAATTGTTTTTGTTTAAGTAAAACATTATATCATATATCAACCTAATATTGTCTCCTATAAATCTTCCTGGGATAACACCTGTCTGATCTTCATTAACTAGACTTGGGAGAACTGATTTAGTTCTGGAGGCTATGTATGATGAACCTATCTTGTAAACTACATTCAAAAGTGTGATTGGTCGCCAGTTTTTAATAAATTCTTTTGGTTTGTCAGGCTTAGGGATACAAATTATACCTTCTTTTTGTGTAACTGACAATTCTTTCCTTTCTAACCCTTCGTTTAAAGATCTAACTACGAATACCCCAATTTGACTCCAAAAGAATTTAAAGAATTCACAGGTGAAACCGTCAGTCCCAGGGCTTTTCTTATTTTTCTATGCTTGAGCGCTGTTGTTGCCTCCGTTAAGGTTATATTTCCTTCTAAAGCCGTTGAGCTCTCCTCCGAGAGTGTTGGAAGATCTTGAACTATTTCATGTATGTCACATCCCTGTACGCTTTTCCTTTTATATGAACATTTATAGAAGTTATTGACTTCACAAATAATATCTTGATTGTGTGTTAGAGTCGCTCCATAATTATCTTGTAGCTTATTCATTTGCTTACTAACATAATTTCTTTTTTCCAGCCCACAGAAGTAATCTGTTATCTTCTCCCCTTGAGAGATCCATCTTGCTCTTGATCTTAACAGAACACCTTCTATTTTCTTTTCTCTTATAGCCTGAAGTCTTTCGTTCATTGTTTTCAGTTTTGTCAAATCCTCTGTGGTCATTGGATTTTGTCTTTCTAAGGTTTGAATATCTATTATAAGTTCTTTTTCCTTTTTCTGCGTTTCTTTCTTTTTAAATGACGAATATCCTTGCCATACTCTAGGGGTCGTACACACACATGTACATCCGCCCAAAGTACACTCCGCATGTACACGCAATCACTCCTCTCACCCAAGGAGCGCCAAATAATAAACACAACACAAGAAAAGTTTGTTTCCCCTCCTTCTATGGGAATACAAATGTCATCAATCAAACTCCAACACTTAAATCATTTCATTTATACCTCCACTCCACGAAGGAGGGAAAAGAACAACTGCTTCCCCTACAATCAAGGATTTCATAAATACAATGGGGATGCATTAGTATCTATCACCAGCAAAAGGGGGACATGTATCACATTATTCGTAAACATCAGGGGCATGCATCAACATCTTTCCTTCGCATCAGGAAGAGACGCATAAAAATAATTTACTATCCAGCCCAAAATACAAAAAGCGTCACTGTCTCTAGGACGGAAGTTCTGGGGTATCCTTCCCCACTCGTGACTTAATCAATTATCACTCTCCTTTAAGGAAATATTGGAACGTCAGTTCCATCCAGCCACGCCTTTAAATATTTCTCATCGAAATGACTGTTTCCACATTCAAAATCCCTCTGCGTGAAAGTAGATACACTGTTTCTTTATAGGAAAATAAATATAGATTTTACTTTCTGGTCACCCTCTTATCCTTGGATTAGGCACACTGGGGACAGCCATCTCCGGGCTGAATAGGGCGTCGCCTTAAACAAACTCTCCTTCCTCTGAGGCTTGTTAAGGAGAAGTGGCCCGCTACCCGACCTGGGCTGGGAACTTGGTCCGGCACCTCTGGGACCACCCCAAGGCCCTAAGTCCGTGGCCCATGTGAGACAGCCAATCTGTCAACACACTCGGAACCACGTACAGTTTCCATAATTACTAAAGTGGAACTCACCTCAACATGAAGATGTGAAATAGTAACCTTTCCCCTATGCATAAGCTTTTATTTTGAATGTTACTTTTCTTTTCCCATTCTTTAATAAAACAATTGTTACAACTTTAACCACGCTTGTTCTTATTATTTTCTTTTCTTTTAAATACAAACGTCTTCCTTACTTTCGCTTATATATTTCACTTCTCCCTAATTAAACATGGATACTTAAATACCTCTGACGCGACGCAGCCTCGCTCTGGCCTCAGTCCAAACAAACCATCAGGCCCTCCGACATCTCCGGCTGGCATGGAGCAAGTGATTATCAAATCCTAAAGGTAAATTCAATAGCGCGCGCAGTGCGCCTAACCAGTACTCACACAGGCCACAGCCAACAGAATAGCGATGTGCATTCACATGACACTTTTCACTTAAAACCACAAGGCTAGCCAACCTGCTGTCTCAAAATCAATAGTTATACACAAAACAGCATGTGCACATTACAATCAACATAACATGTGCACATGACAATCCTATTGTCAGGGATCGGATTTTCATTAGTAATACATCTAAAAACAAATGTGTTATGTTAAATTCTACATTGCTTAAATAGGCTTGGTCAAATTCCATATTGCCATCGTATCTTATTGCATACTCTTTTATAGTCTCTTTAATTGTATGTCTGATCCTAGTGACATATTGGGAATCTTTTAATAAAGAGCAATTAAACTTCCAAAATGTGTTTGGTTTCGCCTGAAGCCCGTTTTTAAACTTTAACACCACCATAGAGTGATCAGTCCTGTAACCAGGGATAATTTCGCAGTCAGCAACATCAGACACTAAATGTTCACTTATGAGATAAAAATCTAGTCTGCTTTGTTGTCTTGGTGTAGCTCTTATACAAGTAAATCGTTTGCTACCAGGATAGAGCTCACGCCAAATGTCGATTACATCTACATCTACCGTCAGTTCTTCCAAGTTTTTCGGTAGCTTTAGGGTTATTAATATGCTTGTAATTATCATAATCGATGTTTGGATTTAACACTAAATTCCAGTCTCCCGCTAGTATAAGATTCTGATTAGGTGTTCTCAGTTCATGTATATGGTCTTCAATTTCTTGATAAATGTCGGGGTAATCTCTGTTCGGCCCATAAACATTGATTATAGGAAATTCCTTGTTCATGAAATTCAGTGAAACAAACATGCAGTTTCCTTCCGTATCTTCATAAACTTTCTTGAATTTGAATTCAAAGTTACTATTAAAAAGGATAGCAACACCCCTAGAATTTGTACTATGAGAGGCAAAATAGCACTGATATCCCCATTCGGCTCTATAGTACCTGTCATGTTAGGATTTAAATGAGTGTCTTGAAGTAGGAATATATTATGACCCTTTCCGCTTAAATAATGAAAAACATCTCTTCTCTTTTTAAGTCTCCTAATCCCTGGCAGTTTACAGAGTAGATAGTAATGGTTTGATCCATTTATGGAAAGAAGAGTGCAGATCGTGAGGTTTACCTTGAAATACATGGTTATGTGTGCATATATGACAACAGTACATCATATGAAGATTCGAAAAAACATCAACACTAATTTGAGAATGTGCATTGTTTAAACAAATAATCACTTTTACAAATACAATCACATAAAAAAAATCAAAAGTACAGTCACATAAACAGGTAAACCTTAACATACAAACCAAAAAGAAAAGGAAATGTGAAATTGTAATCCCTTGGGCTGTGTTCACGCCACCATCCAACGTTACATATAAATCACAGTTTTTAAAGTGTGCCACGAAAACTTGACGATTCCACGTCTCCTTATCCGACTTTTACGGATAGGATGTTAAATAACGTTTAGGAATAAGGAAATTGGAAAGGTGAAGAAAGTTAATGTATGCAGCAAAAGAAAAGATCTGATCTTATAATATTTTGAAAAATATCATACCAAAAAGGACTGAATACAAATGTTTACGAAAATAACTACAGTTTCATCCCGTTCTATATACATCCATATGTCATTTACGTGCGTATAAGAATTACGAAACTGATTCACTCACTCAAAAAATTTCACAATGTTTTCACAAGAAACATATCAGTGCAACCACCCGCTGAGCAGTAATGACATATCAGTCGAGTATAAAAAAAAAAATTTAAAAAAAACAAACAAAACAACGCAACCCACACACATATATATGCAAATTTGCCAAAGTTTTGTTCTGGTACTTCAACAGCAAGTTCATGGAGATGTATTATATACAGTGTAGATTATACATTTTTAGAAGTGGAACACATTTTTTGAACAAGTCCATGAATAATGAATTGTCCTTTACGTTTTTAAGCAGATGATTAAGTAACTCTCTCTCTCTCTCTCTCTCTCTCTCTCTCTCTCTCTCTCTCTCTTCTCTCTCTCTCTCCTCTCTCTCTCTCTCTCTCCCATCCCCCAATCTCTCGCTGGGTTTATACACCCACACGCATGTGCATCCACTCACATACAAACATACACACACTCCCATTTATAAAGGTGTATCTCTCCCCCCTCTCCATCATAGAGGTATGTTTGATCAAGGCATCCTCATAACACAATGATGTCGTGAGTACATCAAATATCAAGCAGAAAGAAAAGCAAACAGCTTATGTCAACATAGCAAAGCTTAACATCTTTATTAATTATTTTCACATAGCTATTTTAATAGAGATTCAAATATGCACCACAAACCCAGCATTGATATTCTCTCATTTTAGCGAACAGAAGGGTTCCCCCCTTTTCCTTTTGTCTCCCCTTCCCCTTCTCTCCCTTCTTTCTCCCTTTCGCCTTCCTTTTCTCCCTTTTTATATTTTTTTTAACAGTATTTAAGCTTTTTTGGTGTTTGCAGAGCATCCGGGTGATGGTGAGAGAAGAGAGTGACTACTATTTAGCTCATATACATCAGCACAGATCCCTTCGTCTTCTTTCGTGTTTTTTTCTTCCCCCTTTTTCCCCCCTTTCCCTTTCTTTTTTTCTTCCCTTTTCCCTTCCTCCCTTTCCCTTTTTTTTCTCCTCCCTTCCTGCCTCCCATTCTCTTACCCTCCCTACCCCTGTCTCTCCTCTTCCTTTTTCAATACCTTTCCCTATGCACAATGTCACGATTAAAAACATAATAGTAATAATAACAGCAAAAAAGAAGACCCATGAAAAGCTAAGGTATTGTGAAAAGGGGTTGGGAAACACACACACACACACACACACACACACACACACACACACACACACACACACACACACACACACACACACACACACCACACACACACACACACACACACACACACACCATGGCGTAAATTACCAATTTCTTTCTCTGTATAACTGAAATCTCTCTCTCTCTCTCTCTCTCTCTCTCTCTCTCTCTCTCTCTCTCTCTCCTCTCTCTCTCAAAACAAACACACACACACACACACACACACACACACACACACACACACACACACACACACACACACACACACACACCAATACGCACGCGTGCGCGCCTCTGACTGGGGTGTCTTGTACCCACTATGGTACCTTGCATCTTCTTCAGATGTCCCGTCATTACAAGAGTTTGACCAATGTTCTATTGATAAGCGAAAGGAGAGCACCATGATCCGGGAAACAAACAGTGGATCGTATACACATTGCACGCTGTTCTTCAGTCATTGCATAAAAAAACACTTGTGAAAATATCTTCACATAAGATTATGAATGAGCAACATATTCAGCGCCGGCGTGAGGGCATGTCCATGTAAACTTTTGACGTTACCTATATTGGCACCTTTAACATATTTTGCACAAAATTGTTGATTTTAGAATCTTCAACTGGAAGCTGCATCTTGTGATTCCATCATTCCTGGCTGGCCATGTGCATGCTGGAGTCAATGTCCCTGTTCTCACAGGCGTCAGAATTGGCGCTTTTTCCTGATGGACATTGTTGGGAGTCGCCGACACCTGGTCTGTATGGAGAAGCAGTCACGACGTCAGAGAAGATTTCTGCCCGTTCCTCCGCACTGACTGCTTGTCTCGCTCGAGGCTGGAAACGCCTCTCTCCCCCTGGCGTCTGCACGTTGAGGGAAGGCCTTGCTGAGGGGGGGGGGGGGGGGGGGGGGGGGGGGGGGGGGGGCGGCCGGACATCCTTCCATGCAGAGCTCCTGTTCCCTTGCTGTCTCCCTCTGCCCCTGCCACCTCCACGTAGCGCTTTGCCAATGAATGTAGACTGGCTCCCTCGTCCCCTACCTGCCCCGGGTCTGTGGTACTGGGCCATCTGCTGCTGCTCAGCTCGCGTCGATGGAGTGTGAGTCAGGATTCTGTCTATGAGACTCAAGTCACCATTCTCGATTTTTATGACTTCCTGATTGTCTAGTCTGCAGTATAAGGTTCCTTCAAATGTCCAGGCTGCCTGAACATCAGCGTGTTTTTTTAGTTCTGCTAACCTTTGTGAGTTCAGTTTCGTTAAATCTTCATTTATGAAGACCTCCAATTTGTTTTTCAGAAGCTTTCTGTTTTTCATCACCAAAACTTTTGCTTTTCTGGCAATAAACTTGACGATGACAGATCTGTTTTGAGACTGTCTGAAGGGGCCAACTCTATGGGCTATACTGATATGGTCCTTAGTGATGGAAGTTAATCCCAGCTGGCCGTGAAGAAAGTTGATGACCACGGTTTCTGTTTCCTCAGCTGTCTCTGTTTTTATCACCTTGTAGATTTATTATTTTTATATTATCTTTCCTGGTGTACTGTTCTAAATTGTTTCTCAACTCCTTCTCTTCTTTCAGTTTCCTCTGCAGTCTCTCTATTTCTTCAGACATGTCTTCAGCATCTTTCTTCAGCGATTCTATTTGCTTTTTAAACATTACATTTTCTTTGCGAATTTCAAAGCAATCACCCAGAATCCTTTCTATTTTCTTATCCATTCTCCTGTAATTTTCCTTGCCGTGAATGGATTATTTTGTTTGGACCCCAGCAATAGAGAAATAGAAATACTGGGGAGCAGGTGAAAATTGGAAATGAAAATGCACGCAATCCGTAAGGCTAAAATTGCTCAGGTTAAATCTATAGTGAAATTCACCGAAGAAGAGGGAAAAAATACAAAATACTTTTTCCATTTTGAAAAAGCGAGGGCAGCCACGAACATTAAGAACAGGCTTAAAAAAACGCCAGCGGAAACACCATTACTCAAAAGAAAAAAAAAAGGAGAGAGTAGGTGAAGTTTTATAGGAACAATTATTCTAGACAACGAGACTTGACGAAAATTTAGCAACAGAATATATTAGAAATTTTCCAGTCCCAGCACTAAGTGAAACTGAAAAAAAGACAAAAAAGAAGATTCAGATGTCGATATTACACATGGCAAATCAGCAATGGTACCAAGACCTAGGAAAATGATTCCGCACTGGTCCTAATGGACTGACTATCACTTTTTGTAAAGTGTTTCAGATTGAAATAAAAGATTCGATCTTTGATCCTTTTAGCTCAGCCTTTCAATAGGGCAGTGTGTCTGACAGCCAACGGCAAGCAACAATGACACAGCTACATGAAGGGAAGAGGCTTTCATGGCATGAACTCAGCAACTGGTGACCTACATCTCTTACCAATACTGATAATAAAATTTCTGGCAAAATGCTTGGTTAGACGTTTATCTGACATCCTCCCAAACCTTATTCATGAAAACCAAGTTGGCTCCAACAGCTTCCTGAATGGTACTCATGGAAACCGAACTGGCTTTGTAAAAGTAAGAATACATGACCAGGGTAATACGTGAACTGTCGACTTTCTCAATAATGAAAGTAGATCAGGAATTCTTGTATTAGTTGACTTCCAACGTTTTTTCTTTCCATTCGATTTCTGAAGAATGTACATATGGTCTTTCAAATAATTTGGTTTCGATGACAATTGTGTAAGATGGGTATAAGAGCTAACTTTCGAGACTGAAAGTAGTGTGAATTATCTGGGTAGGGTTTCCGAAATCTTCCCAAATCTCTCTAGGATTAAACATACTTTCCTTTCTTTCTGGTGATTGCAATTAAAATCGGAAAAGTAAAAAAATATCAAAGAGGTTTACTTACCAATACCCGATTCAGCTGCAACTATGACAACATTCTTAAGAACCTTGATGTGTGCTTATATATAACCCCTTTTTATGTGATGAATAAGGCATGGAAAGGGCATTAGGAATTATTCAGTCTTTTAGGGCATTTTCTAATTTAAGAATAAACACATATGCAAGAACAAAACTAAACTAAAAAAAGCTATGCAATCAGGTTCGAATTAAAA
>CM031608.1:44420250-44424138 GCA_018398815.1 Conus ventricosus | reverse complement strand
TTTTCCCCCCCAGGGTTTTCCGGCTTTTAAACTGGGTGACGACGTGGGGCCACCAGGCGCGGCACATCCTGCCTCAACGCTGCAAGCAATCAGGGTCTCACCGCGCGCCCACAGCAAAAACCCGCTGAAGAAATGTTGAGGAAAGGAGCAATCTCACACTGATTTTTTCCCTTAAAACACCGTAATCAAATAAGAACAATCCGCTTCAGTTCACAAAATCAAATGCACGAAGCACTAGGCACTGTTTATCAATTCTATAGGGCAGGAAAACTGAATAGATATAAAACACGACTCAGCAAATAAACAGAACGCAGCAGCTGGGGAAAAACACGTCCGCACCGGTCGTGGCGGCGGAGAGAGCGAGAGAGAGAGAGAGAGAGAGAGAGAGAGATGACTTGAGTGATGAATATGTTTTAACATCAGGACAGTACAGAAGGTTCCGTACTTTTAAAGCTTTCACTGTTATTAAATGTGATAATTTCAATCTCGCCATCTGCATCAGTTTAGTCTTCCCTGAAAGTTTCCAGAAACTCGTTAATTCCTTCCACGCCTTGTTTCTCTCAATCCAAGCACATGCATTTACAGCGAATGCTTGGGCTCATTTTTTCTTATCAGGAAAAACCCAAAATTTCAAAAACTATTCTACAGGCTTTAAAGGATATCTACATCCGTCCATTCTAGTCATTTTAGCCAAAACCTGTCACACTTTACAGTTGAGTTTATGTAGATGGGAAATATCTAATGTGTGCCTTCCGGCATGTTGCTAGGTGTTCACATTTCTACGTAAACAACATCTTTGCCAAAATGTGTGGAGAAAGTCGGAAAGCCTACTGTTTAAATTGCCTGTTAAATTCACATGCACATCCTCAAACTCGACTAGATAATAAAGAAGACATTCTTCAAGCCACTAATACCATTTTAAACATTGAAATAAGGAAAGTGATGCAAGCCCCTTTGGTACATACATATAAATATCTTTGACAAACCAAAAAGACTCTTTTTTAAACAAAGCTAAAAGAGCATTTGGAGCAATCTATCTTAATTTCATGGACGTAAGTTCAGTTGTAAGGAGACATACAACTCCACCAGAATGTCTTCTATGTTTTGTAAACTTAACTGCCGGTTTACAAAAACAGTATAACCTGGAAATACTAACCTTTGGAGGTCTTTTATAAAAATTTCGACAAAACATATGAAATCAAATTTTAAAAAAAGAGTTGAGTAAAGTCCCTGTCACTGAATTTAGACAAGAGTCCATTTACATTCCAGTGCAAAGAAAGGAAACACCCAATTTCATCTTTACAACCATCACTATTTTATCATACTTATTTCGCCCCCCCCCATCCTTTGTGCCCCCTATTTACAACGTCATCAGTCCATAACACGTTTTTGCACACCCCTGTGCTCACCTCGCTCTTTTGGCGTTTTGCCCAGCTGGCACGTGCAGATTTGTAAAATGTCACAGGCATCAAGTGGATCGACTTCCCCATATCGTGACTCTCTGATAGTGCCCCCTCGCAGACAATATGTTCTCCCAAGTAGGGAAGTGCTCGTAGACCTTTTTCGCTTACATGCTCTCAACCTGACCTTTTTCATGTGGGGGAATAATTTTTTTCTTTCGTCTCCTACGCGTAAAGAGAAGTTCTTCCAACGAATACATCACCACCTACAGTTTACGTTTTTGGGCCTTGTGATATTTTCTCTTTATCCTTGAAGAATGTGCAGCAGACAATGACAGGTGAAAAAGGGCTGGTCGTTCAAGCCATGCACCCCCCGAACTGAACATCACCAGTTAGTCTATTTGTTCACTAACAGGTCGCCGACGATGCCTTCACATTAATCATGCGTCTTTTGGCTTACGAGAAAGACCACAGAATGTTAAGTTGTTTCGCTTGGAGCGTCCTTCTAGGTCATCAGCTTTGCATGCTGTGTCCTGCAACTTCTTTCAGGACTGAACCTCTTCCTGTAAGTATGCAAAGCCATCACGAATATCTCAATGTTCTTATCTTTGATACAGTCAATTTTACTGTTTCGATCCTGAAGCATGGACACCACATCCACGAGGGAGAGTAATTCAGGAGGCTGGATTGATAATGACATACAGGTCAAGGAACTTGCTGGTCTCATTTCTGACTCTCCGACTGTCAGTGTTCAAGCAGGTCTGGCGATAGTTGTTCTCACATGGCCCTGGATTTTGTTTCACATCACCACATTGGAGTAGTTAAACCAGTGAGGCAGCCTAGCATTACACCGACTGCCACTGATTTCCGTTGTCAATGTCCTCAGGCGCATGGTAACACTATTTTCCGCTCTCTTTGCCATATAAGATAGAAAAAACTGACAGAAAGCACCCACATCTTGTCCTAATCTTATGTTGTAATAAAGGTATGATACTTCAACAAGCTATTTACTTCCTATGCCCACAGTCAAACACCCTCCAGATCCAGAGCAATAAATAAACACACAGAGCATATCAATGTATGTGTCGTCTACTGAATTCTGTTCGCACACACCCAACAGAATGAGCAAGAGACAAGGAGAGAGAGAGAGGCGGGAAAACGACAATGTAAGACGATATAAACTGACCAGTAACACAATCTCCATCAGAGGGATGGCGTAAAGAAAGCTGGCAAAGATGCACAACATCAGCTGGATGGTCTGGTACCTGCTCTTCTTCCCAGTGCTTCCAAGATGAGGTCCACATCTAAACCACTCTTTTCACACAGTGCGATATATCCTGGATGACGTCATGTCACGTGGTTTCTGGAATCTGGTTTGCAGTAATGATTTGTCTGTTTCGTAATGACTGTCTTTGTTGTCTCTGTTGTAATGACTGTATCTTTGTAATGACAACTACTCTTTGTTTGATGATGACATGTGTTGTGCTTTCGATCTGTCTCTGTTGTGTTTGTTGTGATCAACCTGTGTTATCTTTGTTGTGATGACGACTTGCCTTATTTAATCTTTTGAAAAGACAGCCTGTCTTTGTTGTCTCTGTTTTTAAGACAACCTGTCTATGACGTCTTTGTGATGACAACCTGTCTTTGTCGGTGTGCAGTGTGATTACAACTATTTTGTCATGTCTGTTGTGATGACAACTGGCCTTCTTGTGTCTGTGATAACAACCGCCTTTGTCTGTCTGTACTGGTGACAACCGTCTGTCTCGTGTCTGTTGTGATGACAACTGCCTGTGTCGTGTCTGTTGTGATGAGGACTGCCTTGTTGTGTCTGTAGTGATGATAACTGTCTTAGTCGCGTCTGTCGTGATGAAAACGGTCTTTGTCTAGTCTGTTGTGATACGATCTTTTTGTTGCCTCTGTAGCGACGAAGACTTGTCAGCAGGACGACTCCATGATGTAGTGTTTAAAGCCACCAGGGAGCCTCTGAAACACACCACACAACACACACACACACACACACACACACACACACACACACACACACACAGAGTGTCTAAATTAATAGAAGAGGACAGGCCGATATATTGAAGGTAGAAGTATACAGACGGTAATTAACTAAGCTGGATAGTTCTTGCTGTAGACCACTCAAACAGTCTTTGACTCCATGTTACACAGTTTTGTGTTAAACGCTATCAATTTCATTGGATCTAAACATCACTTTATGAAATAGGTAACAGCTCTTAGTAACACTTTTAGCAGCGTAAATCATGGCTGATCTATATCCAAGGTAATTCCTGAAATACATGGCATAAAACAAAATCGTTTCTGCTCTTTCTTATTTCGTAGTCTTTGGTTGCAATAGATTAGGGATCACAACATACATTGCATACACTTACCAAATCACAATCAACATACCATGTATAAAAATAAAATAACTTGCTGATAAAACAATACTCTTTCTACGAAAAAGAGACATATGTGTACTCTT
>CM031608.1:44385250-44415250 GCA_018398815.1 Conus ventricosus | reverse complement strand
TGTAAAATGTGATCTATTGTGCAATGATCCTTCTTGAAACCTGCTTGATGTTCGCCAGTTATATTATTTAAATTTACTCACAGTTGGAATTTGTTATTGATAATTGAGCTATATAATTTGCTACATATATTACACAATGATATATACATTTTTGTTCATGTAAGTGACTTCACCTTTCTTAAAATTGTGGTACAACAATTGACTCAGTTCAATCATCTGGTAACTGTCATTATTGAACAAATGGTGAAATAATTTAACTAGACACATTAACACTGGCTCTCTTCGTGCCGTGCAGACGCGTTGTTCGTGCGCTCTCAACCTGTCCGAATTTTGAGTCGCGTTCACTGACTTGGCGTTTTTGTTCCTCTGCACAAGCAGTGACAATGGCTGTTCAACCGTATTTTTGAAAAACCGTGGTATTCCGGACTCGATGTCGACCCGTATCTCTGGCTTGGAGCTGTGTGTGTCCGCAGAACGAACGGCAGGACAAGGCAGTATAGTCGGTGCTCAGGATATCAGGGGGCTATGGAGAATCTATCCTGCCACTCGAGAAGCCAGAAATGTGCTTCTGGTAAGAGGCATTCACTGTTCGCGGCTCTGTCTTGCAAGTTCTGGACATGAATCCATTCATTCTACATGAGTCAACAGGCGAGAAAAAACCGGCAACCAAAGTGTGGATAGCGGACTTGCCCTTGTCACTGGCAAACAGCGAAATTGAGGCGAGTCTAAGAAAATCGGATGTGAATTGCGCTCGACAATTAGACAAGAGCGGTACAGAGACAGTGACAACAAGTTGACAAGATTTGAAACCGGCAGACGATTCGTCTTTGTAACTGTGCCATCCACACCACTCGATTCCTCATGAAGGTTGGTCCTTTCACAGCAAAAGTCTACCATAAGGAACAGAAGTCGGCGCAAAAGACAGTTACGTGTTCCAAGTGCCTACAATCTGGGCATCGTGCTTCCATATGTGTCAACGAAGTGGTATTGTCGCGCATGCAAAATGCCAGGACATAAACAAGGAAAGTGAACAGTGTACAGTGATTGACAGCACAAACACACTCACAAAACTTACCATAGACAAACCAAGCAGTTTACAGAACAATAACGGGAAAGAAGATGCAAACCAGAGTCACAGACGACCAGAAAAGGAGACACGACAGGAAAATAACCAGGATTTCCAGCTACCTCCAGCTGTCTGTGCAAGTCACAAGGGGAAGACAGGGGAGGGGGGCGATGGAAACAAAAAGAAAATAAACGATAAAGATGTGCGACCTGTAAGGCACCCCAGTCTAAACAGAGTGGGAAGCAAGGAGAAAAGGAAGGCGACAGAAAACAGAATAGAGGTCGGCCCCCAATCTTGACAGACCATTCTTGATTCCAGTCTATCCCGCAGGGACCACTCCAGGCATCGCTCCGAGACTTCAAAAAGGGCGCTATCCAATGGTTTTCTCCAGTCGGAAGCTGTACAGGGAGGGAGAAATACGCCAGGAGAGAGGACCGCGAGGAGACTTCGGACAATGAGCTGGACGAGGAAAATGGACCAGCGTCTGTATGGGGCTAGTCGGCGTTTCTCCTGCACGTCGTCTTCTTGTTGATGGTCTGGCTATGGCTCTGGCCCCGAGGTATTTTTATCTCTTTGGTAAATTGATGGACCCTCTGTTACTTAAGGGGTTCAAAAGGATATCCTCCGTTATACGGGTGTTCCAGAGATAAACCTACCTTTTTTGCCTTACGGTTATGGATAAATTGCGAGTCTGTTCTTTGAACTGTCAGGGTTTAAAAAATAGATGGAAGAGGGCATCCATATTCAGATATCTAAAACGACAAAAGTTAGATATAATTTGCATACATAGAAGCGCATATCACAGCAAGTGATGTAAACACATGGGAAAAGCAGTGGGTGGAAGCGTATTACGCACAGCCAGGGACCAGTCACAGCAAAGGAGAAGTAATTCTGATCTCAAAAAGTTTCTCAGGAAAGGTTACGCTAGTAAAGTATCAAGAACGCATGATCGTCCTGAATATCGAGTGTAGTAACTATGAGATTACAATTGCAAATGTTTATGCTCTAACGATCATAAGGAAAAAAATCTTTTTTTTTCGAAGTCTGCGGGACGAAGTGGATGAGTGGGGAGGAGGGAGAATAGTGATCTGTGGATATTTCAATTGCGTTTTAGATAATGATTTAGACATTGTATCAGGTAAACCACACAACAAAATAGAGGTAAATGAATTTAAGCCCAGTATTAACGCAGTCAAGCTTAATCGACTCCTGGAGATTTTGTCACCCTGAAGGAAAAGAATATACCTGGAATAGATTTAACCCATTTATAGCAAGACGGCTAGACTATTGCTTGGGGGACAGAAGATTTATGCTCCTCCCTGGTTGTCACTCAGATCACAGAGCAGTTGTGCTGGTTTTAACGAAGGAGACTTTATCAGAGGTCCAGGGTACTGGCGATTTAACAATAGCTATTTACAGAATACAGAATTCGTTGAGAACATGAATCTATTGCTTGTAGAAATGGAGAATGAAGGAGATGTTATGTCTTACATGGAAAAATGGGAATGAATAAAAATGAAAAAAAGGGAATTATTGTATCGAGTTCGGAAAACGTCTTGCTTGTAACACACGAAACAAAAAAATCGATTTACAAAAAGAATACAGATCTCGAATCAAACATCCTACGTAACGTTCAAAACAAAGAATTACAGATTGTTTTGTTAAAAGCAAAACATGAATATGAACTATTTGCTTGGAGAAGACAAAAGGAGCCCAAGTGAGATCAAGGTTGAGATGATAGAGGAGGGGGAAAAGAACAGCAAATACTTCTGTAGCTTAGAAAAATCTAGAAGCAGAATAAGATCATGACACGATTGTGTAAAGACACGGGGGAGGTAGTGCATCTTCAGAAAGACATTTTGAGCGAACAGGCGTTATTCTACGAAAATCTTTATAATCAAACTACGCAAGATAATGAAGTCGCTGAGTCATGCGAAGTCTTTATTGAAAACGAAAACCTCCCGAAGCTAAACAATGACGAATCCGAGTCATGCGAAGGGCTGATCACAGAGGCCTGAAGCCACAGAGGCTCTAAGAGAGATGAAGAACGGCTCAGCTCCTGGAAGCGATGGGATCAGTATTGAATTTTTAAAGTTCTTTTGGACCAGAATAAAACGTGTTATTATTAAATCCTTCAACGAATCGTTCACCAACGGGAGTTTATCATACACCCAAAACCTTGGAGTCATTACACTGATACATAAAGGTAAGGATTTAGACAGGGAACACCTCAGTAATTGGCGCCAATAACTCTTACAAACTCAGATTACAAGTTATTAGCCAAAGTTTTAGCCATAGAATGGGAACAGTATTAACAAGTGATTAGTGAAGACCAGGTAGGATACATGAAAGGCAGAAATATTGCACTGTGTTGAGAACTATAGACGATGTTATAAATTACTTAAATGTAGCAGGCAGAGCTGGATACATACTTGCGCTAGACTATGCCAAAGCGTTTGACTCCATATCTAGGTCATACGTGTGCACACGTTCAATGTTTTTGGTTTGGGGCCAGATTTCTTTACGTTGGGTGTCCGTTTTAATGAAAAATAACGTAAGCTGTATCAGTCATGGAGGGTGGTTGTCTGAGTATTTTAAAGTCAACTGTGGCATTCGACAGGGGTGCCCATTTTCGCCCCTGGCCTTTATTTTAGCGGTAGAAATATTGGCCTGTAAAGTTAGAAATAGCTCGGTCACCGGAATAAAATTGCCAAGTACACAAAACGTGAACCCAAAAAGCATTCGCATAAAAACAATGGCAGATGACACTACCTTTTTTTTTTAAAGGTCAAACGGATTTAAAAATTGTAACAGATATAATTATGCAATTTGGAAGATTTAGTGGGTTGCTGTTGAACAATCAGAAAACTAAAATACTACGAATTGGTGTTGCTCAACCCTTGCAGGACTGCCCGTTTGAGCTTGTAGATACGATTAAGATTTTAGGCATTGTTTTTTTGCCGAAGTAACCTGGCTCAGGACAACGAGGAAAATTGGCTCACACGAATGAACAGTCTACATAAATCGATAAGGGAGTGGAGCAAAGGGATCTCAGCATTCAGGGGAAAATTGTGATAATAAAAACATTTCTCATAAGTCAGTTCGTGTACATCATGCAGTCAATAGGTCTTCCAGTTCATGTTTTAACAAAGATTAACACCGTGCTATTAAATTTATCTGGCAACGGAAAAGGTCTAACAAAAGAGCGTTCGAAAAGGTTAAACGAAAACCCATGGAGTCAGACTACATAGAGGGTGGAGTTAAAATGGTCAACATGCTAGAACTTCAACAGACATTTAACTTGCAATGGATCGGAAGATTGTTCAAAGAGGAACAAAACTGGACATGTTTGCCTAAATGGCACTTCAGCAGAGTATCAGATTTCCAAAATCTCTTTACAATTAACTGCTGTAGAAAGGAATTTATTGGTAAGGAGTATATAAAGAGCAAGTTTTGGTTGGAGCTTTTTTGACATACCAAAGTCAAAATCAAGGATTCCGCTCAGTGAAGTTTCACAGGAAAATGTGTTGGATCAAGGTCTTTTTTAAAAATCATCTTATTCAGTTTAAAAACAAAATGTTATTTTCCCACAGTGGCAAAAGGCAGGCTTTAGAACATTAAGTGACATCGTTAGCTTGAATGAAAACAGACTTCTTGCTGTAGAAGAAGTACAAGAATAGGATTAACCAAAATCCAGCTGTTACACTCTTTCAGTAAGCTTATAATGCGCTAGTAAATGCTTTTCCAAGGAAATGGGTCGATTGGATAGAGAGAGGTGAAGCAAATAGAGGTCTAGTAAACGAATCAGAAGCGGGTCACTTCCATAGAAAACCCAATTATATAAGAAAATACTTAGAGTCAAAAAGTAACAAACGCCAGTAAAAAACACATGCTGTCAACTTTTGGCAAAGAAAAGTAAATATTACAATTAACAAACACATGTGTTAATGCCAGGAAAAGTCACAAAGAGGTGCGACTACGAGAGTTGCAATGGAAAATTTTACATAATCTTTACCCAACCAATATTCTGCTGCAAAAAATGGGAAAGTGTAACTCACCAAACTGTTATTACTGTCCGGATACCCTTGATGTGTTGGAACATTTTTTCTGTGATTTCCCCTCGTAAATACATTTTGGAAGTATGTAGAATTGAGAGTCAGTGATTTTATACACAAATCTGTCACGTTATCTAGGGATATTGTTCTTCTTGGTTGTTATGATGTTCAGACCGCAAAGGAAGAGTGCGACCTTATAAATTGGGTATTGTTAGTGGGGAAAATGTGTATCAGTAAACTGAAAAAAACGAAATCAATTACCCCCTTGGAAATCATATTTGAACAAGAGGCAAGACTTAGAAAAATGTTCTAAACACACACACGCGCACGAGCGCAAATGCGCACATACACACGCGCGCGCGCACGCGCACACACTTACGCGCACACGCGCGCTCACACACACGCACGCGCACACGCGCGGGCACTCACACACTCGCACACATGCGCTCGCGCGCGCACACGCACACACACACGCACACACTCATACACGCGCCACACAGACGAACACAGATACAGCAATTTTTCTTTCGCATGTGTTTATTTACATTTCACCATAAATTAAAGCTCCGCCCTGTTAACAAAGAAAAAAAAAGGAAGGGAAAGAAAAGGGAAAGATAAGACAAGAATGGACTGGACATAAAGAAAAATTTTTTTAACAGAATCCTCCCCCCCCTCCACCCCCACCCCCACCCCCCACCTTTTTTTTTTTTTTTTCCCAACTCTTCGTTATTGCGCTTCTTGGCTTTCCCCTGCCTTCCTTGCAACCACATTTCGTTGCAAGGATAGCTTTCCCGGGGGAAAATTTCCCCAGGTGAAATGATGAAATAATACATGACGGTCCTTTCTCACCTTTTTTCCCCGTTCACTTCTCGCGCTGTCTTTGAGTAATTTTCGATCTTTCGTCAAGGACAGCTCAGGGAGGTGCTCGACGTGCGGGAGGGTAGTAAGAGAAATCCAAACTTGAACACACACCGGCACACACACACGCACGCACACACACACACACACACACACACACACACCCCACACACACACACACACACACACATACACTTTTCTCTCTCTCTCTCTCTCTCTTCTCTCTCTCTCTCCCCCTCTCTCTCTCTCTCTCTTTCTTTCTTTCTCACACAACACACACATACGCACCCGCGCGAGTGCGCGCACGCACTTTTTTTTGTTTTGTTTTGTTTTGTTTTTGCTTTTATTTCTATGAATACTTTATTACCCTTATGTTGATTTAATTGTATCCATTTGTTAGAATGAAGTTATTACAGCAGAATGAAAGTGTCAGTACACCCATACATCAGTACACAAACAAACCCAGACATTTTGTATCATTCTCCTACACACTAAAACCATCAACAATTGTCCATCGGTAATGTACACACAGATTTTGCATGGTGAGCGTGAGCCGAGAGGGAAGGAAAAAAGGAGGGGAGAGAGAGAGAGAGAGGGGGGGGGGGGGGGGGAGAGAGAGAGAGAGAGAGTGGGGGGAGGGAGAGAGAGAGAGAGAGAGAGAGGTTTTTGTCTGTTTGTTTTCTAAGTTACACTTTTATTATCAATTCAAGCTTGTGTAATATAATCTCAACATTTCACAATGAACGAAATGGGAAATGAAAACATTTTTTTTTTTTAATCTTTCTTTGCGCGAGCGCGCCTGGGCGCGTGCATACACGCATACATTCGCACGTCGGCTGCCACGCGTGTGGGCCTACGTGCTGGCGCGCACACATGCAATGTCAGTATGATGATTGAGCTGCTCTGTGTGTTTTTGTATGGAAATTGATTGTATGTCATGTGCTGGTGAAACTGCGTGAGAGGATTGATAACATTGCACGTCGTGCCCCCCCCCCCCCCCCCCCCCCCTCCCCCCCCCCCCCCCCCCCCCCCCCCCCCCCCCCCCGCCCCCCCCCCCCCCCCCCCCCCCCCCCCCCCCCCCCCCCCCCACCCCCCTCCGCCCCCGCGCCGACTGTTCATCCTGGAATTCGTGTACGTGTTTTCTTCATGTGTGTCAGTGAGATATTGTAATATGTCTGGTGTTTTTTTTTTTTTTAAAGGTGTTGAAACAGACCATTAAAGTCCGGATGGTAATTAAAAAATTTAAAAAATATAAAAAAACTGTAAAAAAAAATTTAAATAACACTGGCTCTCTAAGTTTTTGAGGAAATCTCAATTAATGTATTTGGTTCAGCTGATTTACCATTCTTTATGCTCCTAAATGCTATCATTACTTCGTCCTGGATATTGGTCTGTGGAATAATTCATCTGCTTGTACTGTATCATCACAAAAAAAACATGTTTTCTGTCCGATGATATCTTAAATGATCAAAGCACTGATCAATGGATATGTTATTTTGTGGTTGTGATTTTTAAAATGAATTCTTTAAACTGTTTCCCAAAATGTCTTCTGACATTTAACAGAATCTAACAGTTCCTTTACCACAGATGCATTGCGTTCCTCCTCTTCCTCATAATCATGTTTTTGTATTATCTCTAGCTACTACAGAATCTAATTCGGTTATTTTATTCCAATGAATGCCTGAACAGTTGATGAAGGCTTTTACCATTTCATTTATTTGATTTGTATTTTTTAGTCAAAGCATCCTTTGCTTGACTGCTTGTGTATCAGTATTCGTTCATCATGTATCTAGCCTGATCTTTAAATGTGGTTAAACTTATTGATCGCTAACTTAACATCAACATTGATTAAGTCTGTGGCTACTTCAAAGTTTTGTTTTTCTTTAATCGAGTTAACTGAGTCAAAAAAATGTCTGAGCATGTGATGAAATCCACTTGTATTTACATGAACATATCTTCGTTCTTATTCACAAAATTTTTAACGGAAGTAATATGTATTTGATTATTAAAACACAATAAAAGAGGCAGGTGATCTAATTCTAATCTGTAAAGAACATTTTGAGTCATAAAGTCACAATTCAAAGAAAGATATGGAAGTTAAGTCTAGCAATTTTTTTACCATAAGATTTTATCACCCCATCTTGGGACAAATTTTCTTATGGACTATAGAATGTTTTGAACAATTTTCAAGCAATCTGCTTTCATTGAGGTAGTCTGGGGAACGATCAGAAGTACTTACATTCAAATCACCACACAGAATCATATTAGTATCGTCAAATAAAAACATCTTGTCAACAACACTTTCATCAAGTATGCTAATCCTATTATCAAAATCATAGGCAGAATAGCATGTGAATATTCGGGGGGGGGGGGGGGGGGGGGGGGGGGGCTATATTAACGTATGAGCAAATAAAACATTTTTTATAAAATTAAAAGGTTTTTTTTATCCAAAAAAAAGACATACAGCAATCACTATTATGATCAATTTATCGCATGTGAGGAGCTTTACAACCGATTATACAAATAGCATACGCTCTGTGAACAAACTCTGCTCAAATGTTTCAAGAAAAGTTTCGACAAGACACACAAAGTCGAACAAAAAAATGAACTAAACAGAATCTGTACCCTTTAAGTTCTTTTTAAAGCAGTAGAGAACAGCATTTTACCAATTCTAACTCACTTGCTCCTCCACCAAGTTTTGGGCGAAAGTGGCCTAAAAGCCGCCTTTTCCTGTTCTCTGACAAGTAAGACTTCAATAACCAAAAAATAACGATTATCTACAAACAAACATACTGAACAAACATAAAGTAAAAAATCCTGCTTAAATCTAGAAATTATGTATGGCTTGACCGAGACACTGTGCACACAGGCCTAATTTCAGGGGTTCGTGGATTGTGGCAGGGGGTATCAGGTTACAGTGGTTCGTGCGGCAGGGAACTGCTGCGAGACCACGCGGCGTCGCACACCTGATGACGAGACAGCTTGCCAGTTCTAGTCAGTTTACTGCGCATAAGCCTCTTATCAAATCAAGTGCCGAGCTTAAATCACGTGACACTTTGTGTTGTGCCACCATACACAGCCGCCGCCATTTTACATTCGACCGGTGGGCTGTGCGGTTGTATGCTGGGGGGGGGGCGAGCATTAGAAATTGGGGTGTTTTAAAAAACCTGGCATCAGGGAATGATGTTTCAATGCCTTCTGTCAGTGCGGGAAGTAAACCTAATATTACTCAAGAAATGGAGAAAGGGTTGTTTTTTTCGAAAGGAAAAACTTTCAAAATAAACCCGGCCATCTTTTTTTGGAAAAATAAAATTTTTTTAATCATGGGGCCTTTGGCAGTGGCGGGGCCTTTTTTCTCCCCCCCCCTCAAACCCAAAAGGAACCCTTTTTTGTTTTTTTTTTCCCCTCAACAAAAAAGGGAACCCAAAATTTAAGATCTTGACAAATATTTGAAAAACACAGCTTTTTTACCTAAACTTCTGACCCCATTTGAAAAAACCAAAAACCCTTTTGAAACTGTTCAAGAAATGGCCCCCATCTTCACCGGGCATAAAACCCCAAAGACGTGTTTAAAAACCTTTCTTTGGCGGGAAAAATTGAGCCATTTTCCCACACTTTTAGTTTTACTACGCCCAACAAAACAGGCCAATCGAAACCCCTCCCGATTGCCCTCCCAAAGCCCCCCTCTACCCCCCCCTACTGAGCGGCGCCAACACCCCTTTTACCTCTAAAGTCTGAAACAGATCCTGTGATTATTGTTTCAGGATTTTTAAGTGCTTTGGGCAGCTGCCTTAAAATTTACAACGTTCAAGTTTAAAAAAACAAAAACCCCCCTTCATTTTCCCACAACACTGTCCTGTCAAATTTGGGGTTTTGTTTTTTTTGGGTTTGTTTGTTTTTTTGTTTGTTTTTGGGTTTTTTTTTTGTGTGTGGGGTTTTTTGTCCTACCCCACCACGAAACGCCCCCCCCACCCCCACCCCCCCACCCCCGCACGGCACGTCCCCCCACCCCCACGAAAGGGCCACGTCCCCCCCCCCCCCAACCCCCCCCCCACGCACCACCCCCAAGTCACCCCACAAGTTCTTAAAAAAAATTTAAACCCCCCAAAATCACTTCTAACACCCTAAAGTTCTTACTAAATTTTATTCTCAATTTGCCCTAAATTACCCTTAAAGCACCCCCAAGTCCCCCCCAAAGGGTTCACTTTTAAGTTTTTGGGATTAAGAAACTTCAAGTTCTTATTTAAGTCACCCTAAATATCATAACAAGTCACCCTCTAAGTACAACCAAGTTTTTATTCAATTTATCTTATAAATTTAATCAAAAAAATAAAAAATCTATTTTTATCTTAAATAAAATGTCAATAAAGAAAAAACACACGCCTAAAAAAAACCGCGTCATCGCTAAAAAATTTTCTTGCTGGGCGTTCTCTGCGCGAGACGGCCCCGGGGGATGATTTTAAAATGAATTTTTTTACATCCTAAGCAACCGAAATTGATTACAATTTTTGGTCTAGGGAAAATTTCCCTTTTAAGACCCCATGTCTTTTAATTGGATTTTAATCTTTTTAATAAACGCCATGATTATTTTTAAAAAAAAAAATTTAAAAAATTAATTTTCAAAAAAATTTAAACCCCCACCTAAAATGGATCAAAATGTCTTTTGTTTTTGGGACTTCGGCCGTGCTTTTTCCTTTCTGTATTTAGTTTTTCCCTTTTTTTTTTTGATTTGCTTTTGTTTCTGCTCCCTTTGGTATATTTTTAAAACCCCAAAAATTTCCCCCCACACGAAAGGGGCCCCAAAAAAGGCAACATTTTTTAAAGGTTCAATATACCATGAAACTTTGGTGCTGTGGGCCCCTTTAAAATCAAAATGGATTTTTTATAGCTGGCATTGAACAACTTGTTCGGTTTTTTGGGCGGGTTATGTTTTTCATTAGGGAGTTAAAATTCTGTAACTTTAAATTTTTTTTTTTGTCGCCCCTCTGCAAAAATTTTCCCTTCCTGCTTTAAAAACGCCCAGGATGAATGTTTTTCACGGGCCCTCCACCTGATTCATTTTTTTCTGCGTTTTTCGGCTTGGTTACTTTTCCCCTATTCGGGTGTTTTCTGATTCTGCGGTTTTTTCTGTTTCTTTCTTTTTTAAGGGAAATAAAATCTATATGTTTAAAAAGTTTTTTTAAAACCCATGTTAAGGGCAAAAACAATTTTTCCAAAATCTATAGTATAAATCCCCTCCTAAGACCTAATGACTTTGTTAAAACGGGATCTGGCGTTAAATCATACGTAAAAATCTTGTTCAAATCAAGGGGAGCAAATCTCTGACAAGTTTAGGGCCAAACTAAGACCGTTTCCCCACACTTTTCACCATTCTAAAACCCCAGTTTCGTTTCCATACCTTTTTATGATATTTTAAAATGCCCTTGGGCCGGCGACATCTGTTGAATCTGTTAAAAATCTGAATTCATTTTCCGAGGAACTGTTTTTTTTTCCACACGCCCCCAAAAAATAAAACCCTTTTCCCTTTTTGGGGGCATAACAGTTTGGGCCATAAATTTGGTCATTCATAATTTCAGAAGGTTTTGGGCCCTTCCCTTTGGTTCTGTAGTAGACCCATCACGGGTTCATTTTTTTTTAAAAAATTTAAAATTTTTATTTTTTTTTTAAAAAAAAAAGGCACCAAAAAAACGGTTGCAAACCTTGAATACCATTCGCTGTTATTGGGGGTCTAAGTGTAGGAAAACCCCAATGCATGGAAAAAGCTTTAAAAATTAAAAAACCAGCAATTTTGGAAAAACAAGACTTTGAGGATTCAAAAAGGCTGATTGTAACATTGCACTTGGGTTCCCCCACGAAAAAATTTTCCCAAAGTCAAGCAAGGAAAAATTTCCAGACAGTATAAAAAAGTAAATAAAAAATACTTAATAAAAAAGGGGGCTTCACTCGTAATGTTGATAGGCGTCGCGTTTTTTAATGCGCCCCTTTTTAAAGGGGAAGTAATTCCCGGCGTTTATTTAAACTACGGGAGGGAGGGCGAGAAAAAAAGAAAAAAAAAAGCTATGGGCAACTAGCGGGCCCCAAAAGACCCCCAATTAAAAGCAGAGAATCGAGCAGTTAGATTTTATTAATAACACACTGAAAAAAAAAGGACATGCGGCTTACACTTTTAAAAACGTTGACAGGCAAAAAAAAGAATATTATCTTGTAACGGCAAACCAATCGAACAGGGCCCCCCCCAAAAATTTTAGCGATTTTTAATCACCCCTTTCAGAAAAAAAAAAAGGGATGCAAGAAATCGCTTTTTATTTGCCGTTGGTAGCCGTTGTGTATTTGTTGCGCATAAAAAGGTTTAAAATTAAAAAATGAAAAAAATCTTTTAAATCCCCAAAAGGGAATTTTGGGAAAGGGGCACACGGGAAATTTAAAAGCTAACCCCAAGCGCGGGGAGTAAAGTGAACAACAGCAAAAAAAATTGGTTATCTAAAAAAGTTTTTGGGGAAAATTTAAATTCCCCAGCCCCTAAAACAATAAAAGACCACACTTTGTAAAATAAAAACTCCAAAGGGACACCCAAAAAATTGACCTTCTATATTTACCCTCGATACATTAAAGAAAAAAAAATTTAATTTACCACTCACAGCCCCAATTAAACTTTGCTTCAAGATAAAAAAGAGCGGACCATAAACAAAAAAGAGGGGCTTCTGCTTTTTGCGTCGCCAAACAGCTATAAACCAACAGGCCCCCCCCTAACTTACCCTCGCATTTTTCAATTTGATGTTTGAAAAAAATTTTAAAAGGGCCAAGTAAAACAATTATTGTTAAAACATAAAATTTAACCTTTAAAAAAGAGGCATTCCGGGATTCACAGATCACGGGCTTTAGTTGAAAACTTTAACAAACAGTTACCAAAAAGACTTTTTTCCTCCCCATTACCCACAAGATTTATTGACAATTCTTGCAACACAAAGGGTTTAGAAGACTGCCCCCATTTTTTGCGCGCAATAAATAATGAAGAATTTAAAAGGGCAAAAACCATACAAGCAATCAAAAAAAAAAACAATAGTGTTGTTAAAGGGAAGTCTTCTTTCCGGAAAAACTTTTCCCTTTTTTTTTAAAAAAATAATACCTTTATTTACCGGGGAAGCAAAAGGGGGGAAAACTCGCATCAGGGAAACCAGACCCCATTTTGGGGGTTTAAACCATATGAAATAAAAAAAAATTGAAAAAAATAATCCCCCGGGTTTTTTTAACGAAAACTAAACACAACAAAAAAAAACCCACTCCTCAAAAACTTTTGCGAAGGAAAATTTGCAGAAAATCCCCACCAACCTGTTCCGTTTTAAATTTTTTTTTAAACGTAAAAAATTTTTTAAGTTTAAAAGGAAGCTCAAAAGGGAAAAGTGCAAACGAAACAAAAATTTGGAAAAGGGAAAAAGCCCTTAAAAAAGATAGGGGGAATCATTTCATGCTGTAATGCAAATTAAAAGGAAACATTTTCGGGTTTAAATCAAGGGCAGGCTAAATCATCCGATCACCTAAAAATTAAAAAACCCCCAAAATTTGGGGAAAAAAATACCCTTAAATAAAAAAAAAATTCGAACGCGTCAAGCAAACAAAGAAAAAAATTTAAAATGAATTGGAAAAAAAGCATGATTGATTTTAAAATAAAAGTTAAATAAAAAAAAAAAAACCCCCCTTTTATTTGGGCTTTTCTCCAGTGCCCGATTGCATATAAAAACTCGGGGATTAACAAAAACCTTTTTTGTTTTTGGGTTCATCTAACGACTTTTTTTTGTTACAACGTTGTGTTAAAATCTCATGAGATTAAAATCCATTTTTACTTTTGGCATGTTAAAAAAGTCTTATTCCCCAAACAATCCCTTCTTTGATTTGTCATGTAAAGGGTTTAAACTGCACAACCCCGCGAGATTTTCCCTTTTTGGGCTTTCTTAATGATTTTCTCCTGGCTCGAAATCCCTGTACATTTTTACCTTAACCCCAATACTCCTTGATCACCTTTCCAGAAAATTTTCCCCCTTTAACTTTCCTAAAACCTTCTTATTAGAAATTGAATGAAAAGGGCAAATTTTTTTAAGGGATAATGGGACGTGCCCAAAACCCAAACCTGCATGCCCTTTGTTTTATTTGGGTTTCCATGTCTTTATAAGGGCTTCGTAGGATATCTAAAACCAAAACCCTGCCTGTATCTTTGTAAAGTAACCTGGACCGGGATACGAGGGTTTAAAGGGTAGTCATAAAGAAATTAACATCAAAAGTTTTTTTTGGGAATAATTCTAAAAAGTAAACCCAAAAAATTCGGGTTTGTCAAAATTTGATTTTTTTTTTTTTTTCACCCTTTAAAGCCAAAAAGCTGTTTCATGAAATTTTCAAAGCCCCTGAAAAATTGGGTTTTTTTTAAAAGCCCAAGTTTAAATTTTGCTTCGTTCTTTTTTGGGACAAACGACAACTTTACGTTTGGGGGTTTCCCTCCATAGTTTTTTCCCGAAACAACTGTTTTTCATCACTTAAAAAAGTCTTTTTCTGAAGCACTGCAGTTTTATTTCTGAATCAGTTTTTCTTCATAAATGTATGGTTTAAAGAAATTTTTTTAAACAAAAGAAATTTTGCGATGAACGCTGCCCAACTTAAAACCCAAAGTCTTAAAAAAATTGTAGAAGTCTGAAATTTGACAGAAAAAATTTTTTTTTTGCCCGAAGATTAGGCCAAATTTTTAGGGGGGCTCCTTGGATCCATCTTAAACCCTTCGGGCGGGCTAAAGGAATACCATTTTTCGGGTTTCTTTGGAGTTCAAAAAGGATTTTCTAAACAATTTCAGAATAAACCACCGGGCTAAATCGGGTTTTAAACTCCCCAAAACCATTTAAAAAATCCCTTTTTGGGAATATTTTTTCGGATCGCCGCCGGTTTTTTTTTAAAGTTACGTAATGGAAGTGATTGCGCCATTGCCCATCCATAAAGATTGTTTGCATCTAAAAAACAAAAATTTTTTTTTAATTTTTTACTGGGATCATAGTCTTTCCAAGTATTTTTGTTTGGGTTTACAGTAATGATGCGACGCCCTACTAATCCCCCCCCCAATCCCCTTTTCAACATCGAATCAATTTTAAAAAACCGACAAAAAAAACAAAACTTTTACCAAATAAATTAAGAAAGCATCCCAGCTCACCCGGGGCAAAATGTAATCGCCCGGGGTTTCCCGGCTATAATGTTTCATGCAGGTCTTTTCTATAGTTTTAAAAATACCCCAACAAACATACATCAGCCATCAAGTTTTGAGCAAGATAGTCCCCCATCCCTTTTTTACCCAAACTAACTTCTTTTCTGCCACGCAACTTGAGCATGCGGAAACAGAAAACAAAAGATTTTTCCTTTCCCCCTGAGGCTAGAAAAAACGCGCTTTAGGAGGAAGTTGGGGTCTTCACAAACCTTTTCCCCAAATGTTTAGGGACTCAAAGGGTAAACGGGCCCTTTTTTAAAAAAAGTTGAGTCAAAATATTCTTTCCCTTAAAAGGGCAGGACTTTAAGGAAAATAGCCAGTGACTCAAAGAACCCCTCTGTTTTGCATGAGTCAAAAAAAGGGCATGGGTTTTTTAGATTAAAAACACAGTACTTTTTCCGATGACTGGGGCAATGCTTTACACCCTAAGGCATCGCCCAAATGCTTTCTTAAAAAGATTAGAGTCCCCTAACCCGCAAGTTAAAAAAGAATACAGGGGACTTTTCCCTTCTAGGTCAAAAATAAGTTGAAGATTGCATTTACTGTGCGCCTTTCCCTCTGAACTTTCCCCCCAAAAGTGATCATTGGTTTTTCTTACCCCCTGGCCGCCAAGGCCACCTGTTTGGGTTCCCCTGCGTCCCCGAAGAAGGCCTAAACCACAAATTTCCCAAAATGATGGCGCGTCATACTGTTCTGGTCTTCAGGCTCACAATTTTCAGATAAATTCAAATTTTTAGGGAAAAGTCCCTTACCACTTTCTCATTTCGTTCTAAGAATATTTTTGCAGCATTTGGCCCCCTATAAAAATTCGGGGGCTGAATGAACGCCAAACCCACCTAAATAAAAAGGCAAAAAGAACAAAACCCGATGATTGCTCATTAAACGTTTTTTCGAAGTTTTTTTGGCCTGGCCCCCTTTATAAGGAACAATGATTAATTTAAAGTCGCGTAAACAAAAATGGAGAAATTTTTCATCCGTTTCCAGGGGGTTTTAAAAATAACTTTTGATCCCCGGGGGGAGGCGAATTTTTTTCGTATTTCATCTAAAAGAACTTTTACAATGTTTTTTAAAGTTTGCTTGCGCTTGAACAGATTATTCCCTTTTTAAAAAAATTTTCTACAGAATTCTTGTTTTTTGCCCATCTTTTGAAGTATGCTTTCATTAGGGTTTTCTCATTTTTCGATCAATGTGAAAAGTGGTAGGGCCCCGCGGGGAAAACCTAAATTAAGCAAAATGATTTTTGCTGGTTTTGCCAATTT
The DNA here is from genome assembly GCA_018398815.1 of Conus ventricosus. NCBI lineage: Eukaryota > Metazoa > Mollusca > Gastropoda > Neogastropoda > Conidae > Conus > Conus ventricosus. Next base: position 44,398,774 of record CM031608.1, on the reverse strand, counting down.
TTTGGGCTGTTTTTTAGCACTTTAAAACGGCCGTAGATTGTTTCCTCATCCCATGAGTATACATTAACAGTTCTTGGGTTTTTTTTTGTTCTTTAAACCGATCAATTTGGGGCTTACAAAAATGAAAGGACACCCCCCAAAAATTAAAAATCATTGATTTTAAAGGGTGATAGTTAGTACTCCTCTGCTTTTTTTCGGGTATAATGCAGCCTTGCCAAAAACACACCCCATAAAACATTTGTTGTCCCGTATTTATTTTGTTTAGAACTGCCCCTTTTTTCCAAATAAAAACTGGAGGAGTTTGGGTTTTAAGCCTTACCAACAATCGGCGCATACTTTGCCTGTTTTTTAAACGATCTCAAAACTTCGCCCCCCCTGACCCCCAAACCCGAAACCCCTCATTTTTTGGGTTCTTCAGCGGCAAACGTCCCCAAAGGGGCAAGCATTCGTCGCCCCCAAACCGGGGGGGTTTAAATCATTACGAGAAAAATAGTCCGGGTTTTTTAGTCCCGGGGGGGGCCCCCCCTTCTAGATTTTTTTTCATTTATTTTACAAAGTCCCAAATTAAAAAAAAGCTAACAATTTCTTTAAAAAGGCGGGGCCCATTGTTTGTTTTACTTGGAACTTTTTAAATAGCATGAAAACGCTTGCCTTTTTCGTTTGTTGGATCCAAAGAAATTCTAGAACAATATCATTCAGTGCTCTTGATAAACCTCCTCTCAAGCATTCCTTTAAACAATTTTGTTCCCCGGGCCTTCCCCCTATCCTTGCCATGGGGGGTGGGGGGTTTTTTTTCTAACCCCAAAATATTTAAATTTTAAAATTTAAAAAAAAAAATTAATCAAATCAAAAATCAACGGTCTTTTTTTGGGGTTGGGGCTCATAAAAATAAAATTTTAAACACCCTTTGATTTTTTTACGTGAGCTGTTTTTGGGAAAAGAGTTTTAAAGCTCGTTTTTCTTTTTTTTTAAACATTCCTTTTTTTTTCTGCTCGGGGGGCTGGGTTTTGGGAAAAAATTTTTTCCCTCGCCTTTTTTTTGAAGATCAAAATTTTGTCTTTTGTAGTCATCAAAAACGCCTGTAAAAGATTAAAAATTTTTCATCCGTGTGGGTTTTTGTCAACAATTTCTTTATTTATTTTCATTTGAACGAGCTAAAAATTTTTGGGTGTTTATTTTTTGAACCCCTAGCTGTGGGGCTTTTTGGAGTTTAGTTTTTTAAAATTTTTCCAGCCGCACTTTCAGCTAATGAACACAGACCGAGACTAAAGACAAAACCCCCCAAGGTAAAGCTGCGGGGGCCCCTTAAAAGCCCTTGCCTTTAAAAAACCAACACTCGTTCCTGCTGAAAGCCCCTTATAGTCCCATTTTTTCCCGTTTTAACATAGGAAAAAGCAATTTAAAAGGGAGCAGAATACCTTCGTTTGGGGTTTTTCTTTAATTTTTAAAGGTTCCCCCGCTCTAGTTTTTGTTGCATTTGGTAATAAAAAGGGTTTAAACTTAAGGTTTTTTTTTTGCTTTTGGGTTTTTTACATCTTTTTCTCTTTGGGGGCGCCGGGAGGCACATTTGGATAAACCTGGGAAAAACATGCTTTTTATAAAATAAAAAAATTTAATATTTTATATCTTTTAATCTGTTATCTTGAATTTTCCCGCTGCGGGATCATATATTAAAAACAAAGGTTTCATTAAGGGGTTTTCACTCTTTTTTTTTTTACAAATTTTTAAAATTTTTTTACCCTCTCTCACAGTTTTTTTCTCCCGCTTCCCGCAACTGATTACCCCTGTTGACCTTAGGTTTAATCCCTAAACCGTATTTCCCTTTGTTAAATAATCATCAAACCTTTAAAATTGTAAATGTTTAAATTTTTTGACACATGGTCAACTGTTGGATTTCCAACCCCCCCGCCTCCCCAAAAAGTTTTTTTTATTTTATCAAAATGCTGATAAGGTTTCCCCCGGGGGGGGGGGGGGGGGGGGTGAAATTTGGTTAAAACTACCCTCAAAAAACATTTTACTTTCGTTTATTTAAAAGGGTTTTAATAAACTTTTCACTCCTCTTTTGAATGGTTCTTCATCTTTTAAAACAGCAATAAAAACCTTTAAGGGGATCTTGCTGGGGGGGGGGGGGGGGGGGGGGGGGGGGGGAAGGGGGGGGGGGGGGGGGGGGGGCCTTTCTAAAAATCCTAAAATTTTTGGCCCGGGGAATTTTTTTGGAAAACACCCCTTGTAAAATTTTAAGGGGGGGTTTTTTTTTTTTTTTGGGAAAAAACGCCCAAAATCTAAAAAGAAGTCAGAAAGCTGAACCCTTTGTTTTACTTTCCCCTTTTTTTTTTTGGTTTTTCTTTAAACCCCTTTGATTCATTTAAAAGTTAGTTTTTAAAAAGACAATTTTTGTCCTTTTTTAAAGCTCCCTTTAAATATGGCGCAAAGCGCTTTTTTTAAAAACTCAAAATTTTAAGGGGAAAAAAAGCATTTCCCAAAAGCCAAAAATTTTCAGCCACAAACTTTTTTGGGGCCCTCTGGATTAGCAATTTTCCCCGGCTATTTTGGTGTTTAAAATCCCCCATCTTTTCAATTCCTTTAAACGCAAGATCCCCTTTCCCTTTCCCGGTTACCATAATCCCGAAAAGGTTAAAAATTGTCTGCCCTTGTGTAAAGAAAATATTTTTTGCCCCCCAAATTTTTTAGAAAAATTTTCTTTCCCATTGCCCCCCCCCGATTCTGGGCAACTGTTTCCCGTTGGGGCTGTTTCCCGATTTTGAGTTCTATTTTTTAAAGTAAGGCGCGCAGAGGGCCCGGCACAATCACTTTTATCCGCTCCCCAGGGCTGGAAATTTAACAGTAAGAAATTGGGTCTTCATCAATAGTAGGGGTGGGTTATTTGGAACATTTAAAATTCCCTTTATTTTTCCCTTTAAAGCCCAAAGGGGGTCTTTCGTTTTCAAACGGGTTTTGAAACGGCCAAACTTTTTTGGGGATTTTTTTATAAAACCAAAAAAAAAAAGTTAATTTTTAAAAAACGGCAAACCTTGAAGATGAAGATTTGAAAGATTTTTAAAACCTTTGGGGGACCGACATTAGTGAAATGACCCTTTGGGACAAACATTTTTCCCCGGGGGTCTCTTTTCGGCCCTGAATTAACAGAAAGGAAGGGCAATCCTTATAACCCAAAAATTTAAAAGGCCAAAAACCTCCCCCAAATTTTTTTAGACCCAATTATTTGGGGGGAAAAAAAGATTTACCCTTTGTTTGTGAGGAGGGGACCAAAGGGGAACCCCGGGTTTGGCCCTTTCAACAAAAACCCGACCATCCCAAAATTTTTAGCCAAGGGTTTCAATTAACAAAGGCCATGAAGCATCAAAAACGCCTTGGCCCCCCTTTAAAAAAACCAAAATTTGTAGGGAACCAAGTTCTAAACTTTAAAAAAACGCTACAAAACTCCCAACAGATAACCCAAAACAAAAAAATGGAACTTCAAGATTTAAGTCAAACAGCGGACAAAGTAATGGGAAGCAGAAAAACCCGTTTTTTTTTCCGAAAAAACAGCCTTAAAAACAATTAATTTATTCCCCGCTAAAAACCCCTGGGGGAAAATGCGGGCCCTTTTAAACATTCTTTGAAAAGGGATCAGAGGCGATTTTTCAAACAATTTTGCAAAAATGGGTGAAATAGAAGAGCAAAAAAAAAGAGAAAAAGGGAAAAAATCGTTGAGGCTGAAGACGGGGCCCAATTTTAGGGCTGATAAATTTAAAAAAAGAAAACCCAAAGACTAAAAGATCTTGAACAAGAGAATTTAGCAAGACTAAAAATGTTTTTTCTACTAACCGAGAAACTTAAAGAACTCAAGGAGCAGAATAAAGAAACAAATTTAAAGAAATTTTTTATGAAGAAACAACGCTAGCCCCAAAAAAAATAAAAAAACGTTTAGGAGCAAGGGTCAAAATTTCAAGCGTTAAAACGGCCTTTTGGATTTTCAATTAAAATTTCAAATGGTGGGTTTGGGTAAAACAGGCGGCGGTGGGCAAAGTTTCCCGTGCCTCCACCACCACGCCTCCACCTGATAAATCAAAGGGTAAAAAACAGCTGGGTCAACTTGCGGATTTATTTAAAAAAATTTGCCGGTAAAGCTAAAAGACTCTTTACCGGGGAATTAGGGGGGGTTTTTAGCTGGGTTTTGTCTTTCGCAGCAAAGTAATTTGGGTTTTTTGGCTGAGCACTTAGGGCAAATTTGTTTTTCTTAATAGTTGGTTAATTTTTAGTAAAATAAAACCAAATAAACCAAGGGCCCTTTAAACCAAGAACAAGTGCGGGCTTTTCAAATTTTAAGGTCGTTAAATTTTTTTCGTAGTCTTCAACATCCCCCGGGGTTTTTGGGGGACGGGATTGGGGGACTTAAATTTTTGGGGGTTTATCTTGGGTTTTTTTAAAATGCTTTCAATATAAATTTTCTCAAATTTAAATTCGGTTTTTTTTTTCCCCCCTTCTTCATTTTCCTGCCACAAGGATTTATTGGTTTTTATTTTTTTATTTTTCCTACTGGAGTCGGGGGTCAGAAGGCAGCATGTTAAACCAGTGCCAACCAAAGCTACTTTCGAACTTGCGTATTTTTAAAAAAATTTTGGGACCCTTTTTAAAACTTGAAGGAAAAACAACTTAGAATTAATGGGGCCTCTAAATTTTCAAAATATTTTTTTTGGCATCAAAACCCCAGTAGAAGGGTCAGTTTTTGCCCCGACTCGTTTTTTCTTGCGAACCTAGCAAACACCCCCAAAAAAAGTTTCAATAGAGTTTTTTAAAAATTCGGGGGCCAACCTGCTCTAGTTTTGGCCCTTTTAAAATTTTCTAAATTAAAAGTTGTCCATGCTTTTTATGCTCTGCTCTATGGACCCGAGGGAACAGTTGGGGTGAATAAAATGTTTAAAAGGGGGATTCCAGTCATAGTTTTTACTTCCCGTGGCACGCCCCAAAAAAAAGGGGGGCCAAAACCATTTAATTTAAAAATCCAACTTTTGTCTAAAGTCTTTCTTTTAAAATTAAAATTGAATTCGTTACAATCCTTCAAAAAACTCATTCATTCCCGTTGCGAAAAGGAAATTTAAAAGTTTTTTTCCTTTGTTTAAAGGTGGGTTGCAGTTCAAACAAAAAACCTTTTGAAAGGGGTAATAAAAATAAAAACTTACACTGGGGGGGGGGGGGGGGGGGGGGGGGGGGGGGGGGGGGAAAGGGTCACCAAAAGGGCCCCAAAAAAGTTTTTTTGTGGGGCCAAAAACCCAAACCCAAGCCAAAAAAGGTTTTTAAATGGGTTTTGATAAAACGCAAACGGAAGAAATAAACCACACTTTTTGGGGAAAAAGTCTTTTTTTTAAAAGGGGGGTTAAAATTGCCTTAAAAACTCTAAAACCTTTTTTCTTGAAAGGCGTCCGAAATGAGTCAAAAAAAGAAATGTCAAGATACATTTTTTATAATTTTTAAGAAATTTTAGTTGGGGGCCCAAAAAGAAAATTTGCGCCAGTATATTTTGAATGCAAATTTATTTTACTTTTGTTTAAAAAAAGTTTTGTAACAATAACAACTCAACCGACCCCTTCGTTTTTAGAACATGCTATTGATAACGAATGCGAACCAGAACGGTCGCGCTCCATGAAATATTCTACAAAGTCGTATGGTTTAATATAAGCAAAGCCAAGGAGAATAATAAGGTTCTAAAAGTTGACAAAACAGGGGCCAAAGTTAGCCAGTTAACAATCCCTGATGGTTATTACGGGTTTTGCTCACTAAAAGAAGCAATGAGTAACTTCGACATTACTCTCAAACTTAACAATGCAAATCTAAAAACAATGTTAACATTCAAGCCTGAAGAAGAAGGAGGTTACTATTTTGATAAAGAGCTAGCTAAAATGTTAGGCTTTGCAGCTGACAATTTTAGATTTAGAGTTACACAAAACAAAACTACTTATGAGGGAGAAAATCCGCTCGATCTTGCATTACATTCATTACTCTATGTTCATTTGGATGAGCTGAGCACTGATGAAAACTTATATGATGGAAGGCCCTCAACTGTTTTAAGAGCTCTTCCGTCAGGGAAAGCTGCATATTGCGATTATGAAATTATACAATTCCCTAATTTACAGTTTAAAAGATTAGTTTGTGGGAGGGTTGGATCATTTAATATAAAAATCGCAGACAAAGCGGGGAAAGTTGTGAAATGTGATAACCTACACATTGTTTTGGAAATAAAATAATTAGCTGTTCTAAAACATGTCGCGTGGACCAGAAGAACCGGGAGTTACATTAGCGCCTGTGAGGTGTATAACCTTAGAATTAAAAGACCTTGCAGACGTTGTGGACTTTGAACAGAACGGTGAGATAGGCGCTTTGTATGGTTTTGAGTACACTAAAGATGGTGATTATAAACGCAAAGAGGTTAGCGACAACAAAAAGTTTCCTAAACTAGAACAACTGCGCAATCTAGAAGCAAATAATGTTGGCCAGTATGAATAAAATAGTTCGAAAACCTGACCTCAAATGGCACTTGGAACCATATTTAGAATGGGACATAAAATTTGAATTCATAAGCCCATTTACATATTTTAGCCGTCAAAAAAGTTTCAGAAAAGCATTCAACTCTGGCCCTTTACATGTAAGTCTTATGCCGGACGACAATAGTCGGAAAGAAATTGAAATAACGCCGTATGGGAAAAAACAGTACATCCTCCACAGAAAAGAAACAGTTGTAAAAAAAGCTTCTACAAAATTACAGTTCTTTCCAAGCAGAAAATTAGGAGACACGTTCACAATGATATTTGAAATTTCTGTCTTTAAAGATGTGGAGAGGGATGGGGTTGTGGGCGTTAGTGACGTCCTTATAAAAGGAATTAATATTAGCTGGCAAAACTTAGACGTTAAACGCCTTAACGTTACCATCGTCGTTCTTCACAATGGTGAGGATATTAAGATCATAACAACAAGCAACAAAATCAATGTTGACTTAAATAGAAACAATCTTACAGAACTGAATTGGATTAATCTTACACATTTAGGCCTCATAGGGTTTTATTATACTGAACAAGTTTTGACGGAGAGTATGATAAAAATAATAACTGGATTAGATTAAATTCTTTTATAAAACTATGGAGCAGTTAAACTTTATGATAAAATCCCCTCATTGTTCAATGATTTGTGGGCAGACTGGTTGTGGAAAAACAATATTTGTCCTAGGCTTATTACAAACAGTTTATCGCTATAATTTTGATCATATTGTAATTTTCTGTCCAACACTTAAAAGGAACAAAGCATATCATGATAGAAGGTTTATATGGACAGACAATGACGTATATTTAGTTAATCCTAGCACTAAACTGAGTGAGTGTTTAGAATACTTTTATAAAGTGTTTGAAGGAACGCAGACACTCTTTATTATAGATGACTGTTCGGCAGAAAAAGATATAGTTAAAAAGAGAAACACTTTGTCAAAGCTGGCTTTCAGCGGAAGACATGATGGGATAAGTGTGTGGATTTTATGCCAGAAATATAACTCGGTTTTAAAAGACTTTAGAGAACAGTTAAAGACTGTAGTGTTATTTCACATGAAAGACAGAGACTCATTTGATGAATGTTTGCGTGAAAATGATGTTATTGAAAATGACCAGGAAAAACATAGGATTAAACAAAAATTAAAATCTGAAAAGTTTAGTAAATTAGTATTAAAAACGGATAACCCTACACAGTATGTTTGTTTGTAGATAATCGTTATTTTTTGGTTATTGAAGTCTTACTTGTCAGAGAACGTAGAAATACCAATCCTGGGTCACTTCGTCCGAAACTGGGTTGAGGACGAAGTGAGCCAGGATTGGTATTTCTACGTTCTCTGCAGTCCATACATTTTCTAATGAAGGAAAGACATTTTATCTAAATATGTATCCATATTCACAGAACCCGTAGAGCTAAACTTATCATCCTTCCCAGTTCCACTCACATCCAGCTGATTATGATTTCCCTCTTCTCTAATTTCTCTAGCTCAGTAATCACTACTCCTTCTCCCATCCCCTGTCATGTGATCACAACTCCCGCTCTCTTTCCTGCCTTGTAATCACCTTTTGTCTTTTTCTTTCCCTGTCATGTCATCCTGCACTGTATCCTTTCCTTTGTCCTAAAAGCAGTACGCTAATTCTCTCTACCTAAAGACATTTAATTCCCACAGTGCTTTTTTACTCATATGCAGTACTGGACATCCATAGTCATATATTTAATATCGCAATCAATTGAGTATTCACACACTCTTGATTTGTTGTCACATGGTCATCCGTCATCAAATCGCATTTACAAGAATCAGAAACAATGGTTGTACAAAAAAGAGAATTTGTGTTTTCCTCAGATATCATTACCATCATTTTGGAAGTATACATCTTTACAATCAATAGCCCTTGCTTTCTTATTCATAAAATTGTCATGAGCCTCACATGCTTGAGTCATAAACAAGAAGAATAACGTGGTAGGCTTAGCACAGCATGGAACCGTTTTAAGCTCTTTTCTGTGTTTTACGTGCACGTTTGACCACGCACATGTTGAACTGTCACCAGCAGAGTCTACATATTCCCCACCCTTTCCCTTTGCACAAACCACTTCACTGTCACACAGAACAGACTGGCTACTTGGCTCATTGCCTGGTCGTGAACAGGTTGTAGCCAGTGTCACCCTGAATTGCTTTTCATTTGTGAAACGACCTGTGATATTAGAAATTGAGCTAGTTGTGCAGGCCAAAATCCTAGGTGGTCACTTTCAATCTCTCATCAATGTCAGGTACTTTTTTCCATTGATCACTAGGTGATCAAAAGTCATGGTGCTTTTCTTTACCCTGCTCTCTGGCTTCTTAAGAAAGGTGTTAATTTCCTCCTCGTTTCTGACTCTCCAGGACAAATTCTCACCAATTAAAACATCAGATCCTTTCAACTCACGTTTTTCTTTTAGAATTTTTCCTGTTTCCTTAAAACAAGTGCAAACAGTGCATCTTGAGACAATGGGCCACATACGGCTTGCGTTCATTCGATGCACTCTATCAAACTGGACTGCATCTGTTAATTCTAATTTGTTGATTACTATGTGACTTACAATTACCCACAGTTTTGCCGGGTTACTTTTTTCAATCCTATTATCGAAATGGAATTTTCGAGGCTACCAGCATATTTTCAACATGGAAAAGTGTGTGGAATCGACGAAATTCTTTTAAAAAATGTTTACTTTTGCAGTGATTCGTTTATTGGTTGCTTGGTGAGCAAATGGTATACCGTGCTTCTGAACAGAATTCATGTAAACTGAATAGAAACGAACATTAAGCTGAAATAGTCCCAGGCCGGATTCAGAAAGGGATGGTCTACATTCGATGACACGTTCATTATGATTCCATGTAGAAATAAGTGCTTAAAAAAGTGGGGAGAGCGATGCCGCTTTTGTAGATCTGAAAAAGACATTGATTCAGTACAACATGAACCTGTCTTTGACATTTGCTTAGGAATAGCACACGTGATAAATTTATAAAGGCTGTCATGGATATTATTTTGTACTTGTCTAACACTTTATTTTTTATTGCTATATCGGTTTCAGACAAGGATGCATTCTCAGCCCAATGTTTTTCTAAATCTTTGTACTCAAAAGTGTATTGTCTGCAGATAGAAATGACATGCGTGGCTCGGAATTGTCACCAGGCCTCGTTGAATTGTTCTTGTTTTCGTTTGTAGGTGACATTGTTCTTTGTCCAACACCACTAGAAGTCCTCAAAATCAAAGTGATATAGTGCAAGAAACGTGTACGAAACTGCAGCAGCAGCAGCAGCAGCAGCATCGTCATGATCCTCACCATCCCATGAACTAGAAGACATTAGTTAGGATGTCATGGTAGATACCCTCATCGTAGGAGACAACATCATTCTCTGTCCTGTCATGCACACGAGGCCAGCTGTGCAGTGTTCTGCCCATTCCCTGATGTTATTTAGCCCGGATTTCCTCTGTCTCCCTCTGTGCAGTGCTCTGTCCATGCCCTGATGTTATCAGCCGGATTTCCTCTGTCTCCCTCTGTGCAGTGCTCTGTCCATTCCTGGTGTTGTTTAGCCCGGATTTTCCTCTGTCTCCCTCTGTGCAGTGCTCTGTCCATTCCCTGGTGTTGTTTAGCCCGGATTTCCTCTGTCTCCCTCTGTGCTGTGTTCTGTCCATTCCCTGATGTTATTTAGCCCGGATTTCTTCTGTCTCCCTCTGTGCAGTGATCTGTCCATTCCGGGTATTTGTAAAACCCCCCCCAAACCCTTTTTTTTGGGGGTTTTTTTGGGGGGGGTTTTGGGGGGGGAAAAGGGGGTTTTAAAAAATTTTGGGAAAAAAATTTTTAAACGGAAAATTTTTTTTTTTTTAAATTCCAAAAATTCCCAAAAAAAATTTTTTCCCTTTTTTTTAACCCAAAAAAAATTTTTTTTTTTCCCCTTTTCCCCAAAAAAAGGGTTTAAATCCCCCCAAAAAAAAAAAAAGGTTTTTTTAAAATTTTTTTTTTAAAAAAGGGGTTTTCCAAAAAAATTTTTTAAAAAAAAAAATTTTTAAAAAAACCCAGGGGAAAAAAAAGGGGAAAATTGGTACCCCTTGGGATTCCCAAAAAAAAGGGGGGTTTTTTGGGGGGGGGGGTTTTTTTAAAAAAACCCCCCAAAACTTAAAAAAAAAAAAGGGGGGTTTTTTTGGGTTTTTTTTTTTTTCCCCTAAAAAAATTTTTTTCCCCCCCCCGGGGGGCCCCCCCCTTTTTTTTTTTTTTTTTTCCCCTTTTTTTTTAAAAAAAAAAAAGGGGGGGGAAATTTCCCCCCCGGGGGGGGGGGAAAAAAAAAAAGGGGGGGGGGAAAACCCCCGGCCCCCAAAAAAAAGGGTGGGGAAAAAAAAACCCCAAAAAAAAAAAAAACCCCAAGAAAAAACCCCCCCCCCCTTTTTGCCCGGGGGGGTTTTTTTAATTTTTTTTGGGGGGTTTTTTTTTTTTTTAAAAAAAGCCCCCGGGGGTTAAATTTCCCTTTTTTTGGGTTTTTTTTAAAAAAATTTTTTTTCCCCCTTTTTTTTTTTTTTCAAACCCCCTTTTTTTTTTAAAAAATTTTACCCGGGGTTTTTTTCCCCCCCCCCTTTTTTTTTTTTCCCCCCCCGGGGGTTTTTTTAAACCCTTTTTTCCCCCCTTTTTTTCCCCCCCCAAAAAAAGGGGGGCCCCCCCTTTTTTGGGGGGTTTTTTTTTCCCCCCCGAAGGGTTTTCCCCCAACCCCGGCCCCCCCCTTTTTTCTGTTTTTTTTTTTTTTCCTTTTTTTCCCCCCCTTTTTTTTCCATTTTTTCCCCTTTTTTTTTGGGGTTTTTTCCCCTTTTTTCCCTTTTTTTTTAAACCCCAAAAATTTTTCGGGGGTTTTTTTTTTCCCAACCCCCCTTTTTTTTTCCCCCCCCTTTTTCCCCCCCCGGGGGGGGCCCCCCCCCGGGGAACCCCCCCTTTTTTCCCCCCTTTTTTTTTCCCCCAAAGGGTTTTTCCCCTTTTTTTTTCCCCCCCTTTTTTCCCCTTTTTTTCCTTTTTTAAAACCGGGGTTTTTTTTGGGGGGGGAAATTTTTCCCCCCCCTTTTTTTCCCCCCCTTTTTTTTTAAAATTTTTTTTTTTTTTTTTTTTTTGGGGGTTTTTCGGAACCCCCTGATTTTTTTAAAATTTTTCCCCCCCCTTTTTTGTTGCCCCTTTAAAAAATTTTTGGGGTTTCCCCTTCCCTCCCGGGGTTTTTTAAAAAACCCCCCCCCCCCTTTTTTTTTGTTTTTTTTTTTTTTTCCCCTTTTTTTTCCCCTTTTTTTTTTTTCCCCTTTTATTTTTTTTTGTTTTTTTTTTTTTCCCCCCCCCTTTTTTTTTTTTTTTTTTTTTTGGGGTTTTTTTTTTTTAAAAAACCCCCCGGGGGCCCCCCTTTGGGGGGGTTTTTTTTTTCCCCCCCGGGGGGGAAATTTTTTTTTTAAAAAAAACCCTTTTTTTCCCCCCTTTTAAAAACCCCACCCCCCCTTTGTTTTTGGGGCCCTTTTTTTTTTGGGGGGGGTTTTTTTTTTAAAAAAAATTTCCCTTCCCCCTTTTGGGGGGGCCCCCCCTTTTTTTTGGGGTTTTTTCCCTTTTTGGGCCTTTTTTTTTTGGGTTTTTTAAAAAAAAAAATTTTTTTTTTGGGGGGTTTTTTTTTTTTTTTCCCCCCCCCCCCCCCCAAAAAAAAATTTTCCCCCAAAAAAGGGTTCCTTTTTTTTTTTTTTTTTTTGGGGGGGGGAAAAAAGGGGGGAAAAAAAAAAGGGGGGGGAAGGGGGGGGGGGAAAAAATTTTTTATTTTTTTTTTTTTTTTTTTTTTTTAAAAAAAAAAATTTTTTGGGGGTTTTTTTTAAAAAACCCCCGGGCCTTTTTCCTTTTTTTTTTTTTTAAAAAAAAATTTTTTAAAGGGGGAAAAAAACCCCCCTTTTTTTTTAAAAAACCCCAAAAAAAAAAATTTTTTTTTTCCCCCCCAAAAAAATTTTTTTAAAAAAAAAAAAAAAATTTTTTTTTTGGTTTTTTTAAAAAACCCCGGGGGGTTTACCCAAATAAAAAAACCCCCCCCAAAGGGGAAAAAAAAAAAAAATTTTCCCCCCCAAAAAAATTTAACCAAAAAAAGGGGTTTTTTCCCCCCCCAAAAAGGGGGTTTTTTTTTTTAAAAAAAAGGTTTTTCCCTTTGGGGGCCCCCCAAAAAAAGGGGAAAAAAAGGGGGCCAAAAAAAAAAGGGGGGGAAATTTTTTTTTTTAAAAAAAAGGGCCCCTTTTTAAAGGGGGCCCTTTAAAATTTAAAATTTTCCAAAAAAAACCCCCCCCTTTTTTTTTTAAAAAGGGGGGGAAAAAAAACCCCAAAAAATTTTTTTTAAAAAAATTTTAAACCGGAAAAGGCCCCCAAAACCCCCCCTTTTTTTTTTCCCCCTGGGCAAAAATTTTTTTCCCAAAAACCCCGGGAAAAAAAAAAATTTTCCCCCCCCCCAAAAGGGGGGGGGGAAAAAAAAACCCCCCCTTTTTTTTTTAAAAAAGCAAATTTTTTAAAAAAAACCCCCCTTTTTTCCCCCCCTTTGGGGGGGTTTAAATTTAAAAACCCCCCCAAAATTTTTTTTTTAAAAAAAAGGGGGGCCCCCCCCCCTTTAGCCTGGCCCCCCCTTTGGGGGGGTTTAAAAGGGAAAAAAAATTTTTTTTGGGGGGGGCCCCAAAGGGGCCCCCCCGGGAAAAAAAATTTTTTTTTTCCCCCCCCCCCCCCAAAAAAGGATTCCCCTTTTTGGGGGGCCCCCCCCCTTTTTAACCGGGGGCCCCCCCAAAAAAAACCCCCGGGGAAAATTTTTTTTCCCCTTTTTCCCCCCCCCCAAAAAAAAAATTTTAAACAAAAAAACCCCCTTTGGGGGAAAAATTCCCAAAATTTTTTTAAATTTTTCCCCCCCCCCCCCAAAAAAAAAAATTTTTCCCCCCCCTTTTCCGAAAAAAACCCCCCCCCAAAAAAAAACCCCCC
>CM031608.1:44375250-44380250 GCA_018398815.1 Conus ventricosus | reverse complement strand
CCCCCCCCCCCCCCCCCCCCCTTCCCCCCCCTTCCCCCCCCCCCCCCCCTCCCCCTTTTTCCCCCCGGGGGCCCCCCCTTTTTTTAAAAAGGGGGAATTTTTTTTCCCCCCCCCCCCCCCCCCCCCCCCCCCCCCCCCCCCCCCCTCCCCCTTCCCCCCCCCGGGGGGGCCCCCCCCAAAATTGGAAAAAAACCCCCCTAGAAAAAAACCCCCCGGGGGAAAGTTTTTTTCCCCCCCCCTTTTTTAAAAAAAGGTAAATTTAAAAAAAAATTTGGAAAAAAAAAAAAAAAATTTTAAAAAAAAAAAAAAATTTTTTTAAAAAAAAAAAAAACCCCCCTTTGGGGTTTTTTTGGGGTGGTGGGGTTTCCCCCCCCCGGGGTGTTTTTTTGGGGGGGGGGTTTTGGGGGGTGTGTGTGTTGGGGGGTGGGAAAAAAATTTTTTTTGGGGAAGGAGAGGAAAGCGGGGGGAAAACAAAAAATTGGGGTTTTTCCCCCCTTTTTTTAAAAAATTTTTGGGTTTTTTCGGGTTTAAATTTTTTTGGAAAAAAAAAAAAAAATTTAAAGGTTTTTTGGAAAAAAGGGGAAAAATTTTAATTTTTTTTTTTTGTTTTTTAAAAACCCCTTTTCCCTTTTTTTTGGGTTTTTCCCCCAAAAAAAAAAAAAAAAAAAAAAAAAAAACCCCTTTTAAAAAAAAAAAAAAAAAAACCCAAAAAAAAAAAGGGGGGGTTGGGGTTTTTTTTGGGGTGTGTGTGTGTGGGTTTTTGTGTGTTTTTTTTTTTTGGGGGGGGGGGGGGGGGGGGGGGGGGGGGGGGGGGGGGGGCCTTTTGTGGGTGTTTTAAAAAAAAAAAAAAAAAGGGGGGGGGGGGGGGGAAAAAAAAAAGAAAAAAGGGGGGGGGGGGAAAAAAAAAATTTTAAACCCCCCCAAAAATTTTTCCCCCCTTTTTAAAAATTTTTTTAAAAAAAAAAAAAATTTAAAAAATTAAAAAAAAAAAAAAACCCCCAAAAAAAAGGGAAAAAAAAAATTTTTTTTTTGGGAAAAAAATTTTTTTTTTCCAAAACCTTTTTTTTTTCCCCCGGGAATTTTTGGGGAAAAAAAAAAAAAGGGGGAAAAAAAAAAAAAACCCTTTTTTTGGGGGGGTTTTTTTTTCCCCCTTTTTTGGGGGGTTTTTTTGGGGGGCAAAAAACCCCCCAAAACCTTTTTTTTTTAAAAAAAAAAGGGAAAAAACCCCAAAATTTTTTTAAAAAAAAAAAAAAAAAATTTTAAAAGGGGAAAAAAAAATTTTTTTTTTCCCCCCCCTTTTTTTTTTTCCCCCCCCCCCCCCCCTTTTCCCCCCCCAAACCTTTTTTTCCCCCCCCCCCCAAAAAAACCCCCCCAAAAATTTTAAAGGAAAAAAAAATTTGGTTTTTTTAAATTCCCCCTTTGGGGCCCCCCCGGGAAAAAACCCCCCCCCCCTTTTTTTTTAAAAAACCCCCCTTTTCCCCCCCCTTTTTTCCCCCTTTTTTTCCCCCCCCCCCCCCTTTCCCCCCAAAAACCCCGGGGGGCCCCCCCCTTTTTTCCCCAAAAATTTTTTTTTTAAAATTTAATTTTTTAACCCCTTTTTTTTTTTAAAACCCCCCAAAAAAAATTTTTTTTTTTTTTTTTTTTTAATTTTAATTTTAAAAAAAAACCTTTTTAAAAAAAAACCCCTTTTTAAAAAAAAAAAAAAAAAACCCCCCCCCCCTTTCCCCCCCCCCCCCAAAAAAAAAAATTTTAAAACCCCCCTTTTTTTTTTTTAAATTTTGGAAAAAAAAATTTTTGGGAAAACCCCGGGGGTTTTTTTTTTTCCTTTCCCCTTTTTAAAAAAAAATTCAAAAAAAAATTTTTTAAAAAAAAAGGGGCAAACCCCCCCCTTTTTTTTTTTTTTATTAAAAAAGGGGGAAAAAAAAGGGGAAAATTTTTTTTTTTTTTTAAAAAAAAAAAGTTAGGCCCCCAAAAAAAATTTTTTTTTAAAAAAAATTTTTTTTTTCAATTTTTTTTAAAAAAATTGGGGCCCTTTTTCCCAAAATTTTTGGGGGAAAAATTTTTTTCCCCCAAAAAAAAATTTTAAAAAAAAAAAAATTTTTTTTAAAACTTTAAATTTAAAATTTTTTTTAAAAAAAAAAAACCCGTTTTTTTAAAAATTTTTTAAAACCAAATTTTAAAAATTTTTAAAAAAATTAAAAAAAATTTTTTTTAAAAATTTTAAAAATTTTTTTTGGGGGTTAATTAAATTTTTTTTTTTTAAAAAATTTTTTTTTGGGGGGGGGTTTTTTAAAAAATTTAAAATTTTTTTTAAAAAAAAAAAATTTCCTAAATTTTTTGGTTTTTTCCCCCCCCTTTTTCCCCCTTTTTTTTTTTTTTTCAAACCCCCCCCCCTTTTTAAAAAATTTTTAAACTTTGGGGCCCCAAAAAAAGGGGGGGAAGAAAACCTTTTTTTGGGGGGGGGAAAAAAAAAAAATTTTTTTTTTGGTTTTTTTTTGGGTTTTTGTTTTTTTTTTGGGGGGGTTTTTGGGGGTTTTTTTTTTTGGGGGGGGTTTTGGGGGGGGGGGGTTTTTTTTTTTTGGATTTTTTTGGGTTTTAAAAATTCCCTTTTTTTTTTTTTTTTTTTTGGGGGTTTTCTTTTTAAAAAAAAAAAAATTTTTTTTTTTTTCCTTTTTTTTTTTTTTTTTTTTTCCAAAAAAAAATTGGGGTTTTTTCCCAAAAAAAAATTTTTTTTAAAAAAAAAAACCCCCCAAAAAAAAGGGTTTTTTAAATTTTTTAAGGGGTTTTTTTTTTTAATCAAAGTTTTTTGGGGGAAAAACAAATTTTAAAAATTTTTTAAAAAATTTTTTTTTTAAAAAAAAAAGGGTTAAAAAATTTTTTTTTTTTCGGGGTTTTTTTTTTTTTAAAAAAATTTTTTAAAAAAAAATTTTTTCCCCCCCCTTTTGAAGGGTTTTTAAAAAAAAAAATTTTTAAAAACCCCCCTGTTTTTTTAAAAAAAATTTTTTTAAAAAATTTTTGGGGGGGGGTTTTTTAAAAAAAATTTTCCCAAAAATTTTCCCCTTTTTTAAAACCCCAAAAAACTTTTTTTTTTTTTTCCCCAAAAAAAAAAAATTTAAAAAAATTTTTTTAAAATTTAAAGGGGGTTTTTTTAAAAAAAATTTTTGGCCCTTCCCCCTTTTTTGGGAAAAAATTTTTTTAAAAAAAAAACCTTTTTCCCCCCAAAAAAATTTTTAAAAAAAAAAAAAAACCAAAGGGGGGTTTTCCTTTTAAAAAAATTTTTTTTTTTTTATTGGTTCTTTTAAAAAATTGTTCCCCTTTTTTTGGGGGGGCCCCCCCCCCCCGGGGGGGGTTTTTTTTTTTTTTGGGGGGGGGTTTTTTTTTTTTAAAAAAAAAACTTAAAAAAAATTTAAAAAAAGAAAAAAAATTTTTTCCACCCCTTTTGGGGGTGTTTTGGGGGTTTTTTTTGGGGGGGGGGGTTTTTTTTTCCCCACCCTTTTGGGGGGGGTTTTTTTTTGTTTTTTTGGGTTTTTTTTGGGGGGTTTTGGGTTTGGGGTTTTTTTTTCCCCCCCCCAAATTTTTTTTTGGGGGTTTTGGGGTTTTTTTTTTGGGGGGGGTTTGGGGGGGTTTTTTTTTTGGGGAAAAACCCCCCCCCTTTAAAATTTTGGGGGGGAAAAGGGGCCCCCCTTTTTTTTTTTTTTTTTAAACCCCCAAAAGGGGGAAATTTTTTAAAAAAAAAAGGGGGGGGGGGCCCCCCCCCAATTTTCCCCCCTTTTTTTTTAAAAAATTTTTTGGGAAAAAAGGGGGAAAAATTTTTAAAAAGGGAAAAAAAAAAAATTTTTTTTTTTTCCCCCCAAAAAAAAAAAAAATTTTTTTTTTTTTTTTTAAAAATTTTTAAAAAAAATTTCCCCCCAAAAAAAAAAAAATTTTTCTGCCCCCCAAAAAAAAAAAAAAAAAAACCCCCCCCCGGGGAAAAATTTTTAAAAAAAAATTTTCCTTCCGGGGGGGGCCCCTTTTTTTTCCCCCCCCCCAAAAAAAAAAAAAAAAAAAAAAAAAGGGGGGGGGGGGAAAAAAAAAAAAAATTAAAAAAATTTTTTTAAAAAATTTTTTAAAAAAAAAAAAAGGGAAAAAAAAATTTTTTTCCCCCCCCTTTTTTAAAAAAAGGTTTTTTCCCCCCCCTTTTTTCCCCCCCCAAAAAAATTTTGGGGGCCCCCCGGGGGGGGGGGTTTTTTTTTTTGGGGGGGGGGTTTTTGGGTTTTTTTTCCCCCCCCCCCTTTTTTTTTGGGGGGTTTTTTTTTTTTTTTTTTTTTCCCCCCCCCCCCCCCCCAAGGGGAAACCCCAAAAAAATTTTCCCCAAATTTTTTTAAAAAAATTTTTTATCCCAAAAAGGGGGGGGGGGGGGGGGGGGGGGGGGGGGGGGGGGGGGGGGGGGGGGGGGGGGGGGGGGGGGGGGGGGTTTAAAAATTTTTTTTTTTTTTAAGAAATTTAAAAATTTGTTAAAGGGGATTTTAAAAAAAAAAATTTTTTTTTTTTGGGGGGTTTTTTTTTTTTCCGGTTTTTAAAAAAAATTTTTTTTTTTTTTAAAACCCCAAAGAGGGGAAAAACCCCCCCAACCGTTTTTTTTTTTAAAAAATTTTTTTGGGGGGCCCCCCCCCCCAAGTCTTCCCTTTTTTAAAAAAAAAAAAACCCCGAAAAAAAAAAGGGGGGTTTTCCCCCCCAAAAAATTTTGGCCAAAAAAACCAAAAAAAAAAAAAATTTTTTTGCCCTTAAAACCTTTTTTTTTTTTTTTGGGGGGGGGAAAAAAAGGCCCCTTTTTTTAAAAAAGGGGGGGTTTTTTTTTTTTTTTTTTTTTTGGGTTTTTTTTTCAAAAAACCCCGGGGGGGTTTTTTTTTTAAAAAAAAAAATTTTTTTTTTAATTTTTTAAAAAATTTTTTTTAAAAAAAGGGGGGGAGAAGATAAAAAAGTCAGTATTTCATGCTTTCTCAAAATTACTTGTTGATGGT
>CM031608.1:44336939-44369250 GCA_018398815.1 Conus ventricosus | reverse complement strand
CAACCCACACAACACACACACACACACACACACACACACACACACACACAACACAGGCACGTGACGCGCACACACACACACACACACACACACACACACACACACACCAACACACACACACACAGCACTGGCGTAGCATACACACACACACACACAACACACACACACACACACACACACACACACACACACACCACACACACAACAGCCCGGCGTGCGCACACACCACACCGCACAATTCTGCGTTCACAAGCCATTAGCATATGTATGCACTCACTCACTAAACACACACACACACACACACACACACACACACACACACACACATCACACACACACACACACACACACATACACACACGCGCGCGCTCGCGCACTCACATGCACGCTCACACTGGGACACAATGTCACATACATTAACACATACACTATATAACACGCTGAACAGCTCATTCGTACACGAGCAAAGTGTGCAGGTGACATATGGTAATTTAGTAATATTTCAGGTGGTATTCAGAGTATCGCCGCAGAAAATGAGAATGCTGCTTTCGGTTATATGAGGGAATTCGAAAAATTCGGTTATCAGAGGAAGAAAAGAGGGAACGTGTCGGAGTACATATTTCGAAGAGGTCAAAGAGATTGGCAGGTGCTTCACCTGTGATAATCTTATGACATGATTTTATGCTGAATCCTGTGTCGATTTTGAGCCAGTGTAATTTCATCAAGCAAAACGAAGTATGATGTTGTTTTGGCGCTTTGTAGATAAGGCGAGCAGCTGAATTGTGAACACGTTGTAGTGGCTGGAGTAACACTCTAGTTACACCAAGGAAAGAGTGTTACAATAATCTGATCTTAACAGGATTCAGGCCTGTACTGTAAGAAAAGGTCTGATACATCCTATGCGACCGCTTCAGAAAGGATGCTTGGCAGATTTTGGCTATGTGGAGTTTCAGGATGAGATCAGAGTCGAATTAGAAACCAAACAGTCACGAACAAATGGCGTAAATGAGATGTCTTGAGATAACTTTTTTGATCCGATAACTTTAGCTTTATCTTTTTTAACAGCAGTACAAGAAAAGTATGTGTTGATACAATTGTAAGCTTGGATGCTGTTTGAAAGCATCCTGAAAAAAGGCAATGACTTGACATCGTAAACATTCACACGTAATCAAATAAAAAGATACCAGCAGAAAGGATTCTTGAAAGCATTTAAAACTATATACACTGAAGAATAATTCATGTATTTGTGGACAAAAACTGAATATTGAACATATTTTCTGCAACAAATTAAACAGCTCATTCCCGCACGTTATAAATACCATGTAAAGGAAATACTTGAATCACCTACATTGATCTTTACTTTTACTGCTGCTTTAGTAAACAGTCCTAGACATCATTACTCGTGGATGCACTTTTACAAGCGCAAATGCACCCGTGAACACATACTTACACACAGACACTCACAAGCCACATCCTTCATCATTCCCTGAGCTCCCCACTCCATCCTGTCTACCCTACACTCCAATCACACACACACACACACACACACACACACACACACACACACACACACACACACACACACACACACACACACACACACACACGTTCAGAGAACTAACAATAAACGGAAGAATAATGATGCATCCACACACACACAGATAAGCTACCTTTTCGTCATCCATCCTGCCAGTGACTGGTGGTGCTGTTAAAGCAATCGATAATGTACCCCATTGACTTACTTTAAAGGCGTTTGAAAGGGGAGTGACTGCAGTGTAAGTAAAAATAGAACTACTTCGCTTCCACCTGGACGAACAAACAAAAATACTTAGGTAGTGTAATTACCTATTTGCATACAACTAAGGCAAACATAGATATTAATTAATCACCACTTCAAAGCACCAGCACAACCATCAGCATTGACAAATCATCTTAACAACTTTGACCAAGAATGCTGACACAGCTTTCCTGTTAAAATACAACGCATGAATACGATCAAAGCGTAGTCTCAAGACTTGGAAACTATATTCTACATACGTTTCCTTTGGGACTATCAATGTAACTTGACACAGGAATTCAAACAGAGTAGGATATATAAACACCCCCTTGGCTTACACCTGTCAAGAGTCTTACATACTGAGACTGATCGAATTTAGTCTTATGGTCTATGGTGGGGCTTGATCTCTCCTCTAATGTGATGCGTAAGTTTTAAAAGTAATTATTATTGTGACTCCACCGAACAACGTGGACAAACGAATCACAAGACAAAACACGACGCCTTTTGACCTCTTAGGTCTTCTTCAGGCAAGATAAACAACACTCCGGACAACGAAAATGAAGAACGAATAATCACTTAATCTTTGTTGAATTCGGCGCAAGATGGGCGTTGAATGAAAACGAGGCCGTCGGGAAAGAGACAATGCGAGTTGAAGTAGTAATGATGATAATAATAACACTGATAGCAATACTGATAATGATGATGAAGATAAAAATATTGAAAAAAAAATGAAGAGAGGATTACCACCACTTTTGGTGATAATGTGACAATAGCAGAGAACAGTAATATGCCGCTTCTAACTCACCTTCGCCCTCAAACCAGTTTTCGGGCGAAAGTGACCTAGAAGCGGCATATTACTGTTCTCTAACAAGTAAGACTTTAATAACCAAAAAATAACGATTATCTACAAACAAACATACTGTGTAGGGTTATCCGTTTTCAATACTAATTTACTAAAGTTTTCATAGAGTAACGTAGGGGAAAGTAGCCGTGGCTGAACACGCCCCATAGAGTAACGTAGGGGTAAAGCAGCCGTGGCTGAACGCGCCCATATACACGGTGGTGCACTAGGCTATCCGATTACTTACCGATTAACGGTGTGTTAATTACAGCGTGGAGTTGTTAGCAGAGAGAGAGGCGCAGCCAAAGCCCGTTAAGGTCAAGTTGCCCTCAGAACAACGTGTGGTGAAGGATTGCTTGTGGGTTTAAATAATATTTCTATTTTGACACGGAGGAGAAGCTAGTCTTGGAGCCATAGACACACACACACACACACACACACACACACACACACACACACACACACACACACACACACACACACACACACTATTTATTAGTTCTCTGCATGTCTTCCACTGAAAGCCAGTTTTGACAAAGTGTTTCTTTCTGCTGTACAGTCATCTATAATAAATAGTGTCTGCGTTTTAAGTTAGCCGGTCGCTCAGCCTGCTGACAACTGTGAGGCCAAAAATCAATACTGCCGCACCTCCTCCCTACCCCCACTCCCTCACGCCGAGCCTGCACATTACAATATATTACATCAGCCTTCTAGAATCTGCTTTGCCACGTCAACACTGCCGCGTGATGGCGCTGTTACAGCCCGGCCAATCAGCGGGCGCTCACATGACTAGGTTAACCCACACATTCTTCCACTGATGCTGGACAAGCAGGACGGTTTACTGTGCTGTGGGTGCGTTATTCTAATAACCGGTTTACTGAAGAACAGAATTGTGTATCTTAAAGGTTTGTTGGTTTAAGGAAATGAAAACGTTGAAGGCAATATTGTTGACAAAGATACAGCCAGTTTTAATACCGTGTTTGGCTATCGATGAGATGGTTCTTATCTAAAAAATGGCGCTGCATTGTTGAAAGTCGGCCGAAGCAAAACAATTCATCACGCGATACTGGGACTGTGGTGGAAAGACGCGGTGTTTTTCAGTGAAAAAGGTGTTTTGTAAAAAGATTTTATGTCGGGTGATAGTGTTTCTTCTTGTGAAGAAGCAGAATTATTTGGTAGTCCTTCTCACAAGAATTAAATCAGGAAATTTTTGAAGCGCAAGCAGCTAATCAAAAACTGTTAGATTTTTCTCAACAAAAAACTCCTTTAATTCTTCCAGAAGGTATGTATCAACAAGAGCAAGCTACTCCGTTATGGACAGAAGAAGAACAGCATGTACTAGAAGAGAATAGAATATATTTTGAGCAGATGGCCTTATAGCAGTTAAGGCTAAAAACAGAAGGACCAATGAGACTACCCAAAAAACCAAAAGGAAGATGGAAGATTTGTTCAAAGAAAAAGGCGGAAGAAAAGAGAGTAGAACCAACAACGCCAAGTGATTTTACATCAGTATCTTGTTTCAAACCAAGCAGATGTTAGACATGCTATATCCACAGAAGCTTTCACAAATGCTTATTTTGCACAAGCAGTAAATGAACAAGACATTGTAGAAAGACTGCAAAAAGGGATTAGAAATATCAAAAGGCAGAACGCACAACAAATCTTAATTTACATTCAGTTTGGTCATTTTTGATTTTATGCAAACAATGGCAGGAGAGACAAAGAAAAGAAGGAAGATGGCAAAAACGTGGGCTCAGTGGCTAGAAGAAAAAAACTGGCTATTCTGATGTTCATGCGCGTAGACTACGTGCTGTTGCTAAATTGCTTTATGCATTTCACGATTTAACACTGTTGGTTTGCAATCAGTTTTATCATGAGCAAACTGAAGCAATCGAAGAGATGCTTCAGATCGAAGAGTACAAAAAGTACTGGTCCGAAGCGCCGCATATTCTCTCACATCAGAGCGCCAACAGTCCCAGTCTTAGACATACAGTGCTTGTTGCGCGTAAACAACAGAAGTATCACACTGTGGTTAGACAAGTGTTTAAATATAGTAACGATCATGCATGTACGGTTTCAAAAATAGTAAATGACGTGGCTCTAAATATAGTAACGATCATGCATGTACGGTTTCAAAAATAGTAAATGACGTGGCTTCTAAATATAGTAACGATCATGCATGTACGGTTTCAAAATAATAAATGACGTGGCCTAAATATAGTAACGATCATGCATGTACGGTTTGCTGCCATATGACATTTGCGCCTGCCCTGCTTCGGCTGTTTGATTGTTTAAAAAACGCAGTGTGCCTTATGCAACTGGATAACGATTTTTGAATGTTCTGGCAAACAAACTAGATAGGGTTAGGCAGACCTTAGTGCATCTACCAGTATGGAGAGGAGTAGTGTGTGGCCAGCACTATCTTCATATAAATGCTCCAAATATACAATGACGGATGTACTACTACTGGCGATTAGAGCCGCCATAAAAGCTTGGCTACAGCAGTAATTGCTGTAACTCTGCCAAAGCCAGTTGCAAGCCTGGTTGAGAAAAGAGGAGCACAGCAAACTAGGCTAAGTGATCATATGTGGTTGGACTACTGACGATAGTATGACGTAGTTCTAAAAATAGTAACGGTTACGCGTAACCGCCTGGCAAACATTTCTACTGGAACAGTTTTCTAAAAATAGTTCTTACCTCAGCTGCTTGACGTCATGCTTCGCCGTTCACGCGCGTGAACGGTGGCCTACTTGCTGGACTCCTGCCCCCGTGCCTTTTGCTGTTGTGGTTGGCTGCTTCAACGTCCTGCTCTTACGTCCGGTTACAAACTTTTAGGCTGCCTTTTTAGGCGGCCGCCGGGTGTACTTTATACAATTGTCTTGTTTTATTCAATCAGGCTTTTGTTAAATGCACTTGGTGGCTGCTTTGAACTTGCAACAAAAGAGCCAATGCATCACAAAAACGCAAGCACTGTCTTGCACCAAGTGGTGTTTACACATGACAAATAATAAAGCTCTGTGTACACCACACACACTCCCACCTCCAAGTCACCCCAAGTTCTTAATTAAGTTTTTAATTAAGTCACCCCAAGTTCTTAATTAAGTTTTTAATTAAGTTACTTCAAGTTCTTAATAAGTTCTTGATTAAGTTTTTAATTAAGTTCTTGATTAAGTTACCTCAGGATTGTAATTAAGTCGTCCTTTAAGTACAGCCAAGTTCTTATTCAAGTTATCTTATAATTATTAAAAAAATACCAATCTATGTTTTTATCTTAAATAGTAAATGTCTAATATAGTACACACACGCCTCAAAAAAACGCGTCATCGCTGAGAATATCTTGCTCGGCGTTCTCTGCGCGAGATCGGTCAGCATAGATCTTAATGAAGTTCTTACATCCTAAGCAACCACATGATTACAATTCTGGTCTATGAAATGTCTTTTATAGACTCCATGTCTTTATTTATTGACTTCATCATTTTATAATACGCCATGATCTATTTTTATTAAAAAAATTTAAATTTAAGTTCTTAAAATATTATTCCATCTGAAATGGATCAAAATGATCTTTTGTTATGGCGGTGCTGGCGTGCTGTTGTTTTTTGTATTTAGCGGTTCAGATTTTTTTGATTGCTTTTGTTTTGGCTGCCATTGTTTATATATTTTATAACAGTAATAACCGCCCCCAGCAGCAGCAAGGGCGCCAAAAATGGCAACAGTTTTAAGTTCAATATTCCATGAAGACTTTGGCGCTGTAGGTCTTGAATCGCATGGAGTTTTTATAGCTGGCATTGATCAACTTGTTCTGGCGTTGGCGGCGTTATGTTTTCATTATGAGCTATATTTTGTAACATTAATTTTTTTTGTCTGTTCCACTCTGCTAATTTTCTTCCTGCTTTAACACGCCCAGGATGAGGATTGCTTTTCACTGGTCTCCACCAGATTCAGTGTTTTCTGCTGATTTTTCTGGCTTGGTTACTTTCTCCACCTGATTCAGTGTTTTCTGATTCTGCTGATTTTCTGGCTCGGTCATTTTGAAGGGAAATAAAATCTATATGATTAAAAGTTATTAATCCCATGATTAATGGCGATAACAATGTTCCAAATCTATAGTATAAATCACATCCTAGAGACTCTATGACTTTGTTAAAACTGGATCTTGCGTTAAATCATACGTAAGATCTTGTCAGAATCAATGGGAGCAAATCTACTGACTAGTTTAGTGTACAAACTAAGAACCGTTTGCCCCACACTTTTCACCATTCTAGACCCCAGCTGCACTTCATACTGTTATGATACTTTAAAATGTCTTGCGGCGACATCTGTTGAATCTGTTCAATGCTGAATTCAGTTCCGAGGAACTGTTTTGTTTTTCCACACGCCGCCAAAGAATACAACCTCTCCTTTTGGGGCATAACAGCTTGGCCATCAACTTGGTCATTCATAAGTTCAGGAAGGTTTAGGCTGCCTTGTAGCTGTAGTAGATCATCACTGTTCATGTTTTTATTAATTATAATTATTTTATTTTCTAAAATGAGCACTGAAAAAACTGTTGCCAACCTTGTATACCATTCTGCTGTTATTGGAGGTCTAAGTGTAGGATACTCAATGCTTGGTAAAGCTTGTTAAGAATTAAACCAGCAGATCTTGCAAACTAGACTTTGAGGATTCAGCAAAGCTGATTGCTATTATTGCAGCTTCGTTTGCCACGAAAGATTTTCTAGTCAAGCAAGGAATAATTCCAGACAGTATAAATATGTAAATAAAAAATACATTTATAAAAAATGGCTTCACTTGTAATGATGATAGGCGGCGCTGTGGTTAATGCGCTTGCTTTTAGTGGAAGTAATTACGCATTTAGTAAACTGCGAGATGAAGGCGAGAGAAAAAGACATAACAAAGCTGTGGAGCAACTAGCTGCAGCACAAGATCGCTATGAAAAGCAAGAGAATTGAGCAGTTAGATTTTATTAATAACACACTGAAAAAACAGGGGCATGCAGCTTACACATTTAAAGATGTTGATCAAGCAATAAAACAATATTATCTTGTAACAGGCAAACCAATCGAGACATTGCCCCCACCAAAATTCAGTGACTTTTATCAACCATTAGAAAAACAAAAGATGCAAGAAATTGGGTTTATTGTCTTTGGTATTGACCGTTGTGTATTTTGTTGCACATAATATTGGCTGAGTAAAAAATGAACAAAAATCTATTATTCGCCAAAAGGATATTGGAAGGGAATAACAGCAATTAAAAAGCTAAGCCAAGCAGCTGGAGTCAGTGAACAAACAGCAAAAGAATGTTATCTAAACAAGCGATTTGGCAAATTTATTTACCAGCGCCTAGACGAATACAGAGACCACACTTTGTCAATACAACTCCAAACGACACACCATCAAATGGATCTTCTATATTTACCCTCTGATACGATTAGACGAAAAAGATTTAAGTTCGCACTTACAGTCATTGACATAGCTTCAAGATACAAAGATGCGGAACCATTAACACAAAAGAGTGCTTCTGCTGTTGCTGTTGCCATACAACTGATATATCAACGAGGCCCCTTTAACTTAATCGCATGATTCAAGTCGATGATGGAAAAGAATTTAAAGGGGCAAGTGAATCAATTATTGTTGAAACATAGAGTTACCATTAAAGAGGCATTCCAGGAGTTCACAGATCACAGGCTTTTTTTGAAAACTTTAACAAACAGTTACCCGAAGACTTTTCTCCTACCAGTATCACAGAGAGCTGATTGACAATTCCGCAACACAAAATGGGTTAGAAGATTGGCCCTCAGTTTTGCGCGCACTGAATAATGAAGAATTTAAAAGGACTAAAACCGTACAAGCAATCAAAAGAAAAAAAATAATGTTGTTGAAGTAGAGTCTTCATCCGGCAAACTATTACCGTTTGGTTTAAAAGTAAGGTACCTTTATTTACCGGGGGAAGCAGAAGGGACACTCGCATCAGGGAAAACAGATCCAGTTTGGAGTGTTGACCCATATGAAATAAAAAGAATTGTAAAAATGAATCCGCCTTTGTATTATTTACGAGAAACTGACACAACAAAACAACCAGCTCCTCAAAGATTTTTTGTGAAAGAAGAACTGCAGATAATCCCTCCAGACACAGTTCCAGTTGCTTAATTAATTTACGTAAAATATTTGAGTTTAAAATGGAAGCTCAAAAGGAAGCGCAGAATAAAAAAAGAAGGGTTTAAAGGAAGAGACCTTGAAAATGATACGGGAATCATTTCATGCGTGTAATGCTATTAAGGAAACATTTTCGGGGATTAATCAATGCATGCTAAATCATCCAGATCACCTACAACTCAAACCCCAAATTGGGAAAAAGAATATCTTGAAATAATAAAAAAAATTCGAACGCGTCAAGCAAACATGAGAAAAGATTTAAATGAATTGGATGAAGCTATGATTGATCTTATAATAAAAGTTGATGAAAAATATAAACCCCCTGTTTATGCGGTCCTCCAGTGCCCGATTGCATATGAAAACTCTGGATTAACAAATACTCGTTTTGTGTTTGTTCTATCTAACGACTTCTTTGTTACAACTGTTGTGTTGATCTCATGTAGATTAGATCGCAGTTTTACGTTGTCATGATGAAAAGTCTTATTGCCAAACAATGCTTCTTTGTAGTTGTTATGTGATATGTTTGACTGCACAACGCTGCGAGATATTCCCTTTGCTTTCTTAATGATTTTCTCCTGGCTCGAAATACTGTACATTTTTGACCTTAAACCAATAAACTCCTTAATCACCCCTCCAGATAATTCATCCTTCATCTTTCCTAAAACCTTCTTATTAGTAATTGAATGCAAAGGCGAATCTTTAGGGTAATCGGATGTATCATACCATCCCGCATGACCTTTAGCCACTTCGATTTCCATGTCTTTATAGATGTCTTCAGTAGGGATATCTATAACAAAACTATCTGTATCTGTGTAAAGTACTCTGGACTCTGGATACAAGGGTTTAAAGTAGTCATAAAGAAATTCTAACATCAAAAGCTTTGATAATTCTAAAACGGTAAACCCAATAAATACAGGTTTGTCCAATTTGACTTTCTTTTTTTTCATCATTATACCAAAAAGCTGATCATGAAATCTTCTAAAGTCCTGATAATTAGGTTTTGAAGTCAGCTTAATTGCTTCGTTCTCTTTAGTAACCAATCTGACATCTTTACGCTTGTGCGGATTCTCCATAGTCTTTCCGAAACAGCTGTTGTTCATCAGCTTGAAAAAGTCTTTTTCTGAAGCATCTGTGGATTTAGTTCTGAGATCAGTGTTCTTCATGATGTATGGTTTCATGAACTGTTCTTGATCGAAAGCAATTATACGATGGACAGCTGTTAACTTTAAACCATGTCTTAAATAAAATTGTAGAAGTCTGTAATGACAGACATAATTTTTTTTGCCGCGAAGATTAGGCACAAGTTTAGGCGGCTCTCTTGGATCCATCTTTAGACTTTCTGCTGCTAATGGATAGTCATTATGCAGGTCATGGAGTTCATGAGGATATTCTAAGTCAACTTCTAGAATGAAACCACGCTGTTGATCAGTCGTTAAACTGCTCAACCACTTTAATGCCTTTTGAATATTATTCGGATCACCGCCTGTGTACATTTTAAAGTTGCGTAACGGAAGCGATTGCGCCATTGCCCATCCATACAGATTGTTTGCATCTAAATACATAAGATAGTTAGACCTTTTACTTGGATCATAGTTGTCCAAGTATTTGTTGTTTGCTTTACAGTAATGATGCGACGCCATACTAATTCCCCCACGCAATCCGTTTTCAATCATCTGAATCATTGGTAAATCCGACAATAAATCAATCTGTACTCCAGTAAACTTTAAGAAAGCATCCCAGCTCATCCCGGGCGCAGAAATGTAATGCGCGAGATCCAGGCTATAATGTTTCATGCAGGTCTTTCTGTAATTTTCAAAGACGTCCGCCAACAAACATACATCTGCCTCAAGTAGGAGTCATGATAGTCTCCCATCGTTTTACAATCTAACTTCTGCCACGCATCTTGAGCATGCTGGTAATCAGAATCACTGATGTCCTTTCCTCTAAGACTAGAAAAGAACGCGCCTTTAGGAGGAAGTGTATCTTCGTCAAACCTTTCCCAACTGTTCATGTACTCATAAGGGTAAACGCCCTTTCTAACGAGAGTTGGGTCAAAATATTCTTCCGTTATTGGGCAGGACTTTAAGGACATAGCCAGTGACTCTAATGAACCCATCATGTGTTGCATAGAGTCATAAAAAGACATGTTATTTAAAGTGAAACACATGTACTTTTCTGATGACTGTGCAATGCATGACACCCTGAAGGCATCGTCCACCGCTTTCATTATAAGATGAGAGTCGTAACCTCGCAAGTTGTGAAAGAATATAGGCAGCTTCCATGTCTTTGGCTCAAACTTTAGTTGAAGATTGCAGTTGTTGTGCGCTGCTCCTCTGAACTTTCCACTAATGTGATCATGGTCTCTTACTGTCGGATTCGCTACGTCTGATGAGAGGCCTAAACCACAAATCCAACAGTGAGTGGCTGAGTCATACTGTTGTTGGTCTTCAGGCGTCATTATGATTTCAGATAAATTCAGATTATTAGAACAGGCGTTACGCACTTGCTGCATGCGTTCTAAGAAGTATTCTGCAGCATTAGGCCCTCTATAGAATTCTGGCTTTGAATGAACGCCATCCGACCTGACAATAACGAAGGCAAATGAACAAATCTGGTGATTACTCACTATGGCTGTTTTAGGAAGTCTCTGTGGGGTTGGTCCTTCATAAGGAACAATGAGCGATTCGAAGTCTGCGTAAACAACATATGGAGAATTTTGCATCCGTTTCCAGTTCTTAAAACTAACTTTAGATCCGGGTGGGGGGCGTATATTAGTTCTGTATTACAGTCAACTGGGCCAATACAATGTTTCTTATGTTCGCTTGCGGCTTGAACAGATGGAATTCTTGTTAAACATTTTCTGCAGAATTCTTGTTTATGGTAATTGCTTTGAAGTATGCCGCAATAATCTACTCATTGTTCGTATCAATGTGTAATGCGGTAGCCCTGTTGGCGAAGACATTAGGAGTAAGTCCACATGCTTTTGGCTGGATCACCTATTGTTGGACTGTTCTTGGACACTTTAATCGGCAGTAGATTTGTTTCTCATCCCATGTGTATACATTAACAGTTATTGGTTTGTTTTGTTCTTCAAACTGATCAATGGAATCCACGCTAACAGGAATAGGATATTCCACTAAGTTAAGATCATTGATGTAAGGGTGATAGTTAGACACACTCTCTGCGTTTTTGCGGATATAATGCAGCCTTGCGAGAAACACACCACATGAAACATTTGTCGTCCGAATTCTTAATGTTTAGAACTGCTCTTTTGCAACTAATGCTGGAGGCAGTGGAATGCAAGCCTTACCAACAATCGGCGCATACTTAGCCTGTTTTAATCTGATCTCTAAGACTTCGCCCTCTGACCAACCAGAGCCTCTCATTTTGGCTTCTTCAGCGGCAGCGTCAAACTGTGCAAGCAGTTCGTCTGCCCAACCGGGTGTTAAGTCATTACGAGAAAGAATAGTCTGTTGTTTAGTCGAGACCCAGACTTCTAGATTTCTTCATTTATTGTTACATAGTCAATTAAAACAGCTAACATTACTTTAACTGGCGGGTCTATTGTTAGTTTACTTGGAACTTGAGAAATAGCATGAACAACGCTTGCCTGTACGTTTGTTAGATCAATGACTTCTAGATCAATATCATTCAGTGCTCTTGATAAACGCTCTCTCTCAGCATTCCTTCAAACAATTCGTCCGGTCCTTCATATATCTTATCCATGCTGAGTTTCTTTTCTACTCAAATATTTATTTAAATTAAAAAAAAAATACTTAACCAGAATCATATCAACGGTCTTTTTGTGCTTGGACTCATAAACTAAAGTATAAACCCTTCGATGTTGTTACTGTGAGCTGTTTAGAACAGAGTTTATGTCTCGTTTACTTTTTTTAAGCATTCCTTTTTTATCTGCTCGGGGTCTGGCTGTTGAGAATAAACTTGTCTCGCCTTTCTTTGAAGATCAAACTTTTGTCTTTTGTAGTCATCAAATCGGCCTGTAAACGATTAAATTCTTCATCCGTGATGTTTGAGGTCAACAAGCGCTTTATTTATTGTCAGTTTAAACGAACTAAGTTTAGCCGTTATTAGTTGAACCATAGCTGTGTGCTTTTGGAGTTTAGTTTTTAATTTTTTGCCAGCCGCACTTACAGCTAATGAACACAGACCGAGAGCTAAAGACAAACCTCCTAGAGGTAAAGCTGCGGGTGCGCCTATGCCGTTGCTAAGAGACCAACACTCGTTCCTGCTGATAGAGCACTTATAGTCGATGCCCAGTATTAACATAAGTAACAGCATTAAAGGCAGCAGAATTACCTTCGTTTGGTTTTGCTGTATTTTGAAAGGTCCTGCTCTAGTTTTTGTTGCATTTGTGTAATATTGGTTAATCTGAAGGTTTTTATGCCAGGGTTTTCTACTATCTCTTCTCTTGGCGGCGCTGTAGGCACATTTGGATAAACCTGAACAGACATGCTTTTTTTAAAAATGAAAAAATAATTTGTAATGTATATCTTTTAATCTGTTTTCTTGAATATTCAGCTGCGCTCATATATTAAAAACAAATGTACATTAAGGGTTTATCGGCTTCTTCTTCTTTATCAATTTGAATGTTTATTACGTCTCTCACAGTTCTCCCGCTTCCATGCAACTGATTATCCTCTGTTGACCTTAGGTCAATCCATAAACCGTATTTCGTTGTTAAATAATCATCAAGCCTAACATTGTGAAGATGTAAATCTTTAGGACACAAGGTCAACTGTTGGATTTCTACACTCCGCCTCCAAACAGTTTTCTTATTTTATCAAAATGCTGATAAGGTTTAAGCCCGCTAGCGTAGATTTGGTTAGGACTACCCTCAATCGAACATTGTACTTTCGTTATTTTAGGATTAATAAACTTTTCACTTCCTCTTTTGAACGGTTCTTCATCTTCGCACAGCAATAAATACCTTTAAGCGATCTTGCTGCGACACTAAAACTAAAATTCCATATAGCGTCTGCCCTGCTTCTGGGATTGTTGTATGATGAATCACTCTTTCGTAATATATTGCTAATTTTGACTGATATTGATGCTGGATCAGCCCTCGCTAAGTCAGGGTTGCTAACAACGTCAAACTCTAACGAGATGTCAGAAATGCTGTACTTTGCTTCGGTGTCTGATGATTTGATAACGCGTTTGTATTCATTAAAAGTTAGTTCATATGACAATCTGTCTTTTAATGCTCCTTGAAAGTACGGTGCATGCGCTTTTTAACAACTCAAAATCTAAGGGGATGGAAAAGCGATTTTCCATACGCAAAATTTACAGCTGCATACTTTTTGCCGTCTTTAATATCTGCGGCGCCTATTCTATGTTTTAGTGCTTCTTCATTTTCGATTCCTTGAAACGCAAGATCAGCCCTTTCGTTCCCGGTTAGCCTTTAGATCAGAATAGGTTAAAAATATGTCTGCATTATGTAAAGAAAATATTTCTTGCCCTCAAGTTTTATAGAAATTTTCTTAACGATTGCCCGTCCCAGATTCTGGACAACTGTCCTGTTTGTGTCTGTTGTTGAAGCGAGTTCTATTTTGAAAGTAAGACGTGCAGAGCCTGGCACAATCACTTCATCCGCTCCTAGGTCTGGAAAAATTTAACAGTAAGAATTTGATCCGCATCAATAGTAGATGGATTATTTGGAACAGTAATATTCCGCTTATTTCCCTTCACGCCAAAGGGCTCTTTCAGTCTTCTATGCGGGTTAAGAATCGAGCCATATGCTTGTGACATTTTTTTTATAAAACAAAATAAAAAAGTTAATTATTAAAGAAACATGGCAGGCATTGAAGATGAGATTATGATGTTTAGATCCTGGAGACGACATGAGTGAAATGACTCCTTTGGTACAACATCGCTCGGGGCTCTCTTTGCGGCGTGAATTAACAGAAAGTAAGGTCAGATCATTATACCAAAGTTTAGGCCAAGAACCCCCCGAATTTATAGACCTAATGATTTTGAAGTAAAAGATGACCATTTGTTTGTGAGG
The DNA here is from genome assembly GCA_018398815.1 of Conus ventricosus. NCBI lineage: Eukaryota > Metazoa > Mollusca > Gastropoda > Neogastropoda > Conidae > Conus > Conus ventricosus. Next base: position 44,354,454 of record CM031608.1, on the reverse strand, counting down.
AGCGACCAAGGACTTGTTCAGCTTACATCTAAACCAGACTCATCAAAGTTTTTAAAAAAGAGTACAATTAGACAAAGGCTCAGTGTGAGCGATCAAAATCGCCTTGGCATTACTAAACCAAAATTAGATAGGGATGCAGTTGCTAAACTTCAAAACACACTGCAGGAACTCCCAACAGATAACCAAATGCAAAACATGGAACTTAAAGAATTAAATCAATCGGCAGACGAATTAATAAATGCAATAGAAGCAGAAACCAGTTTTTCAGAAGAAACAGCATTAAAGACTATACACGACTCACCGCTACCCATGCGAGAAATAGCGGCCCTTGATCATGCTTTAAGAACCATTAGAGGCGAATTAACAAACAATTTAGCAAAACTGGGTGAAATAGATGAGCATATAAAAAGAGAAAAAGAAAAACTCGTTGAGGCTGATGACGCCTACTTAGGGTCTGATATTAAAGAAAGAATAACCCAAAGACTAAAAGATCTTGAACAAGAAAGATCAGCAAGACTAGAAGCGTTGTCTACTAACCGAGAACAATTACAAACTCAAGTGAGCAGAATAAGAGAAACTATCCAAAGAATTTTATATGAAGACACAATGCTAGCAGAAAGAATAAGAACACTGTTTAGAGAGCAAGGAGTCACATTAGCAAGCGTTATAACGGCCTTAGGATTTGCAATAAGTACACTGGTGTTGGCTATTACAGGCGGCAGTGGTCAAAGCCCAGTGCCTCCACCACCATCGCCTCCATCGCCGCCTGATAAATCATGGGTAAAAAAACAGCTTGATCATCTTGCGGATTTATTAAAAAAATTAGCCAGTAAAGCTATAGACTCTTTACCGGGTATATTAGGGGGTGTTGTTAGCTGGCTTTTGTCTACTGCAAGCAAAGTAGTTGGCTTTATGGCCGAGCACTTATGGACATTAGTTCTCTTAATAGTTGGGTTAATTTTTAGTAAGATAAAGACCAAGTAATCGTAGGCCAGTTAATCCAAGAACAAGCGCTGTCTTTTCATATTCATGGTCATTATTTTTTTTGGCTTCGCGAACAGAGTCCGCGTCTTCATTGGCCTTTGGGCTTTGGGCCGCGGGGATTGGATGACTTATTCTTGGGGGGTCATCTTGCTTGTTTACTGCTTGCAATATTACTGGCTCAGAATTTAGTCGTTTTTTCCGACTTTCTGTTCATTGCCTGCCACAAGGATTTCATTGTTGTAGTTTATTATTGTTCCTATCTGGAGTCTGAGGTCAGAAGGTAGCATGTATAAACCAGTGCCAACAGCAAAGTCTACTTTCGATCTTGCAAATTGTAAAACATTTTGGTACCTTTTTATACTTGAAGGCAAATCAACTGTAGAATTAATGGCGTCCTCTAAATTTGCCAAGTACTGTTTTTGTGCATCAAAGCCAGTAGAAGGATCAGTTATGCTCGATCTCGTTTGTGCTTGCGAACCTAGCAAACACCAAACGTAAGTACGAATAGAGTCGTTTATTCGTTCTATTCCTGCTTTAGTTAGGCCCTTAGAAGTGTCTAAGATAAATGTTGTCCATGCTGTTTTATGCTCTTGCTCTATGGACCCGAGGTGAACAGTCGTGCCTGAAGAGAAAGATGTGTAAGGAGGATTCCAGTCATAGTTATACTTTCTGTGCGCGCCCCAAAAATAAGGGGTGCCTAAGCCATGATTAAGATCCAACTTTTGTCTAAAGTCTGTCTTAACATTAATATTAAATTCGTTACAGATCCTTTCAAAAGCCTTCATGTCTATTCGGTTGCTGAATGGATTAAACGGTTTGTCATTTGGTAATGGTGCTTGCAGTTCAGTCAAAATACGTCTGAAGGTGTAATAAAAATGAAATCTATACACTGACCTCACCAAAGGATCAGGATGATTTAAGTGATCAGCATACGACACTCCACACCCAGTTGTTGCACAAAACACAGCAAAGTTTAACTGGTTCTGATAAAACTGCATCGGATGACTGAACCACACTTTCGCGATGTAGTCTTTTTTAATAGGGGGGTTAAGATATCTGCTTAATGGAGTACTCACCTTTACTTGAAAGGCATCAGACTGAGTCACAGAAATGTCGAGGGTGTCAGTTGCTATATTTTTAAGATTGTAGTGCGGCCCAACAGAATATTTTGCATCTTTAGTATATTTGAACGCGCTCATTTTTATTTCGTTCAAAAAATGTTTGTAACAATAACAACTCAAGACCGTCCTTCGTTTTTAGAGCATGCAGTTAAGAACGATTGCGGAACCAAAACGGTCGCGCTCCATGAAATATTCTACAAAGTCGTATGGTTTTAATATAACCAAATCCAAGGAGACATAATAAGATTAAAAAAGTTAATAATAGAGGCCAATTAGTTAGCCAGTTAACCATACCTGATGGTTATATACGGGTTTTGCTCGCTAAAAGAAGCAATGAGTAACTTTGACATTGCTCTCAAACTTAACAATGCGAATCTGAAAACAATGTTGACCTTCAAACCTGAAGAAGAAGAAGTAGGGTACTATTTTGATAAAGAGCTAGCTAAAATGTTAGGCTTTACAACTGCCGATCGGTCCGTTCATAATTTTAGAGTTACGTCAAACAAAACTACTTATGAGGGAGAAAATCCGCTCGATCTTGCATTACATTCATTACTCTATGTTCATTTGGATGAGCTAAGCACTGATGAAAACTTATATGATGGAAGGCCCTCAACTGTTTTAAGAGCTCTTCCGTCAGGGAAAGCTGCATATTGCGATTATGAAATTATAAAATTCCCTAATTTACAGTTTAAAAGATTAGTTTGTGGGAGGGTCAAATCATTTAATATAAAAATCAAAGACAAAGCGGGGAAAGTTGTGAAATGTGATAACCTGCACACTGTTTTGGAAATAAAATAATTAGTTGTACTAAAACATGTCGCGTGGACCAGAAGAACCGGGAGTTACATTAGCGCCTGTAAGGTGTATAAACCTTAGAATTAAAAGACCTTGCAGACGTTGCGGACTTTGAACAGAACGGTGAGATAGGCGCTTTGTATGGTTTTGAGTACACTAAAGATGGTGATTATAAACGTAAAGAGGTTGCCGACAGCAAAAAGTTTCCTAAACTAGAACAACTGCGCAATCTAGAGGCAAATAATGTTGGCCAGTATGAATATAAAATAGTTCGAAAACCTGACCTCAAATGGCACTTAGAACCATATTTAGAATGGGACATAACATTTGAATTCATAAGCCCATTTACATTTTTTAGCCGTCAAAAAAGTTTCAGAAAAGCATTCAACTCTGGCCCTTTACATGTAAGTCTTATGCCAGACGACAATAGCCGGAAAGAAATTGAAATAACACCGTATGGGAAAAAACAGTACATCCTCCACAGAAAAGAAACGGTTTAAAAAAAAGCTTCTACAAAATTACAGTTCTTTCCAAGCAGAAAATTAGGAGACACGTTCACAATAATATTTGAAATTTCTGTCTTTAAAGATGTGGAGAGGGATGGGGTTGTGGGCGTTAGTGACGTCCTTATAAAAGGAAATTAATATTAGCTGGCAAAACTTAGACGTTAAACGCCTTAACGTTACCATCGTCGTTCTTCACAATGGTGAGGATATTAAGATCATAACAACAAGCAACAAAATCAATGTTGACTTAAATAGAAACAATCTTACAGAACTGAATTGGATTAATCTTACACATTTAGGCCTCATAGGGTTTTATTATACTGAACAAGTTTTGACAGAGAGTATGATAAAAATAATAACTGGATTAGATTAAATTCTGTTATAAAACTATGGAGCAGTTAAACTTTATGACAAAAACCCCTCATTGTTCATTGATTTGTGGACAGACTGGTTGTGGGAAAACAATATTTATCCTCGACCTGTTACAAACAGTTTATCGTTATAATTTTGCTCATATTGTAATTTTCTGCACAACACTTAAATGGAACAAAGCATATTATGATAGAAGGTTTATATGGACGGATGATGCCATATTTTTAGTTGATCCCAGCAATAAATTGAGTGAGTGTTTAGAAGCCTTTTTTAGATTGTTTGAGGGAACGCAGACACTATTTATTATAGATGACTGCTCGGCAGAAAGAGACATAGTTAAAAAAGAAACGCTTTGTCGAAACTAGCTTTCAGTGGAAGACATGCTAGGATAAGTGTGTGGATTTTATGCCAGAAATATAACTCGGTTTTAAAAGACTTTAGAGAACAGTTAAAGACTGTAGTGTTATTTCACATGAAAGACAGAGACTCATTTGAAGAATGTTTGCGTGAAAATGATGTTATTGAAAATGACCAGGAAAAACACAGGATTAAACAAAAACTAAAATCTGAAAAGTTTAGTAAATTAGTTTTGAAAACGGATAACCCTACACAGTATGTTTGTTTGTAGATAATCGTTATTTTTTGGTTATTAAAGTCTTACTTGTTAGAGAACAGTAATATGCCGCTTCTAGGTCACTTTCGCCCGAAAACTGGTTTGAGGGCGAAGGTGAGTTAGAAGCGGCATATTACTGTTCTCTATAGCAGTTGTAGCATAGGAGAAAGGAGAGGGGTTAGAGGATAGTCGTACAGCATGGTAGTCATGGCAACAGTGTTAGTGCAAAGGTATGTGTGTGTGTGCGCGCGCGCGCGCGCGCGTGAGAGAGAGAGGAGAGAGGAGAGAGAGAGAGAGAGGGGGGAGGGTGGATGTTGGTGGTTGACAATGTCACGTCACATGCAGTTGGGGGAGGTAAGAGGTTGAGTTAAGCAATCGTGAGCAAGGCCGCAGACAGGGACGAAGAATATGTACACACATGTCTCTGTGTAGGGTTGTCTCTGTAAGTGTGCATGTTTGTGTTGGTGAACGGAAGGGTGGGGAAAGAGGCCAGGTAAGAGTAGGGATTGTGGCAGGGGTACAGGTAAGCCACTCTCTCTCTCTGTGTGTCTCTGTGTGTGTTTGTTTGCAGTGCCGTCAGAGGAGCTCCATTCACGCCTACCTGTCTGCCCAGTTCAATTCATTGACACTGCGTGGCTGGCTGCCTGTGTGCCGACAGTCTTCAGGGAAGATACCTTCACACTGAAAGGGGGGCGAAAAGGGTGAGAAAACCTGTGTCCTATTTACGGTAAGCAGCTATGCTTGATTTTCTTGCGTATTACTCGCTTGCAGGGCCTGGTGTCGGTGTCTTTGCATGATGTCAGTCAGAACTATTCTACGACACATATGCTCCCGTCTTTGGATGGCGATGATTGAAACTGAAATGTAACGTCTGCAGAAAGCACAAACCACTTTCAGTTTGGTCGTCGTCTTATGCAAAAGGTTTTTTTTTCTGTTTTCTTCTCACATTTCAACTGGGGACTTCAAAACGTTATCACATTTAAAAACTAACCTTGAAACAAACCTGTCGAGCTGGTTGATTATCGGTCAGCAGTTTGGAGTTGAGCACGCCTCTCTCTCTCTCTCTCTGGTCAGCGGCACTCCGTACCTTGTGGTGGGGGGAGGGACGGAAATGGAGGGAGGGGAAGGGGGAGGGCGAACAGAACTGGTAACACTTGGGCACAGAATTCACCCATGCTGACCCGCGGTCGTTCTGCTTCACGGCAGAGTACTCTGCCCTGTGACTAGAACTTGGGTCAAGCCAGATCTGCTCAGAACAAGGATTCTGAGCGAATCAATAGGGAGAAAACCACTCAGGATAAATAGCGGTTAGGCCATGGCCCAGATCAAGTGGATATTACATTACATGCAGAAAACAGTCATGAATGTGTTCTTAACTCTAACAGAGTCGATGAAAAATGTACAAAATCGTTTTTGTCATTTGTTACTTACAATGTTGAAGGTTTACATTCTATCATGAATGAACTTGATTTATCATCATTTGTATGTCAGTACGATTTTGTTCTTCTTGTTGAAACTTTTCTTCAGTCATTTTCTAGTTCATGTGTAAAATCTCATTTGTCATTTGTGTCACCGGGTGTGAAGGTATCTGATAATGTTCATGGTCGTCTGTCAGGTGGGGTCATATGTTTTGTTCGTAAAGAACTCACTGAATGCGTACAACGTTTTGAAGTAGAATCTGATAATGTAATTGTATTAAAACTTTCACACAAGCTGTTTAGTACGTCTACAGACTGCTTGTTGGTTGGAATGTATATTCCTCCAGAGAATTCACCTTATTATGAGGAAACCGAAATTTATAATGGTGTTACGTTACTTGAAGATTTGTTGCTTGACTTAGTCAGAGATTATGGAGACATTACTTTAATTATTTGTGGTGACCTAAATTCTAGAACAGGCTGTTCAAATGCTCAAAATAATGATCATGTTGAAGTGATATATGAAATGAGAAGTGAAGATGAAGGACATGAGAAAGATGACGATAACAAAAGATGTTCTAATGACTCTGTTGTTAATGCTTTTGGAAAGTTTCTTATTAACATTTGTCAGGAATTCAATCTGTTGATATTGAATGGTCTGCAATCAGCAAATTTCCCATGCGGTTTTACATATATTTCACAAATGGGATGCAGTGTTGTAGACTATTTTATTGTTTCTAAAAATCTGTCACACAAATGCAAGGTCATGAACATTTTACCTATGATTGAATCAAAACATTTAGCTGTTGATTTGTATATTGAATCCATGTCTGATGCTATCGCAGAAAAAGAAGCACCCAAACCTTATACACTCACGAGATATAGATGGGACGAACTAAAGAAAATCGAGTTTACAAATAAAATACAATGCGACTATGCTAAGAACTTACTACACCAAGCCATATCTTTGATTCAAAGAAATATAAATGAAGCGCTTAGTAAGTTTAATGAATGCTTGTATTTTGCTGGCGAATGTATGAAGAAAACATCTGTTGTTCGAGACAAAAAGCACCATGTTTGGTTTGATCAGGAATGTAGACATGAAAGGAAAATTGTTCGACAAAATTTGAGAAAAATATGCAATGTACATATTTATAAAGACGATCTTACGTATACTCAAAAGAAAGCAGATCTCGACAGAGACAGGGAACTATATGCACAGAAAAGAAGAGAATATAAAGAACTTCTTAGACTAAAGAAAAAATAGCATAGAGAGAAAATAGTCAATGATTTGCAAAGTAACCTGAACAACCCAAAGAAATTTTGGAGTACAATCCGTTCAGTACGTCCAAGATGTGGAATACAAACTACAATTAGTCTAGAAGAATGGTATAACCATTTCAAAGATGTGTTTAATTCTCTCCCCAATGACGCACCGGATATTCAAAATGGTGAATTTCATAGTTCAGATATTGTTATTGATAGAGATTCCGAAGTTTTAAACGAGCCAATTTCAACAGAAGAGGTGAGGGATGCTGTTAAAGCATTGAAAATCAATAAGGCCTCGGGGCCAGATGGGTTAATTGGAGAATTCTTTAAGAATAGTATAGAGCAAACTTTACCTTTTCTTACAACCTTCTTTAACTTTATTTTTGTTCATGGTTTGTTTCCAGATGAGTGGTGTTTTTCAATTATACAGCCTTTGCATAAAAAAAGGAGATTTAAATAACACTGACAACTACAGAGGAATATCATTATTAAATATCTGTAGCAAGCTGTACAGTTTTATTCTGAATAAACGTATCACAAAGTGGATAGATGACAATAATATAATTGGGGAAGAACAAGCTGGTTTCAGAAAAGATCATAGTACATTTGACCATATATTTACACTTTCAGCCATGATTCAGAAGCAATTATTACGACATAGGAAACTATATGTAGCCTTCATTGATTTTCGTAAAGCCTTTGACTCCGTGTGTAGGGATAAGCTATGGAATATACTGCATACGAATGGTTTAAATGGTAAATTGTTAAAAGCATTAAAAAGTATGTATAATACTGTGATGGCAAAAGTGCGTACTGGAGGTGACCTGACTGAGGCCTTTATGTGTCCACGGGGTTTGAAACAAGGGGAGGTGTGTTCACCAGTTTTATTTTCACTGTTTATAAATGAACTAACAAAAGATATTATCAATAATGGAAAACATGGAATCCAATTGTCACCTGATTTTATTGAATTGCTCATATTACTTTTTGCAGATGATGTTGTATTATTCTCTGATAGTGTGATTGGTCTCCAAAACCAGCTGAACATCTTAAGTACGACAGCAAAAAGACTCGATTTATCTGTTAATTTAGAAAAATCTAATGTGGTTGTTTTTCGAAATGGTGGATACTTGTCTTTATCTGAGAAATGGTCTTTCGATGGAGAAGAACTAGTTATTGTCAATATGTATAAATACCTGGGTATATATCTTTCAACAAGGCTTACCTTTTCTCACACACTTAATGACCTTGCAAACCGCGCTAGAAAAGGCATCTTAGCTATAATCAAAGTTCTCTGGACTGTAGGTGAACATTCACCACAGTTTTTTTTTCAAGATGTTCGATTGCCAAATACAGCCAATTTTGACATATGGATCAGAAATTTGGGGACTATCAATTGACCAAGAGCCCATCGAAAGAATTCATCTATGTGCCCTAAAACGGTTTATGGGGGTTAGCCCAAAGTCACCAAGGCAACTGATATATGGAGAAACTGGTAGGCATCCTCTTTATGTAAACACTTATTTACGATGCATACGTTATTGGCTACGACTTGTTGCTATGGAAGAGTCTAGATATCCAAAAAAAGCTTACAATATGTTATTATCATTGCAAAATCAGAATTATGTCACATGGGCTTGTCGTGTTAGAGATGTTTTATATAAATTTGGCTATGGAATAGTTTGGGAAGCACAAGGTGTGGGAAGCGTAAAATTATTTTTCTCAGAATTTAAACTTAGACTTATTGACTCATTTAAACAAGATTGGCATGCTGCACTGGAGACCCATAATTTCTTTGATGTATACTCAACTTTTGGTTCTACATTTTCTCCAAAAGTATATTTGTTTAAGCTTAAAAACGTGTATTTGCGAAAATGTCTTGCAAGATTTCGAATTGGTATGTCTCCCTTAAAACACAGCTTCTTGCAATATAAATCATCTCTAAACAACCGTAACAACAATTGTCCATTTTGTTTAAATGCTCTTGAAACCGAAGTTCATTTTCTTTTCATATGCCCGAAATATAACGATTTGAGGGATGAATTAATACCTGATAAGTACTGCAGATACCCATCATTATTGAAACATTCTTTGATTCTTGCCAATGAAAATGAAAATGTGATTATGAATATTTCTCTGTTTGTGTATAAGGCGCTGAGTTTGAGAAACCAATGTCTTAATAGTTTGTAATTAATCTAATGTATATCTGGCTCGCTCACTCTCATTGTTATGGGCCAGAGGCCTGACAATTAAATTTTTTTGACTTTGACTTTGACTTTGACTCTCTCTCTCTCTCTCTCTCTCTCTCTCTCTCTCTCTCTCTCTCTCTCTGTCTGTCTGTCTGTCAGTTTGTAAGTCTGTCTCTCTCAAATACACTCTCACACACACATGTACACAGGCATGCACGCACGCACGCATGCACGCACGCACGCACGCACGCACGCACGCACGCACGCACGCACGCACGCACACACACACACACACACACACACACACACACACAAACACACACACACAGACACACACACTTTCTGTCATGTATGCAGCTCTGTGTTTTCTGTCTCCTGTCGTTTTTTCAAAGGAAGTTTGGGTAGATTGTTCAGTGTGACATTGTGATTATTCTGTATGAATTCTGTATTACACATGGTACTTGGCATACAGACTCAAAACGATGTACATGGGACTGCTTGATTAATGTAACAGCAAATAACAAACAGAGATATTGATCAACTTAACCCCCTATCTTTGAACCTAGCTTACTTTGCAGTAGAATAACTTTCAAGTGTTGACTTTTTCCATTAAAGCTTTGAACACCATGACCTCAGATAGTGCAAAGTGCTTTTCAACATTAACTCTACATAACAAGATGGGTATACTAGCCTAATGTGTTGCTTGTATATTCCACTCCCGCTTTCCTCTCCTTCTCCAGTAAAAATGATTTATGTCCTTCCACACACACACACACACACACACACACACACACACACACACACACACACATGCGCGCGAGCGCATACACGCACGCACGCACGTACACACACACACACACACACACACGTTTTCATACAGTATATCTATTAACTAAGCATAACAGCTTGCCTCTTATAGGCTTTTTACAAATACATTGTACTATTTCTCACAAATGTTTGATTTTCATTCGTTATTTCGCATTTTTTTGTCAGCACTTAGGCTAATGAACGAAAATACAATGTCTACACCTGTGGGACACTGGTCTACATGGACATCTAGTTGGTCTGTGGAATTTATCTAAGGCGTAAGTACAGGAAAGGCGAGCATGTCCACCCTCCACCGGTCATACCCGTGGAAGCTGGATGGGGTGAGGCGAGGGGGAGGGGGGGGGGGAGGAGTGCAGGGGGGGGGGGGGAGGGGATGTGGACTCTCTCTGTAGTAATGACGGTGGCCGAAGAAATCTCCACCCAGTGTTTTACATGTTTACGAGAGGTGCGCCCCGATCTGGGAAGCTGGAGGAGGGAGGAGGGAGTGGGGGTGGGGGGCGGAGGGGAGGGAGGAGAAGAGGGGTGGGCTTGGCGACCCGCGTTACAGTCACATCAAAGTTCTCTGCTCCTTTGTAGTCATCGGTTTGCTACAGGAGTAGAGCCAAATGGATGAAGGAGGGAGGTAGAGAGGGGGTTAAGAGGGTGAAGGTAGGCCTTAAGAAATGGTATAAACTGATAACCCTAATGGACGTGTGTGTGTGTGTGTGTGTGTGTGTGTGTGTGTGTGTGTGTGAGACAGAGATAGAGAGAGAGAGAGAGAGGGTGGGGGAGGGTGGGAGAGAGGTTCTTTATTGGCATTAACTTTTTTACGATGCGATTGCCTGTGGGGTGGACAGCATCTACGTCATCGACAAATAGCCTTGAACGTCTAACAGTAATAGAGAACCAAAGCCCAGGAAGAATTATTATATAGTGAGGCAGACAGAGAGATCTAGAGGGACCGTCATAAAGTGTCAACAATATGGGCCATCATACATATATTTTTCATCTCTGATTAGGAAAATGCAGTAAGAGAGAGAGAGAGAGAGAGAGAGAGAGAGAGAGAGAGAGAGAGAGAGAGAGAGAGAGAGAGAGAGAGAAGAGAGAGAGAGAGAGAGAGAAACACGTACTCAAGAACCGTCATCATTGTCAGACTGAATGCAACTACGTCATCAAACTACGTCATCAGGAAAGAAAGGAAAGAATAAACACAAGAGAAAGCCAGGAAGTGTGAAAGAAATTATAAACAAGGAAGAACAACGAAGAAAGGAAAGATAGAAAGAATGATACTAGGGAAGGCAAATATAGAAAGGTTTGGGGGAGGGGTTATTAAAAAAAGGACAAGAGAACGGAAGAAAAGTTTTATCTGCATGCAAACACAACGCAAGAAATAAGTAAATAAATAAAAAAAATAAACAATTAAATCTTAAGAACCAAAACACGACAAAACACAACCATCAACCACAAACTATACATAGTCACGCTTAAATCTGAAAAGATGCAGTTTCGCCCGATGTGTCTACTGTTGTAGGGTTTTTTTTTCGTCACTGATAACGCCATAAGCTATTGCTTTTGTTGCTCCAGTTTAATCATTTGTTTATGTTCGCAGCGTTGATCAATTTTTAAAAAGTGCTTAAGAAAACTGAAAAACAAAATCTCTCCTACTCAGCATCTTTCTACCAGCTTCCCACCCTTCAGCCAAAGGACATCTCCAACGACCAGAAACCGAAGAAAAACTTACTGACATACTTCCCTCCACCATCAAGACGACTGTATTCCGGATCGCTTCCATGCACCCCTACCCAAGCGTGAAGCTGAATGGATTCTTTATGTACACTCCTCGGCGTCCTTACGATGCCGGCCAAGCGCGAAGAAAACATTGATGAAGGGACTGCATTTTTTTTCACGTAGAACGGACGCGCTTGACTGCTCATGGTGTACGCTATGCACTTCTGTGTTCTCTTTAGGTCAGCGTCGGTTTAGCTTGTAATCCTAGTACATTGTGTTATAGTGTTGCTATTCGTCACATGATGGATGATGCATGGTTTGTGTGTGTGTGTGTGTGTGTGTGTGTGTGTGTGTGTGTGTGTGTGTGTGTGTGTGTGTGTGTGTCTGTGTGTGTGCGCGCGCGCGCGAATTTCATTGTAAGAGGGTAGTGGACTAAGTAATAATACTTTTTACATCCAGCCCTCTGGGCAAGAAAAAAATCCATATATACTAAGAAGCAAATCAAACAAAATACATGACAAAAAATGCAACGATTAATTGCATGAGCACTTTTAAGAAAAAAGAAGAAAGAAGAAATTGAAAAAAAAGAGAAACAAAACAACAACAACAACAACAAAGAATAAGAAGAAAATTATCAGGGCAAGAGGAGGGGGAGAGAGAGAGAGAGAGAGAGAGAGAGAGAGAGAGAGAGAGAGAGAGAGAGAGAGAGAGAGAGAGCGACCGACCTACCGACCGAGTGACCGACCGACTGGCGATAGATAAGGCCGAGATAAAGGGAGAGAAAGACAATGAACAGACATGGATAAACGCACACCGCGAAATATGGTGAAAAACACATTGATGGCACAGATGATCAATGGAATTAGCGTAGAGTTGAGTCAGCTTCGAACAGTCATCACATATTTCTTAAACTATATCTAAATTGAGATTTATCAAGAGATTTAGGTACACCGGAGTCGAAATCTGAGACATTCATCAGATATTTTCGAAAATGAGATTTGAATTTTTTAAAAGTTGGATTCATTTTTAAGTTCTTGAGAACATCGTTTCCATAGCCAACCTCCGGAATTCGCCAAACTGGATTTGTGTAGATTAATCATTGTAAACGGGAGATTTATATTATGTGAATATTGATAGTCGTTAAAAGTTAACATATTTTATTTAATAGAAAGTGGAGTATAATCCTATATATAAACTGTAATACTAAACATGTTAAATGATGAGGCGTTTACCTAGAGATTAAGATTTCTCTTCACCCACATAGCAATAATGTTTTTAATGGTCTGTCTGCATTCTTTCCTCCTAGTTTTCTCAATCAAAGAGGCTGGGAAAGTGTTGCAGAAACCAAACATTTTAATTGTAGATTAGTAGTTGATTCTAAATGGTGAATTAGAAGTTTTTTTTTTAAAATTCGAACCTAATTTCATAGCTTTTATTTTTAGTTTTGTTTTGTTTTTCTATGTGTGTTTATTCTTAAATTAGAAAATGCCCTAAACGACTGAATAATTCCTAATGCCCTTTCCATGTCCTATTCATCACATAAAGAGGGGTTATATATAAGCACACATCAAGGTTCTTAAGAATGTTGTCATAGTTGCAGCTGAATTGGGTATTGGTAAGTCAACCTCTTTGATTTTTTTTTTACTTTTCCGATTTTAATTGCAATCATCAGAAAGAAAGGAAAGCCATGTTTATCCTAGAGAGATTTGGGAAGATTTCGGAAACCCTATCCAGATAATTCACACTACTTTCAGTCTCGAAAGTTAGCTCTTATACCCATCTTACACAATTGTCATGGAAACCAAATTATTTGAAAGACCATGTATACATTCTTCAGAAATCGAATGAAAACACAAAACGCTGGAAGACAACTGATACAAGAATTCCTGATCTATTTTCATTATTGAGAAAGTCGACAGTGTCACGTATTACCCTGGTCATGTATTCTTACTTTTACAAAGCCAGTTTGGTTTCCATGAGTACCATTCAGGAAGCTGTTGGAGCCAACTTGGTTTTCATGAATAAGGTTTGGGAGGATGTCAGATAAACGTCTAACCAAGCGTTTTGCCAGAATTTTATTGTCAGTGTTGGTAAGAGATGTAAGTCACCAGCTGCTGAGTTCATGTCATGAAAGCCTCTTCCCTTCATGTAGCTGTGTCATTGTTGCTTGCCGTTGGCTGTCAGACACACTACCCTATTGAAAGGCTGAGCTAAAAGGATCAAAGATCGAATCTTTTATTTCAATCTGAAACACTTTACAAAAGTGATAGTCAGTCCATTAGGACCAGGTGCGGAATCATTTTCATAGGCCTCGGTACCACTGCTGATTTGCCATGTGTAATATCGACATTTGAATCTTTTCTTTTTCTTTTTTCAGTTTCATTTAGAGCGGGACTGGGAAATTTCTAATATATTCTGTTGCTAAATTTTCGTCAAGTCTCGTTGTCTAGAATAATTGTTCCTATAAAACTTGACCTACTCTCTCCTTTTTTTCTTTTGAGTAATGGTGTTTCCGCTGGCGTATTTTTAAAACCTATTCTTTATGTTCGCGGCTGCCCTCGCTTCTTCAAAATGGAAAAAGTATTTTGTATTTCTCCCCTCGTCTTCAGTGAATTTCATATAGATTTAACATGAGCAATTCTAGCCTTACGGATTGCGTGCATTTCCATTTTTCACCTGTTCCCCAGTATTTCTATTTCTTTATTGCTGGGGTCCAAACAAAATAATCCATTCACTTTGTTCAACTTAACCTGTGACGATTTAATCTCTCTCTCTCTCTCTCTCTGTCTCTCTCTCTCTCTCTCACACATTTTTTTCCTCTTTTCTTGACAGTAAAACACATAATGCAAAATTTGCAAATCGTTAGTCTTATGCTAGTCCATTTTAGATGAAGTGCTAGAATTTTATTTTCTTGTGTATGATGCTCCAGAAGTGATTTGAAAAAAAAAACACGAACAAATTGTGTATCTTGAAATAGGTATTCCAGTTGGATAGATGTTGGTGATTTTGTATTTCATGTCAACCAACTGTTAATGAGAACAGGGCACTGAATGTACGTCGCAAAAAGATTTGTCACAAATACCTTCTGTGGTATGGATATAATCTGGTCTCCAGGCAAAGAGAGGATTCTTTCTTTATCTTGTACATTGTTTACTATTTTGTTGAAAAGAATCCAGGTATCGAAACGAGAGCACGATTACAGCTATCCGTTAAAACGTTCAGCATCGACATTCCTGTGTGGTTCACAACTGATAGTATTATATGTATAATTTAAAACTCAGTTGAAGTCAACACACACTATCTTATCGGCACTAAGCTCCTAAATGTAATGTCCTTTGCAAGATCAGATAGGAATGGCTGCTTTTCTATCACAACATTTGATACATTAAGTACTTGTCTTTACAGAGATCTTGATAAAAAAAAAAAAAACATCTCTCTCACTCTCTTCCCAAGTATCATGGGTGTATGAGTGTACGAATCTCACCGTCCGAGCAAGTGAAAATTTTCTTTCCCGCTGTCATAGTCTTGTACATATACATCATATTACAAATACTCCGAGCAAAACAAAACAAATGACAAAACAAAAGCAAATATGTTGTCTGTGTAGTCTAGCTTAACAGTAACAAGAAACCGTGTTCACATAAACTTTATAATAGTTTTATTTGTCAGGAAACAATCTTTCGGTGTCTAATATATCACGATGTAAACAAACAAAGAAAAAACAAACAAAAAGCATGAAACCAGAATTAGCGTTTGTTTTGAAGTTCGGTATATATACTGACAAATATTTTGCCTTGTTAATTATAGGACTAACCGTTCTGAAGACATGTCCCAATGTTGCAAAATCAGCACAAAATTAAACAAGTAAAGACAGAAAGGCCCATATACATAATCCACGTTAATTACCTTGAAATAATTCCAACATTGATATATATATATATATATATATATATATATATATATATATATATATATATATATATAAGACGCTGAACAATTAAGTAGTGGGGGAAAACAAGTGCAGGCTAACAATTCTTCCGTCATTATAATAATGACTTTGCAAAGATTTGAACTTTTAGAGAAAAAAAATAAAGATGAAGAAAATGGGGGAAATGTGTTATAAATATGAAAAACCCTTCACTAACTGCCTGAAGGAACCATCATGATCCCTTCTGAAGGCAGATCTTGTATTGCCTGCTCCTAGGCCTTTCGTCCGCTGGATCGGACTCATCAGGGAGACGCGGTGATTGTGTCTGCGCTCCTGGTGTCAAATAGAGACACACCACAGTTCAAAATTCTGTGGTGTTCTCACCACCAAGGGTTCAAAAAAGAATCCAACAGCACCCCAAAGCAGCCAGTGAAGGATAGTAAAATGGAATAAAACGAAAGTGTGGAGAGGAAATATGTTGCTAAAAAACTAAAAGCATTATACAAACAGTATAAAATGTAGTGGACAATCTTTGAGCCTATGCCTGAGGATCCATTCAAGGATACAAAGGAGATCAAAAGATATGGAACAGTTTGAGTGGTCAGCTCTGCTGTTCTATAACTCAAGCAATGTCAGTGGCTAAGAATTGTGCAGGACAACCTTTACTTGGATCTCCTAAGAGATGCAATCTCCACTGATTGACCAAACAATAAGACGCTGAACAATTAAGTAGTGGGGGAAAACAAGTGCAGGCTAACAATTCTTCCGTCATTATAATAATGACTTTGCAAAGATTTGAACTTTTAGAGAAAAAAAAATAAAGATGAAGAAAATGGGGGAAATATATTATAAATATGAAAAACCCTTACTAGCTGCCTGAAGGAACCATCGTGATCCCTTCTGAAGGTAGATCTTATATATATATACACCACCACAGTATAAAAACCATCCACTCACAAAACACAAGGACTATATATATATGATACAGGAAAGCTTGAAACAATATTGTAGATAGTTTTTAATATTCTATTTTAACTTGTTTATAATAATATATATATATATATATATTGCTTTATATGAATATACACCCCTACCTGTAGTAAATCAATGTGATGCGCGCGCTTCTCTCCCTCCCCTCCCCCCTCTATTTTTTTCTCTCTCTCAGTGCCCGCGCGCGCACGCCCGCGCATGCATGCGTGCGCTTCATTTATTAGGTTTTAATCATTTCTAAGATGCTTGGGAGCAATTTATTCATTAAACCCATCCCAAAAGGGAACAGGGCTCGTCGCTGCTTTGGTTCACTGGAGCTATATTATGACAGTCAGGCTTGCATGCACTGGCAAAGATAATAGTACCTGAAAATAGAGACCTACAGCGGCCTATTCGCTTTCTAAGGTTAGGTATGTAAGTGTGTAAGTGATTGGAAGTGAGAGGCAGCCCTGACGAACTCTCACTGAAGTGTGGAACCACCTCCAATAGCTCTTGTATGAGCACTGCACAAGTCGCTTTAGAGTACGGCTACTGATCGGTGTCGATGAGTTTTTTTGCCCAGTGTTGGATTTCTCTGTTGTGATACAAAGGGAATGAAGATTGACAAGGTACTGTTTTATGGCAAGAAGGGCTCTGAAAATGAATCATTTGTTGAATAAAGCTATCACTATTATTGGTGCTTACTTGCTTACTCTTGACCAAGGCTTAATAATGCTGTTTTCAGGAGAATGTGTGGAAAAGACACTTATTGTGAATAACAATGATTTGATTCAATCTAGAATGCGTTCAAAG
>CM031608.1:44331180-44335939 GCA_018398815.1 Conus ventricosus | reverse complement strand
ATTTCGTCGACCACATTTTCCATTGAATATGGTGCTCGAATTCATCGATAGGATGAAAAAAGTAACCGCAAATGGAATTGTAAGTCACATAGTAATCAACAATTAGAATAACAGATACAGTCCAGTTGTAGAGTGCATCGAATGAACGCAAGCGTATGTGCCCTTGTCTAAGATGCACTGTTTGCACTTGTTTTAAGGAAACAGGAAAAATTCTCAAAGAAAAACGTGAGTTGAAAGGATCTGATGTTTTAATTGGTGAGAATTTGTCCTGGAGAGTCAGAAACGAGGAGGAAATTAACACCTTTTCTTAAGAAGCCAGAGAGCAGGGTAAGAAAAGCACCATGACTTTTGATCACCTAGTGATCAATGGAAAAAAGTACCTGACATTAATGAGAGATTGAAAGTGACCACGTAGGATTTTGGCCTGCACAACTAGCTCAATTTTTAATATCACAGGTCGTTTCACAAATGAAAAGCAATTCAGGGTGACACTGGCTACAACCTGTTCACGACCAGGCAATGAGCCAAGTAGCCAGTCTGTTCTGTGTGACAGTGAAGTGGTTTGTGCAAAGGGAAAGGGTGGGGAATATGTAGACTCTGCTGGTGACAGTTCAACATGTGCGTGGTCAAACGTGCACGTAAAACACAGAAAAGAGCTTAAAACGGTTCCATGCTGTGCTAAGCCTGCCACGTTATTCTTCTTGTTTATGACTCAAGCATGTGAGGCTCATGACAATTTTATGAATAAGAAAGCAAGGGCTATTGATTGTAAAGATGTATACTTCCAAAATGATGGTAATGATATCTGAGGAAAACACAAATTCTCTTTTTTGTACAACCATTGTTTCTAATTCTTGTAAATGCGATTTGATGACGGATGACCATGTGACAACAAATCAAGAGTGTGTGAATACTCAATTGATTGCGATATTAAATATATGACTATGGGTGTCCAGTACTGCATATGAGTAAAAAAGCACTGTGGGAATTAAATGTCTTTAGGCAGAGAGAATTAGCGTACCGCTTTTAGGACAAAGGAAAGGATACAGTGCAGGATGACATGACAGGGAAAGAAAAAGACAAAAGGTGATTACAAGGCAGGAAAGAGAGTGGGAGTTGTGATGACATGACAGGGGATGGGAGAAGGAGTAGTGATTACTGAGCGAGTGAAATTAGAGAAGAGGGAAATCATAATCAGCTGGATGTGAGTGGAACTGGGAAGGATGATAAGTTTAGCTCTACGGGTTCTGTGAATATGGATACATGTTTAGATAAAATGTCTTTTCCTTCATTAGAAAATGTATGGACTGCTTTAAAAAGAACTTGAAGGTACAGATTCTGTTTACTTCATTTTTTTGTTCGACTTTGTGTGTCTTGTCGAAACTTTTCTTGAAACATTTGAGCAGAGTTTGTTCACAGAGCGTATGCTATTTGTATAATCGGTTGTTAAGCTCCTCACATGCGATAAATTGATCATAATAGTGATTGCTGTATGTCTTTTGTTTTGGATAAAAAAACCTTTTAATTTTATTAAAAAAATGTTTTATTTGCTCATACGTTAATATAGCCCCCCCCCCCCCCCTGAATATTCACATGCTATTCTGCCTATGATTTTGATAATAGGATTAGCATACTTGATGAAAGTGTTGTTGACAAGATGTTTTTATTTGACGATACTAATATGATTCTGTGTGGTGATTTGAATGTAAGTACTTCTGATCGTTCCCCAGACTACCTCAATGAAAGCAGATTGCTTGAAAATTGTTCAAAACATTCTATAGTCCATATGAAAATTTGTCCCAAGATGGGGTGATAAAATCTTATGGTAAAAAAAATTGCTAGACTTAACTTCCATATCTTTCTTTGAATTGTGACTTTATGACTCAAAATGTTCTTTACAGATTAGAATTAGATCACCTGCCTCTTTTATTGTGTTTTAATAATCAAATACATATTACTTCCGTTAAAAATTTTCTGAATAAGAACGAAGATATGTTCATGTAAATACAAGTGGATTTCATCACATGCTCAGACATTTTTTTGACTCAGTTAACTCGATTAAAGAAAAACAAAACTTTGAAGTAGCCACAGACTTAATCAATGTTGATGTTAAGTTAGCGATCAATAAGTTTAACCACATTTTAAAGATCAGGCTAGATACATGATGAACGAATACTGATACACAAGCAGTCAAGCAAAGGATGCTTTGACTAAAAAATACAAATCAAATAAATGAAATGGTAAAAGCCTTCATCAACTGTTTAAGCATTCATTGGAATAAAATAACCGAATTAGATTCTGTATAGCTAGAGATAATACAAAAACATGATTATGAAGAAGAAGGAGGAACGCAATGCATCTGTGGTAAAGGAACTGTTAGATTCTGTTAAATGTCAGAAGACATTTTGGGAAACAGTTTAAAGAATTCATTTTAAAAATCACAACCACAAAATAACATATCCATTGATCAGTGCTTTGATCATTTAAGATATCATCTGACAGAAAACATGTTTTTTTTGTGATGATACAGTACAAGCAGATGAATTATTCCACAGACCAATATCCAGGGACGAAGTAATGATAGCATTTAGGAGGCTAAAGAATGGTAAATCAGCTGAACCAAATACATTAATTGGAGATTTCCTCAAAAACTTAGGAGAGCCAGTGTTAATATGTCTAGTTAAATTATTTCACCATTTGTTCAATAATGACAGTTATCCAGATGATTGAACTGAGTCAATTGTTGTACCACAATTTTAAGAAAGGTGAAGTCACTCACATGAACAAATAAATGTATATATCATTGTGTAATATATGTAGCAAATTATATAGCTCAATTATCAATAACAAATTCCAACAGTGAGTAAATTTAAATAATAACTGGCGAACATCAAGCAGGTTTCAAGAAGGATCATTGCACAATAGATCACATTTTTACATTGTTAGCTGCCGTTCAGAAACCGTTTGATAATGATCAAAAGTGACATGTTGCATTTGTAGATTTTGAAAACGCTTTTGATTCCATTCCTAAAAAGTTGTCAGGGCCTGTGTTGGTAAAAATGCAGTCAACGATAAATTATATAGAATCATTAAGGGTATGGATGGAGACGAACGGCTAGAATAAGATGCAGAGCAAAATGATCAGATTTTGTGAATTGCACAAGTGGAGTAAAGCAAGGTATGTTTGCAGTCCGATTCTATTTTCGTTGTTCATTAATGAGCTTGCAATAAAATATAAGAATTGAAAATGCAAAACATGACATGTCTTTTGATTTGTTAGAATTGTTTATGCTACTCTTTGCTGATGACACTACCTTGTTATCTATATCCCTTGTTGGTCTACAAAAATAGCTGAATGATCTGTGTCCAGGTGCAATGAGATTGTAACAAAAAGTGAATATGGAGAAACCAATATTACTTTTTTTTTTGCAAGGGTGGGTATCTGGTTAGACATGAACCATGGACGTATGGAAATGAAATGGTAAAAGTAGTTAAGGTAGACAAATAACTGGGTATGTTAACTATATTTTGCTTGACCTTACATTCTATGTAAGTTCTTTTAATCCAACTCTCATTGTAGCCATATAAGTAGGTTACCATTTTCTATCATTGACTCCAAATCTCATATTTCTTTGCCAAATGCATACAGCTTCATATCTTTTTTGTTTGTTTGTTTCACTGTGCGAGATTTACATACGCTTGTCCGCAGAGGAATATTTAGTTGAAGACAAGGGCAATAACTTCTGACCGCCTACCGGTCGCAGAGCAAAGGCGAGAGGGAAGGGATGGAGACGGCCACAGTTTGTTTAGATAGCGCACGGCAGCCTACAGCTGTCAGCTTCCTTGCGCTAACCTCCCACAAACTTTCCTCCCTACGCGTAATGTGATACTAGTTGTCTGGCTGATAGTGCGCTGGAAATAGGGTACTGTGTTTCTTCATTAATACTTTATGCCAGAATGTAGCGAGCTGTGGTCCATTTATGTCACTGGATTGTGGGGTCTCTGACTGACAGAACGATACCAAACACGAATCGGTCTTATTTCATACGCATTGCTGGCAAGCACCACAAAGATTTGCCAACAAAAAACAATTGAAACAGACAAACGAACACACAACAAATGAAATGAAAGTTCAACAAAGTGGAGAGCATTCGTCGTCCTTTCAATCACGCTCAAACTCAGACATATTGGACATGCATATCTTTCCTTTACAACTCGCAGAAAATTATTCGCTGGACGCCTACCTGACAGCTGGTAAGGGCCCAAATAAACAGTCACTGTCGGCACTACTCAGCTTCACTGGGAACACGGCGGCGGTTTCCCGAGCACGGCCTAGGCATGTTTTGCTCGTCTATCTGTGTGCTCTACATGCTTGTGAAGCATGCCGATACTGATTCCATCACAGCCACACCATGCTTTTAGAAAAGCAAGATTTTAGCATGCTACACATGCAGATGTCAGTTATAAACAATGAAATGCATTCTACCTGACCTTGTACTTTCGCCCGTTCCAATCATTTGAAACTGATGTCACATGTACACACACCAATGCAAAATGTTGCCGCATTTTCATCATGGTGACCCTACTCGCGACTGGGGAGAGAGAGAGAGAGAGAGAGAGAGAGGAGAGAGAGAGGAGAGAGAGAGAGAGAGAGAGAGCATGCACACACACACACACACACACACACACACACACACACACACACACACACACACACCATATTGACAGAAACCCACACAACAACAACAGCGGTATATAA
>CM031608.1:44318680-44326180 GCA_018398815.1 Conus ventricosus | reverse complement strand
TCTCTCTCTCTCTCTCTCTCTCTCTCTCTCTCTCTCTCTCTCTCTCTCTCTCTGTCTCTCTCTCTCTCTCTCTCTCTCTCTCTCTCTCTCTCTCTCTAAGAGTGTTCATCATCGTCGTTGTGTCTTAACTGTCTTCTTTTCTGTTCACTTCTGGCTTTCTGTCGGTGGAGGTCTTCATTCTTCAGTACTGCGTTCTCTTCAGTAACAAGTTGAGCCCGTAGTGGTGTGGGTTCATGTCTTGGAAGGTCAAGTTCTCTCTTGTTTCCATCAAAGGCAAGGGATGTTCTGTGTTGTGGCTGCGCTCGCGTCACTACCATGAGCGTTGGTTTTCTTCCTCTTCGTGGCTGTCGTTTCGATCACTTTCACGTTTCGTTCGCCTGCCGTTCCAAAATGTAGCCGTTCGCTGTGATTCTCCGGGGCCAAGTTTTATTTTTCTTAAATCATTCATTTGTCACCTTGTTGGTCTGTATTCTATGTACCTATTATAATTTGATTCCCTTTTTCATCATCTCTCCTTTTTTTCTGTCTTTTCTTTTTTCCCAGCATGCACATGTCCCCAATATAAGACAAATCATTATGTTCATGCATTACTCTCTCTCTCTCTCTCTCTCTCTCTCTCTCTCTCTCTCTCTCTCTCTCTCTGTTTTTGTTTTGTTTTATTTTGTTTCTTTATTCTTATTCAACTTGGGTTTTTCATATATTTCGTAACATTAGTTCCGTCTCAAATATCAGTTCCAGATTTTTACACTTGCCATATTTAAACTTTGAAATAGAAAGTTTTGCAATTAATAGAACCATGTTCGCTTGTTTTCTCGGTTTATCTGTGAATACATCTGTTTTGGTAATGCCAAACAGAGCTGTTGTTACATTCATAGGGATCTGTATGTTGTAGCGTGTGAGAATATACTGTTTTACTTGGTTCCAGAATGTGGATAACTGAGGGCAGGAATAGAAGGCATGTTCAATGTAATCTATTTCTTTGCACCAGTGGCATTTATTTGTTTCCACTACACCCATTTTTTGTAACAATATGTTGGTGGGGTAAATGTTGTGAAGGAATTTAAAATGAAGGAGCCTCAGTCTAGATTCCTTTGTACATTCGTACGCTAGGTTAAAGTAGTCTTCAATGTTGATGTTTAATTTACGCTTCCAAAAATATGTCGCGCATATTTCATGGTTTTGCTTTTGGGCAAAACCTTTCTGATTTGTTTATTTGATAGGGCTGTGAGGTTTCCTTCGTCTGTTACAACATCAGTAGGGGGTTCGTCTTTGTGTTCAATGTTAGCCAGTTGTTGCTTCCATGTGGATGGGATTGCGTTTGTCAGCGAATTATATTCGAATGAAAGGATTGGGGAAGTGCCTAATTTTTCTTCTATTTCTCTAAAGGTCACTATATGTCCATTTTGCCAAAGATCTTGAACGAGAAGGATACCAGCTTTATACCATTTTGTAAAATGTAGTGTATTTCCTTTGTATTTTATATTTCTGTTGTTCCACAGAGGTTCTGTTTTAACATTCTCTACTGGTCGGTCTTTGTTAAAGGTGGTGACTGCAATGATTACGTCTTTCCAAAAGACTGAGGTAACTTTTTCTAATCCTTGGATTTCTTTAGGATCAACGTTACAGTTAAAAACGCAGTGGCTGTTCTGGAAAGGTGACATGTTATTTCGCGCGAGGATGCTCCAGTGAGCTTTGGTTTGTTTGAGGAGTCTTGCTGCCCATTTGACTAGGAACATTTGTTGGTGATGTTCGATGTTAATCATACTTAGGCCACCTTTTTCCTTTTCTAGGCTAAGGACACCTTTTTTATCTTTTCGAATGCTTTTTTATTATTGAACTTTTTTTTTCCATAGGAACCTATAAATCAGTGAATTAATAGAGTGGAGGGTTTGTTTTGGTATAGATGCTGTTTGCAATACGTGAGAGAATTGTGACAGCAGAAATGTTTTAGTTAGAATAACTTTACCATAGAGGGATGGGTTTCTGTTTTCCCATTGCTTGATGATTTTGGTCATCTTGTCTACTCTGGCTTTCCAGTTTTCTTCGATCTCAGAGATTTCTTTGTCTGCCGAGAAGTAAATGCCTAAAACTTTGAGTTTACCAGATTTCATAGGTATATTACTAACAGTGCCCGTTTCACATTTTCGTGATCCTAACCATATGCCTTCTGACTTGCTTTTATTTAGTTTTAGGCCGGAAAAATCCTCGAATTTCACAATTATGTTTGTGGCTTCCTGAATATCTTGCTCATCTTTAAGGGTCAGTGTTGTATCATCCGCAAATTGTTTTATTTTAGTACAGTTGAATGCGTTGCTTACGTCAGGATTTTGTGTTAACTTAATTCCTTGAATATCTTTACTGTTCCTTATTCGGATAGCTAGTGTCTCAACAGTTATCACAAAAAGGAGAGGACTGAGTGGGCAACCTTGCCTAATGCCTCTTTCTGTTGGGAACCAGTCGGATAACCATCCACCATTGTGAATACAGCTTTGTGTGTTTTCCATAACGGTTAAAACAGATCTTTTAAATCGTGGGCCGAAATTGAACAAATCAAGCGTTTCTAGGATACAGTCTTTAGACAGGGTGTCGAACGCTTTAGAGAAGTCTAGTGCTAGTAGGGCACCGGCTGGTTCGTTCTGTTGAGGTATGCAGTGAGATCATCAAAGAATCTTAAATGGAGGGCTATGTTTCTGCCTTTTATAAATCCTACTTGGTCTTCGCTTACGATTGATGTTATTATGTTCTGTAGTCTCAAGGCTAGTGCCTTTGTGAATATTTTGTAGTCTGTATTTGTGAGTGTAATTGGCCTGTAATTAGCGAGGTTGTGTTTGTCTAGATCGTTTCCTTTGTGTATTAATGTTATGATTCCTTTTTTCATAGAAAAGGATAATTCACCTTGCTCAAGTGAAGCTGTGATACAATTCAGTAAGGGTTGTCTTAATTTATCCCCGAATTTCTTGTAGAAGAGTGGTGTGAGGCCATCACTCCCCGGTGCAGACTCATTTTTTTAAATGATTAAGTGCTTGCGTGAGTTCGTCTGGTGTAATTTCCTTATCGCAGAATTCTTTTTCTTCATCTGTGAGTGTGGGGAAGTCATCATCGGTTAGGAAATCGTCTTTTATCGTCTCTCCATGTTTAATTGGTGTGTCTTTTTTGTATAGCTGAGTGTAGTATTCCTTAATTTCATTTAGTATTGTTTGGGAATTGTCTGTTAATGACTGATTTACACACAGTGATGCAATAGTGTTTGCTGCTCCTTGTGTCTTTTCTAAGCGCAGAAAATATTTAGTGTTCTTTTCACCCTCTTCGATCCATTTGACTCTTGATCGAATTTGAGCGCCGCGTGCGTCTTTCAATTCTTGCAGTTCTATTTCTTTTTTAAGTTGATGTGCTTTTGTTGCTAAGCCTTTATCCACGGGGTTGTATGACAGTTTTTGTTCAATTTCTTCCAGCTGTTTGACTTTGGTTTGTTTCTGTTGAGGCCAAATTTTTGTGCCCCTTGAAAAGTTTATACAGAAGGATTTATATCTTACTTTAAACATTTCCCATGCCTTTTGTGGGTCTTCCTTGTCATACTGAATAAAGTGGGCGTCAATGAAGTTAGTCGTTTCATTGAGAAACTCTTCCTTTGACAGCAATGAGCTGTTAAATTTCCAGTATCCAGGACCTCTTATGAATTTATTCGTATTATATTTAACTTTCACAAGTTTGTGGTCTGAGTGTGGGAATATTTCAATATTTGCTCCTCGTATGGATGTGTAAGAAAAAGCATCACAAAATATGTAATCAATTCTTCTTGCAATAAACGGGACAGATTTGGACCAAGTGTAATCTCTGGCATCAGGATGGAACGTTCGCCATGTATCTTTTAAGTCATAGGATGTTAATAAATTCGAAAGAGCTTCTCTTTCTTGTTGTGGGTGAAGTTTTCCTGAAATGTTGTCTATGGGGTGTACTGCTGTATTAAAATCTCCCATGATCTAAAGATGATCGTAATCTTGTCCTTGTAGTATTCTATCGAGCCGATTTAGAAATGTTAGTTTATCACTTGTTGAGTTAGGGGCATAGCAGTTAGCTATGACAGTAGTTTTATTTTCTAATACAACCTTTATTAACAGTATTCGATCTGTTGCTTGGATGAGTTCTGTTTTCATTTGTTTATCATTTATGAGAATAATGAGTCCATTACTTCTGTTTGTGCCTGGACTGTAATAGGCGTTTCCTGTCCATTGTGTATTGATTTCTTGTATTATATCGTTTGTTACGTATGTTTCTTGTAGGCATAAGATGTCTATGTTTTGTTTCCTCATGAAATTAAATGTTGTTCTTCTTTTTAACTTATTTCTGAAGCCACGTACATTAAGTGTACCAATACATATGTTGTTATTCTTCATAGGAAAAGGCATTAATAGATCAGAGTACCATAATCGTTAGTCCGTAACACAGAGCTGTAGGTCGAAAGGGTGAGGTCAGTCCGTCTGCCGTGTGCACACATCAGGTTCCACTTTCGTCTGCTAGCCCAGACTCTTCACTTTCCTGTTGACGCTCAGGCATCTTTGTTGGGCGTTTCGCTTCGAGCTCGTCCGTCGGCGATTCGCTTCTCTCTCTCTTTTCTTTTCTTCCTGGTGCGCCACTCTCCGTAGTGCCGCGTAGCGTGGTGTTGTCCGTTTTCTCCCCCTCTTTTCGTGTGCCGTGTTCCGTGTTCCCGAGACACGTCGGCCCCGCCTTGCGCGGCACCTCCGTGCGGGTGTGTTGTCCGGCGGGTATTTCGGCGCTGGCTGGTCGCTCGGTTCACTTGTGTCTGGCATGTCTTTCGGACAGTCAATTCTCTTGTGCCCTGGCTGTAAGCAGTTTTTACACACAATCTGGTTTGCACAGTTGGCTGCCACATGGTCCACTTGCAGGCACTTGCTACATCTGAGTTTTTGTTTCATCTCCCTATAGAAGATGCCTGCCGTGAACACACCAACTTTCAATACTGGCAGCAGAGGTGTGCGTGGTAGTGTAATATACACAAATCTGCGGCCAGTTTCGAACTGTGTTAGTTGTCCCCTGGGGTTCGTGCAAGTTCATTTCGCACTGAGGAGCGTAGCTCCACACCAATTTTTTTAAGCGCATCCTCAATGTCTTTGTTTTGGATGTGCAGTGGAACACTATCCACCCACAGTTTCGTGGAAGGTTTCTCCTCCCCCTGTCCTCTGACACTGAAGGGGTTCGTGTCTAATAGAGCACTCGTGCCCCCCTGAAAAGAAAACCTTCTAGTAGTAGTGTGTGTCTCTGTCTTTCTTTTGTTTGGGATAAATTTGCCACAGTCCTCTAATTCGCTGTGCTCCCCGAATCGTTCCCTTTCCTGACACCGCTTCTGCTGCTACACAGATGTCGTAGGTTGTTGGAAGGGACTCGTACTGCGGCAAAGCACGCGCAGTCACATACACTGGGTCCACTGACGGGGCCGCACGGCCACCGCCATTTTGCCCCGGGCCCTATATGGTTCACTGACCTTGTTTTTCCTCCGGGCTTCGGTCGAGGCGTTGTTGTCACGGAAATAGACAAGTAGAATACCTACCACTTCACACAGCAAAACTCTGTACTATATTTGGAGCATCCACTCTCTCCTATACACACCTCCCTCTCAAAACACTCAGAGCGCTGAAAACCTGTGGCCTGCTGACATCAGAGGCCGGCCGGAAGTCCTGGAAAATAGTGTTACCATGCGCCTGAGGATATTGACACGGAAATCAGTGGCAGTCGGTGTAATGCTAGGCTGCCTCACGCTTTTGTCCTGGATGGTTTACTACTCCAATGTGGTGATGTGAAACAAAATCCAGGGCCATGTGAGAACAACTATCGCCAGACCTGCTTGAACACTGACAGTCGGAGAGTCAGAAATGAGACCAGCAAGTTCCTTGACCTGTATGTCATTATCAATCCAGCCTCGTGAATTACTCTTCCTCGTGGATGTGGTGTCCATGCTTCAGGATCTAAACAGTAAAATTGACTGTATCAAAGAAGACATTGAGGACATTCGTGGTGGCTTTGCATACCTACAGGAAGAGGTTCAGTCCTGAAAGAAGCTGCAGGACACAGCATGCAAAGCTGATGACCTAGAAGGACGCTCCAAGCGAAACAACTTAACATTCTGTGGTCTTTCTCGTAAGCCAAAGAGACGCATGATTAATGTGAAGGCATCGTCGGCAACCTGTTAGTGAACGAACTAGGTGATGTTCAGTTCGAGGGGGTGCATGGCTTGAACGACCAGTCCATTTCACCTGTCATTGTCTGCTGCACATTCTTCAAGGATAAAGAAGAAGAAAAAGAATCACCCGAAGGTGCTGGGGAGGACCCAGAGAAGCACTATCTTTACCTGCCTTTAGAGCAGTCCTGTACCACCCTTGGAGGCCTGCGCTGTGGTGACGATGGGTCATTGTCTGCTGCACATTCTTCAAGGATAAAGAGAAAATATCACAAAGTCAAACATAAACTGTAGGTGGTGATGTATTCGTTGGGAAGAACTTCTCTTTACGCGTAGGAGACGAAAGAAAACAATTATTCCCCCATATGAAAAAGGCCAGGATTGAGAGCAAGTAAGCGACAAAGGTCTACGAGCACTTCCCTACTTAGGAGAAACAGTATTGTCTGCGAGAGGGGTGCACTATCAGAAAGTCACGATATGGGGAGGTCGGTCCAACTTGATGCCTGTGACATTTTACAAATCTGCACGTGCCAGCTGGGCAAAACGCCAAAAGAGCGAGCGTGAGCACAGTGATGTGCAAAAACTGTGTTATGGACTGATTGACGTTGTAAATAGTGGGCACAAAGGATGGGGTGGGGGCGAAATAAGTATGATATATAGTGATGGTTGTAAAGATGAAATTTAGGTGTTTCCTTTCTTTGCACTGGAATGTAAATGGACTCTTGTCTAAATTCAGTGACACGGACTTTACTCAACTCTTTTTTTTCAAAATTTGATTTCATATGTTTTGTCGAAACTTTTATAGAAGACCTCCAAAAGGTTAGTATTTCCAGGTTATACTGTTTTCTGTAAACCGGCAGTTAAGTTTACAAAACATAGAAGACATTCTGGTGGAGTTGTATGTCTCCTTACAACTGAACTTACGTCCATGAAATTAAGATAGATTGTCCCAAATGCTCTTTTAGCTTTGATTAAAAAGAGTCTTTTTGGTTTGTCAAAGATATTTTATATGTATATACCAGAGGGCTCGCATCACTATCCTTATTTCAATGTTGAAAATGGTATTAGTGAGCTTGAAGAATGTCTTCTTGATTATCCAGTCGAGTTTGAGGATGTGCATGTGAATTTAACAGGCAATTTAAACAGTAGGCTTTCCGACATTTCTCCACACATTTTTGGCAAAGATGTTGTTTACGTAGAAATGTGAACACCTAGCAACATGCCGGAAGGACAAACATTAGATATCCTATCTACATAAACTCAACTGTAAAGTGTGACAGGTTTTGGCTAAAACTGACTAGAATGGA
>CM031608.1:44273680-44316180 GCA_018398815.1 Conus ventricosus | reverse complement strand
AGATGCTGCTTACAGCAGTTCTAACAATAGGAGTTCACGTTCCACTCTACATTAATTCAATGAGCTCACATCGCTGCTGCTGTTTATGTCAGCAAATAAATAAATAAATAAGTAAATAAATAAATAAATAAATAAATAAATAAATAAATAAATAAATAAATAAATAAATAAGTGCCTACTTTTTTAGAATCTCGCTTACTAACTCGGGGTTTCGCAGCGTTTGGGGAAATAACGTCTCGGTGCCTGACGTCAAACACCGTGGCGTTCTCGGCTGGGTGAGCTTGGTCCTAGAAATACACTTGCTTGCTCTCCGGAGGGGCTCTTCGAAGTCTTGACCCTCTGTCAGCAGGACGGATCCTCCTGGTCGTTCCTGGCTGTGGTGAAGTCCTGGCATGGCTAGAGGTGGTGCGTCGGTAGGGACTGACAGATGGCCAGTCCTGTCTCGGTTTTGTGTTAACGAGGATGTTGCTGCACCACACTCCTGTTTGTTCTTGGGTGGATTCCACCAGAGAGTACTAGTTTCCAGGAGGTCGTGTGTTGACAGGGAGACTTTGGCAGGGTCTGTAGCCTTGATACTCCGGAGAGCCTAGAATGTCGCTGCTACTTCGGCCATGTAAAATCGCATTCTAACTGTTTCCCGAGTGTCCTGGCAGCTCCCTACACTTGTGCACATAGCGACCAATCAGAGTGTTGAAGAGGACTGGCTGAGCCTGGCCTCCCCAGTCACAGCTCTTGGAACACTCTGATGCATATTACAGTTCTGAGTGAAGCCTTTACGCAAACCTGTTACGCACTTCATTCAGAACTGTGTTCCTAAACAATGCAGCACAAAGTATGGGTTAGTCTCAAAGATAGAATGGGGTCTGGTGTTTGACAATGGGCTCCATGGCCACTGCGTCAGTAGATATCTCTGTGTTAGAATGTTGTCCTAAGCTTGTTGTCTTAACAAGATTGTCTAAGAAAATGCCGTAAATGTCCATTTGTATCCTGTTGCTTTGTTTGTGTCTGCGGACCTCCCCCTCCCCAATCCCCCCAATCTGAAATTCCGTATTGGAGGTTAACATAGCTTATACAATAAAACCATTTTTGAAGTATTCCACATTCTAACTTGCAGGACGATGAACAGGTGAGGTGCGGATGGGGTTGGGTTCTTCCGAGAAAGTTATATATTTTGTTTTACTTGTTGTTTCTTTTAGCACCAGTGCATTAACTTATTGATGTTATTGATGCGACAATATTCTGATTCACTGTCTTTCCATTTACGTCATGCCCCTTCCTTCCTGACTTTCAAGTCTGCACTTATAACGTATCTGTTCAAACGCCAGTTGCAGAATACCACTAAAATATTCTTGTATAAGTAAGCTGTTCACCGTGTTATTTAGTATGTTTATGTATGCGACATTTTGTTCCAGTAATATTATATATATATATATATATATATATATAATATATATAATATATATAATATAATATATATTATATATATATATATATTTATATATATATATATATATAATATATATATATATATATATATAAATAATAATATATATTGAATTATAAACAAAGCTTGCTGTTATGTCTTAGATTGAAGAAATAGGGGGAGATACGCATTCTGCCACTGCAGATATAAATGCGTATCTCCCCCTATTTCTTCAATCTAAGACATAAGAGCAAGCTTTGTTTTATAATTCAATATTTCTTGCAGTCATTGCAACACCAAGCTGCTCTGTAAGTTGCTGGAACGGTGCTCGTACTTATCCTTGGAATTTATTAGTTTGTTGTATATATATATATATATATATATATATATAATAATCCCTAATAAATTCCAAGGATATATATATATATATATATATATATATATATATATATATATATATATATATATATATATATATATATATATATATATATATTTATGTGTGTGTGTGTGTGTGTGTGTGTGTGTGTGTGTGCGCGCGCATGCACGCGCGTGCGTGTGTGTGTGTGTGTGCGCGCGTGTGACGAAATGCTTGACAAAACCATCTGATCGGTCCCACTAAAATCCCAAACAAACAAAAAAATAGATTTCAAATCTATACCCCCCCCCCCCCTCCATCCCCTTTCTCTCGGTTAGGACTGCCCTACCGACACGATCTATGACGAAGAAAAAGATTGCATCACGATAAACGCGTGACGCCTTTCCTTCTTGTCGGCCTTCCCCCTTCCCCCCTCTACCGGCAACACAAAGGCTTGTTGCCGCTCTCCCCCCCCCCCCCCCCCCAACTCTCCTTCCCGACTCTGAGTAGCAACGACGGGGAAAATTTCATTTTACATTGTGGCAATTAGCAGTCTCACCACCCACCCCCCTCTCCCCGCGCTATCTTCACCCCCTCCCCTTCCCCTTCTATCTCATGAAATCAAAGGCGCGACGCCGCTGCCATGCTCTCCCCAACCTCCCCTCTCTATCCCATAAAAACAAAGGCCTGTTGCTGCTTGGCACATCACCACCACCACAACTGGCAGATCCGAACGAGAATATGCGTCTATACGGACGCATAAATTAAACCAGCCGCAGAAGTCAGTGAGCTGGGCCGATTAAGATCAAACGTTTCCGAAGCGACTGGTGATAAGACTAGATCCCTCCCCCTCTCACCCCTGATGTTTGAGTGACAGGTTGTCAAAATCAAATCTGGCAATTAGAATCCATATATACCAGACACACGGGGCACCTTCACTGACCCCTCAAGACTGCCTGTAGACCGGACCAGAGGAAGACAAAGAGACAACTAGAGAAGTCGTGGGACAATCCTGGTAGCCTCGTTGATCTCAAGTCATTCACTGTTCATTCCCAGGAAAAGTGAGTTGGAACTCTGTTTTACCTTTTCCAATCTATGTATTGATTTTATGTATGCTGTGTGCGTTAACATTGTAAATGTGTACAAATGCTTAGCAACATGTATCAAACTGATGAATGATTATTATGTGTAGGAGTTTGCTGGCTGTCATATGGCAAAAGCTCTCTCCCAGTGGTTATGATTCTTTGTTAACTATCTGATCACTGTTCTTTGTGTTCACCCTGACTTTTGCCAGTAGGCAATTCTGTTTGTCAAGATAATAATTAAATGATTAATGGTGGTCAGGAAAACAGTATGCCTGTGCTAGGTTAAGAACTGCTACCCTGATTTATAAATACTGGTGATTGTTGGAATGATTTGTAGTGTATGACTTTAAGTCTACACCACATGTGTACTTGGACTCAGAGTAGCCCAAGTCAGTGTGATTTAATTCATAAGAAACATGGAAGAGTTGTTTGACTGAAACTACGTAACATAGTATTACTGTCTCCTACCCTTTTGTAAGCTTAACTGAGTCTTTAAACGAAAGTGGAGATTAATAGTTATAGCAGACACTCTACCATAGAGAATACTTTGCTGGCTGAGTCTCACACCTGTGCTGAAAGTAAACCAGGGTAAATGTGAGCACTTGACAAACTAGCCATCAGATTCTCACCTACAGACCAAGTTCTCTTTATCGCAGAACTGGGATCCTGGTCAGGCTATCCTGGTCACCCTATCCTGGTCACGCTACACATTGTGGCGGGATCAGAAGCTGAGACTTCGCCCAACACCAGGGCGATACCAGACCTCCAGTCTACACCAGTGGGGCAGTCACCAACCACAGTAGAGATCAACTACCCGCTCCGAAGCAAAGCTAAGTTAGCTTACCACCTGGACTCGAATCCATCAGACCCTTGCCCTCACTTTATGATGACATAGGGAGAACTTGTCTATGAGTACCACTTTGGCTACAACACTGGGTGATTTGCAAGCGAAGTGGATGTATAATAACCTTATACATTCAGTGTAACTTAGACAGAACCCCTATATGCCAACTTAAAACTTGCTGCACTAGGAATTTGGTTGACAACTGATTTATTTAAAATTAACAGAAATAAATATGTCAGATAAGTTTACAGAAGTTCAAAACTTGTTTAAAATTTGGTCAAAACGCATGTGTACTCCTCTTGGTAAGGTTGCAGTATTAAAATCGCTTATTTTGTCTAAGCTTGTATACCTGTGGATGTTACTCCCAAACCCCCCTGACAGTGACATAAAACATCTGCAAAGATGTGTTTTGAATTTGTATGGGACAAAAAACCTGACGAAATTAAACGAAAGTATGCAGTTCATAATATTGAAAACGGAGGTATAGGTTTGCCAGACATTCACGCCTTTATGCAAGCTTTAAAACTCATGGATTAGAAAATTAATTACTAAGAGCTCAAAGTGGAAGACAGTTTTAGTAACGCTCTGTCCAGAAGTAAACAATCTAAATCATTTTGGGTCACAGAAGTATTTACAGAGTAGGTGTAACCAGTTTTGGAAGGATGTGTTTAAATCTTATGACACTTTGAACATACAAACAGATTTAGAGAATACTGAGGAGATTGCAGCAGAACCTATCTTTTATAACGATAAATTCAAAATTGATAAAGCACATTTTTATTTTAAGTTATGGTTTGACAAAGATATAATTTATGTGGGAGATATGATGGATGAAAATGGCACTTTTTTAAGTTACAAAAAATTTTCAAGGAAGTTAGGAGTGCAGGTGAATTACTCCATTATTTAGGTTGTGTCCAGGCTATAACAGAATACGCTAGAAAAAGAAACATAACATTTGAAAACAGTGTCAAGATGATAAAAGCAAAGTTTTGAAAATTATAACAAGTGTTGTCAAAGGATCAAAAATTTACTACAATTTGCTCCTGGATAAAATAGATGTACTCAATATAGAGTCTTTTGCAAAATGGGAAATAAAGATACAAACAGCGGTTAGACTGGGAAACTGTATTAAAACATGTCCGAAAAATCAAAGAAATAAAATTTAGATGGTTTCAACTGAAACTCTGCCACAGGGTTTTGGTATCAAATATACTTCTGAAAAGAATGGGTCTGTCAGACAGCGATAAATGCAGATTTTGTAAAAATGAAAGAGACACAATTCATCATTATTTGTGGTATTGTCCAATAACACAAGAATTCTGGAAGGAATTGGAAAGATATTTGAAACAGAAATGTGAACATTGTTTCAGATTGTCACTGAATGTCGAGCTGATCTTGTTCGGAACCGACGAAAAAACAAAAACAGACCAAATTTTTGATCTTATTTTACTATGGGCAAAGTTTTTCGTCTATAAAAGTAGAATTATTAACGCAATACCAAGACTGTCTGAATTTACAGTCGAACTTAAATATAGATATCAAATAGAAAAGCATGCACATATAATGGAAATGCGCTATCATGATTTTATTAAAAACTGGTTACCATATAGCACACTGTGTGCAGATTAGACACTACAGTTCGTCGCAATAAAAAAAAAATTAGCCGTAAATAGTACTAATGTTTTCATTCTTATTAGAGTGTTTTTATGTCACAGTAGCTAACAAAACTGTACACATTATTATACAAAAAGCATTCTAATGCTCCTGCAGTTGAGTGTGGATCAAATATGTTTGGATTTGCAAAAGCGGTATGTGACCTTTCCTTTTCTCTTTATTCCTCATTGTTTACCTCCCCCCCTCTCCCCCACCTATTTCCAACCGCTCCTCCCCATTCCTGTCAAATCCTCTCCAGCCATAGACAACTTATTGTTTAATGTCAAGAGTTGATGTTATTATTATTTTTTTTTTAATTTATTTAAATTTTTCGTTTGTTTGTTTGTTGTTGCTCTATTTTCTACTCGGCATCAAATACCCCGCAGTTTCATGGGAATTTCCTTTAGTTATGCTCTGTAATGAATGACTGCTATATCAAATAGATTTGGACAATGTTGTGTATGGAATTACTAAAGAATGATAGTATAGTCTTTACTTATTGGTGCATGTGAATTCATTGAATGATGTATTACATTGTTTATGTAAAATGTTTCAAAAGGAAAAGAGAACCTTCGTTGCAAGGGAAAAAAAAAAAAAAAAAAAAAACAAGACCAAAAAAAAAAAAAGTTTCAGAGGAAAAAAAAAAAAAAAAACTTGCTGCACTGAGTGCAAGCGAGTAAAGTAGGAGTGAGGGAGGGCCCTCATTGTGGTAGTCCAATGAGAATTAAACCCTCGCCTATAGAACTTGACATGCCAATACTTACCTATGTGTAAGCAAGAAAAGTTGATGTGTGAAAGTGCACTTAACTTGTGTCAGTTCTCTGTTGTTCAATCAAATGTTGAATGTTTGAACTTCTCTCTTCAATTCTGTCTCTCGGAGCTACAAGTACTTATAAGAGTACAGGCCTAAGGAAAATCATCTCAGAGCCACTGTCCTGTATTTTACCCCATCCCGGAATTAAATAAAAATTTCTTCGATGACTAGTACCGGAAAGTTGCTCCTTTCACCACTAGTAAGAGAGAGGGTGTAGGTGAAATGTTACGGTAATTCCCATTGAGAAATTATCCCCGGTCCTTCCCCTAGAGGACCCACCTACACACATAACTCATCTCGTCACAGTGCGCATGCGCGTGTGCTGTGAGCGTTTGTGCGTGTGCTTGTGTGTGGCTTGTGTGTGTGTGTGTGTGTGTGTGTGTGTGTGTGTGTGTTTTGGTGTGTGTGTGTGTGTGTGTGTTTGTGTGTGTGTGTGTGTGTGTTGTGTTTATGACTCGTGAACGCAGAATGTGTGTGTGTGTGTATGTGAGTGAGTGGTGTGTGTGTGTGTGTGTGTGTGTGTGTGTGTGGTGTGTGTGTGTCCTGCATCATTTTTAGATGTTGAATTGTTAAAACTTGTAAAGCACCCTGCAGCCTATGTTGTTAGGGTGGGCGCTATAGAAATTGACCTCATTATTATTATTGTCATTATTATTATTATATTCAAACGTTTCAAGTAATACAAAAACATGTGTTATCTTTTAGCATATGTTGTTTCGGTGCAACAAGAAATGCGAAAATGTGCAAGATCAAATATAACACTTTATAACTGAAACGTAACTGAAACAAAAATTTCAAAGATATCTGTATAAAAGCGCTGGTGAATGAATAGAGAACAGATAACACTATCGCAACACTTTTGAGTGAAAAGAACACTTATGTGATTTTTTTTCCAGTATGCAAAACGCAAGTCCTAAAATAATTGTGGTGAGTTTTCAGAGGCATTTTTGTCTGTGATACTTCATTCTTTTTATGACCAAGACAATTCATCAGTTCCAGATGCGGTAGTTTGCTGCAGCTAGATTGAGTGACCAGAAATAAGGTGAGGGATTTGGAAACACAAAGGCAAACGATAAACAGGCATTCAAGGATTTTTCTTATTCTTCTGATTGATATGTACGGTCCTGTGATTGTGCACACTTTCTCCTACTATGTTGCAAAGCATCCGTTATTACTTTCCTTCACGTTAAGAACATGCAGTAGTTCAACACTGTCTTCATGAAAGGGAAAATAATCTAGCAAGTTTTCTGCATGTTTTATTTCATTTGCATAACAAAGCTAGTGTCCCGAAGGAGCTCTCCTCTCTGTAGACTGGGTGCAACAATCATCAGTAAGCGCAATCTGCTCTGGCCTGGAGATATGACCGAGGCTTTCTTCTTCGTTTTGAATCTGTTCTTCAGACAGTCCTCCAGTCTGCTCTGAAGTAGACTAGAGGAGTTCGTTTTAACATGATGTCTGCCTGCCTGAGTTTTTTTTTAAATTTTCATTTATCAAAAGAATGAGGTCCTCGTGTTTGCGCATGGGGAAGACAGATGTGGATTTCAACGTACCTGCGATGACACTAAAGCCTGTGTCTCAGATCTTGCTTAGCCTGACAAAAAACAAGGACTAATCAACCATTAAAAGGTCTGCTCAGTGCACGTTTTCTGTTGAAATAATTTTCTGGTCAATGAATCAACGTCATAAAGCAGTTGCTAAAGAACAAGCTGTACTCTGCAAAGGCAGAAGTACCATTGAAAATATGTTTTATCTGCGTTTCCTTTGCAAAAAGCATCCCTGGCACCAGAGGAAGTGGTATCACGTCCTCACAGACTTCAAGAAGGCGTTCAAAAGAGTCTGACCAAAACAATAAGAGCCATAATAAAGGCATTTAACATCGTACAAAAGCTGATCAACCTACCAGCAGGTGTACACCAAAACGACTGGTGCAGTGCTCGTACAGAGAGCCATTGGAGAGTGGTTCCATACGTCTATAGTTCATGAGGGCAGCCTTCTATCTCCATCACTTTTCAACATGTTTCTACTACGCATCATTACTAGCACACTGAAATATTATATCAGCACAGTCGGCGGTGGAGGGAAGCCATTACAGTCCTGTGCAGATGGTATTGATGGCCTCACGGGCAGTGAAGAACTCGTCAAGTTTTTTTTCAAAGACTGGATGAAACGCAAGATGCGCCATGGAAACCAGAGCCGAGAAGACCAAGTCGATGATCAGCTTCAACGCCACCATCGATACTGATCTAACTGTCCATGGCAGAACCTTGGAACGATTCATTGTAAGCAGAAGCAGTTTTGAAACTGGGTTATGTTAATCATATTGAGACCGCCATCTTCAACACTTAATTCAATGACTTTCCTTTTCATTTCTTTTAAATTTGTTGTTGTTGTTGCTTTAACAATTTGTATATCATTATATATATTTTGTTTAAATTGGATTAGGAAGACCAACAGACTGCATGATATACATATAAGCTGGCTTACAAAGACTCTTTTAATCACCACAACTATACTTTGAATACTGAAAATCACGCTAACTCCATTCCTTTATTAGCTTGTTCACTCAGTTCTGCCAGTCCAGTTGTCTTCTACATCTCTAGCCATTTTACCGTTTTTGAAATGTACGCCAAATATTTCAATTTTGTAGACAGGCTCCGCATGGACCACTTTGCAAAATAGACAGGAAAATCATTTGCCTCTGCAGGCCTTGGTACACAGCTAACAGAACTGAACGTAGCTGGTGTGAAACCCATTCACTCTCAAGGAGTCAAGATGGAAGAAGAAGAAGGAGGAGGAGGAGGAGGAAGAGGAGGAGGGGGAGGAGGAGGAGGAAAGAGAAGAGAAGAGAAGAAGAAGAAGAAGAAGAAGAAGAAGAAGAAGAAGATGAATATAAAGAAAGAGAAGGAGAAGAAGAAGAAGAAAAAGAAGAAGACATAAATGGAAGAAAACACTGTGATTTTCTTGCTAGGTGCTGATGTGGCTTTTAGTGGAGAGGGACAAAAAGCGCTTGAAACGCAGCCGAAATAAAGACCAAATTTAAGATGTGTGCCAGTCTTGAATCTACAACGTTCTGACTATTCACGAGCAGTGTTCTCTTTATTTCTGGCATTTATCCATTTGAGTTGAGCAAAACCAGGAGAAATTTAAGCTCATGTTGATCTAAAACAATTAGGTACTGGCAGTAATCAGGCAATGACGCATGCTTGATAGCTTTATCTACTTCTGTCACAAGAGTATGTGTCGTGCAAAGCCAGAAGGAAAGAAATGCAATTTCTACCGGAAAAAAGTTAACATTCAAGCAGTTACTTACACATGCCTGTGTGTTTTCAGTGGTCGCTGGTCTGTGACAAGGCCAGTCAAAGTCAGCTGACCCAGACAGGGCTCTTTGGTGGTCAATTGGTAGGGAACCTGCTGTTCTCTACACTGACTGACCGCTACGGCCGTAAGAACGTGTACATTTCCTGCTCCTTGTGCTCCATGTTAGCTCTATGCATCACCGCTTTCGTTCCAAACTACTACCTTTTCCTGGCTGGCAAAATCACTGTGGGATTTTTCATAGCGGTGAGTAAAGAAAAGAGAGGAAGAACTAATATGTTTAGCTTTGGTCTCTCTCTCTCTCTCTCTCTCCTCTCTCTCTCTCTCTCTCTCTCTCTCTCTCTCTCTGTGTTTGTGTGTGTGTGTGTGTGTGTGTGTGTGTGTGTGTGTGTGTGTGTGGCAAAGAAAGTGTTGGTAAATGAGGCTTTCAAAAGACATTTCATTTCCATTTGTCTGTACACTGCAGCTCTGTGCCATTGTATATGAGGCTCTAGAAGGATATTTGATTTAATATCTGTACACTCAGCATCATCAGATCCTTCCTCGATTATTGGCTTCAGCTCTGCTCCCAGATTCAGATCGCAGCTGACACAGGCAACATTAAAGCGATGTATGACGGCATCAAACAGGCATTGGGCCCAACGCAAAAGGAAACAGCCCCTTTGAAATCAGCAACAGGGGAGCTGATTCAGGACAGAGAACAACAGATGGAGCGCTGGGTAGAACACTACACTGAGCTATATGCAAGGGAAAATGTAGTCACAGAAGACGCCCTGAATGCCATAGAGCGCCTACCAGAGCTGGAAGAGCTTGACAGAGAATCAACTATAGACGAACTCAACGAAGCTCTGGACTCTCTTGCCTCTGGCAAGGCACCAGGGAAAGACGGTATTCCCGCCGAAGTACTGAAGTGCTGTAAAGAGACACTCATCACTGAGTTGCATGAAATCCTCTGCCTCTTTTGGAGTGAAGGCGAAGTACCACAAGACATGAGGGATGCTAACGTCGTCACACTGTACAAAAACAAAGGCGACAGAAGCGATTGCAATAATTTTCGCGGCATATCCCTCCTCAGTATCGTCGGGAAAGTCTTCGCACGAGTAGTACTGAAGAGGCTCCAAGTACTTACTGCAGAGCAAGTTTATCCTGAATCGCAGTGCGGTTTCCGTGCCAACAGATCCACTATAGATATGATCTTCTCCCTTAAACAATTTCAGGAGAAATGTAGGGAGCAAAGGCAGCCACTCTTCATTGCCTTCATAGACCTCACAAAGGCTTTCGATCTGGTCAGCAGGATGGCCTTTTCAAGATCCTCCCCAAGATTGGATGTCAACCCAAACTTCTCAGCATCATCAGATCCTTCCACGAAGACATGAAAGGCACCGTCGTCTTTGGCGGCTCAACATCAGCTGCCTTCAACATACGGAGCAGAGTGAAACAGGGTTGCGTCCTAGCTCCCACCCTGTTTGGAATCTTCTTTGCTGTGATGCTGAAACAGGCATTTGGTACTGCAGCTGAAGGTATCTACCTCTGAACCAGGACAGACGGAAAGCTCTTCGACCTCTCCAGACTAAGAGCCAAGACTAAAGTCAAGCTGAGGTACCTGCGTGACTTCCTCTTTGCAGATGATGCAGCAGTAACCGCCCACTCAGCCAAGGACCTACAGCAGCTCTTGACTCACTTCAGCGATGCCTGCCAAGTCTTCGGGCTTACCATTAGCTTGAAGAAAACACAGGTCATGGGACAGGATGTTGACTCTCCCCCAGTCATCAGCATCAATGACCATGAACTGGATGTCGTCCATGACTTCGTTTATCTGGGCTCAACTATCTCAGACACCCTCTCACTTGATGCAGAGCTCAACAGCGCATCGGCAAGTCAGCTACCACCATGACCAGACTGACAAAGAAAACATGGAACAACAGCAAGCTGACTGAGCACACAAAGATCCAGATCTACAGAGCCTGCGTCGTGAGCACCCTCCTGTATGGCAGCAAGTCTTGGACTTTGCGTGCCCGACAAGAGCGAAAACTCAATTCTTTTCATATGCGTAGCCTCCGACGCATTCTGAACATCACCTGGCAGGACAAGGTCCCAAACAACACTGTCCTGGAAAGAGCTGGATGCACCAGCATCTACACGCTGCTGAAACAGAGACGTCGTGCGCATGGACGACGGACGGATCCCTAAAGACCTCCTCTATGGAGAACTTGTGCAGGGAAAACGTCCCACAGGCAAACCACAGCTGCGATTCAAAGACGTGCAAGAGGGATATAAAAGCCTTGAACATCGACCAGAACAACTGGGAAGCAACAGCCCTCGAGCGGTCAGCCTGGAGACAGACTGTGCAGAAAGGTCTCTCCAAGTTCGAAGAGACACTCGCTCAGCAGCACTGGGGAAAGAGAATGAGAAGAAAGGCTGCAGCCCAGGCAGACAGACCAGCATCAGACTTCATCTGTGCCCTCTGCCACAGGGACTGTCATTCCCGCGTCGGACTGGCCAGCAACACCCATCGCTGCACCAGAATAGACACATAGAGCGCAACTCCATAGTCTTCCGAGACTGAAGGATGCCTACAACAATTTTGTGCCATCGTATATAAGACTGTAGAGGGAGATTTTAAGTAATATCTGTACGCTATAGCTCTGTGCCGTTGTATATAGGGCTTCAGAAGATTTCTGTACGCTACAGCTCTGTACCGTTGTATACAGGGCTTCAGAAGATTTCACCCTATAGCTGTATGCTACAGCTCTCTGCCGT
Source organism: Conus ventricosus (assembly GCA_018398815.1). NCBI lineage: Eukaryota > Metazoa > Mollusca > Gastropoda > Neogastropoda > Conidae > Conus > Conus ventricosus. The sequence continues at coordinate 44,303,928 of CM031608.1, read as the reverse complement.
TGTATGCAGGGCTTCAGAAGGAGATTTCACTTAATAGCTGTAAAACTACAGCTCTGTGCCGTTGTATATAGAGTTTCAGAAGATTTCACTTAATAACTGTACGCTACAGTTCTGTGCCATTGTATATAGGGCTTCAGTAGGAGATTTCATTTAATAGTTTACGCTACAGCTCTATGCCATTGTATATAGGGCTTCAGTATGAGATTTCATTTAATAGTTTACGCCACAGCTCTGTGCCGTTGTATATAAGGCTTTAGTAGGAGATTTCATTTAATAGTTTACGCTACAGCTCTGTGCCATTGTGATCAGTGTCACAGGCATAAAGTGGATAGGCGTGAAATAAAGTCACAAGAACAACCAGAACCTTTATCATTGTAATTGTGGGCATGACTTTCACTGAGACGTCAGTCTTTATTTACTGTCTCTGCCCTTGCTGAGTTCTTGTTGAGCTTGGTGTCTCCATTTAGATACACAGACAAACAGACAGATAAGAGAGAGAGAGAGAGAGAGAGAGAGAGAGAGAGAGAGAGAGAGAGAGAGAGAGAGAGAGAGAGAGAGAGAGTGAAGGAGTATTTCTTTGTGTCCAGGGAATGATTCTGCCAGCCTATTCCACATTCATAGAGCTGCTACCTCAGCAGTGGCGGAGCCTGGCCAGTGTCATAGACTCGATTACGTGGGGCCTGGGTTGTCTTTTCATGGCCGCAACGGGGTACCTTTTGCAGGGCGTGTCCTGGCGGTATCTCAGCCTGGTCAATGCTGCCCCCTTTGTCTACAGCCTCATCTTGCCCTGGTAAACACACACCTACAATCACCTGTGTATGCATCACCTCATTCCCCCCCACGCCTCCCCTCTATCAAACACTCATACCTTTCGCCCTAGCATGACTTAGATTTCAAAGCTTCCAAATCCTTAACACAGACAGACAACGTCCCCCAGTTGAATTGTTTAGCTGTCGATATTATGACGTCACTTTGGTCTGATAAATTCCTCCCAATGAGTGGGGCCAGAGAGGACAAAGATGAACATCTCTGGTGATGTTTCCCTTTCCCTCCATGCCTGTCATGCTGGTACCCCAGCCACGAGAATATGTTCTGATAGATGTACTTCTCGTTTAGTGTAAAGGAGTTCCCACATAAGACAAATCAAGTCTCCTGGCTTCATCAACACCCCCAACCAAGCGTCGTAATGACACAGCAGGGAATCATTCGTGACACGTATGTTGCTGAAAGAAGAGTGACAGTGGCAAATGAAAAATATACATAATCCTCTTATATGGCAAATACTTGTAGTTTAATTAAGGTTCCTGTTGCTGTGACATGGTTTGAATGGGGATTGGCAAGGGCATTGCAGAAGGCATGTTTCAGAATAATGAACGAAGCGTTGTCCAAGGATGAGTTCAGCGCATGCAGAAGATGGTGAAATATCACGTGCTCAGTCTTAAAGTTCTCTGTCCCATCCTGGAAATGAGTGTGTTGGATCAGTCAACTACCCAAAAGGGGTCGATGAAATATAGTGTGATTTTGCTGAACTGGAAAGGGTCTGATCAGACAACGTTCTTTTTCTGTGTGCTTTGTTTGGTAATTTCCATGGAAACAAGAGATCCTACAATGACACTGAAGCTACATCAAACTTGTCAGGGTTCCTTGAAGTGTGTAACATGCTGACAAGCAAGCACAATCAAACACAGCGGAATGCAGCGTCAAAACGTGTCTACAAGCTGCTGATCCAATGAATTAAGTCAGAAACGTTTAGTAATGTCTCAGGCCTTCAGTTCATTGCCAATGGATGTATAATATTTTGATCAGAATACAAAACAGTGTGTGGACGTTAATACTGCAACTGCGTGACTCATGTTTTACTTGCATTTCATGATCAAAAGTACGTCACGACTAGCAAACTGGTATGGCCCTATATATCTATGAATACCCAAACATTCTGTTCAAATTTGACTTTTCGTGCTTATGTGGAAACAAGGCACCGTGTGGTACGCTTGAAGCCATATGAAAACAATATTATTGTTTTTGATAAAGAGTCAGGTTACTACAAAGCAGGGCATTCAAAAACATTGCACTCAATAGATTATAGAGGAGTTGCCATTTGGTTGATTCAATAATGTATGTGTACTGTGACACCAAAGACAATTTGCCATTATTGAAAAACAAATCACCATTTTACGACTTCCAAGATCATTTCTATGACTCAGTCTTCATTGATTAAACAATAATCATCGTGAGCTGAAGTCGGTATCTGACCAGCCTGCTGTTTATGTGCAGAAGAGGCTTTTTTACAGAAATCTTAAAGATGTAAAGTGTAATTCTATCAATACAAGCTTTTGATGTGTGCAGCAGCCATCTACATCTTGATTTAATTAAAATCAAAAGACTTCAGGCGAAATGCCTCAAGATTGCAGGCACATCTTATCAGACCTGTTCAGCAGTTCTCGTGTTGTCTTGCTGAATGGATTCTAAATCTGCCCTCCGATCAGATCCGCATCAGTGATCTACAGGCCCATTCAACAGGCGAGCCCCTCTTTTCACCAAATTCGTTGACATCAGGTCTGTAGGTTTTGAGTATTTTGCTGAGAGACAAAACGAACAAATAAACAAATGAACAAAATCATACAAGCAGTAAGTAGTGTTGTGTAGGCCTTGAAAGTTGGTGGGAGTGTCTGGGAGAAAGACCTTTCATCCGGATAAAAATGGGACAAAATGAGGGACGGCAAGATACTAGGGATAGACAGGATGGGCGAACACGTACTGATCAGTGCTGTTTATGAACAACAGCAACAACAACAACAACACACAGACACACTTACACACACACTATGATATTTTTAAAATGAGTGCACACCCACTCATACTTGAATTCGATAATTAGAATAGCTGAATAAAACATTATTTAACAAAACCAATACCATCATTCATGTCCTTCGTGCTTCAGGTTCCTGGACGAATCCCTTCGCTGGCTGCTGGCTACAGGACGAATTAAGGAAGCGGAGAAGATCCTGAAGAAAGCCTGCAATATGAACGGCAAAGACTTCAGGGACATCCAGACGATGCTTCCACAGCAAATCTTTACCAGCGGCAATCCTAACCAAGAAAATGACAATGAAATGGACGCCACAACCGAAAGAGAGTTCATTGATGAAAAGAAGAAAATTGTTATGGAGGCAGAAACACTGGATAAAGTCGCCACGAATACAGAGACCATGGCTTATGATGTCTGTGTAGCGGGAAACACGGCAGGGCCTAGTCACAGAGACGTCCAGGACCCTGGTGTGGCCATTGGTCATCACAGAGGAAGCCTCAGCGGATCGTTGACCTTACCGACTGAACCACTGTTTGCCAAGTACAAACTGCTGGATTTGTGTCGACACCGGGTGGTTTTTGTGCCATTTATTGTCTCCGTGTTTGTATGGTAAAGTCTCTCTCTCTCTCTCTCTCTCTCTCTCTCTCTCTCTCTCTCTCTCTCTCTCTTCTCTATCTCTCTCTCTCTCTCTCTCTCTCCTCTCTCTCTCTCTCAGACCAAACGAGATAGTGACAGAAGTATGGTTACCAGAATCTCGTGTGTAAACTGATAGACACATGACTTGGATGATTACTGGATATTTTCATCATTATCTCAATTTAAGTGTGGGTGTAACGATGATCAAGGTTGTTAGGACAGTGCCATTTCGTTCATTAAAAGAACTGTAGAGCTTGTACTGTGTGTGTACTGGTCTTTCTCCTCAGATAGAATTGTGTGGATTGAGTAAAAGGTCAGTAGTCATATATGGGTAAAACTGTCTACACTTGCATCCTATAGCTAGTTGATCAGCCTCGTTGCCAAATGACAGTCATTTGACATGGAATTGTTATTAATGCAGGATATAAGGATGGCGTGGACAAGAGCAGACGCCGGATTTTTACAGTTAACCCCTGTGGGGTTAAGGGACTTTAACCCACTTTTGCGTCTAGCTTATAGTATTGCCTGTTAGGCAGAACAACCCTTGGGGGGTTGTGAAAGTAGGACTTGGGGTCCTGTGGCCTGTGAGAGGTCAGCGATGTCTTGTGACCTGTGAGAGGTCGGAAGTGTAATTGCAGGCAGAAGTCTGCTAGGGCATTATTTTAGTGCTTGTTCCCTAGACGTGAGTATCAGTTGGGAATGCACGATTTCTTTAAAAGGAAAAAGAAAAATCGAATAAATGTCGGTAAATGTTATTGAAATATTTGGGATGATAATATTGACTTGTGAATAATTCGTAATTGATTTATGGACACTCGCGTGTATTGAAAAGAATTGGAAAAAAAACACATGTAAAAGCAATATTAATTTTCTTGAGAAAATTTCGCTTTTTAACCCCAACTGTAGGTAGGGGCGGCTTGGAGAAACAAGATGATTTATGAGTATCCGTTCGTGTTTACATGGAATTTTGTGTATGGAAGAGAAAAGGAAGAAAGAGAGAACGGGTAAGAGAAAAAAAATTCTTCTAAGTAATAATTACGGGACCTGGGGTTTCTTTCAGAACACCTCAGTGTCCGAGCCTAGTGCGGCAGCTTCCACTGAACAGTCTGGTCTGTTAGTGTTCCATTGAATGAATGGAGTAGATGCGTGTGCATGGAGTTAACATGCTGAGTTCGTGACCGAGGGCATGCAAAACGCGGTGTGTGACATTGTCTTTAAATAAGCCGCAAAAACTACATTTATCATTATCAGTTACTCCAATTTCTTTCAGAATTACATTTGTTCCTAAGCATCTATGGATTATTCTCAGCTGACACCACTTAAACTTCACATCCGTTATTTTATGTACATTAAAAAAGTACGATTCCCAGTCATGAATCTGTGAAAGTTTGTGTCACATTTGTCACAGCATGGAGATCTCAATTTATTATCAATCAATATATCGTTATACGTCCTTGAGCCTCTGTAGGTGGCAAACACTATCTTATAACAGAGTGAAGAAATATTACATTTATTGTTTTCAATGGTAATGTCAACTTTCTTTATGAATTTAATTTAGTGCCATCTAATATCCTGCAAAAGTAAGAAAATCAATATTAACATAATATGTTTCCATGAAATTCCTGTGGGAAAGAAACTGACCATTATCATAAAAAAAGTGCAATATGAAAAAACACGTTTGTTTTTGAGCAATATATCTTTTCCCGACTTGAATACGTTTATTGTAGGAGACTGGCTCTGCGAGTAGCTCAGCGGAATTTTTGGGTAGACATTTGTAATTTTAAAAAAAGTATGTAAGCTTCAAGAACGTCTGCCCAGAACCGGTTACTTTTTTGTGAACAATTTCTGGACCATATTTACTCATAAGAGGCCATTGAGGAAAATTACTGACTAAAATTTGTTTCCATTTATGGTTTGATCGTTCAGTTCTACGGATCTAGGATAATCTTAGAGATGCGTCGTATGTTTTCAACTCAGGAAGACTAATACCTCCATTCCGTACACTTTTATGAGCTGTTTTTCGACTAATTTTTGCTGTTTTTGTTATTGCATACAAATTTATAACATGTTTACTGGCACGTTTGAAAGAAAACATCTAGCAGGTTTGGTAAAAGCACCCATAAATGAATCAGTTTTGAAAGGATGATGGATTTCAATATAGCTATTCTACCTTTACGCGTAATCTGGCGTTTTACCCATATTCTAAACAAACGATTTATGTCTGCCAGCTCTTCTAATAGTTTTTTTCTTCTTCTACACAGTCGTTCAAGTCATCTGTGAACCACATACCAAGTAGTCGAAATTTTTGTGGATTCCAAACAATTTTTCAAATGCTCCATAGAGCGATTTTGACTATTTTAAGCTTCCTAACCAAACTGCGCTCGTTTTACTCAAATTCATGTGAAGACCCGAGACACTGTCAAATCTCAAAAGAACGTCAATACAAGTTTTAAACATTTTTTTTGTCCCCTGTGAGTAGAAACTCTGTGTCATCAGCATACTGAGATAGCTTATATTCAGTTTCATTTATTCTAATTCCCCGAATATCTTGATTTTCCCTGATCACGTTGGCTAATATTTCAGCACAAATCAGGAATAAATAAGGAGAAATGGGTCACCTTGTCGACAGCCTTTTTTAATATTGAACCAATCTGGAACCTGTCCGTTAACAAAAACGCAAGACTTAATATCTTTATAGAAAATGCTGATCCATCTACAAATGTCTTTTTGGAAGCCAAACGCTTTAAGGACTTTAGACATGAATTCCCAAGAAATCGAATCAAAGGCTTTTTCAAAGTCTATATGTAACAACAATCCGGGGAGATTATTCTCGTCTAAATACAAAATAGTGTCAAATATCAATATTATAATTGTCACCGATATATCTTTTTCTAATAAATTCAATTTGATCTTCGTTATGATTTTCGGCAACACACTTTTTATTCTATTTGCAATGCAAGAAGATCCTATCTTGTAGACTACATTAACAGAGAAATAGGTCTCCATGTTTTTAATGTACTGCCTAGGTTCATCACCATTTGGAATACATGTAATAATCCCCTCTCTTTGTACACATGACAGTTCTCCTTTTTTAAAACTTGCATTTAATGCTCTGACGACAAATACACCTATCTGTTTCCAACAGACTTTTAAAAAAATTCAACAGTAAAGCCATCAGAACCAGGGCTTTTATGATTTTTCATTGTCTTTAAGGCATATGTAGCTTCTTCTAATGTAATAAGACCTTCTAATTCAGATGCTTCTGTTTCATTTAAACTGAGGATGTCCTCAACTAAGTCTTCTATGTCACAATTTTCTATAACATTATCAGAATATAACGATTTATAAAAATTGTGCACTTCTTTATGTATGTCATTTTGATTTGTTAAAACATCATTTTGTTTATCAATTAGTCCAGACATGTCTTTACTAATGTAGTGTCTTTTTCAAGATTACAAAAATAACTGCTAACCTTTTCTCCCTCTGCTATCCATTTAGCCCGTGATCTTAATAAAAACCCTTATATTCGTTTTGTTCTGATTTCCTTTAGTTGCTCCTTCTCCTCATTAATGACTTCGATATCATTTTCACTTTTCCTCTTTCTTTTTTTTCTTTCTAACTACCGATAACTTGCTTTATCTGTTTTTCTTCTTCATTAGTCTGTCTTTTTTTTCGCAGAAGCGTATGAAATTGTTTTCTATCTTATTTTAATTAGCAGTAAAACAAGAAACAGATCATCTGCGATTGAGAATTCTACCTTTCGCCTGATTTATCATTATCTGTTTTATTTATTGAGTATTCTTTTACGTTTTCAATTACATAATTCATGTCACCTAAATACGTCTTATCTTTCAAAAGAACGAGTTAAGCTTCCAAAAAGTATTGCGTTTTAAGTCTTCATTATATGTTAGTTTCAACAACACAGCAGAATGATCCGTTCTATAACCAGACTCAATATCAACATCATCAGCATAAGAAACAAGTGTGTCTGATATCAAAAAGAAATCTAGCCTGGCCGCTTGAAATGGATTAGTTCTCCTCCACGTAAAACGGCGACACTCTGGGTTTAGTTCCCTCCAAACATCATTCAGGTCTAAATTTTCGATCATGTTTTCAACAGCTTGTTTTGCATGAGGATTATGTGTGTGTTTATAATTGTGATAATCTCTAGCTGGGTCTAAGACCCGATTGAAATCCCCACCTATTATAAAATTTTCTAAACCAAGTCCAACAATCTTTTGTTTGAGAAAGTTGTAGAATTCTGGGTCATCCTTATTAGGTCCATAAATATTAACAAACAGGAAATTATCTTTAATGTATATCAATATGTATTAAGATAAAGTTTCCAGGCTCGTCCTTGATAACTTGTTTAACCTTAAATTCAAAGTTATTGTGAAACAAAATTGCAGCTCCTCTAGCATTTGAAGAATAACTCGGTAAAAAAAAAACTGTCTAGTACCCCATTTAGATAAGATATACTTTTCCATCTTTTTTTTTTTCAAAATGAGTGTCTTGTAAAAAGTATGCAGAATTTTTTTACATCTCAGATAGTGGAAAACATAACGTCTTTTCTTTAAATTATTGAGGCCTTGGCAGTTAACTGATAAAATAGACATGTTACTATCCATTTTCTTTAACACGATATCATTAAAAAGGACAAAGTACCATTTCTATCTGCGTAACACACCAAGCCAAAAGAGGTCATGAACCTCACATACAACAGAGGGCACAAGATACACCTTTTAACCCACTCGACGAAAGGACTTACAGTAGTCCTTGACAAACAAACATATATACCACGAATTAATAGAAAAGAACATCGAGAAAAAATCCCTCGTCACCATCATCAACAACAACAACATCAAACAAACCAACAAAAAACGTATAACAAAAATATATTTCCTTGACCACCTCAAGCGAGCAAGGGATGCATACCCCAGAGATAAACTGTAGGGCCTAATGTCATACAAGTGATTTCAGAAATTCAAAACTTCAGGAACAAAATCCTCATTGCAGAGATACGCAGAAATATCATATCTACTCTAATCATTCTATCAACATAAATCCTAATTACATTAATGTACATAAGAATCAGGTTTAATTCTATAAATGGACTTAGAAGAAAGAAGAAATGAAAAGATAAATGAATTTTAAAATTCATTTTTTAAAGGGGAAGAAACGTAAATAGTGATTTTTAAGAGTCAAGCATGTAGTCAATACACGCACCATGTGCACACGCCAAGCGCATGCGTGTAGCCAGAAGGCGAGGGGGGCGCTAGTCTTTTCCGTATTTGGGGAAACCCCCCACCTACCCACCCACCCACCCACTTACCAGGGCTTCCACGACATACATTATCAGGGGTGATGAATACATCTTATGGGAGAAAAAAAAAGGTACGGCGAGAGCAAGGCTGACTAGGGCAAAGGAAAGTCGTTAATTGATGACAATTTTAGCACATTCAAAACAAAACAAAACAAAACAAACACAGTTAGAGATTAGAACGAAGAAACTTAAAAGAATGTTGGTAAGTTCAAAAGTTCAATAGTTGCAAGATGGTGAAAAGGCAAGCAAGTTTTTTTTTTTTAAATTTGGACTAAAGAAATTCTAGCAATGAATTGGTGTGCTCTTTTTTTGCAGATTGATGGGGTAAAATCATGTTTGATGATCAATAACAAAAAGTATGAGAGAAAGACAGATTTTTCTGTACACAGAGAAGAAAAGCAATCGATATTGATTTAGATGACGTAACTATTAATCCCCTAATGTTGGATAAAAATGAAAGAGAACTTTTGGAGGATTATTTTACTTGTGCTAAAGCATGCACTGCTGTGAAGAATATGAAAAATACCAAAAGCCTCGAAAGCGACGGGCTTACTTGTGGACTTTATAATCTTTTTTTTCTGATATTGGTGATTTCTTAATTAGATCCTTAAACTCTGATTTTTCATGTGAACAGATATCAGTTACACAACATTTCTGGGGTAAGTTCACTAATTCGAACAGAAAATAGATAAACGCAGTTTTACAGAATTAGCGTCCAATCACCGTTCTTAATACTGCTTATTAGAAGGCTTGATCTTCATTGCAAATAGACAAAGGCCAGTGTCACAGAAATTGATTTTTTAAGAGTCAAATAGATTTTACCACGGCCGATATATTGGTGCAAAGGAAAGGAAATGACTACGTTTACTTCATCCTCGTCAGTGTTGAAGTTCTGCCCGCAGGTCTTTGCAAATGGAATTTTTATTATGAAAAGTTATTGACACATGTTTGTTTGTCTTCTGTAATGAGGAAGAAGAAACAATTGCGCATCATTTATAAAATTGTCACACAATACATTGCTTTCTGGAGGAGTCTAGAAGATTGATTTATAATACTTTTAAACATTTGCAGGAATGATATTTTTCTGAATTCTTCTTTTGTTTGAGATTGCTGAGGATGTCACCATTAACAACATTTTAGACCCTTTCACATTGTTAGCACCTTGTTTAGCAAAATGTTTAAATCTACTGTGTAAGTGGAATGATAACAAAGCTTGTATTGCCGCCTTCATCAATCTGCTGAAAAGAAACGATACCTAAAGTAATGTGATTTAGGGTAGAAAAGCAGTCTGTGATCAAGACTGGTTTCATGAAAAAGGAAAGAAGTAAAGTGGCGGCGACAAAGGAAGCAATAACAAACAGGTAGGATGAGAGCATGGTGAGGAAAAGAGGAAAACACAAAAAAAACCCCAAAAAACAGGGTAAAAGAGGCGGTTTTTAATGAAAAAAAAAGAATGTATGACGATTATATAATTATTTTCCCTTTTACTTTCATCTTTTTTGATTGTCTGGTGTGATCTTTTGCTGTTGTCGTTGTCATTATACGTTTTGTATTGGCTGCGTTAAAAATGGCGTTAGAATCAATAACTTGAACATACTAAGGTAATGTAAATTAAGCGCAATGACAATAGACACGTTAGGAGTATAATTATAAATATAGAGGTAGCACTCTCTCTCTCTGTCTCTGTCTCTCTCTGTCTCTCTCTCTCTCTCTCTCTCCATTCTTTCTTTTATCTTGTTATCTCTGTGTGCTGCCATGATTCTAATTTTATTCTTTTTGAATCATTATTGTTCCAAGCTGTTGTTTGGCATTGATGTGTGCAGTTTTATTTCTTTGGCAATGCGCCTTGGATGTTTAATGCATTATGTGTGTTACATAACAAAAATGTCTATGTTCAGTACTCACAGAAAGTCTATTGATGCGTTGTTGATTTTTATCACTGTCTTCTGGTATACCCTTAAGCCCTTATATTGCTTGATTAAAGAGTCTCTTTATAGATCTGTCTAAAATGTGGTGTAAAAAGTGGATGCCCTTTTGGAGAGACAAAGAGTAATCAATGAGGAAGTGTGACTCCATTCACACGAATATTGATGGTAGTTGAATTACCGGCTATCCGATAAATGCAGCGGAGGGAAAAGACTCGATTGGGGGAGGGGGGAGGGGTCTCTGTAAAACTACAGCAACATCGGACCCTGTAACAGTGTGAGACATGCTTTGGGTGCCAGACATTGAACAGGGATAGTATCTGGTTCACGTCTTGTTCGACCTGCCATGTTTTTCTTTCGAACTTTTTTTTGTTGTTTCTACGGTTTTCGTTTGGTAACCTATTTATTGTCTTTAGGATGACAACATCTTACAACAGACTTTATGATCGTTCAGAATTTCCCCAAAATCCAGTGTGGACATTTTGAATTTCCACTGTTCGCTGTGACCCGTAATCCACATTCTAATATAATGCTTTGAAGTCATGTAGGATACATAACACTTTCTGACAGCATTGCAACGTGCCCAGGATTTAGTATAGTAGGAAGGTTCTCTTTCCATATTAGAAGTATTTTAAATCCACATTACATGCTCAGTAAACGCAATTAGTTTAGTACCAAAAAATCCAGATAATAGAAGGTGTCCAGAATGCTGCCAGTTATGCATGATATCAAACCGTATCACGTTTCTCTGTGGATCAAGGATGACAAACAATCTGTATTACTACGCGGTCATGCTGGGGTCTGCCAAGCTGTCCGGCAACCGATTCCTCAACTTTGCCCTCTTGAACCTCAAGGATATCCCCTCCGTCCTTTTGGCTCTTTTTCTAATGCGGAGGTTTGTCAAAATTTGTGTTTTTTTCTTCTGTTATTGCTATTTGTGACAGTATGTTTGTCACATCTGCGTGTATTTTTTGTTTTATTTCAGGTTTCACGTCAAGGATCTACACCAAATCATAATGCTTTATGCTGTGATATGTAATCGTGTCTTAAACTTTGACTGCAGACAGGGGACATGACTTTGATTGTAGACACAGGACATAGCTTTGATTGTAGACTCAAGACATGCCTTTGATTGTAGACTCAGGACATGGCATTGATAGAAGACACAGAGCATCGCTTTGATAGTAAACATAGGACATGGCTTTGATAGTAAACATAGGACATAGCTTTGATTGTAGACTCAAGACATGCCTTTGATTGTAGACTCAGGACAGGGCATTGATAGAAGACACAGAGCAGGGCTTTGATAGTAAACATAGGACATGGCTTTGATAGTAAACATAGGACATAGCTTTGATCGTAGACTCAAGACATGCCTTTGATTGTAGACTCAGGACAGGGCATTGATAGAAGACACAGAACATGGCTTTGATAGTAAACATAGGACATGGCTTTGATAGTAAACATAGGACATGGCTTTGGTAGTAAACATGGACATGACTTTGATAGAAAAACATAGGACATGGCTTTGATAGTAAACATAAGACATGGCTTTGATTGTAGACACATGACATACACGCGCAAATTTCGTGAATGACTTCAGGTCCTTGTAGTGGAGCCTGGTATTTTATAATAACATTTGCTTCATATTGCCCTTCCACACGATTTTGATCATCAAGTCATATTTCTCTAGCATGCGAATGATGACTGCAGACTTAGAGGATGTGTTATAATAGGTGTTTACGTTTTCCTCTGTGCATTTTAATAGGCGTTTACGTGTTCCCTATACATCATAATGGGCGTTTACATTTTCCCCTGTGCGTTTTAATAGGCTTTTACGTGTTCCTCTATGCATTATAATCGGCGTCTACGTTTCCTGTATGCATTTTAATAGGCGTTTACGTACTTCTCTATACATTATAATGGGCGTTTACGTTTCACCTGTGCAATATAACAGGCGTTTACGTGTTCCTCTATACATTATAATGGGCGTTTACGTTTCCTCTGTGCAATATAATAGGCGTTTACGTGTTCCTCTATACATTATAATCGGCGTTTACGTTTCCTCAGTGCAATAAAAATAGGCGTTCCCCGTTTTTTTGTGCTCGAGCAGAGAGGTCCTCCCCCCCCCCCCCATCTTTTTTCTCTCTGTCTGCAAGACCTCTGTTATCTCCCATTGACGGCGGATTACAGAACTGCCAGACCAGGTGCTTTTGCTTTCAACAATTTCAACTGCCGTCATCGGCATTGTGCAGTAATTCGAAACAAACCTTCATTGAGAACAACTGGTTTTCCGGATAGCATTGCCTATTATCATAGCAGGTAAAACTATGTCGACCCGTCTGTGAACGTTGATCGATGAGTTGCCATGCCTGCTTGGAATGGGTCTATGATACCTCAAGATGTCCATCTCTGCCGTGGTCTGTCCAGACAGAGGGATGCTTAGTGTTCCCTGTTTTCTTACTTCCTCTCAGCCCACTTTAATCTGCATGACCTGAATGTGGCCCGGTCCCCTTGGAGTGTACATTCAGGGGAGAGGGTGGGGGACTTCTCTGAGACCATCTGCTGTCAAGCCGTCCTTAGAGTTTCGTCCTTTGCATTTGTGACGCCTTCTGCACTCCGGCGATGAATTTGTATCATAACTTAACTCTAACTAGTCAATATAGTGCAGGAAACATGCGACTTTAGCCCCTCTAAATCCAGGAGGACGGCACGTTTGATTCTAATCATTTTCGTTGATATCTTGATATCAATCTGACAAAAAGAACAAAAAATTCAAACAGGCGGCCCACCGGTGAATTCTATGGAATTAGGACGCAGGACCTCAGGGACTCGCCGCCAGCGTGAAGAAAGTATCAGACTGGGAAGAGGCAAGATAGAAACCAATTTGTTAACATGATTTGCAATTTTTCCATACTGCTGCCGATCTTTTCATTCTTTTTCACGTGGTGGGATCTCTGGTTGATCTTGCAAAACATTGGTTCCAAAATGACCGTGCCTTGAAGCTTTAATAATTAACTACAACATTTCATTTCTTCTTGTTTTCAGATCCCTTCTGCGTCACTGCAAGGTAATGGTGAGGAATAGGGATTGGGAATTGACTAATGATTTTACGTTTTCAGATTGAACCGCTGTCCTCTGTCATTCGCATATGGCATGTTTGCTGGATCCTTTCTGCTCCTCTCTGTAGCGCTGGTGTCGTTAGGTAAGTGAGCTGGACGATGGTCATTTGTGTGAATTTCAGCGCATTTCATCAACGGTAGAAAAAAATATGGCGCTATAAAATGATGTTGTGGTATTATACAGATAAATACATGAATTGAAAAATACTCTCTCTCTCACTCTTTCTCTCTCTCTCGCTCTCTCGCTCTCTCTCTCTTCTCTCTCTCTCTTCTCTCTCTCTCTCTCTCTCTCTCTCTCTTTCTTTATATTGCTGCACAGTGTAAACCAACAAACAGTTTAACACTGAATGACTGCAGAGTCCTGACAAATTGACTTAACTTGACAGTAATGGACAGACTGGGTCTTTTTCGGCAGATCATTAGATAGGACATCATGGGAGCTGCAGGCAACCGCTGGTGTGAGAACTCATCTGCACGAGAGTCGAGAAACTCGATTTCTCTCCGGGTACTTTTACAGCAGAAAAACTGGTGTGAGAACTCATCTGCACGAGAGTCGAGAAACCCGATTTCTCTCCGGGTACTTTTACAGCAGAAAAACTGAGGCGTGAGAGCAACACTAGCAATGTTGTGATCAGCCAAACATACACGCGCGCGCACGCGCACGCACACACAAACGCACACGCACACACACACACACACACACACACGCACGCACGCACGCACGCACGCACGCACGCACGCACGCACGCACGCACGCACGCACGCACGCACACACGTGCGCATTCCTACACGACGTTTATCCAAAAACAACCACATGTAAGCATCTCCAAATATGTGTTCTATGCTGTCCTTCTCATGCTTTCAGAAAGTACGTCTGTTATCAGCTAAAAGCCCATACATAACAAAACCACACTGGTATGTAAGATTCTATGTATTAGTCTGATCTGTGGCCATTAGTTTTATTTCCTCGATCTGTTGACTCTTTAAATTTTTTGTATCAATTGTCTTAAGAGGTTATCTTTTTATATTTTCTACTTTTCTCAAGAAAATGTAGCTTGTTTTGCATTTCATGATTTTCTTTTGCTTCGTAGGTGGCACCTTTGGTTGGTTTTTTGAAAACTCAACAAACATACTACGGTATTGCACATCAGCCTTTTTCTGGGATAGCATTCTTCTTAAAACCGAAAAGGCGGAGTAGTCAAGTTACCACTTTCCGCGGTCACTGAGGAGAAACAATCAGGTTTCGAAATATCGGTATCTGACCAGGAGTTATATGTTAGTGAGTTTCCTCCCCATTGGAGATTGTCTCCCTCTTGGAGACTATAAGCTTGCTGAAGGCTCGTTTTGAGAAGCATTTATTATTCCCCATTCACCCACTCGAGCACATACTGTTAGTTAGGCAGAATTATCTACCACTGCAGATATGAATGCTTATCTCCCCCTATTTCTTAAATCTAAGACATATGAGCAAGTTTTGTTTATAACTGAGTATTTCTTGCAGTCATTGCAACACCAAGCTGCTCTGTAAGTTGCTGGAATGGTCCTCAGTACTTATCCTTGGAATTTATTTGTTTGTTGTGTGTATATATATATATATATATATATATATATATATATATATATATATATATATATAGATAGATATATAGATCAGTATATTTAAAATGCCTAAAACAATTTTTTAAGTGCTCAACCCCTTGGGGAGCAACATTAGCTAAAACAAGTTAAAAGAGGAATCTTAAAACTATCTACAAATTTGTTTCAAGCGTGTTGCGCTGTCATCAGGATGGTTTTTGGTTTGCCACCGCCGATGTTATATAGCGTGTGGGCTCCCGTTTGCGGTTGTTTGCACGTGCGGGTTGGCTGCACGTGTTTTTTTTGGGCTTTCAGGTTTTTGTTTTGGGTGTGTTCACTAACAACGGTTTCCATTTATGCCTGCAGTTGTTTACTGTTTCTGTTTTGGTGTTTAAAGTCGCTAAGTGTGGTTTGCACAGTATTAACCATTTTTCAGTTAAACATAGGTTGCACCTTTTTGAAACATTGCTGTATGGTAATGCTCTTTTTATGATTTTCCAGGATATATTGTAGCTTGTTTTTGCGTCTTTAGGTTTCCAGGTACATTTGCTCAGTTCTGTTTGGTTTTTTATATTTTTCTTTATTAAATGACTGTTTGTGGTTTGCATATCTGGTTTTGAAGTGGTTTTCAGTGGTCCCTATGTATGTTTCTTTTTCATTTTCTGATGTCACAGTAGCCTGGTATACAATGTTGTTGTGAAGACATTTATTGTTTAGTGGGCACTGCTCCTTTGTGGTGCAATTGTAAGATTTCCTTTCTTCACCCTTCTTTGCTGTGTTGATTTTCATTTTGTTGGATGCGTCAATTAGGTTTTTGAGGTTGGGCATACATGAGTACGATAGTTTGACAGTGTTTTTGTTAAATATTTTGGACAGTTTGTGTTCTTTTGGAAATGAAGTTGTTAGGATTTTGAAGAATTCTTTCCCTGTTTGTTTTGAGTTTCCCGTCGTATGGGGGGTTATACCATATGATTTTTCTTTTCCTATTTTTCTTGCTTTTATTTGTGTTGTTGTCTGGGTTGTATTGTAATTTGTAATTGTATCCACCTGTTTGTAGTGCCTCCTGGTATTCTACTGCTGCATTGTTGAACACTCTCTCACTGCATGACAGGTTTGATAGTCTCTTGTTTATGCCATGGGGTATGGTCTTTAATATAGATGGTGGATGGTTACTTTGTGTGTACATAAAGAGGTGTATCGTTGGGTTTCTTGTATGGTTTATATATGTGATTGTTGAGATCCAGTGTTATGTCTAAGTAGTTCACTACCTTTTTGTTTGCTTCAATGGTAATCTTTAAGTTGTGGTTTTGGAAGATTTTGCATAGTTCTTTCTTCTGTTTTCGATGGTTCTTGGATTGTTGGTTAGTGCAGCAAGGCCATCGTCTCTGTATAGTCCGACTTGTTTTCCGAGGTTTTTCTTGATGTTGGACAGCATGAATAGTCCGACCAGTTCACATGTTTCTGCACCATCATATGATCCCATGGTTACGTCGAATGTTGAGTTTCTGTTGGTTTTCCTGATCCAGGTTTCATTTTTGCTGTGTAGTAATGTTTTCTTGGTGTGGAGAATGATTTCCATTTCTGACCCTGTTATGTCTGTGTGGTTACTGGCAAACTTCAGGGCTTTGGTGAGTAGTTCCTCATCTATAGATGGGTAAAAGTCTACTATGTCAAATGTGATGAATACTGTATTACTTTGTTTATTGAGTTTTTTTAACCATTGGATAACTTCGTATGTGTTCTTCCAGAGGTTGTAGTCAGAGTTTGATTTTACGTTCTATATTATTTTTTCCAGAATTTTCTTGCTTATTTTGCCTAATTCAGATTTGGATGGGTTTATTAGTCTACATGTTGGATTGTTATGAAAATTGGGCTTGTGGTCTTTGAGTGTTATGAAAGCTTCTTTTGTTGCTGTCGCTTCTATCCTGTCACTTAGGTCTATGCGCTCTGCAAGTTCTTTTTCTTTAGTGCGGATACTGTCATGTATATTTTTGTCAGCTTTTTTGTAGTTTTTCTGGATGTTTTTGTCAAGGAGTTGAGAGTAATCTTTTGGTTCCATTTTGTAGTAATTGCTAGTTTTATCAGCCTTCACAAATATTTTTTTGTCATTTTGTACTTGTTTTATTTGTTTTTTTAGTGTTGTTTGGAAACCGTTGTTAGATTTTTTTGAATTCAATATTGGTTATCATTCTTTTCATTTGATCTTCAAATGGTTTCATTTCGTCTATGGCTGGTGGTGATCGCCATGATTTGTAATCGTAGTGTGTTTTTGTCCTCTTTTTTTGCATTTGGGTTCAGAAAAAGAATGCTTTCCATCTCATATTATGTACAAACTTTTCTGTTTGTTCTATTAATTTTTTTATGTATGATTGCGGATTTGTAAACGGTATGTTTTTTGTTGACTGCCTAAAATTGGTTTCCTCCATTTTAAAATCCTTCAGGCCACAGTGCTCAACGTGAGGAGCGATTAAGATCAGTATATTTAAAATGCCTAAAACAATTTTTTAAGTGCTCAACCCCTTGGGGAGCAACATTAGCTAAAACAAGTTAAAAGAGGAATCTTAAAACTATCTACAAATTTGTTTCAAGCGTGTTGCGCTGTCATCAGGATGGTTTTTGGTTTGCCCACCGCCGATGTTATATAGCGTGTGGGCTCCCGTTTGCGGTTGTTTGCACGTGCGGGTTGGCTGCACGTGTTTTTTTTGGGCTTTCAGGTTTTTGTTTTGGGTGTGTTCACTAACAACGGTTTCCATTTATGCCTGCAGTTGTTTACTATTTCTGTTTTGGTGTTTAAAGTCGCTAAGTGTGGTTTGCACAGTATTAACTATTTTTCAGTTAAACATAGGTTGCACCTTTTTGAAACATTGCTGTATGGTAATGCTCTTTTTATGATTTTCCAGGATATCCCCCATACGACGGGAAACTCAAAACAAACATAGGGAAAGAATTCTTCAAAATCCTAACAACTTCATTTCCAAAAGAACACAAACTGTCCAAAATATTTAACAAAAACACTGTCAAACTATCGTACTCATGTATGCCCAACCTCAAAAACCTAATTGACGCATCCAACAAAATGAAAATCAACACAGCAAAGAAGGGTGAAGAAAGGAAATCTTGCAATTGCACCAGAAAGGAGCAGTGCCCACTAAACAACAAATGTCTTTACAACAACATTGTATACCAGGCTACTGTGACATCAGAAAATGAAAAAGAAACATACATAGGGATCACTGAAAACCACTTCAAAACCAGATATGCAAACCACAAACAGTCATTTAATAAAGAAAAATATAAAAACCAAACAGAACTGAGCAAATATATCTGGAAACTTAAAGACGCAAAAACAAGCTACATTATATCCTGGAAAATCATAAAAAGAGCATTACCATACAGCAATGTTTCAAAAAGGTGCAACCTATGTTTAACTGAAAAATGGTTAATACTGTGCAAACCACACTTGGCGACTTTAAACACCAAAACAGAAATAGTAAACAACTGCAGGCATAAATGGAAATCGTTGTTAGTGAACACACCCAAAACAAAAACCTGAAAGCCCCAAAAAACACGTGCAGCCAACCCGCACGTGCAAACAACCGCAAACGGGAGCCCACACGCTATATAACATCGGCGGTGGGCAAACCAAAAACCATCCTGATGACAGCGCAACACGCTTGAAACAAATTTGTAGATAGTTTTAAGATTCCTCTTTTAACTTGTTTTAGCTATATATATATATATATATATATATATATATATATATATATATATATATATATATATATAATATATATATATATATATATATATATATCCAGTCCCAACAGGGATAATTCTGAATTCTTCCAACAAGTTGTGGAGCATATACTGAAATTAAGAAAACTTGATTTTATTCCAGTGGGAAATTGGAATTTAGTTTCAAAATTTGGCATTAGCTGTATGTTGAAAATATTGCCAGCGGTAATCAGATTGTTGTATAACTGTAGCCACCATCAGCATTCTGATGCACAGAACTGGTGATCAGTATCATGATGTCCAATTGTTCGGAATCAAAATCGGAAACCTAGGGATTGAAAACAAATAGCCCTCAGGCTTTCAAAGTCGAAACTTATTACATGGCTTGGTTAAAACTTAAGTAACATCAATCTTTTTTTGCTAAGTGTATTGTAACGCCTTTTTCGTTTTACATTAACTTGAGGGCGATACTATTTTATGCTCCATTTACGTTAGTAGGCTGTTCAGTGAAAGTACATATCTGTTACTAGATGAAAATCTTCATGCATTGGTATGGCAATATTCGAGATATACTTTGTCTGCACTATTCTTTTTATCACACGTTGATGATTTGCAGAACACCCACCCACCCACCCATCCACCGACACACACACACACACAGACACAGACACACAGACACACACACACACAGACACACACACAACACACACACACACACACACACACACACACACACACACACACACACAGACACACACACACACAGACACACACACACACACACCACACACACACACACACACACACACACAGACACACACAGACACAGACACACACAGACACACACACACACAGACACACACACACACACACACACACACACACACCCACACACACACACACACACACACACACACACACACACACACACACACACACACACACACTCACGCCTCTTTCGTTTCCAGCAGTATGACATGTCTCTAACCGTTACGTTGGCCTTCTCACGTGGCATTTCAGCTCCTCTGAGGCATTCTTCTTGTTAACTAGGAGGAGGAGGAGGATTGACACTAACCCTGGCCACAGTAGCACAGTACGTGGGCATGTTTTGTCTGACTGGATCCTACATCCTGCTGTTTGTGTATTTCGTGGAAGTCTACCCCACATCCATGAGGTATGTGGCAATGTCTAATTCATGGTCTACCCCACTGCCATGAGGTATATAACAATATCTATTAAATAGAGGTCGACCCCAATGCCATGAGGTATATAACAATATCTATGAAACAGAGGTCTATCCCACTGCCATGAGGTATATGACAATATCTATGAAACAGAAGTCTATCCCACTACTATGAGGCATATAACAATATCTATTAAATAGAGGTCGACCCCACTGCCATGAGGTATATAACAATATCTATTAAATAGAGTTCGATCCCACTGCCATGAGGTATATAACAATATCTATGAAACAGAGGTCTCTCCCACTGCCATGAGGTATATAACAATATCTATGAAACAGAGGTCTCTCCCACTGCCATGAGGTATATAACAATATCTATTAAATAAAGGTCTATCCCACTGCCATGAGGTATATAACAATATCTATTAAATAAAGGTCTATCCCAATGCCATGAGGTATATAACAATATCTATTAAATAAAGGTCTATCCCAATGCCATGAGGTATATAACAATATCTATGAAACAGAGGTCTCTCCCACTGCCATGAGGTATATAACAATATCTATTAAATAAAGGTCTATCCCACTGCCATGAGGTATATAACAATATCTATGAAACAGAGGCCACTGCCATGAGGTATCTATGAAACAGAGGTCTATCCCACTGCAATGAGGTATATGACAATATCTATTAAACAGAGGTCTATCCCACTGCCATGAGGTATCTATGAAACAGAGGTCTATCCCACTGCAATGAGGTATATGACAATATCTATTAAACAGAGGTCTATCCCACTGCCATGAGGTATATAACAATATCTATGAAATAGAGGTCTGTCCCACTGCCATGAGGTATATAACAATATCTATTAAATAGAGGTCTATCCCACTGCCATGAGGTATATAACAATATCTATTAAATAGAGGTCTATCCCACTGCCATGAGGTATCTATAAAATAGAGGTCTATCCCACTGCCATGAGGTATCTATAAAATAGAGGTCTATCCCACTGCCATGAGGTATATAACAATATCTATTAAATAGAGGTCTCTCCCACTGCCATGAGGTACATGACAATATCTGTGAAACAGAGGTCTATCCCACTGCCATGAGGTATATGGCAATGTCTGTCAACAGCAATGCAATAGCGAACAGAAAAACTGTTCCTGTGTTAGTTGCATCAACGCAATGGTACAAATAATGGCATTCGACGTATACAGCATCATGGCTGTTATAGCGTAGAGACACCCAGCTCATGTGATATCCTTTTAAGAATCAAGGACTCCAGAGCCACACTGAAGGAATTCAAGGACATCTTCATGGTCCATCTTTAAAACGTCCATCATTTTTTGTTAGCAAAGCTTAATATTTCAGAGCCAGAGTGAAGTGAAGAAAGTGTGAAACAGTGGACGTTAAAAATTTGGTGTTTGTTCACGCCAGAAAGAAGCCTTGACCATCACCACGATCTTCACACTATACGCGTTGACTCTGAGCAAAAGGGTTAGCTACAGCCATTGATAATGGATTTGGGAAACAAAAATCATGGCAGCGTGTGGCTGTCATGACAAATTCGTCATTGTTTTCCATAATCATCATAATGGCATGGACGCTAAGGTGCTAATTAACATAGACGCATCTGATTCCTTCCACGTTATGAACCATGTGAAGTGGTGATGCGTTCTAACATCGGTTGTTCCAGGGCTGAACTGCTGACATCATCCATGAAAGACTTTCTGCCACAAACTGAGTCGCCCACCTTTTCCACTCGCACCTAACATTGTCACTCTGAGAATTTTTTGTTCAAGACTTTTCAGTCACTACTGTGTATGTCAGCAATCTAATTTTTGCACAATTCAACATCTGTATGGGCAATATTCTTTTTTTTTAATCTAACATTTTTGATGCAATAAATATTCAACAGTTTCAACATTGAACTGGATAATTTTCTTTTTTTTTCATTTGATTGGGACATGTTGGCAATCATTATGATACGTTAACACAATGAAATGGGACCAGAGGTGCAGTTTGATCCATTCAAAAGGTAAAGGGTAACATGTAAGGTACAGAACAGATAGCAGTCTGTCAACCACAGAGCTCTGCTATCAAAACAGTAAAGGAGACAATCATTGGAAAGGTTCTCTATGCAGATGAATGTGCTGGCTGAGAGAAGTACATGCAGACCAACATGGACAGAATTTCTGAGGCGTGTTATAACTTTTATCTTACCACCATCATCAACAAGTTACGTATCAGCCTTTCTCCTGGCACGTTTTTCTACAAGTAGAGATTACAATCGAGGCCAGAATCTCCAAGCTGTAAACAGAAAGAAAATCACCGCCTTAGGTGCTCCATTGATCTGATAACTGATGCCACAAAAACAAACAAAGACAGATTCTCCTGCATAGGTGCTACGAACTCTGGCTAGGTCCAATTCATGCAGAGATTAGCGACAAAACAATCAAGTCCAGCTGTACCTTTAGTGGATATGCTCCAAATCTTAGGACTACGTAGGAGTCTGACTGACGGCTATGCTGATAGTGTACCCAGCTGTACGCCAAAGGACCTGTTGTTAAAGCGTGTGTAATGAAAGTAAATCTGCAGATATCACTGCGAAATTGGGTCAGAAAGAATATACAAAATGGACATTCATATTCCAGTCAATCATCTCTTCACATGCATATGAAGGACACCCCAAATGAAACAACAGGAGGAAACTCGATACTGAATTTCTAGGCAAAAACAACTACGTCAAGCACCCACACATGTTATATGTGTTACATACTATGTTTTTCCTTTGGTTACAAACTTTAACACATCTCTTTCACAATCAGAAGGTTTTGATATTGACGGGATCTTTGCGTGGCTCCAAGAGTCAGAGAATCTTCGGGAATCGGCAAAATTTTTACAATACTGTTGTTATCTGTTCTCAGATTTTTTTTCTGCCAAGTTAGATAAAACAAACAAACAAACAAACAAACTTGGCACAAGAGTGGGCGTGGGTTCTTCAGGTGGAGGTTGTTTTGGGCATCCTTGATTGACGCTAGAGCTTCATTTTCTAGGCAGTCCACTAAGACTTAATGCTTTCACATTTACAATTATCGTCATGGAAAATAGTATTTCTTGCAATGTTATTATGTTACGATGAAAGACAAATAATCTCCAACATTTTTTTTCTTCAGATTTCTGGCAATGTTTGTTTAACTTTTACGCATTCAATTCAAACCTTGGCTTTCTGAGGAGCCATGCACATCAAAAGTACACGCCATGTTCCGCAATTATTTCATTTCTAAACTGTGAACAATTGTTGGCATTTTTTTTTGTTTATTTGTTTGTTAAACCAGCCGTTTTGGTTACAGAGCTGTTGGGACAGGGATGGCAGCGATGGTGATTCAGATCACCAATATGGGAGCTCCTTTCCTCCTCGTGTGGGTAAGAGGTCATTTCTGTTGACTAAAATTAATGCATTTGTAGCTGCTTATATCTATGTTAGTTTCAAACAGCTCTCTACACACACAGACAGACGACAGAAAACTCTCTGGCACCAATTTTTACGCACCACTCACAACATCACCCTTCATCAACACTTTTAACCAGTCGGCCAGGATATCAAATATTAACTTACCAAAGACAGCCAAGCTCTTCATGATGTCCAGCACCATCAATACCCACTTTCTACCTACTCCCTACAACACACAAAACCAACACACCTGGCAGACCCATTGTGCCTGCTTGTAGCTGCCTGACAGAACACATTTCACATTACATTGATTCTCCTCCAACCCACAGTTCAAAACTTCCCCACATATCCCAAAGACACAAATCACATATTTATCATGTCATTCAACACAGACCCCACCTTCCAGCCCAACCTCCTCATGACACTAGATGGTGTCTCACTTCACAGTTCAATCCTTCATGCTGACGGACTGAAGGCCCTCACATTCTTTCTTAATGGCCCCCTAACCAACAACACCCACCCATAGCTACTCTAGTAAGACTTGCAGAATTAGTCCTCACCCTCAACACCTTTAAATTCAACAACATTTTCTATCAATTCAATGGTGTCGCTCTGGGAACCAAAATGGGACCATCCTATGCCTGCCTTTTTGTGAGACACCTGGAACGCCACCAACTAACCTCATATAGGCCCGACACTTTGTACATCGATGATTGGCTGGGAGCCACATCCATGTCAGAACAAGACCCCCACAACTTCCTCAACTTTGTTTAGGCCCTCCTCCACACATTAAATTTACATACACCATTTTCCAGTCAGACAACTTCTTGGATCTCTCCTTCTCCTTCAGAGGACTGCTCAAAATTTCGATTTTCTGTAAACCCACTGATGCGCATTCATACCTGGAGTACACATCTTCTCACTACCCATTCACAAAGCACAGCATCCCAAGCTCTGAATCCGTCCACCTACACTGACTTTGCTCTGATGAAGATTTCACACTACATGTTGAGTTTTTCACCAACCATGGATGGTCTAGTACCGTCATTAAGTATGTTCTCAGCCGCACCACAGATGAATCCAGAACATTTGCATTGAAAGCCCAGCCTCCACAAGAGAAACAGCCAGACCCATCGTCTGCCTCCACTTCTACCCACACACTCTTTCATATGCATGATCCTCAAGTCCAATCGGTACATAGCAGAAGATCACAAACCTGCCTTTATATCTAAGACCAAACCCATGATTACTTGTAGAGGAGACAAAAACCTAAAAGACCTAACCGTGCACTCTAAACTGAACAAAATCTCCAAAGTCACCAGGTTCTTTTTCCTGCTCAAAACCTACAAAATATGTCCTCTCACCAAACCATATACCATCTTATATGGTCCCAAAGGCTTGTTCAAAATCAAATGCACATTCTATTGTCAGAGCTGCAACAATGTATGCTATCCATTGTGAACTGTGTAGTAGGATGAATGTAGGCGAGACGTAGCAAATTCTGGAGAGATGGGATGAACACTTTAACCAGTTCTCAACCGCCCTTCCTCAGTCAACGACGAGGCCATTGCATGCCTACCTAAAGTGGAGATCAGGCAAGACCTTGACACCCCCACCCCCCCCCCCCCCCCCCCACAGAAGAGGAAGTTAGAAAGGCAATCAAACAGCTTTCCTGTGGCAAAGCGCCAGGATCTGATGCAATCCCTGCCGAAGTTTACAAATCAGGAGGCCCTGCCTCGACACAGAAGCTGACGCAGCTCTTCCAATCCATGTGGAATGAAGAGGGGTCCCACAACAGTTGAAAGATGCCAACATTCTCCACATCTACAAGAGAAAAGGCAACCGCAAGTCCTGCGACAATCACCGAGGCATCTCTCTCTTGTCTATAGCTGGGAAGATCTTGGCTCGTGTCCTGCTCAACAGCCTTCTACTACACCTTGACCAGGGTCTTCTCCCAGAAAGCCGGTGTGGCTTTCGTGCAGAACGTGGAACTGCAGACATGATATTTGCTGCACAACAGCTCCAGGAAAAATGCCAAGAGCAGCAGAGCGATCTGTTCGTGACCTTTGTCGATCTGACCAAGGCCATCGATGTAGTCAGCAGAGATGGCTTGTGGAAGATCATGGAGAAATTTGGCTGTCCCAGCAGGTTCATTACGATCGTCCGACAGTTCCACGACGGCATGATGGTGTAAGTACTGGATGATGGAGACGCGTCAGTAGCCTTTCCAGTGACAAACGGCGTAAAACAAGGCTGCGTTCTCGCCCCTACACTCGTCAGCATGGTCTTCTCCGCCATGCTGACTGATGCCTTCCGTGACTGCTAGGGTGGTATACACGTCAGATACAGAACTGACGGTGGGCTGTTCAACCTCAGGCGACTGCGGGCTGTTGCAAAGGTGAAAAAGACCGTCATCAGGAACTTCTTGTTTGCTGATGACTGCGCCTTCAATGCCAGCACAGAGCAGATGATGCAGCACGAAATGGACTGCCTCTCACGAGCCTGCGACAACTTCGGTCTCACCATCAGCACCAAAAAGACCGAAGTGATGTATCAGCCTGCGCCAGGTAAACCCTATCAGCCTCAACACCTGGGAGTCGCTTGCCCTGGACCGCCCAGCCTTGCGAAGCAGCATCACAAAGGGTGCATATACATCAGAGAAGAGACGCACTGCAGAAGCTGAGAGAAAGCCAGCTGCGCACAAGGCCAGAGCTACCTCCACCTCCACTGTAGCACCCACCCACATGTGTCGCACATGTGGGCGTTCTTTCCGGGCCCAGATCGGCCTCACCAGCCACCTGCGGACCCACACTCAGCGATCTTCCATCTGAGATTGAAATCATGGTCATCTTCGAAATCGAAGGACGAACAACAAACACAAGTATGCTATCCATTGTGAACTGTGTAGTAGGATCAATGTAGGCGAGACGTACCACACTCTTGAAACGTGTATCTCTGAACACATGCCTCACACCCGCCATCATCGACCCAACCTGGTTGTTCTGCGCATAATCAAAACAAAACATCAACCATGTTAAAGTACTGGCGCTTTAGCAATTACAGAGTGACAACTTACGGCGCACCGTGCAGAAATCCCATCTTATTGCCAGGCTGTGAACCCTCGGCCAGCTTGGCGTCAACATCTAAAATAGCATGTGCTAATCCCCCCCCCCCCCCGCTCCTCCCCTCCCCCCCACAATACCAGTACTCATGACAGACACATTAACATACTACTCAATATTAACCTCATGTATATGTTGCAGCTATTTTCCTTTCTCCCAGTCCTTCGCTATCTCCATTTGCCTCATCAATCTATTAGTTACTCATTTATCTATCCACCCTCTGTTCTTGCTCTGGTTTCCTTTCATGTACTCCTCCCTTTTTACATTCATTTCTCCTCTTTCTTTCCTCTGTGTGTGTAAGCTCTCGCGCACGCGCGTGAGTGTGTGTGTGTGTGCGTGTGTGTGTGTGTGTGTGTGTGTGTGTGTGTTGGTGTGTTGTGTGTGTGTTGTGTGTGTGTTGTGTGGTGCGTGCGTGCATGCGTACGTGAGAGAGAGAGAGAGAGAGAGAGAGAGAGAGAGAGAGAGAGAGAGAGAGAGAGAGAAAGAGAGAGAAGAGAGAGAGAGAGTGTGTGTGCGCGTATGCGTGGTGCGTGCGTGCATGCGTACGTGTGTGTGTGTGTGTGTGTGTGTGTGTGTGTGTGTGTGTGTGTGTGTGTGTGTGGAGAGAGAGAGAGAGAGGAGAGAGAGAGAGAGAGAGAGAGAGAGAGAGAGAGAGAGACAGACAGACAGACAGACATAGAGATAGAGAGAGAGGAGAGAGAGAGGAGAGAGGAAGAGAGAGAGAGAGAGAGAGAGAGAGGAGAGTGTGTGTGTGTGTGTGTGTTTTGTGTGCTCCCCTTTTTTTCTGTTGTAATAGTGCTGTTAGCTTTTTCGTCATTCATAATTTCAATTCCATTCGACGCATTACTACTACTGCTTTTGCTATTATTTTTGTTTCATCATCATCATCATCATCATCATCATCATCATCATCATCATCATCATCATTACTGTCATCATCATCATCGTCATCATTTTCATTGTTATTACCATCATTATTATTACTATCATTATGGTGATAACTACTATTGCTATAGTCAACTTATCATAAATTCTGTCATTATCAGTAGTAGTAGTAGTAGTAGTAGTAGTAGTAGTAGTAGTAGTTAGTAGCAGCAGTAGTAGTAGTAGTAGCAGTAGTAGTAGTTTTATTACTGTTCTTATTATCACTTGTAGTTGTAGTACTAGTAGTAGCAGCAGCAGCAGGATGAGCCTTACTATTGGCATTAGTGTTATTATTATCACTGTTGTTATCATTGTAACAGTTATAATCAGTATTATTAGTAATGCGATTATTATCACTGTCACTGTTCTTATTATCATTGAACTATTACTGCTACTACTATTACTATTATCAGTATCATCAGTATTAACATAACACTTTCATCATTCACACTATATGACCAACTTATATTCCATTTTTATTGTCTAAAGTCTATGCATTAGTGCATTTCTCACATTTCAACTTACTATTTCTTTCATTTACTATGACAGTATTATCGTTATCGTTATGTGAATGAATATTATTGTGATTGCTATTATGACATTCATGTAATTCTTAGATTCTAATTACTACCTTCCCATTATCTATCCCATCCTTCTCCTCTTTCTTCTTCCTTTTTCTCACCATGCTCCTCCTTCTCGTCTCTTTTCTTCTCTTATAGTAATGATGATAATAATATAAGAATAATGATAATGATGATGATGATGATGATGATGATGATAATGACGATGATGATGATGATGAAGAACAACAACAGTAGTATTAGTATTAGTATTAGTAGTAGTAGTAGTAGTAGTAGTTAGTAGTAGTAGTAGTAGTAGTACAACAACAACAACAACAATAATAATAATAATAATAATAATAATAATAATAATAATAATAATAATTACAAATATGATGATCATGATAATCATCGTCATCATCATCATTATCATCATCATAGTAGTAGTAGCAGTGGTATTAGTAGTAGCAGTAGTAGTACTAGTGGTAGTAGTAGTAGCAGTAGTAGTAGTAGTAGTAGTAGTAGAAGTAGTAGTAGTAGTAGTAGTTATTATCATTGTCATTATTAACATTGTTATTGATGTAATTACGATGATTATCATCATCATCAGCAGCAGCAGCAGCAACATCACCATCATCATCATCATCATCACCTTCAGTATTACTATTGCTCCTATGACCATGTTTAAAAAAAAAAAAACCTATCATCTAACCCCTCTCCTACCTTTTCTTCCGTTAGTATCGTTATTGCCATTACTGCAATTACTATTATCATCTTTGCATTATTATCATTGTTCTCTTATTGTTATTGTTGTTGTTGTTGTTGTTGTTGTTGTTGTTGTTAGTAGAAGTAGTAGTAGTAGTAGTAGTAGTAGTAGTAGTAGCAGTAGTAGTAGTAGTAATAGTAGTATTGTTATTGTTATTATATGATTATACTACAATCATTTTTCTAGGCGAGCTAGAAATCTCTACTCTTATTGCCCTTTACACTATCATCATTTTAATCCGCATCGTCTCTCAGCAGCCTCCAGATTGAAGAAATAAGTGACTGTCTGTTCGTCCTTCGTTTTCCCCGTTCTTGAATGTTAAATTGTCTTTCCTGAAGAAACCAAAAAATTCGAAACGCGTAGTGTTTGGTTTTGTAATTTGTTTATTCTGTTGTCTGGCGGCACTATAATTCTGTTTTCGTTCTTACCTATACCTATTTCAAAACCAAACTCAAGGCAAGGCAAATGGCGAGAGCTGTCTGGAACGTAGAAGTCATTGAATGCACCACGCTCTATAAAAGCAAAGAATGGAAGCTTTTTGCCAGTGAAGGGTCAGTGAATGCGTGAGACCCAAGGTGAAGCAAATGACAATACCAATCCGGAAAGCAGAGGTCAATAAATGCGCCAGACTCAAGGTAAAATAAATGATCGTATATGTCTGAAAGGTAGAGGCCAATAATTGCACTGGGCTGACACAATGCAAACTAGACTTAAAAACAAAGCCAGTAACGCTAGCTGTGTGCAAGGAAGAGGTCAATAAATGCACCAGACTCAAGGCAAAGCAAACAACGGTAGCTGGTTGCATGAAGGAGGTCAATAAATGCACCAGACTCAAGGCAAAGCAAACAACGGTAGCTGATTGCAAGGAAGAGGTCAGTAAATGCACCAGACCCATGGCAAAGCAAACAACGGTAGCTGATTGCAAGGAAGAGGTCAATAAATGCACCAGACTCAAGGCAAAGCAAACAACGGTAGCTGGTTGCAAGGAAGAGGTCAGTAAATGCACCAGACCCATGGCAAAGTAAACACGGTAGCTGGTTGCAAGGAGAGGTCAATAAATGCACCAGACCCATGGCAAGTAAAATGAAAATAGCTGCCTGCAAAGGA
>CM031608.1:44261180-44268680 GCA_018398815.1 Conus ventricosus | reverse complement strand
TTTGCAAGCTAGTAATTCTACACATAAAACAAACAAGTATGGAGAAATTGGGTCTCCCTGGCGACAGCCTCTTTGGATTTTAAAGCTTGTTGACATTTTACCATTTACAGTTACGTATGCCTTTATGTTCGTATAAAAGACTGAAATCCAGTTACGGACAAATTCACCGAACCCATATGCTTTTAATACCTCATTCATATACGGCCAATCTACTGTATCGAATGCTTTTTCGAAGTCAATCGAAAACGAGTAACCCAGGAAACTGATTTTCTTCAAGATAGTGTATCATGTCATAAATTGTCCTAAGATTATCTCCAATATACCTTCCAGGTACAAATCCTGTTTGATCTTCATTAATAAGTTTAGGCAAGACTGACTTGATTCTGTTTGCAATGCACGATGATCCAATTTTGTAAACAACATTAAGTAACGTTATTGGCCTCCAGTTTTTCAGATATTCCTTTGGTTTATCTTGTTTCGGTAAGCATATAATGATGCCTTCCTTTTGTGTGATTGATAATTCTCCTTTCAAATACCCTTCATTTAGTGAGCGTACGACGAAACAGCGCAACTGTTTCCAGAAGAATTTAAAAAATTAACTGTTATTCCATCTGTTCCTGGACTTTTGTCGTTCTGCATATTTTTCAAAGCCCTTGATGCTTCCTCTGCAGTTATGTAACCTTCTAGATTTTCACCTTCTGCTTGCGTTAGTTTTGTTACTTTTGTAACGTAATTACTGATATCTAATTCTGTCTTTTCTCTTTGTATAGTTCTTCATAGAAATGCTTAGTTTCTTTCAGCAAGTCGTTTGTTTCTGACAGTACATCACCTTGCTTTGTGATTAGCTTTGTCATTTGTTTGCTAACAAAATGTCGTCTTTCCATGGAGCAAAATAGTTACTTATTTTCTCACCCCATGAAGCCCATCTTGCTTTTGATCTAATAATTATCCCTTCTGTTTTCTTTTTTTCTGATTTCATTCAGCTCGTTCCTTTTGTTGCTTAGTAACTGTTTTTCATTTTCACTAATACTTAAGTTATTTTCCAAAACTGAAATTTCTCGTACCAGGGTCTCTTCCTTAATTGTTAGTCTTTTCTTTTCTCTTATGCTGTACGATATAGTTTCTGCTCTTATTTCCATGAAAAGGACGTCTAAGAATAATTGGTCTGATACTGTAAATTGAATCTGATCATCAGGAATTTCACTTAAACTTTCCCGTTTGTAAGGTAATGGTGCGTATTGTTCTTTGATTTTACTTATAGTTCCATGGACTAGTTCTACATATTTGGGGTCTTTAAGAAGGGAAGAGTTGAATTTCCATAAGCTTTTTTGCCTTTCTTCCTGTCTAAATATAGTTTGGTATTTATGAGAGAATGATCACTTCTATGACCATATACAATGTCTGTTTTTTTCACATAACTAAACAGCGAGTCTGATACAAGGAAAAAATCCAGACGACTCTGTTGTACTGGATTTAACCTTCTCCAGCTATACCTTTGAACCCCTGGATTGAACTCTCGCCAAACGTCAACAAGTTCAAGATCAGATATCATGTTGTAAACAGTTTCTTGTGCTTTAGGGTTGTTGACATGTTTGTAATTATAACAGTCTAGATGAAGGTTAAGAACTAGATTCCAGTCTCCTCCAATAATTACATCCCGAATTTTACTCTCTTCGACTTTCTTTTGTATATTTATGAAAAAGATGGTTCATCTCTATTTGGACCGTAAATATTTACTAAAACTATATCTTTTCCCATTGCATTCAACACTAGAATTACATAATTACCATTGTCATCCTTTATAGTGTTTATGATTTTAAATTCAAAATTGTTATTCAGCAAAATAGCTACTCCTCTAGACCTTGTATTGTTGGAAGCGTATACACACTCATAACCCCATTCCGCTCTGATTTGACGTTCCATTGATTGACTAAAATGAGTGTCTTGCAGAAAATATACAGAGTATTTTTTCTGTCGCAAAAATTGAAAGACATCTCTTCTTTTCTGGAAATTACCGAGGCCCTGGCAGTTAAGAGATGAAACTATAAGACTATTCATGATTTCGTTCTGTTTTTAAGTGAAGGGCATTCTTTAAGACAGTTGCCTGCGTGCCAATTCTCTTTACACAATATCGCTGACATATCCTGAAATTAAACAGTTGAATGCAGATGGTCCTAATATAACAGATAGAAATAAAAACAAATGTACAACTATTAAACATCTTATTCACACAATAACAACAAAACATGCAATCGAAAAGTCAAAAGTTCTCCTCGACAATCCTGGGCGAGGCATAAGTGCAATATATGAAGTGTATCCACAGCAAAAACTGACATCAATATTTTTCACAGAAAAAAGACAAAACGTTTTTATGGCATTCGACTTTAGAACACTGTTCATTTCTTGATGAATAAAATGTTAAGTATCTTCTCATTCTTCCTACTCCCATTTCCCCGGTGCGTGTCTGTGCGCGCGCGCGCGCGCATGTGTGTGTGTGTGTGTGAGAGAGAGAGAGAGGGAGAGAGAGAGAGACAGACGGACAGACAGACAGAGAAACAGAGACAAAGAAACGGACAGACACACACACACACACACACAGGCAGAGAGAGAGAGGAGAGAGAGAGAGAGAGAGAGAGAGAGAGGAGAGAGAGAGAGATGCTCATGAGGTTGAAAAGATATCACGGGACCAAGATATTATAAAATAAGAAGGCGGTCGTAGAGGCAGACTTCCTCACAACATAATTTGACTTCAGTCTCACACCCTCCCCTCGCACCACCTCCCCCACCCCTCCCAACAGGTTCCTCGAGTTACGGTATTTTTGTCGATTTATCTGTCAAAACGTTTCAGTCACGACATTCACGTTAATATTCCCCACCCCCACCCGACCCCGGAACCCCATCCCACTTCTGTTCAAAAAATAAAATAAAATAAAATATAATAAACAATTTTTTCTTTTCTTTAAAGGAAAAAGGGGAGGAGGGTCGGACAGGGGGAGCGAGGGGAGGGCGGGGGGAGGAAAAAAGAAAAAAAAAACCGTCAAGCAAGTGAGTTTTCAACTTCCCTTCTCATTCATCACCCCACCCCCACCCACCCACCCCCCATCACCCCACCCACCTCTCCCCCTACTGACTGTAACACAGGAGCCAAAACAGATCCCGCTTACGGATTTTCTACATCGCAGTCATACACTTGAAAAGCAAGTAGCACATTCCACTCAAAATTGACATACATTCAAGAAAAAAAAAGTTACAGTCAAAAATCAATTGGAAGAAGCATACAAAGAATAATTCAGAGAAGACTAATACAACGAACATTTAAAACAATTCATTTTGACCATTCATGTCTTTCCTCTTGTTTTGGATGTTGAGTGACATGACAAGACGTGTGAAATGCGGCAGCAGGGGTGGGGGGGGGGGGGGGTCCTATAGCCAATCACTATTTCTTACACGCGCGCATCTGCGCGCGCGCGCGCGCGCACATGTATGTAAGTGCATGCATGTCTGTGAATGTGTGTGTGTGTGTGTGCGCGCGTGTGTGTGTGCTCTCGCACGCCCCCCCCCCTCCCCCCCCCCCCCCCCCCCCCCCCCGTGCGCACGTGTGTATGTGTGCGCGAGCGCGCGCCCGCCCACGCCCGCGAGCGCGCCCACACGCGTGTGTGTGTGTGTATGCGTGAGGGAGAGAGGGACAGAGAGAGAACTTGGCTACATGCGGTGCACCCATACAAACAATACACATTTACGTTTTTCGTGCAGAAAAAAAAAAGAAAGAAAAAAAAAAGTCAACGGTGAGTACGGGGTTCCATCACATTATCATTATGCATCAACACTGGGCCTAATGTTGGCCTCTGGAAAAATATGTATACAGTAAACAACAACAACAAAAGACAATTCTCACACCATGTTGTTGCCTCTCATTTTTCACACTTCATTTTTTGAGATCAGATATAATTTTGACAAAATTTACAATGATAGGCACCTTGTCTCGTGTGCATAAATCTGGATAGATTGAAAAGAGAAGGAAAGAATCCACAGAAATCAACGGGACCTAGAGTAATCTGTCAAAAGAGCAAACTCTTTGCATACTCACTCCAAATCCTCCCGTCCCCCCCCCCCCCCCCCCCGACCTCCTGTGCGTGTGTGTACCAATGTACCAATGCTCGCATGAGGCGGGAGTGTGTGTACTCGTGTGTGCCCCCGCGTGTGCCTGCCTGTGTAGTTCCAATCTGATTGTGCATCATTCACAATTCTTTTAAAAGTAACCAATTCACTTCTTTCTTAACAGAAATTATTCATCTATTCACAATAAAAGAATATATTCACCGTGATCCAGTTTGTCATGTCTCTCCATATGAGAATGGTTGGAAATCTCAATTCATCTATTTTTGAAGTGGTCCTATGGCATATATCCCATCCCCCACCCCACCTCCCCACCCATAACCCCCAGTTACTCTCCCCGTCCAAAAAAAAAGAAAAAAAATCTTTGTAATCAAAACATTTTGTTTTCATTTGACGTTTAATATCATTCCCCAGCTCTAATCTGCGATTAAAGGAGACCTGCGGTGACGGAGGGCGAAAATGGAAATCCTCGTTCTGATTTTGCCCCCCCCCCCCCCCCCCCAACCCCCGCTCCCCCCGAAATCTCTTAGTAGACTGTCAGATATTAGGGTCATAAACAAACCTATATACTCGCATACATATCCGTATCCACATACCATATGCATAACTATGCATATCTGCTCCAACAGAGGGTTTTAAGTGGAAATCCTCATTCTGATTTTATCATGATTCTACCATCCCCCCTCCCCAAAATATCTCCCTCTTTTTAGACTATTTAAAGTTATGGCCCTATGCACACCTGTATATACATACACATTTTATTCATATATTATATACTCATACATATACATACCCAAATACATGCATACACCCACACACACACCCACACACACCCGCACACACACACACACACACACACACACACACACACACACACACACACACACACACACACACACACACAGTGACACACACCTGCATATGTATTTTGGGAAAAGAAAAAGAAAAAAACAACAACAACAAAACAACAACAACAAAAAACCCACTACATTTGTCACGACCGACCACTGGAGGTCTGCCCTGACAGGATCGTCTAGATGGGAGTGAAGGGAATGACTGACCTCACACGCCCCGCAAGAGACCACACAAGAAAGATTACAATACAACACCCCATTTATTCACACCAACACACACCATAGTCACAAATAAGCATTCCAACACACACAACACGCACAATCACAATCAAGCATTTCAACACACACGACGTACACACAATTAAGCATTCCAACACACACCACATGCACAATCACAATCAAGCATTTCAATACATACGACATACACACAATTAAGCATTTCAATACACACGACATACCCATAGTCACAAACAAGCATTTCCAGCACACATTCCTTTCCGTGCTTCATGTGGTTCCCCCCACACCCCTGCCTCTCCAAAGTTCACTGGGAGCACCGTGTCGCGTCAGGTGCCCCCAAACCGGGTCGGTTCTTGAACGAGTGTCTTTCAATGCCGACACCATTGACACACACACACACACCCAAATTGCACGACACAGAGCTAACCACACTGGTCACATGGGCTGTATGAAGTGCGAGGACGGTGGAGAACGCGTCCCGTGGGACGAGGCGTTGTCGCTGAAGGTCCCGGACAGGGGTTAGGACCCTCCACAAAGTCCACGTGTTTCTCCACCAGTGCGCGGCCCCAACCAGTGCGCGGCCCCAACCAGTGCAAGCTCCGGGTGAAGCCCCCGGGAGGAGGGAAAACGGAACTGGGAGGAAAGAAGAAAGGGTACTGGAACCCCGCAGTCAGTACGGTCTGACACATGCTGTTAAATCCTAACAGCCACTCGCATGATGGGCGAGGGGAGGTTTGCTGAATACATTAATAGCACCAGCTCAACACAGACCTGAGCATAACACAGTAAACCAACTGAGGAATGTTCGCTAAAGGTTTCCTCACACGAAGCAGGTAAGAGATTACATTCACAGGCTAAACACATGGATAGAAAATTGTATATTCATCCTTCCCTCATTCACGTTCAACATTTTCCTTTCTTAGGAACTGAACTAATACAGCAACCATCGCTTTATAACTGCCACCACATTGCAAATAATAATTCAATGGCACAATTATCACCACATTTTATAGCCACATTTCAAAACGACACAATTCTCCAACCACGCATCCAAACGACTAATCATGCGTCGCACGCTCGCAAACATAAAACTCGTTCTCCTTGCACACACAAACAGACGGTGGCCGAAGAATAAGAGTCCGGCGAATGTGACCGGGGCGGACGAGCGAGACCAAGCAAGTACCAACCCTGAATCACCAGGTTCTCTCCCATCCCCACCGACTACCGCATCACCAGATGCATAAAAAGGAGAAAGAATTTTGGATATAATTTAGAATTGGCCAGGTTAAAGATTGAGTTAACCAGAAAAGTGGTCTTAAACAATATTTCTTTATAATTTTGAAAACAAAAGAGAATTGCGCAAAAGAGAAGAATTAGCCGGCTAACAACAACAAAAAAAAACAAACGAACCACGAAACTGATGCTTACCAGCTACCCGTGGGTGACCCAAAAGTGGCGGGTCAAGCGACTCTCTGCCCTCTGTCCAGTCGAGAGGACCAGCAGAGCAGATGCGGAAAAGAGATGACGTCCCTCCCCTACAGGCGACTGCAGGAATGAAGGTACCGACCGTACCTTCGACGAAGTGGTATAGGACCAAAACCGGAGCGGGCGCCCCCAGGGACATCTTCCGCTCGAGTGAAGAGAAAACCTGCCTAACCGATGGCAGCCAACATGCCCCCCTACGTCACAGTGAGAATACCTCAAGCCTAAGAGGATATTGCACGTGCGGCAGGTAAAAAGACAGGTGACAGCCGATAGAGACAGCCAGTACAAAAAAAAAAAATGCCAGCCACCCGTGAACCTGCAGGATGAATTGCACGGGCAGTGAAATTAGAGAGAGAGAGAGAGAAAGTAAACCTAACCTGAGCTGAACTACATTACGGTGCAACCACACCACAAGCCACATTAAGGGACGGATACACAACGACAACAACGACAATAAATAAATGAATAATTCCACCACCCTAGATGGGTCAATCGTCATAGGCCTCGTGACAAACTCGTGACAACATTTCTCTTCTAAACATTTCTTCTACGTTGGTTTCAATATCAATCTTAAGCAGTTTTCCATTTTCAGTTTGACGAGTATTTTGCCGTTAGTTGACCATGCTGCTAAAGTGGCCGAGTGTTCACTGGCCTTTTTTAACAGTCTGTAGTTGGCCTGAGTCAGGTCTTCGCCGATGAGATGCCAGACTGTTAAGTTTTCGGCGGTTGTGGAGTACTTCCTCCCTCAGTCCTGGTAAACGCGGATCCGGGGTTACCCTCCTACTGAGCGGATTAACCTATTCAAGAC
>CM031608.1:44225287-44260180 GCA_018398815.1 Conus ventricosus | reverse complement strand
CCCCCCAGCACTTAGGTCTATCGCCTGCAGTTCTTTTTCTTTAGTGCGGACTGTCATGTATATTTTTGTCGGCTTTTTTGTAGTTTTTCTGGATGTTTTTGTCAAGGAGTTGAGAGTATTCTTCTGGTTCCATTTTGTAGTAGTTGCTAGTTTTATCAGCCTTCACACAATATTTTTTTGTCATTTTGTATTTGTTTTATTTGTTTTTTTAGTGTTGTTTGGAAACCGTTGTTAGATTTTTTGAATTCATATTGGTTATCATTCTTTTCATTTGGTCTTCAAAGGGTTTCATTTCGTCTATGGCTGGTGGTGATCGCCGTGATTTGAAATCGTAGGTGTTTTTTATCCTCTTTTTTTGCGTTTGGGTTCAGAAAAAAGAATGCTTTCCATCTCATATTGTGTATGAACTTTTCAGTTTGTTCTATTAATTTTTTTAGGTAGGATTGCGGATTGGAAAATGGTATGTTTTTTGTTGACTGTCTAAAATTGATTTCTTCCATTTTAAATCTTTTAGGTCACAGTGCTCAACGTGAGGAGCGATTAAGATCAAAGTGATTAAAATACCCAAAATGATTTTTTGAGTGCTCAACCCTTGGGGAGCAACATTTGTTAAAATAAGGTACTAAAAAGAGAAATCGACAAATTTGTTTCTAGCGGCGTTGCGCTGTCATCAGGATGGTTTTTGTTTGCCCACCGCCGATGTTATATAGCGTGTGGGCTCACGTTTGCGGTTGTTTGCACGTGCGGGTTGGCTGCACGTGTTTTTTGGGGCTTTCAGGTTTTTGTTTTGGATGTGTTCACTAACAACGATTTCCATTTATGCCTGCAGTTGTTTACTATTTCTGTTTTGGTATTTAAAGTTGCTAAGTGTGGTTTGCGTATATTAACCATTTTTCAGTTAGACATAGGTTGCACCTTTTTGAAACATTGCTGTATGGTGATGCTCTTTTATGATTTTCCAGGATATAATTGTAGCTTGTTTTTGCGTCTTAAGTTTCCAGATATATTTGCTCAATTCTGTTTGGTTTTTATATTTTTCTTTATTAAATGACTGTTTGTGGTTTGCATATCTGGTTTTGAAGTGGTTTTCAGTGATCCCTATGTATGTTTCTTTTTCATTTTCTGATGTCACAGTAGCCTGGTATACAATGTTGTTGTGGAGACATTTATTGTCTAGTGGGCACTGCTCTTTTCTGGTGCAATTGCAAGATTTCCTTTCTTCACCCTTCTTTGCTGTGTTGATTTTTATTGTTGTTGGATGCGTCAATTAGGTTTTTAAGGTTGGGCATACATGAGTACGATAGTTTGACAGTGTTTTTGTTAAATATTTTGGACAGTTTGTGTTCTTTTGGAAATGAAGTTGTTAAAAATTTTGAAGAATTTTTTTCCCCTTTTAATTTGTTTGGTTTCCGTCGAGGGGGGGTTTATACCATATTTTTTTTTCTTTTCCATTTTTCTTGTTTTTGTTTGTGTTGTTGTCGGGGTTGTATATTTTCCGGCCCCCAACAGGATAAGCTGAATTCTCCCAACAAGTTGTGGAGCATTAAATTAAGAACACTTGATTTTATTCAGGGGGAGTTGGAATTGATTTTAAAAAATTTGACCTTAGCTGAGTTAGAAATATTGCCAGCGTATCAGATTTTCCCAAAAACTGTACCACCCAGCTTTGAGCACACAACTGAGACATACTGCTGTCCATTTTTGGGGAACAAAATGGAAACCCCTAGGATTGAAGACAAACACCCCTCAGCTTTCAAATTTAAAAACTTATTACAGGGCTTGGTTAAAATTAGAAACATAAATCTTTTTTCTTTTTTTTGTGAACCTTTCTAGTTTTACATTAACTTGAGGGCAAATTTTATGCTCCATTTACGTGAGGGCAACGGTTCAATGAAAGTACTATTGTTACAGATAAAACCTTTATGTATGGCAATATTCGACATATACTTTGCTCACTATTTTTTTTTTATCATATAATGATTTGCGAAACCCACCCCCCACCATCCCCCACCACGGGCCACAGCACAACGCGACACACAACACACACCCCACACAACACCACACACACACACACAAAACACCACACACACACACACACACCCCTCTTTGTTTCCCCGCAGTTGGATATCTCTAACCGTTTGTTGGTCTTTCACGTGGCATTTTAGTTCTTTGAGGCTTGTTTTGTTAACTAGGAGGAGGAGGATTGACCAACCCTTTGGGCCCCAGTAGCAAAGGGACTGGGGAGTTTTTTCCTGGTGGATCCTACGCCGCTGTTTTTTTTATTACCGGAAGTCAAACCCCCGTCCCGAGGGATGTGGCAAGTCTATTTTATGGTCTACCCCCCTGCCATGAGTATAAAAAATATAAATAGAGTTTTACCCCACTCCAGAGGTAAAACAAAAATCTATTAAATAAAACACCCCTGCCAAGAGGGAAAAAAATATTTTAATAGGGTCTACCCCCCCCCACTGCCATTTTGGGATTGACGATGTAATCACAGGAGGTCGATTCCAGTTATGAGGTATATAAAAATTTTTTATTAAAAAAGAGGGGACCCACTGTCAGAGGATATAACAAAAATCTTTAAATAGGTCTACCCCCCTGCCATGAGGTATGTGGCGATGTATATCACATGGGGGTCGACCCCACTGCCATGAGGTATATAACAATATCTATTAAATAGAGGTCTATCCCACTGCCATGAGGTATATAACAATATCTATTAAATAGAGGTCTATCCCACTGCCATGAGGTATATAACAATATCTATTAAATAGAGGTCTATCCCACTGCCATGAGGTGTATAACAATATCTATTAAATAGAGGTCTATCCCACTGCCATGAGGTGTATAACAATATCTATTAAATAGGTCTATCCCACTGCCATGAGCTATATAACAATATCTATTAAATCTCTCGTCTATCCCACTGCCATGAGGTGTATAACAATGTCTATTAAATAGAGGTCTATCCCACTGCCATGAGGTATATAACAATATCTATTAAATAGAGGTCTATCCCACTGCCATGAGGTATATAACAATATCTATTAAATAGAGGTCTATCCCAATGCCATGAGGTGTTATAAAATTTATCTATTAAATCTTCGTCTATCTCACTGCCATGAGGTATAAAACAATATCTATTAAATAGAGGTCTATCCCACTGCTATGAGGTATATAACAATATTTATTAAATAGAGGTCTATCCCACTGCCAGAGGATATAACAATATCTATTAAATCTCTCGTCTATCCCACTGCCATGAGGTGTATAACAATATCTATTAAATAGGGTCTATCCCATTGCCATGAGGTATAAAAACAATATCTATTAAATAGATGTCTATCCTCTGCCATGAGTATATAACAATATCTATTAAATAGAGGTCTATCCCAATGCCATGAGGTATATAACAATATGTATGAAACAGGTCTGTCCCACTGCCATGAGGTAAATGGCAATGTCTGGGGGTGAACACAGCTTACCGGTGCGAGCAGACGCAAATTTTTCGTAGCTCTGACAAAAATTAGATTTTGCGTTAATTGGACCACCATGACCGGTATTTAGTTGTGAATAAAACTGCTGCGACCTCACACAGTAAGTTGGCACTTTAAATCAAGACCATGAGACAAAAAAATCAACGTATTTTTTTTTCATTTTCAAATGGAATCGATGAGCCGTAAACCCCCAGCTAAATCACAGTCTGGATCGAGTACCTCCGATTCTTCTCTTTTTATTCGTCCAACGCAACGAATGAAACTGTGCGGGCCCAAAAGTGCCAAAAAAAAAAAGCAAAAACCCACTGCGCAACCAAAAAATCTCTCGCGATTCACGTTCGAGCACGATCGGACAAAGAAGCGATCATGGAAAGAAGCTGCGACCTTTGAACACGTCGACTCTCCTGACGCTGTTTTCGCCACCGGTCCGGATAACGACTCCCGCCCGTCCCCGTCTCAGGGCCCGGTTACAAATGAAGATGCTGAAACTGTGCGCTAACGGCTCGGTCATCGCGAAACTGTCTCGGGACAGTAGAAGAGCTGAGAGCAGCAATCTTCGCCCTCAAAAACGAAAACGACGGCATGAAGCACGACCTAAGTGAGGCGAAGAAGAGGAAGAAGAATACGGACCCAGGTGAGGGAGGCGAAATTCGCAGCCGAGGTGGCAGAACCGCAAGGCGGAGGAGGTGTCGGCCTACGTAGGAGGAACAACCTGAGGGTCTTCGGTGTGGCGGAGGAGACGAGCGGGAGCGGGAGGAGAGGCGGAAGCAGTGTGAAAGGAAGGTGTTGGCGCTGTTCCGCGACAAGCTGCAGGTGAAGGTGGACAGGGGGGACATTGAGGTTGTGCACGGGATGGGGGGTAGGGAAAACCGTTCGTGGGGGGGAAAGAGGGGGCTCCCCGGGGAATCATAGTTTGATTTGTTTCAAGAAAGATCCGTGACTCTGTATTGTTGCCCGATCAAAACTGAAAGGCACAAGAAACTATGATTGTGGAAGATCTGACCCCTCGCGCTTACGCCTTGCTGTGCACCGTCAGAGACGATACATCAGTGTGTAAACAGGCGTGGACCAAGAACGGAAAGGTAGTCTTTAAAAGACGGTGACCAACAAAATTGTTGCCATAGACTCGCTGGTGACCTTGCAGAGCATAGACGTGCGTTGTCCCGGAGCACAGGGGGCCGTGTCGTCTTGTCGGACAGTAAGTGATTCCCCTCACGACAGCGGACAATCGAAAAGTTAAGTTGTTGTGGAACTGTAGTGCACTTTAAACGTTTAATGTCTAAAAATTTGGTCGATATGTGCGTTTTGTGTGTATCTGTAAGTTGCAACATTGTCAAAAACATTATTTACTCGGCAATCGTCCCCTTAAACACTTGGCGTGTCTCACGTGACTGGATGGTTTGCCGTGTGCTTTTTGAACGAATTTCTTTTCTCTTTGTTGCAGTTGGTTATTGAAAATTTATACGACCTAAAAAACATCAAATGAAAATCAGTGGCGATTGTTTTCTTCGCAATCGAGTTTTCTTTAAATCGTTTTTTTATTATTTTTGTTCAATTTTATGTGTGTATCATTGGTAGCTGCGAAGCTATCACGTGTCCGACAAAGGGTTCGAGTCAAAATAAAAGTGGATCGTGTGAATGTTTGATGGCTATATTCTTTTTTCTTCTTCCTAAAATACTGGTTACTCAAAAACGAGTAGGTCACCAGCGCGCATGTTAAAAAGTAAAATAAAATAACATAAAATAGTGCGACTCAGACTGTTGGCCCTGGAGCAAATTTGGCAACAAGGGGTCGCACTCGATATTCAAGAAGTTAAAAGCAATGGCCAAATTCAGGCCCGGGTAACAGTTAATATCTGGGGAAAGTTAAAATAGAAAATCGTCAATATGCAGATATTGTTTCCAATGTGTGTAGGCTCGTGTTCTCTGCCTCATGGAACTTATATTCATTGTAAGAGTGTGGGATAGCAGGGGATGACCCAGTTTGCTCAACGGAGGTGGATGGGTTTTAATGTTGTTGTTGTTGTTGTTGTTGTTGTTTCTTTTCAAGGGGGTAAGTGTTCATTTTTTTCTTTTCGTCTGTTTCTGTAGGCTCGTCAGTGTAAAATCAAAATGGCAAGTCAATGTTCAAGTGGATTAGTTACAGAGTCATGTGCACAAGGAAACTTATATCTATGTGCGTGTGTTTGTGTACTGGCTGGTTCATGCTTTCTTTTTTTGTGTGCTGTCTGTGTGCAAGAAAAATCAGAAGGGTTTAAAAATATTGGTTGGTTGACCTTATGAATTATTCATATGACACAATCCCAGTTTGTAGGTTGATGGCTGGAAAATTGTTGATGGCTGGAAGTTTGCTTACAATCCATTTTATTATTTTATTACTGCTTTGTCAATGGTAATTTTTGCTTATATGCAAGAAGCTAGGTCTTCCTGTGTGGGAGACATGAAGAATTTTTCCCCATGGCAAGTAGAATATTTTTTGGGGGGAGGTGCCCTGTGCTGCGGGCAAAACAATGTCTCTGTTAAAATAATGAACAGTTGCAGCTGAGGGACAGAGCTGTTAAACAGGTTGTATTAGCTACATGGTATAGTGTTATATGTTCTCACAGCAAAATGGATAGTACTAAATCACATCAGGGTAATTA
Source organism: Conus ventricosus (assembly GCA_018398815.1). NCBI lineage: Eukaryota > Metazoa > Mollusca > Gastropoda > Neogastropoda > Conidae > Conus > Conus ventricosus. The sequence goes on along the minus strand of CM031608.1, from coordinate 44,254,038 downwards.
TGCAAGCCATGATTACAATGATTACTCAAATGCATGCTGTTGTAAAGTATATTCCTTTTTGCCTGCCCATTGTGACATTGAACTGAATTCCTGTTTGTTGCTTTTATTCCTCCTGTGGCACTTGAGGGTCTTTTAGGTAATGTTTTTGACTACAAGGAAAAACACCATGGATTCAGTTGGTAACAAGGCAAACATGTTAACAATTTCATCTTTGAACTGTCAAGGTTGGGGAAATTATCAAAAAAGAAGAGATGTATTTCATTATTTAAGAAAAAAAAAATACTCTATATATTGCCTACAAGATACTCATTTGAAAACGATACAGAAAAGTATATAAGAGGGGAAAATGGGGTATGATTGTTTTTTTTCCTCATACAGATTAATGCTCGAGGAGTAGTAATCTATTTAATAAAAATTTCGAATTCAAAATAAATAAGGTGGAAACAGACAGCAGGGTAACTTTATAAATCATATTATTTACAACAAATGAAAAGGAACTGTTGCTAGAAAGTGTATATGGACCAAACAAAGACGACCCAGCATTCTATGAGGAACTCACAAATACGATTAAAAAGTACAAAATAATAACATTATTGTGGTGGGGGATTTTAATATCGTACTAGAACAGGAAATTGATTGTTACAATTATAAACATGTAAATAACCCCAAAGCTTAAAAAGCAGTTGAGGATATGATGAAAGATTTGTCATTAGCAGATATATGGAGAGAAAACAACCCTGATTGTGGGAAAATACACATGGCGTAGACCTACTCCTTGCAACAAGTAGGCTAGACTTTTTCCTTCTGTCAGAATATTTAATCTGGTATTTTAAAGATACTGACATTTTACCAGGCTATAGTTCTGACCAAATTCACTAATTACACTAAAGCTTCAATTCGGAAAGGAGATTTAAACACAAAACTCTTGGAAATTTAATTCATCTCTATTAAAAGATAAAGAATATGTAGACGGAATCAATAATCTAATAAAAGAAAATAACAGAGGAATACACAGATAGAGATGAGGGGAATGATATTAATGCTGCAATAGCCAAGATGAAAACCAGTCGAAAAGACCAGACCCTAAACTAACAGTGTCTGATCGGGTCTTTCTTGACTTCTACTAATGAAGATAAGAGTAATCCATCCAGTAATGCCCAATTAAAAAAAAGAGAATCACAATGTAAAGGGAAAACAGCCTTATGCACACTATTAAAGATTTTGGGGTTTAAAGAACTTAAATCAGAGGGGGAAAATTTGAAGACAATTGAAGAGAGTAATAGAGAAATTAATATCCCTAAGAGAAAAGGTTATGAATGGTGTACTACTTAGTCAAAAGCAGTGGGTTCGATGGGAAAAGTTAGTAAATATTTTGCCAGTTTAGAAAAGCGTAACTCATTAGCAAACAAATTGTAAAACTACTGGATGGACAAAGGTAATACACTGGCCCAAACCAGAAGACTAAAATTACAGTAAAACACTTTATGAAGATCTATACCGAAAAAGACAACTGGAAATGCAATATTGAAGATTTGGTAAATAAGATACCGAAACAACAGAAGAACAGACTAAATATTACAAGGTGAAATAACAAGAAGCAGGGATTCTTTAAAAAAAATTTATGAAGAAGGAAAAAAGCCCGGATCGATGGTTTGGAGCTGAGTTTTTCAATGTTTTGGAAACAAATTGGTGTGTTTGTAACCCAGCTTTAAATTGAAATTTTAGAGAAGGTGAATATCAAACACCCAAAAAGAAGGTAAAAATTTGTATACCAAAAAAGGGAAAAAACCAAAAGAATTTGTAAAAATGGAGACCATTCCATTTAAACTTATATACAAAATGGCTCAACTTGTATTCCCAATAAATTTAAGGTTTCCCATCACTGATAGTGAAACCAGACAGGTTTGTCCCAAATAGATACATAGGTAGTAACATTAGGTTAATTTATGACATAATACACCATCTTAACATAAAAAATATCCCAGGGATGCTAATTGATTTAGATTTCGAAAAAGGCGTTCGACTCGTTAGATTGGGTTTTTTATGCACAAAGTGAAAGAGGTGTAGGTTAGGTAAAGATATATGTAAATGGATGAAGTATTCTAAAAAAACATTAAGTCTACTGTTATCGTAAATGGCCAAACTTCATCGTGGTTTCAATGAAAGGGGTTGTAGGCAAGGAGATCCAGTCTCACCATATATCTTGTATTATGTGCAGAATATTATCCGTAATGATCAAAGAAGAAAATAGTATTGAAGGTATACAAATCGGGGAGAAACAACACAAGATATCACAATTTGTGATGACACTAAACTGATGAACCAGGGAATAAGAAATCATTTGAAAATCTATCGAGATTCTTGATAGGTTTGGGAAAATATCAGGTCTATTCTTAAACAAAGAGAAGAAAACAAGTAATTTGGCTTGGAAGACAAAAGATCGTAAAAAAAAAGATATATGGAACATTTAAAGATGATCTGGAATCCAAAAGAATTCAAAATATTAGGAATTTGGTTTACTCAGGACTTAACACACATGGAAAAAAGAACACAAAGATAGAATGATAGACGTGAAGGCACTGTTTAAAATTTGGCTTAAGAGAATCATTACCCCTTTAGGAAGAATTGCTGTCTTGAAATCATTAATTCTGTCAAAACTAACTTACCTATGGTTGTTTTGCTTCCAATCCACCTGACACATTTGTTAAAGAATTACAAGACTTATGCTACTGGTTTTTATGGAACAAAAAACAAGATAGAATTAGTCGAAAAAACAGTTATTAAAGATGTACAGGATGGTGGGTTGAATCTTCCTGACATCATGCTCTCATCACTGCATTAAAATTAACAGGATAAAAAGACTGAGACAAAAAAACAAAAGATGGAGAGACATGTTGATTTTTTCATACCCAATTACTGAGAATATTGAGAAATACTTCCCAAATCATCTGTGCAACACCACTAAGACAATGTTTTCTGGAAACATGTATTCATGTCATATAAGCAGTTCTACTAAAAAATAGAACCAGAAAATGCTAGAGAGCTACTTGCAGAACCAATTCTTTACAATGAATATCAAAATAGGAAAAAAAACTGTTAAAAAAAAAAGGGGAAAACAACAGAAATGTATTTAGAGTATCTGTTTTTTTTTCAAAGCCAAGGGAGATTCACTATCCCATGAGGAATTCAGAACAAAGTATAACATTAAAATAGATTTTCTATCTTATGGTGGATGCATTATTATCCATTAAAAAATACATCAGAGAACAAGGTTTGAGAATGAGATAAAAGATAACATTGAAGCAGAAGTCAACACAGCTCTAAAAAAATATATTCTGTAGATAAAGGTTCCAAAGCTTATTCCCGAATTATAGTAAAAGATAACTGGGAACCCAAACTGTTGTGCAAAATGGTGGAAAAGCTAAATCGGCAGATACCTTGGAAGAATGCTTTAGAAAAGTTCATAAAATTTAAGGATATTAAGCTAAAATGGATGCAAATAAGAATAGTGCATCGAATAATTGCAACAAATGTAGTTCTGAAAGAAATGGGGATAGTAGAAAGTTTATAACTGCAGTTTTGTGAAGAGGAAAAAGACAGCATTGAACTATGTTTTGGAGATGCATGCATGTCAATGCCTTCTGAAATCATTGCAAGAATTAATAAAAGGAAAGTGTTTAATAGCGAAAAAATCTGTCTTTGACTGAAAACACAATAATATTTGGAGCAGATGACAATTCCACAACTGATACAAAAATTCGATCTTATAATTCTGATAGCCAAACACTACATTTTTAGCTGTAAAAAAAACAAATGTAAGCTTTCATTAACAGTATTCTAAAAATACTAAAGAGAAGATATATTTTTGAAAAATACATAGCAATTGTGCAATTGAATCTGCCAAAATTTAACGCTAACTGGATTAATTATGAAGTATTATTTGAAAATTGATTTAAATTTGAATTATAGGATACCTGGATTTAATTTTTTGCATGTGTATGTGTATCATTAAATCAAAAGAAGAGAGAAAGTGGGGGTGTGGGTGGGTGGGGAGGGGAGGGGGTGTAAATGGAGTGAGTGGGTGCGTTGGTTTGCCCTTATGTGCTTGTAGTTTTTAAGAACTCAGCGGATTGTGTCTTTGGATTTTTGTTTGTGTATGTGTTTGTATATTTCCCAAAAACAACGGCAAAAAACAAAAAACACACACAAAAAACTTCCTCGGCATACATTGAACTCTCTCAATTCCATTCAAACGAAAAAAAGACAACTCAGTTCTAATATGTTTCACGGATCATTAACTACAATATTGTTCAAACATGTACAAATATATTAATAACAAAAAAGATGTAGTAACCTGTATCCGGAAATGTACAGCAAAGAGAAAGATCATTTGATGAAAGAATGGAGAAGAGAGAAAGAAGGAACTGTTTGGAATGGAAGACAGAATGAGGAAAGAAATTTAAAAAAAAAGAATCAGAAAAAATGGCAATGTCTGTTACCAGCAATGCAATAGCAAACAGAAAACCGTTCCCGTGTTTGTTGCATCAACGCAATGGTACAGATAATGGCATTCCACGTATCAGCATCACGGCGGTTATAGCGTAGAGACACCCAGCTAGTGTTATCGATGAAGAATCAAGGACTCCCGGCCACACTGAAGAATTCAAGGACTTTTTCATGGGCCATCTTTTAAAACGACAAGGACGACTGGAAGTCTTGTGACAACCATGAAGGACTGTAAATAGCAGTCAAGATGCTGGTCAGGATTTTCCTCAGCTGTCTCTTTCATCAGATTTTGTGAGCAAAGCTTAAGTATTCATAGCCAGAGTGAAGTGAAGAAAGTTGAAACAGTCGACGTTAAAAATCTGGTGTTTGTTCATTTCCAGAAAAAGCCTTGACCATCACCCCGATCTTGACACTATAGCGTTGACTCTGAGCAAAAGGGTTAGCTACAGCCATTGGGAAACAAACATCAAAGGGAACGTGTGGCTGTCATGACAGATTCGTCATTGTTTTCCCTAATCATCATAATGGCATGGACGATAATGTGCTAGTTGACATAGAGGCATCTGATTCCTTCCACGTTATGAAATACGTGAATTGGTGATGTGTTCTGACATTGGTTGTTCCAGGGATGGACTGCTGATATCATCCTGGAAGACTTTCTACCACAAACTGAGTCGCCCTTTTTCCACTCGCACCTAAAAATTGTCACTTTACAACATTTATTTTGTTAAGACTTTTCACAGTCATTAATGTGCATGTCAGCAATCTAACTTTTGCACAATTTAGTATCTGTGTGGCCAATATTCTTCAAAGAAATCTAACATTTTTGATGCAATAAATATTCAACAGTTTCTTTTCAGCATTGAACTGGATTTTTTTTTCCCTTTGATTTGGACATGTTTTGTAATTTATGACACACAATCACAATGAATGGGACCAGAGGTGCGTTTGATCCATTCCAGTGGTAAAGGGTAACATGTAAGGTACAGAACGATAGCAGTCTGTCAACCACAGACCTCTGCTATCAAAATAGTAAAGGGGACAATCATTGGAAAGGTTTTCTATGCAGATGAATGTTGCTGGTGAGAGAAGAACATGCAGACCAACACGGCAGAATTTCTGAGGTGTGTTATAAACTTTTCATCTTTACACCAATCATCAACAAGTTACGTATCAGCCTTGCTCCTGGCAATTTTTCTACAAGTAGAGTTACAATCGAGGCCAGATCTCAAGCTTTAAAAAGATTCTCCTGCATAGTGCTACGAACTCTGGCTGTTCAAATTTATGCAGAATCGCGACAAACAAATCAAGTCAGCTGTACCTTCGTGATAGCTCCCAATTTGACACGTAGGGTCTGACTGACGGGTTTGTAGTGTCCCCTTACGCCAAAGGACTTTTTGTTAAAGCGTGTGCAATGAAAGTAAATTCTACAGATATCAATGCGAAATTGGGTCCCGAAAGAATATCAAATGGACATTCATATTCCAGTCAAACATCTCTTCATATGCAATGAAGGACACTCGATACTGAATTTTGGCAAAAACAAACCCCATCAAGCGCCCACACATGTTATATTGTTATATGTTTTGTTTTTCCTTTGCTTACAAACTTTAATACATCTCTTTCACAATCAGAAGGTTTTGATAATGACGGGATCTGTGCGTGGCTCCAGAGTCAGAGAATCTTCGGGAAACCGGGAGAGTTTTTACAATACTGTTGTTATCTATTCTCCCAATTTTTTTTTCTGCCCAAATTAGATTAAAGAACAAACAAACAAACAAACTTGGCACAAAAGTGGGCGTGGGTGCTTCAGGTGGAGGTTGTTGTGGGCATCCGTGATTGGACGTCAAGCTTCATTTTCGAGGCAGTCCGCTAAGACGTAATGTTTTCACATTTACAATTATCGTCATGGGGAAAAAAGTATTTTTTGCACTGTTATTATGAAAGTCACGATGAAAGTCAAAATTTAAACTACAAACATTTTTTTTATATTTCTGGCAATGTCTGTTTAACTGTTACGCTTCAATTCAAACCTTGGCTTTCTGAAGAGCCGGGCACATCAAAAGTACACGCCCTGTTCCGCAATTATTTCATTTCTAAACTGTGAACAATTGTTGGCATTTTCTTTGTTATTTGTTTGTTAAACCAGTCGTTTGGTTACAGAGCTATTGGGACAGGGATGGCAGCGATGGTGAATAAGATCACCAATATGGGGGCTCCTTTCCTATCGTGTGGGTAAGAGGTCATTTCTGTTGACTATAATTAATGCATTTGTAGCTACTTATGGCTATGTTTTGTTTCAAACAGCTCTCTACACACAGACAGACGACAGAAAACTCTCTGGCAAACCCATTTTTTTCGCACCCCTCAAACATCACCCTTCCATTTAACACCCTTTTAAACCCGTCAGCCAGGATACCAAACATTAACTTACCAAAGACAGCCAAGCTCTTCATAACAAAACCAACATACCTGGCAGATCCATTGTTCTTGCTTGTAGTTGCCTGACAGAACACATTTCACATTACATTGATTCTCCTCTAACCCGCAGTTCAAAACTTCCCCCCATATCCCAAAGACACAAGTCACATATATCTAACATTGCCATTTAACACAGACCCACATTCCAGCCCAACTCCCATGACACTAGGTGGTGTCTCACTTTTACAGTTCCATCCCTCACGCGACGGACTGAAGGCCCCCACATTCTTTCTTAATTTGGGCCTCCTAACCTACAACATCCACCCATAGCTACAATAGTTAAAACTTGCAGAATTAGTCATCACCCTCAACCTTAAAATCACAACGTTTTCTTCAATTCAATGGTGTCGCTCTGGGAACCAAAATGGGACCATCCTATGCCTGCCTTTTTGTGAGACACCCGGAACCCACCAACTAACCTCATATAGGCCCGACACCTTTTACATCGATGATTGGCTGGGAGCCACATCCATGTCAGAACATGACCTCTGCAACTTCCTCAACTTTGTTCAGACCCCTCCACCCATGAAATTTAATTTCACCATTTTCCAGTCAGAATACTTTTGGATATTCTCTTCTCCCTTTAGAGGACTGCTCAAAATTTCGATTTCCTGTAAACCCACTGATGCGCATTCATACCTGGACTACACATCTTCTCACTACCCATCCACAAAACATAGCATCCCAAGCTCTAAATCCGTCCACCACACGGACTTTTCTCTAATGAAGATTTCCCCACTACATGTTGAGTTTTTTCACCAACCATGGATACTCTAGTACCGTCATTTAAATATGTTCTCAGCCGCACCACAGATGAATCCAGAACATTTGCATTGAAAGCCCACCTCCACAAGAGAAACAGCCAGGGCCACCGTCTGCTTCCACTTCTACCCACACTCTTTCATATGCATGATCCTCAAGTCCGATCAGCACACAGCAGAAGATTTACAAACTGGCTTTAAGACCAAACCCATGATTACTTTCGAGGAGACAAAAACCTCAAAGACCTAACTGTGCACTCCAAACTGAACAAAATCTCCTAAGTCACCAGGTTCCTTTTCCTGCTCAAAAACCTTCATACAAAATATGTCCTCTCACCAAAACATACACCATCTTATATTGGTCCCCAAAAGGGGGGTACAAAATCAAATGCACATTCTACTGTCAGAGCTGCAACATAGTGTATGCTATCCATTATGAACTGTGTAGTAGGGTTTAATGTAGGCGAGACGTAGCAGATTCTGGAGAGTGGGCTGAACACTTTAACAGGTTCTCAACCGCCCTGCCTCAATCAACGACGAGGCCATTGCACGCCTACCTCAAGTAGAGATCAGGCAAGACCTTGACAACCCCCAGAGAAAAAAGAAGTCAGAAAGGCAATCAAACAACTTTCCTGTGGGCAAAGCGCCAGGATCTGATACAATGCCGCCGAAGTTTACAAATCAGGAGGCCCTGTCTGACACAAAAGCTGACGCAGCTCTTCCAGTCCATGTGGAATGAAGAGAGGGTCCCACAACGTTGACAGATGCCAACATTCTCCACATCTATAAGAGAAAAGGCAACCGCCAGTCCTGAGACAATCACCGAGCATCTCTCTCTTGTCCCTAGCTGGGAAGATCTTGGCTCGTGTCCCGCTCAACCGCCTTCTACTACACCTTCCCAGGGTCTCCTCCAGAAAGGCGGCGTGGCTTTCGTGCAGAACGTGGAACTGCAGACATAGTATTGGCTGCACACGCTCCAGAAAAATGCCCAAAAGCAGCAGAGCGATCTGTTCGTGGGCCTTTGTCGAACTGACCAAGGCCTTCGATACGGTCAACAGAGATGGCTTTTGAAAAATCATAGAGAATTTTGGCTGTCCCCGCAGGTTCATTACGATCGTCCGACAGTTCCACGACGGCATGAAAGGTGAAGTATGGATGATGGAGACGCGTCAGGAGCCTTTCCCATGACCAACGGCGTAAAGGCAAGGCTGCGTTCCGCCCCTAAATTTTTCAGCATGGTCTTTCCGCCATGCTGACTGATGCCTTCCATGATTGCCAGGGTGGTATACACGTCAGATACATATCTGAGGTGGGCTGTTCAACCCCAGGCGACTGCAGGCTGTTGCAAAGGTGAAAGGACCGCCATCAGGGACTTCTTGTTGCTGATGACTGCGCCCTCAATGCCAGCACAGAGCAGATGATTTCAGCACGAAATGGGGCTGCCTCTCACGAGCCTGCGACAACTTCGGTCTCAACCATCAGCACCAAAAAGACCGAAGTGATGTATAAGCCTGTGCCAGGTAAACCCCACAGGAACCACACACCACGGTTTAAAAGGGGCAGAACTACAGGCAGTTGACAACATCACCTATCTGGGAAGCACATCTCACGAGCTTGTGAACATTGACCAAGAGGTCAGGAACAGGATTGCCAAAGTCATTCTTACCTATACCATTTCAAAACCAAACTCAAGCAAGGCAAATGGCGAGAGCTGTTGGAACGTAGGATGTCCATGAATGCACCCGCTGTATTAAAGCAAAGAATGGCAGCTTTTTCCCAGTTAAGGGTCAGTGAATGCTGAGACTCAAGGTGAAGGAAATGACAATACCAATCCGGAAGGCAGAGGTCAATAGATGCACCAGACTCAAGGTAAAACAAATGATCGTATATGTCTGCAAGGTAGAGGCCCAAAAAATGCACTGGGCTGACACAATGCAAACTAGACTTAGAAGCAAAGCCAGTGACGCTAGCTGTTTGCAAGGCAGAGGTCAATAAATGCACCAGACCTATGGGAAAGCAAACAGTGGTAGCTGGTTGCAAGGAAGGGGTCAATAAACGCACCCGACCCCTGGCAAAGCAAACAGCGGTAGCTGGTTGCAAGGAAGGGGTCAATAAATGCACCAGACCCATGGCAAAGCAAACAGCGGTAGCTGGTTGGAAGGAAGAGGTAAAAAAAAAAGCACCAGACCCATGGCAAAGTAAAATGAAAAAAGCTGCCTGCGAAGTGAAGGTAAAAATGCACCAGACCCAAGACAAAGCAAATGACGATAGACTTGTGCGGGGTAGAGGAGTATTATACCGGTGTGTGGGTGACTATACGTGCGTGCGTGTGTGTGTGTGTGTGTGTGTGTGTGCGTGCGTGCGTGCGTGCGTGCGTGCGTGCGTGCTTGCGTGCGTGCGTGCGTGCGTGCGCGCGTGTGTGTGTGTGTGTGTGTGTGTGTGTGTGTGTGTTCAGGGTGAAATAACCCCCTGGGCCCCAGGAGTACTGGTGGGATGTCTGTGCTGCCTGGCCAGTCTCTCCATTTGGCTTCTGCCGGAAACACCGTCACAGGAAGTTGCCAAACACCATAGCGGAAATCCAGGCGTGGAAGAAGAAGGGCAGCGCCATGCAGCCAGCACTGTCAAACGCAGGGGACGGGGCTGAATGACAAGCTACGTTTGCTCCAGATGGACAGGGCGACATCTGACACAGACATGCAACAAACTGCGTGCCGGGTCCATATCCAAGGATTTATGTACATATCATGTGTCACCTGAGATGTCAACATGCTGTTGTGATTTCTACTATAAGCAGAGTTTTTGTCATGGGTATTTCGCTCAGTCACACGAAGGTATAGTCGTGATTTGTGAATCGGTAATCGTTTTAGAAGCAGCTGTGTGTCCCTTCTTTGAACAGCTGCGTTGTGAATGAATGAATCTTCTGTTCAACATGTTTTCACCATAATGCGTTGTTCTTACACTGAGCATATCTGCTTGTAACACTTCAATTTAAGATCAGAGTGACTCAGTATTGGACCTAATAACATATTATCGTTTACGTCCATATATGAAGGGGCCAGGGCATGTTTGGCTAAGCGGGTGTGGCGACAGACTCTTCTCCAGGAGTCGGGGGCTTGATTCCTGCTGGAGACAGCCAGCTTTGAATGGATTTTCTCTGAGGAGTTAACGTCTGTGCAGAATCCAATCCCTGCTAGTCTTTCGGGTGGGTTTTTTTAAAAAGAGAAACTATAATCAATCCGCCGAACAAAGGGGCCAAACAAATTACAAGACAAATCACAACGCGTTTTGAGCTCTTTCGCCTTCTTGAGGCAAGATAAACAATATTCAGGACAAGGAAAATGAAGAATGAGCAATCACATATCATCTCCAGTTGGGCCCAAGATGGTCGTTGAATCTTCGGATGACATTTTAACATGAGGACCAAGGTGTGTACGCATGCATAAAAAAACCGGCACGTGCTTGAAATCCCAGTTCACGTTTGAAGAAGACTATGCCATCGTGTGCCGGTGAAATGGGTGACACGGAACTAAAACACAGGCACACTGTATTATGTTGACGTCAAAAGGTACCTTATTGGTGAGATAAAAAAAACCGGTCTCATCGTCAAAAAGATGACTAATGGTTAAGCTAGGAGTTGAACCGAGGGGCGAGGGAAGGAACGACCACAAATAGTTGCAATTTACCCGATGCCGTTGGGGGCGTCATCATCGTGTCGTGTGTATTCACTATCGAAAAAAAACAAGGAAACGGAAAAAAGGCGGGGAGGACGAGCTTACTCGACAAGTTAATTTTACCATTTTTTTCTCAGAATGGGTACAGCATGAAGTAAATGTAAACATATATATTTTTCTTTATCAAAGCAGTGATGTGGTTATGTATACATGTGGTGATGAGCTTGGTGGAACAAGATAATCCAATCGTGATCTAACAGTTTGTTTGAAAGAATTCTTCCAGCTCTGACGAGAAAGATCTGCTGTGCTCACAGTTCCAGAAACAGTGAGTTATAGGATCCATCTCAGTGAGACATAAACTACACAAGTTGCTGATTACCCCACCCATTTCTTTCAAAACAACATTTGGAGCCGAGATTCGATGGGTGGTTCATATTTGAAACTATGTGATTTTTATTTCATGAATTGTACGTGTTCTCTAAAAACATTTTTACAGTCAGTATCATTAATGCTCTGTTCCTATTTAGTACAACTGTTCGGTCTCTTTTCGTCTTTCATTAGATCTAGTTGCAAAGTGAGACGACTGCAGGCGGAAATCTAAACAAATCTTAAATAAATGTTAGTGAAACCGCCCAGAGAAACGTGGACAAACGAGTCACAAGACAAAAGTCATTAAATAAATGTTAGCGAACCGCCCAGAGAAACGTGGACAAACGAGTCACAAGACTTAGCGAACCGCCCAGAGAAACGTGGACAAACGAGTCACAAGACAAAAGTCATTAAATAAATGTTAGCGAACCGCCCAGAGAAACGTGGACAAACGAGTCACAAGACTTTGTCTTGTGACTCGTTTGTCCACGTTTCTCTTTGTCTTGTGACTCGTTTGTCCACGTTTCTCTGGGCGGTTCGCTAACATTTATTTAATGACTTTTGTCTTGTGACTCGTTTGTCCACGTTTCTCTGGGCGGTTCGCTAACATTTATTTAAGATTTGTCTTTCATTAATGTGTTGAACGAAGTCTTTGTTCCTTTAATTTTATTGACAGATTTACACATTTAGGAACCGTGAACTTGCAGTATGACATTATACCTGAACTGCCTGATTGTTACAAGATGTGAAAGGTAGGTTGCATCAACGTTATATTAGTTAACGAATTCGTTTAATAAATATGGCAATTTACAGCTCGTTACTCAGTTGGACAACAAATTTTTCCTTCTTCTCCACATAAAAAAGTGCTATTTGCTATTTGTATGTATTCATTGAAAAATAAAGATTCCGCTGTGAATTCCGAAGCTGTCTTTGGTTTTCAGTCAATATGAAAAGATTTTGTATGTGTTTAACGTGTCTTTCCAAAAGTTTGTTTCTGTTTGGCGAATACACTTGGACCGTAAAACTGTATTTCATTCATGTCCACATATTTGAAGAGAACACAGCATGAATATCACTCCTGAGTCGGTTGTTCAGAAATGTGAACAGTCGTTGTTCACTCTTACTGATTTTACCCACCAATGCTTGGAATACTTAAGTCAGTCCAAGTTAAATATTTTGCCACCTGGTTTTGAAAACCAATCGGACCCCCTCCTTCCTCACCCGCTGATGCCAACGTCTTCTTACTATCTCTCCTACCTGACATGTTTTCTATCTCACTAACAAACGTAATTAAGTCTTCTGCCACTGACCGATTCTCCTCTTGACTTTATTTTTTTAACCTGTTTTAAAGTTTTTGCAAGTATTACGCCATCAATATTTATGGCACTCACATCCAAAAATCGATTTTATTTTCGTTTACTTCATGTGCTCTTTTTTGCCCCATTCCAGTGAAATATTATGTCCAAAAGCAAGTGTTGTCATTCCTTTACAGTGGATGCAATGTGTTCAGTTCAGGTCACCAGAGGAAAACACACAGTAATGACTTACTTGTGAAATGGCTTGCATACAGATATCGGTTTTCTGCACAACAGTCGATGAACGCAGACAATCAATAAATCAGAAAAGCTAAACGACATTTTGTTTATCCCGATTATGTAAGAAGTGTCAATTCTGCCAGAAAGCTTCAAGACATTTTGTTCATTCCGCCTATCTGTGACGCGTCATTGCTGCAGTTTCACGTCCCCGAGTTTCACGTTACATGAAAAAGCTCGTCTTTCTACCTTCCATCGGGAACTCCTAAACACGCTCGTCTTCCTCGACAGTGAGGTATGGAAAAATTGTATGATAAGTCATAGGACATTCAGGCAACATTCATCAAGCAACACCTCTTCCCATCTCTTGCAAAGGGACCAGGCTATGTGGTAGGATAATATAGTAGAGGAAAGAAATAGATGTGGAGAAGAAAAGGTCGGAGTAAGGGATTGTTGGGAGAAGAGTGGGGAAAGGAAAAGAGAGAGTACAGGGTTGACAGGGGTGAAGAGGGGAATTAACAATATGAAGACGACCAAAAGGATGAGGAGGAGGTGGAGGAGAAGAGGAGTAGAAGAAGAAGAAGAAGAAAAAGAAGAAGAGGAGAAGGAGGAGGAGGAAGAAGGAGAAGAAGAAGAAGAATTTGATCATGATCATGACTGATGATGATGATGAATCAATGAAATAAAAACTACAATTATTTAAGAAAAATGTTGGTGAATCAGTACTTACAGAACAAAAGGTAACCGGTGGATGTAGTAACAATCAACCACCATCAAAAAAGTGCGCGCGGTGTAGTGTGTGTGTGTGTGTGTGTGTGTGTGTGTGTGTGTGTGTGTGTGTGTGTGTGTGTGTGTGTGTACGTTCGTTCTCACACAAACTTCATCCGGAAAGTCTTTTTCTTCTTGTCCTATTTTTCGTTTTTACACACGTCGTCTTGAATACGATGCTTTTTCCATGCCTGCATTTCCTCTATTGTGTCTGGCAACTTCCTGTGACGTGTTTCCGGCAAAAGCCAGAGGGAGGAACTGGCCAGGCAGCACAGACATCCCACCAGTACTCCTGGGGCCCAGGGGGTCTCTTCACCCTGCACACACACACACACACACACACACACACACACACACACACACACACACACACACACACACACACACACACACACACACACACACACGTACACGCACGCACACACACGTTGCAAAGTGATTAGCGTCAAAACCATGTGGGATTTTTCTGCCCCGACCGGCTCCTACCTAGTTGAGTTTGCTATGGGCTCAATTGGGAAGACTGGGATCACACAGTCGAGTTTCGTCCACTTAATGGATGCGCCTCTAAGATAACTGCTCAGATTTCCTGACCAACATTGCAGGTATCTGCATCTCTCGGCCTGGTTGACGCCGAGATATGTTATGAAAGTAAGCGAAGAGTACACCCCTGTCTTGCAGTCTCAGACCGGAATGGAAATCAGTAGCATCATCTTCATCATCCTCATTCTCATCGATCAGCATGAAAAGTCTCAAATTCTGCTCTCACGGTGACTTCAGTTTTGATGTCCTTTCCACGTCTGTGGTCTTGGTTTGATTCCGTCGGGGTCACCAGCATCGGCGAGTCCATGGCGGCTGTCGTTGGACGGACGTGGTGGCGCCCTCCGGATGGAGAGCTCACTCACACTGGCTCCGCGACTAAGCAATTATTGTATCAGTAGGAGGCTTGGTAGGAGGTGTCCTGCGTATGTTGGATCAGAACAGGTGCCACTGAACACTATCAAAGTGATTCGGCAGCAGTGCAGTGTCTCCTCCTGTGGGTTGCCTCTTGACGACTTGACATTGTTCCCTGTGCCGGTGCCGGGGCTGTGAAAGGGGGGTCGAAATGAGCGGCGTAGGTGCACTGCCACTGAGGTGGCACAGAAGATGGGACAAAAAACACCCTGCCCTAAATACATATGGCAATATGTCTAGATTACACACCAAAGTTGATCCATTGTATTGACAAGCATTTTCTTAGCTTGTTAACAAAAGTCAACAAACACTGAATCCTTGTGGCATGAAGTGTCAGTAACATAAGCCATTCATGTCTTTATAAAAAAAATGCATCTGAACAAGTAGAACGAATCAACATACGCTCTGAATAATTGTGGCAATAAGCCTGAATTATACAGGTCAGATACCTCTAACAGACAACACTACCGAACATGTGCAACAGATGAAAAAATACCTTAAATACTTGTGGCGACAAGCCTGAATTAAACAGGTCATTTACTTCTAACAGACAGCCCTTCTGAACATGGTAAACACATGCAAAATATCCTGATCACTCTTGACGTGAACTTGAATTATACAGACCTATTATTACATGAACATAAAATCCGAGCACATGCCATATTTGATGTATTTCGGTAGATTTGCAGCTGGGATTAGTGGCGTTGACACAGTGTAACTCACCCACACCAAGAGAAAAGGCGAGGCCATGTCGGTAACCTGGTTTATGCCAGCCATAGCGCCAGTCCCCACAGCTCTGAAACAGCCAGGTAAGGGAAGACATACACTGGGCTTTGCACATGTCAAATTCGAACTTCGAGACAAGAAGATGAGTTCATCGGAACTGTATACTCCCTGTCTGTCTGTCTGTCTGACTGACTGTCTTGCTGCCTGCCTGTCTGTCTGTCTGTGTCTGTCTATCTGTCTCTGTCTCTCTTCCCCTCCCAGTTTCTCAATCTCTCCATCCTTCCCTACATCCCTCCCTCCCTCCCTCCCTCCCCCCCCCCCTCTCTCTCTCTCTCTCTCTCTCTCTCTCTCTCTCTCTCTCTCTCTCTCTCCCCCTCTCTCTCTCTCTCTCTCTCTCCCGAACCTGTAGCGAATCAAATGTGTTTGTCCCCTTCATAGCAACTGGTTGACGAATATACTGCCCCCACTGAGAGAGGCTTTTGCTCTGACTGCTGCAGACTTTAAGTGGCTCCATACACTAAGACAATTTTTCAACCATTGTGCATTAAAAAAACTGACTGCACAAAAAGGAATATGAACACTGATGAAATGCGACGACAGGTTCTATCAATAGTGCAGGGCTTGTGGAAACAAAGTCTAGGGTATTGCTGAACATACCTGAAAATGGTGGACAATGAAGAATCTTCAAAACGAAATTATCCTCGAATTGAATAACAAAAAGAAATAATAAGAAAATAAATCAGAGAAAGAGGTTTAATTTCAGCGCAAAGTCATTTACGAACGCTGTCAGGACACAGAAATTAGTGTCAAGTCGTCATGAAGCAACCCACCGGCGGACACACTGCACTACTGACGAGTCCATTTGGTCCTGTTCGACGGTGTCTGTTTTGATCCAATACACGCAAGACACACCTGCTAAGCCTTCCCCCCTAGTCCCTCCTCCCTCCACTGACGACAATAACTGCGCAGTTGCTGAGCCATTGTGATAGAAAATCCACCTTCAGATGGCACCACCATGTCCGTCCAACGAAAGTCCTTATGACCTTGATACCACAGACCTCAACACGAACTCATCAGCGGCATAGACGCAGGGAGAAATTCAAAACCAAGGTCAGCATGAGAATAGGGCATAAAGGGCCACAGAATTTGAGACGTTGTTTTCATGCTGATCATTGTCGATTAGAATGATGATGAGGATGCTATAGAGTTCCATTCTGGTGCGAGACTGCAACAGGGATGTATTCCATGCTTACTTTCATAATATGTCCCTGGCGTCAACCAGTGCTCAAAAGATACAAAACCATAGAGTCTTGGTGAGGCAGTCTGAGCAACACTCTCGGAGACACAACCATTTACTTGATGAAATAATGCACTCCGTGCTTTTTTTCTTCCCAAATGAGCCCACAACAAACCCAACTTTGTAGAGACGCCGACCTGAGCAAACATATCCCGTAAAAATAAATGGTTTGGATGGGTATTGAACCCACGACTTCCTAGCTGGGAATCTGCAATAGGACCACTGCGTCATGGTGGCTGGTCTCGATGTTTTTTCAGCCCTCACTTAGATGGATGCTGGAATAATTATCGCAGATAATACTGATGGCTGTCCTTGGCTTGCAGCGCCTGAACAGAAAAGTACATAGATCCACCGTGAGAGGTTTTCTGTGTGCCAATGACGGCGCCCTTAGCAAACACAGCCATCTACATCTATATCAGTCACTAACTGCCTCCCCCACGGTTGCTCAGTCTTTCTGTGTCATCATCAGTCTATAGAGAATGCAGAAGATTGTTTTAAAGCGCGCCAGGACTCAGCCTTTCTGAACCAGTCTTAAAAAGTTTAAGTACTATATCCGCCAAACATAAACAAACGAATCACAAGACAAAACATCGCGCATTTTGACCTCTTAGGTCTTCTTCAGGCGAGAATAACAACACCCAGGACAACGACAATGTATAACGAGCAGTCACTTATCTCATCGAATTCGGCGCCAGATGGGCGTTGAATCGTTTTCGTTGTCCAGAGTCTTAATCATCTTACCTGAAGAAGACCTAAGAGGTCGAAACGCGTCGTGTTTTGTCTTGTGATTCGTCTGTTCATCTTTGGAGGATATAGTTCTTAGATATCTTAAGATTTGTTTTCCAACTAACGTACGAAACCCGCCACAATGACGTAGGTTCCAAAAGTTCACGTCCCTCAGTTGTCTGACCTCCATTAGCACCAACAGTGGGTTATCTAAAGGTTGGCAGATCGTAAGGCAAACTGACCAGCAAACCCATCTGATGCACACTAAGACGGCAATTGCTTGACGGTGGTGTTTTTCGCCGGTGGGCTCTGCAGTCACGAAATATGGGCAGGCACACCCATGGGAACGCTCCCGCGGAGGTTCTGTCGTGTCACATCCGGTGGCCATGATGTAATGGCATCTGCCAGGGAGCAGTTATGTCCCTTCGCGTGTTTAAGGAATGCCCTGTGCGTGCCTGCACCCTATGTGAACACAGCACAGGTTTCCAAGGATGGTACAGGGTTGCTCCCAGCTGGTTTGTTCGGCGGTTGAGGACAGTACTTCTCTGGGTCCTACCCGCACCTTCGGGTGTATCTTTTTCGTTTCTTTACGGTGTTGGGACTGATCTACAGAAATCTATAGATTTGACCAGCACAGACGTACCTCAAAGCGGTGGGGAAGACCTCAGCGGAATAGACGTAGAGGAGGATGTGGGTCCCGTTCAGCGAAAACATGGCGATGTACTGCGCCACTGTGGCCAGAGTCAGGGTCACCCCTCCCCCTGGTTCACACACACACACACACACACACACACACACACACACACACACACACACACACACACACATAACGCACGCACGCACGCACGCATGTATACACACACACACACACACACACACACACACACACACACACCACACACACACACACACACACACACACACACACACGCACGCACGCACGCACGCACGCACGCACACACACACTTTATTAATTGCTTAGATCACTATTAGCTATGCAGAGCCATATCAAGGCTAACACTTATACTTGATGTACTCATGTTTTGTTCATTTCGTAAAATGCGGAACTTGATATTGCACCTCTGCGTGAAACCAGCAGCAACAGCAGCAGCTGAAGTAGTAGTAGTGGCACCAGTTGCAGTAGTGGTAGCAGCAGCAGTAGTAGTAATAGCAGTAGCAGCAGCAGCAGTAGTAGCAGTAGTAGTAATAGCAGTAGCAGTAGCAGCAGCAGTAGTAGTAGTAATAGTGTTATAACGACGGCAGCTGTAGTAGTAGTAGTAGTACTAGTAGTAGTAGTAGTAGTAGTAGTAGTAGTAG
Organism: Conus ventricosus; assembly: GCA_018398815.1. NCBI lineage: Eukaryota > Metazoa > Mollusca > Gastropoda > Neogastropoda > Conidae > Conus > Conus ventricosus. The sequence continues at coordinate 44,234,933 of CM031608.1, read as the reverse complement.
TAGTAGTAGTAGTAGTAGCAGCAGTCGTAGTTGTGGTGGTTGTAGTATTAGTACCAGTACTAGCGCTAGTAGCAGTCATAGTATTAGAAGCAGTAGTAGTAGCAGCAGGAGCAACAACAACATTTTCGTGGCAGTCATAGCAGCAGTAACAATCTAAGAATACAAGAGCAGCAGGAGCAAGCAACAGGAACATTTTCGTGGCAGTCATAGCAGCAGTAACAATCTAAGAATACAAGACAATGAAAAAAAATAATGAAAACAAGTAAAACAGCCAAGCCTGAAGAGGGAAGAGGGAGAGATGGGGAAAGAAGTAGACAGGCCAGGGCGGGGAGGGTGGAGGGAAGGGAGACAGGCGGGAGGGTGGGGTGGTGGTGGATGCCAGAGCTAGGTGTAACACACACAACAAAAAATGGCAGCAGCAGCGGCGGTGATGGTCGTAATAGGAAGAGGAGGAGAAGGTGGGAGCCAAATGGACAGGATGAGGCGATGGGTAATATGTAGCACTAGTTTTCCTGACAGCCGCATGCTCCTGAGTTGGTCTGCGTAGCACGGTCAAGGGAAGTAACCCTGTTCCAGCCCAGCAGGCAGGCTGTGTGCCGTCACGTACTCACCCAGGGCCAGCAGGCCAACCGACAGCAGCAGAAAGCCCCCTGACACAGTGCCGAACAGGAACCCCAGCAGTCTGCGGCTGAATCTGAAATATGCACAACAACAGGCCATGTGTCATGTTTGTTTAGATCATACTGGAATGATGATAATAACACATGTCATGATAATAACAATAGTAATGATAAAAGTGAATAACCATAGGAGAAACTGCAAATTGGATCAGAACACGAAGGTAACCCGCAAGAGAGAGAGAGAGAGAGAGAGAGAGAGAGAGAGAGAGAGAGAGAGAGAGAGAGAGAGAGAGAGAGGGGAGATTTTTTAACGACGGCGAAATCAAATGGGTAAACATGCGTGTTATAGTTTCTGGTGACAGAAAGGACTCACAAGGCCTGCTAGTACTAGCACTGAACTTAAGGAGAAACCACTTATTTGCACTTTTGCCTTTCACATTTTTTTCTTGGTGGCAGAGTGTAACCTTTGTAACGGATCAGACAGCTGATTACAAATTGTATAAGGGATTTCTCACTATTTTGTTATCCGGAACAAATGCTTTAATAGTACCAACATTACATTGAAAGATCGAATCCAAAATTTCTTTTAAAGTTCAATGAAGACGAGGATTCGTACTTTCAAATGTGCTCTCTTTCCTTTCGGACCGTTCATTCTTATCTTCGGCTTGTATTTCTGAAGACATGACTAAACCTTTGACATCAAATCATTATCAGTGTGTCACAGTCGATGGACATACACTATGAACAACAGGGGTATGGTCGGTATCTGAATTTTCGTCACAGCATTTCAGTGACAGACCTGAAAGAAAAACAAAACAGCAGTACTGTCGGTGTTTGAGCCTTCATCATGGCATTTCAGGGACAGTGGTGAAGGTCTAGTGGTGCTCTTCTCCTCTTCAGACTGTTTGTTCACGCTGAGTATCTCCTCGTGTCTTTAACGCTGACGTGGATGACAGGACAATTACTGTGCATCTCTCGGCATTCTACATCAACACATATGTTGACTTAGGCGACGGAGGAAATCCCACTTCTATCTCCACCCACCAGCTGTCTTCAGACCAGATTCCTGACCCTCAGAGTGAGAGTTTGATGGAAGACAGAGGGTACCGAATCTACGAAGCAGCCATCTATAACGACAGTGGTGTATGACTAAGGTATGCCACCCACAATTTACGAAGCGACGAACCACCATCCATAACAACAACATTTTATGATTAAGGGAGGTTACCCACAATTTACGGAGCGAGCAACAATCCACCGTCATTAACGACAGTATTGTGTGAGTAAGGGCGGCTACTCATAATCTACGAAGGAACAAACCACCACCCATAACGACAGTTTTGTATGATGAAGGCCGCTTCCTACCTGGGCATCAGGAAGAGAACCAGGAGAGTGGAGGGATCTGCAGGAGAGCCAGCAGGCCGAAGTTGAGAAATCTGTTCCCGACAGGTTAGCCGAGCCCAGCATGACAGCGTAGAGAAACATGTTGGCCGTTATCCTGTCCACAGAGTGATGTCACATTAGTTGGTCACACTCCACAACAACATGACTCCAACGTTGCTGCAAAGCAATGCTGAACTCAACAAAGAACCATGAAGATCGCAACAGATGAAACCCCCTCAGACCCTGAACTCCCTGTCTAGGCCCTAAACACCTTACACTCTAAGGGGGCCGAGCCGCATCCAGGTCACGACTCCCAGATGCCCTTGTTGGCAGTAGAAGGGCATCTGGGAGTCATGACCTGGATGCGGCCCGGCCCCCTTAGAGTCTAATGAGTTCAGGGCCGAAACACGTGTCTGAGGGGTTTCTTCTCTGAAGACTTTATGCTGTCTAGCTCACCCTGGAGTTTCTTCCTACTGAACAAACTAAAACAAACGTTTAACGTCGGCATACCTTCCCTTTTTCAAGCACCCTTGCTTTCACTACACCAAGGAGAGACGTAAGCCTCATTCACCCAGGAGTGAATCCACACACACAACACAACATGGAGTGGGTATGGGAACGGTGGACTGCGGCCGGCAGTGTTTGGGTTTGTACCCGAGTGGAAATGTTCTTTAGTGAATAGTTCACCAGCTTGTTTTTCGATGTGGATCTGGGCTTTTTTTACCGATGCGTTTTTGACACGTGCTTACTAAATATGTCTAAATTTAGAAAGAAAAGGGGTTAGTTACCGCCACAGATACAGACAAACAGATTACAGGACAAAACACAATGCATTTCAACCTCTTGGGTCTTCTTCAGGCAAAAACAAACAACATTTAGGACAGTGAAAATGAGGAACGAGAAACCACTTATCTTCTCACATTCAGCGCACAATGACTGTTGAAAACGAGGCCAGTTGATAAGATAAATGGTTTCTCATTCTTCGTTTTCACTGTCCTGAATGTTGTTTGTTTTTGCCTGAAGAAGACCCAAGAGGTCGAAATGCGTTGTGTTTTGTCCTGTAATCTGTTTGTCCATATCTGTGGCGGCGGTAACTAACCCCTTTTCTTTCTAAATTTTGCTTCATTTTCCGCTCTGTCACATCGTTTTGAAACTAAATGTGTCTAGACTGTTGCCCTGATTTGACTGTCCATTTTTGCGTGCGTTTGTACATGTGTATGTGCGTGCGTGCGTGCGTGCGTGCGTGCGTGCGAGTGTGTGCGTGCGTGCGTGCGTGTGCGAGCGTGCATGCGTACGTGCGTGCGTGCGTGCATGTGTGTATGTGTTCACCTTTTCAACATTTACAACTGTTGGCAGAGTCAAATTAGGCACAGCAATAAAAACTGATGAGATCTGTCAAACCATAATGGGTATGCATATGCTGCTGATTTTTTTTTTCAGTTCTTTCTTCAGCTGTGTTTACATTGTTGCCAAACTGACTTAACTCAGAAAGTTCGGCCTCTTACAATTATTGCCTAATACATTCAGCAGAAGTGGTGAACAATGTTTTCTACACATATCAAAGGAAAATTAGATACATCAATATCTAATTCACTTGATACATGTTTGATCAATCAAGGAGCACATATCAAAAACTGTTGCATTCAACATAAAACAACAACAGATCACATGTCAACATGACTACCCAACCATAGCTGAGTGAGGTTTTATTGGTTTTGCGTTTATGGCGAGTCGAGCGAGTGACCTGCACGGAAGCACTGAATTTAAAGCCTTAAATAATATCAATAACTTGAATACACGATAAACCTGCCCTCGTGGCATAAACGAAATAAAATGGATGTTGATTGCGGCAGCATTGGAAATGGATACACATTCAACCTGAAATAAAGCGTCATGTTGGATGATTTAGTTAGTGACGTTTTGCACAAAAATGACTAAACTTGAAAGCCTTTGCTCTTTTTCCATTCAATAGCCAATCATTACAAATAACACATTAACCTCAGATGTTCTGAAGTTGATATTATACAACTTCTTTTGTTGGTCTTCTACCGAGCCAAAATGTTGATTGAAATCAGCTTTGGCTACCAACACTCAGTATATGTTTTGACCATGCGTTGATCGTCGTCGTGTAGCTGAAGGTAGCCCCCTACCATCCCCCACCCTCCCCCCAAATTTCGAGGTCCCAGGCCTAGGAACAACTGACTGACGACATTACCATTCCAGGAAATTTTGAGAATCAACTTACATTAACCGTTAACATCTCCCCCCCCCCCCCCCAACCCCCCCCCCCTCCCCCATTGACCCCAGCTCCTCCCTCACCACAGTAATCTGAGTTATACATTCAAAATCACATTTTGCAGCAAATCAATCTTCTGAAGGGATCAATCCAGACTGAGTTAAGCAGGCCTGTTCAGAAGACGAGGGTGCAAATGTCGCTTCAAGTCCACAGATGCAAACGAAATACAAGATGTTCTCGAACGTTCAATCAAAACTGCATGAAACGTCAGTCCGAACATCAGTCATCACCATAACATCACTCGTACAAATAGTCCCCTGACACTAGCCTCACTCTAAAGGCAGTGGTCTGTGGTTACTTGACCTCCTGATTTGTCTGAAGATCTTATGAGGTGTCTAATCCAGAATACTGTAGCAAAAAGCTTTGTGTGAATTTGTGAATGCTCCTTCTCATCACAGTAATCTCAATTAAACTACAACTTACAGGTAAGTCTTGTTTAATTTTATGACTAATGTGGAATAATTGCTTGTCAAACAGGGCCATTAATGGTTGACCTTTCTAAATGGCAGAATAAGAGCCGACTGCATGTACCAAATTGTACCGTTGTGAGTGAGTCAACGAAACGAGCCTAGTGGTTAAGTAAGAGGGCAGGGGTTTTAATCGTAATTGCATCCGAAGAAACACATTTGACAACATACTGCGCTTTTGAAAACAATCCGTGTGTGTGTGTGTGTGTGTGTGCGAGAGAGAGAGAGAGAGAGAGAGAGAGAAGAGAGAGAGAGAGAGAGAGAGAGAGAGAGAGAGAGAGAGAGAGAAGAGAGAGGGGCAGGACAGACGAGGATGCACACAACAGTCGAAGAGATTTACCAGGCGAATGTGCAAACAAGAAATGGCACGAGGACGATACGATATCGAAATAAATCCAGCACGGTGTATTTTGCAAAGACAGTCTCAGAGTGTGACTCCAGCGGGCTGTTGTTTCGTTGATTGTAGTCCTGACCGTCACTCAACGGACTGTCTCTTTGGTTACTGCCTCCATCAACTCTGTTTTTGCCATGGCAAACAGCGTCAGGATTTCTCTCTTCTTTGTTCGCATCTCTGTCATTGTGAAGGCCCGTGGTTGCCGGTTCGTGGCTGCTGGAAGAGGAGACCTCGGCATTGAGGGCATCAAGGGTTTTGGCGGCGACACTTTCTGGAGAAGTGGTTTGATGTTTTCAAAGTCTTTGCCGTTCATGCGACAAGCTTTCTTCAGGATTTGCTCCGCTTCGTTGATGTTTCCAGTCGCTATTAGCCAGCGAAGAGATTCGTCCAGTAACCTGCAGGTGAACAGAAGAAAGTTGAATGGTACCCCAAATAACGCGCGTATTCCCCCCTACCACCACCCCGAACCATACACACACCACACACACACACACACACACACACACACACACACACACACACACACACACACACACACACGCACGCACGCACGCACGCACGCACGCACACACACACACACCACACACACACACACACACACACACACACACACACACACACACACACACGTGTGTGTGTGAGTACGCACACAGTCACAAAGGTTAAATGAATCTTTTTGTGCTTGACAATCCGTCCTATACAACTTGAACCAGCATTAAATCACCCATACACAGGACTCAGTACACGGTGATATCTTTCCCTGGTGTCCACAGGTTATTTCATCTGGCGTTTCAAAACATCCAAGAAACATTTGCATGACATTACACAAACGTTTTATAGACATCTAAACATTTCAGTTTTCATACTGTCATTGAATATAAACGATCTACGTTTGGTGTCAGGAACCTTAAAGAGAATCAGACAATTAACGTTCGTATTAATTCTTAAATCTTTCTTCATTTCAGTATGCAAATAATCAGTGTTAATCCCCAGACTAAGTTCGACAGAAAAATAGTATATGTATTTTCCATTTTAGATTATCACCAAAACCATTGTAAATATTTACAAACAAATCCACGTCATCTAAAAACTATAATTCTAATTTTGTGTGTATCATCATAGAGTGTTCTGGTTCTGCATCGTTTTTGTAGTTTATCTAGCTGGATTTGAAGATAAGCAGAAGTTGATGTTAATAAAGCAACTTGATCTGGGTTCTGAATAATTAATGCCATGATACTGAGCACTAGTTGTTGATCATGTTTACCGGTTTTTTTTCTAATATATGTGGTTCGCGAATTGATAAATACACATTAAAAAACAACATTGGACTCACAACGTACTTTTGTCGAACACCCAATGGGCAGTCTACACATTTCTGAACATTCAACAATGGTGCTTACACATTACTAAGAAGTTAAACAGTGCCTGAGGAGGACATACAAATGTTCCGTTTCTACGTCTGTAATAGTGTAATGTGTCTCACGGATCAAAAGCTTTTCTGAAATCAACGAAAGCAACGTAGGGCTATTTGCTTCGAAGATACAAGTGTTTTTGAACCATGAAATTTAATCGGAAGATGTAGTCATAAATTATGTATCTGTGTATGGTTTCCGAGCCATATACAAAGACAAATGTTCGAAATAGTCCTCTAGAATTTTGGAATTGTAGTCAGGAAAGATACACCTTGGTATTCATTTGCATTTTGCATATTACCCCTCTTATGAACAGGTATAATCGCGGCGTTAGCCCATTCGGCAGAAAAAATACTTTGGTAGATAGAACTTGAAACAACTTCGAAAGGAATATACTTATATATCAATCGTTTAGCCTTTTGGGATCACTCTAACGGATCCACATGCTTTTCCTGTCTCTAATTTGCTTACGGCCTTTCAGATTACACTTTTGATTGTTTAAGCATCTAGCACGTGTTCTCCCTAAAGGAATGCAGTTATACTTCAGTCGTTCAGCCTTTCGATATCACTCTGATGGATCCACATGCTTTTTCTGTCTCTAATTTATTCACGGCATTTTGAGATTTCACGCTCAGTCAAATGAACACTGCCAAAAAGCTCATGATCAGAATTACTTGCATCCACTCAAACGCCGTTTTAAAATGATCGTACCATTTATCAATACAAAGGTTGCTCGAACATTTTGATGATTGTTTCCCGCATCCAATATTAGTTTAGTGTTTCCAAAAACTTTTGAACAATCAGAAATTGTTGATTTGAACGTTATGGCTTTTAGAAAAGTTTTTTTTCTTTTAAACTTTGGCACTTTTTTTGCTTGCACGTGCAGTATCGTATTTTCTTTTTCTAAGTTACTAAAGAAGTCAGTCTGCTGAATGTAATATTTGGCCTTTGACATTCTTCCTTAACCCATTCGGATGCCTTGGAAGGAAATTATGGCAGTAATGTAAACTTTCTTTACCATTCAACTTCTGAGATGTAATAAACAATTAACGACAACAGCTGTTGTTGTTGTCGTTGTTGTTAGTGTGTGTGTGTGTGTGTGTGTGTGTTGTGTGTGTGTGTGTGTGTGTGCGTGTGCGTGTATGTGTGTGTGTGTTGTGTGTGTGTGTGTGTGTGGAGAGAGAGAGAGAGAGAGAGAGAGAGAGAGAGAGAGAGAGAGAGAGAGAGAGAGAGAAACAGACAGACAGACAGATATACAGAGAGACAGACAGAGGGACAGACAGACAGACAGACAGGATGACAGATACTATTGATGTCTTCTGCTGCCTCGTCAGAGACAAACAGACAGACAGACAGACAGACAGAAAGACACGGATACACAGACAAACAGACAGGCTGACAGGAGAAGGGGGAGTAAGAAAGGGAGGGAGAGCACAAACAGAGAGAGAGAGAGAGAGAGAGAGAGAGAGAGAGAGAGAGAGAGAGAGAGAGAGAGAGAGGTGTCACCGGTTGCCATAGATACCTTCTGTTGCGTTGCGTCCACCTGTGTGTATCTGCCAGGATATAATGTTGGCACTTACAATTCCTGTGAACATAACACTCTACAGAACATTAGTGATATCAATCAATGTATCTCTGGATCTGCCAAAAATCTATGCATACGTTCTAGAACAAATGCTTCAGGCGTCTCACACCGTAAACCTAGGCAAGTCACTATGTCAGGTAGGAGGTCAGCATGCAGCAAACAGATGCCTCTTCTTGGACTTGCCCATGGCGACACGTTGCCTGTTACGGGCATGTTCTTCCATATTGCTGGGTATCCAGGCTGTCCCCACAGTCTACAATACACTCAAGAATGGATGTCCCACGCCGCAGAACCGAAGACGTTTTTGACGAACTGCATATCCAACTGGACTGGATACAAAACAACTACCACGCAGCCCATGAGTGAGGTCAAGGAATCTGCGGATTCTCTGTGACTATTCATAATCTATAAGGACACTCCTAGGAAAGACAGTTACCATCTGTATATGGACGTCTTCAGGATATAACCGATCAATTGAAAACAGCGTATTTACCATGGCAAGAGGAGAGCGAAGACAAAGGCCGAGCCGTAGGTGAGGGTGAGGTACCTCCAGGACACGCCCTGCAGGAAGTAGGCTGCTGCGGCCAGGAAGACACAGCTGAGGGACCACAGCATGGCGTCCACAACACTGGCCACGAACCGATGCTGACGGGGTAAGAGTTCCACGAACATCGTGTAGGCCGAGTTCTCCATGCCCTGGTCAGTGCACAACGGACTGTTAGAGTTCTCCATGCCCTGATCAGTGCACAACGGACTGTTAGAGTTCTCCATGCCCTGATCAGTGCACAACGGACTGTTAGAATTCTCCATGCCCTGATCAGTGCACAACGGACTGTTAGAATTCTCCATGCCCTGATCAGTGCACAACGGACTGTTAGAGTTCTCCATGCCCTGATCAGTGCACAACGGACTGTTAGAGTTCTCCATGCCCTGATCAGTGCACAACGGAATGTTAGAGTTTTCCATGCCCTGATCAGTGCACAACGGACTGTTAGAGTTCTCCATGCCCTGATCAGTGCACAACGGAATGTTAGAGTTCTCCATGCCCTGATCAGTGCACAACGGACTGCTAGAGTTCTCCATGCCCTGATCAGTGCACAACGGACTGTTAGAGTTCTCCATGCCCTGATCAGTGCACAACGGACAGCTAGAGTTCTCCATGCCCTGATCAGTGCACAACGGACTGTTAGAGTTCTCCATGCCCTGATCAGTGCACAACGGACTGTTAGAGTTCTCCATGCCCTGATCAGTGCACAACGGACTGTTAGAGTTCTCCATGCCCTGATCAGTGCACAACGGACTGTTAGAGTTCTCCATGCCCTGATCAGTGCACAACGGACTGTTAGAGTTCTCCATGCCCTGATCAGTGCACAACGGACTGTTAGAGTTCTCCATGCCCTGATCAGTGCACAACGGACTGTTAGAGTTCTCCATGCCCTGATCAGTGCACAACGGACTGTTAGAGTTCTCCATGCCCTGATCAGTGCAC
>CM031608.1:44167787-44222787 GCA_018398815.1 Conus ventricosus | reverse complement strand
GAAAGACAAAAACGAAAAAGAATTCGTAGCTGTGTAACAGCAAACGAAATAACGAAATAAATACACAGTACAGTTGAAAATGAAACATAATAGCTTCAGGCCTAGATGTGTACAGGTTGAATACATTTACAAGACTAAACTTCCCTTCACTTCTTCCGTTCTCTCCTGAGTGTCCGAACGTTCCCCGAAAGCCTTCCTTGAAAAGAAACACGAAAGCATCCTAGAATGACCGAAGGAACGAGCGAACAAGAAAGAGAAAGAATAAATAGTTGTTTTTTTTACATGACGAATGTAAATGCAAGACCCAGTACAGGGACACTTTCGACTGTTAGCCAAAAACAGCTTCGGGGAAACGCCCCTGTACATGCTGTAACTAATTATGTATTCTGGTCATCTTCTGAACGTCTATGCCGTCATTAGTATCACCGACTGCTGGGTGGGAGACTGTGGGCACAGTTTCAATCAGGGCCGTTTATTTGTGGTCTGTTGTTTTACTCTGGCCAGTTCCTACGAGTGTACTATGGACTCAAAAGAGAAGATTGGAACCACACGGCAGAGTTCCATCCATTTGATGGATGCGTCTCAAAGAGTACCGCTTACACTTCCTAACAAACTCTGCAGGGGTCTGCATTTCTGGGGTCTGCTTGTGTCGCCGGGATATACCATAAAGAAGTACCGCCCTCATACAGTGTCCTGATTAGAAAGCATTCTCTTCCTCATTCTCATCCGCACGGAATCGCATGAACAGATCTCAAATTCGGCGACCCATCATGTCCTGCTCTCGTGATGACCTAAATCTCAGTTTCCTTCTTAACTGTGTGCCCGTGCTGAGTTTGTTAGGTTCACAGAGGTCTAAATGGGACAGTCGCTGGAAGGGCGTGGTGGCGCCCTCAGGAGGGAAACGCTTACTCATGCAGACTACGCAACGAAGCAGCTGTTGTCACCAGTAAGGAGCTTTGGTGTTGATGGTGGGTCTCTTCTTATGATGGATCAAAAGAGGCACCACTGAACCTCACCGAGGTGCTTCAGCGCAAGTGCAGGGTAGCCTCTGGTGGGCTGCCTCGAGAAGACTGAATGATAATTTCTCTCCGTGGGCTGTGTGTGTAAGGACTACTACAGGACAAACCTGGGTGTGGTCTGCACGAGGAGCTCCAATAAGCGAAACTGTGATTTCACCAAGGTGGAGGTGGGCGATGGGGAAGAGAGGTGAGGGGTGGGGGTGGGGATGGGGGAGAACAAGGATAATGAAGCGGCAAAAAAAAAAAAAATAACAGAGCAGTTTTATCTATAAATAGTTTTAGTGAACCTAATGTCTTTGTCCTTTTTCCGTTCTAAACTTCTTCGTGTGCCCCCCCCCCCCCCCCCCCCCACCCCCCACCCCACTCCCCTTTGCCGTTTCAGGAGTACATAAACCTTGAAATCAGATTTTCAAAAACATTAAATGGAAACTTAAGACAACTAAGGTGAAACAGGCCAAAATATATTTAAACTATAAGCACAACCAAATAATAAATGTGTTCTGTGACAAGTGACAAAAAGCAAAAGTTTTTTTCAAAGAATTTTTTTCAGGCAGGGGATATAATTCTTGGTACGGATTGAAAGAGTTGCTTATTTGTACTTTTCTTTCGTAAAATTAACACTGTCATAAAGTTCTAAAATTACATATAAACACATTACTTTGCTGACAGCTTTCAATTCTTAACAGACGCTCACCAGTGTTCCTCCTTTGTAAAGACATAATTTTTTCCCCCATCAGTAATGCCAAATGAATCTGGATCCAGTTTTCCCGCCACTGGATGTAATGGTTGTTGCGGACTGATGGAGTTACTCCCCGTGTGCTTATTTATCTTGATGAATCATCTTGAATCCGCTGTTTGATCCGAATCAGAAACACAGACCCACGCCCAAATGTCGGCATTGGACTACATTTAACTGTTTCCATGGAGTGTGGTCAGAACAAGTTCAGAAGTTCTCTTGTGTAGCAATAGCTAAGCACGTGGGACAAACAAACAGACTCGGACTAAAACATCACCTGCTAGCCAGATGTAACGACTGAACCAGACTACTACAGATTTAATATAAAGACTACACGCTCTCTTCTCTCTCTCTCTCTCTCTCTCTCTCTCTCTCTCTCTCTCTCTCTCCCGACAACTGCTTATAGGTCTAGTGTAAAACATCACACCAGATATCCATATCCACTGGATGATAGTCAAAAAACGTTGGTTCCGATCCACAGACGCAGATAACGTACAACGCCCTCTTGTTGGCTCTAGTCCAAAGACACACGATGGGTACACAATATATGTAACTGCCATTACACGCTTACCATGATTCAAAATGAATGTAACAGAAGTTAGAGCAGCAAGAAAGAAAATATGAAAAGGCAGAAGAAAGTTGGTGTGGGTAGCAGAAACGTAAAAAGGCAACTAGTAATTATCATAAAAAGAGCAAAAAGAGATGGTAGAAATAGGAACAAGAAGGGAAAATAGAAACTAACAGGAAAACAGAACAATAGCAAAAATATATGAAGGCCTTTGAACGATCAGTACTTCATTGAAAAGAAGAAAAAAAAAAAAAAAGAGAGAGAGAGAGAGAGAGAGAGAGAGAGAGAGAGAGAGAGAGAGAGAGAGAGAGAGAATACCTCAGTGAGGAAGGAGGTATGGGAAGGCATGGAGAAGTTCATACCATCCACACAGGGAAGAGAGTGAGTGGAGGAGGTACCGGAAGTGTTGACAGTGACGTCAATGCTACACTGGTGGTACTGGACGTCATGAAGTGTGAAGTTTGTGACGTCATCAGGGAGATAATCTTCCAGTTGAGTGACGTTATCCATCTTACTACACTGGTAATCTGGCTGGTACCCTGTAGAACAGACATACTGACATTATACACAGAGATGTCTGCATTGGTAATCTGTTGTCTGTAGAACAGACACACTGACATTATACACAGAGATGACTGCATTGGTAATCTGTTGTCTGTAGAACAGACACACTGACATTATACACAGTGATGACTGCATTGGTAATCTGATATCTGTAGAACAGACACACTGACATTATACACAGTGATGACTGCATTGGTAATCTAACTGTTGTTTGTAGAACAGACACACTGACATTAACACAGTGATGACTGCATTGGTAATCTGTTATCTATAGAACAGACACGCTGACATCATACACAGTGATGACTGCTTTGGTAATCTGTTGTCTGCAGAACAGACACACTGACATTATACACAGTGATGACTGCATTGGTAATCTGTTCTCTGTAGAACAGACACACTGACATTATGCACAGTGATGACTGCATTGGTAATCTGATATCTGTAGAACAGACACACTGACATTATGCACAGTGATGACTGCATTGGTAATCGGGCTGTTGTCGGTAGAACACAGTGACACATTATACACAGTGATCACTGCATTGATAATCTGAATGGCGGCCTGTAGAACAGACACATTAACATCATATACATTGATGACCATACAGACGTTGTAAAGGATGATGGCTACATTGACGTGATATACGGCGAAGACTACATTGGTAGTACGTTGATAGCCTGAGGTACAGGCTCCACGACGTTACACATGCTGATGACACATTCACACAATACAGGGTAATGACAGACTGGTAGTGCAGCTAGTAGGCCTACCCTGAAGTAAGAATTCAACCCGGCTGTCTGAAGCAACGTGTAGCCGTGGATCCTATTGATATTTGTGCCTTAAAACATTTATAAACTAACAGACAAACAAAAAAAACACCTTACACGGACATTAACTTCACAACATCCAATCCAGTGGATTACGGTCTATGATTAGAACACGTAATTCCGCCCACAAAGGCGGTAATGAAAGCCAGCACGTGGGAGGAGATCCGCGTTCGCTGCCAGGCTGCTCGTTTATTTCCCTGGGGTGGCTTAAAAGCCGATTTGATTCTTCGAAATAGAATACACCATTCTGTACCGGGAAAGTGACAAAAATCACAAAAAAAACCCCAAGTGCAGCCCTACTTTGTGTCTGTTTAGACACCTCCCCGAAGACAAACTATGCTTACCTCAATGGTGAAATACCCACACACACACACACCACACACACACACACACACCACACACACACACACCACACACACACACACACACACACACACACACACACACACACAACACACACACACACACACACACACACACACACACCACTTACTGACCTAAAAAGACGATAGCATAAAGAGCTATGTTAGAAACGAAACTGGAAAACAGATTCAGGGTATGTTGCACTTTCTGGTACCGTCCGAAACTTCCAAGCTGCTTCAGAATGTGTTCCAAGTCCAGTCCTTTGTCGCCTTCTGAGACTGGCTTCCCCTGACATGACGTCATATCATGTGCTTCATCCCATCCAATCAAGTTGGGGCTGCTCACAGTTTTCGCGTCTGTCATTTTTCGTGAAGCCTGTGCACATGTTGACATTGTCATAACTCAGATGACATAAATGAATGAATGAATGACGAAACGAACAGATAAACAAATAGATAAATTAAAAAAAAAAGAAATAGATAGATAAATGAATAAATAAATAATGCTTTAAGTTCAAGTTTTCATGAAAAGACATTGTAATTTTAACTTTCATGTGTGTGTGTGTGTGTGTGGGTGTGTGTGTGTGTGTGTGTGTGTGTGTGTGTGCGTGCGTGCGTGCGTGCGTGCGTGCGTGCGTGCGCGTGTGTGCGTGCGTGCGTGCGTGCGTGCGTGCGTGCGTGCGTGCGTGCGTGCGGCGCGCGCGCGCGCGCGTGTGTGTGTGTGTGTGTGTTGATGATGATGATGATGATGATGATGATGATGATGATGATGATGATGATGATGATGATGATGATAAAATCGATGTTCACACTTTCACTTGACTATAAAAGCATTAAATCATTAAATAAAACCTCAAACAGGTCTTTAGCATCTCGTGCCTGCAAGTGGCATAAATTAGATTTTTTTTTAAAGTGTTGATCAATGTGCTGAAATCACTGCCATAATCATTCACTGCACCATGGATCTATTTCCGGTGAATAAAAACTTTCAAAGTTTGTCCTGTTTCTAGGACACGCTGCTCACGGGACAGATGGTGTCAACAGCTGTCAAAGTTGTGCACTAAACACCGACACAGATGAGCACGATCCATCACAGTAACATCTGAGCATCAGCATGGAACATCTCGACAAAATCATGGCAACAACATAACAGCATCACAGGAACACAACCCAGCCATATGATAGCAACAAGACGGAACAGCAACGGCTACAAGCCAGCAACATCACAGAAACAGCACAGCAACACCACAACAGCATCGCAGCAATGCCGCCTCATCAGAAGAACATCATGACAAGAACGCATCATCGTCACATCAGCAACAGGCAAAACATCACAGAAACATTACAGAAAAGCTCAGGCTACATCGCAATAACACCACAGCTTAAATCACAATAACACTACAGCTACATCACAACAACACTACAGCTAATATCACCACAACACTACAGCTAACATCACAACAACATTACGGCTACATCACAACAACACAACAGCTACATCACAACAACACTACAGCTACAACACAACAACACTACAGCTACATCGCAATACCACTGCAGCTACATCGCAATAAAACTACAGCTAACATCACAGCAACACTACAGCTAACATCACAACAACATAACGGCTACATAACAACAACACTACAGCTACATCACAACAACACTACAGCTACATCACAACAACACTACAGCTACATCGCAATACCACTGCAGCTACATCGCAATAAAAATACAGCGAACAACACAGCAACACCACAGCCACATCAAAACAGCACCACAGCTACATGACAGCAACACTACAGCTACATCACAGCAACACTACAGCTACATCACAACAACACTACAGATACATCACAGCAACACTACAGCTACATCACAGCAACATTACAGCTACACCACAGCAACACTACAGCTACATCACATCAACATTACAGCTACATCATAGCAACACTATACCTACATCACAACAACACTACAGCTAACATCACGGCTACATCAAAACAACAGTTCAGCTATATCACTGCAACACTACAGCTACATCACAGCAACACTACAGCTACATCAGAGCAACACTACAGCTACATCACAACAACACTACAGCTACATCAGAGCAACACGACAGCTACATCAAAACAACACAACAGCTACATCAGAGCAACACGACAGCCACATCAAAACAACACTACAGCTAGCATCACGGCTACATCAAAACAACAGTTCAGCTACATCACTGCAACACTACAGTTACATCACAACAACACTACAGCTACATCACAGCAACACTACAGCTACATCACAACAACACTACAGCTACATCAGAGCAACACGACAGCTACATCAAAACAACACTACAGCTACATAGCAACAACATTACAGCTACATCACAATAACACTACAGCTACATCACAACGACACTACAGCTACATCACAACAACATTACAGCTACATCACAACAACATTACAGCTACATCACAATAACATTACAGCTACATCACAACAACACTACAGCTACATCACCACAACATTACAGCTACACACAACTACACTACAGCTCCATCGCAACAACACTACAGCTACATCTCAACATTACAGCTACACACAACTACACTACAGCTACATCCCGACAACACTACAGCTACATCACAGCAACACTACACAATCATCACAACAATATTACACCTACATCACAACACTACAGCCACATCACAACAAACTACAGCTACATCACAACTGCATTACAGCTACACAAAGCTATGCTACAGCTACATCACAGCAACAACACAGGTACATCACAACAACATTACAGCTACACACAACTGCACTACATCTACGTCACAACAACAGTACAGCTACATCACAATAATACTACAGCTACATCACAACAACACTACAGCTACATCACAACAATATTACACCTGCACACAACTACACTCCAGCTACATCAGAACAACATTACAGTTACATCACAATGATACTACAGCTACATCACAACAACACTACAGCTACATCACATCAATACTACAGCATCATTACAATAATACTACAACTACATCATAACAACACAATAGCTACATCACAATAATACTACATCTACTTCACAACAACACTACAGCTACATCACTACAACATTACAGATACATCACGGCAACACTACAGCGACATCACAACAACATTACAGCCACATCACAACAACACTACAGATACATCACAGCAACACTACAGCCACATCACGCGACAGCCACATCACAACAACGCTACAGATAAATCACAGAAGCACTACAGCTACATCACAACAGCATTACAGCCACATCACAACAACACTACAGATACATCACAGCAACACTACAGCCACATAACAACCACATTACAGCTACATCACAACAACACTACAGCTACATCACAGCAACACTACAGCTACATCACAATAACATTACAGATACATCACAGCAACACTACAGCCACATCACAACAACATTACAGCTACATCACAACAACACTGCAGCTACATCACAACAACACTACAGCCACATCACAACACCATTACAGATACATCACAGCAACACTACCGCCACATCACAACAACATTACAGATACATCACAGCAACACCACAGCCACATCACAGCAACACTACAGCAACATCATTCAACATTACAGCTACATCACAACAGCACTCCAGCCAAATCACAACAACATTACAGCTACATCACAACAACATTACAGCTACATCACAACAACACTACAGCTACATCACAGCAACACTACAGCCACATCACAACAACATTACAGCTACATCACAACAACACTACAGCCACATCACAACAATATACAGATACTTCACAACCAACATTACAGCCACAACACAACAACACTACAGCTACATCACAACAACATACAGCTACATCACAACAACATTACAGATGCTTCACAACAACACTACAGCCACATCACAACAACACTACAGCCACATCACAACAATATTACAGATACTCACACAAACATTACAGCCACAACACAACAACACACTACAGCTACATCACAACAACATTACAGCTACATCACTACAACATACAGCTACATCACAGCAACACTACAGCTACATCAAAAAACATTACAGCTACATCACAACAACATTAAAGCTACATCACAACAACATTACAGCTACATCCACATCAACACTACAGTACATCACAACAACACTACAGACTACATCACAGCAACACTACAGTACAATCACAACAACATTAATGCTACATCCAACAACACTACAGCTACATCACAACAAACATCATAGCACATCACAACGCATCACAGCTAAATCCTACATCACAACAACATTAATGCTACACACACAACACTACAGCTACATCCAAAACAACACTAAGCTACATCACAAAAACACTACAGCTCATCACAACAACATTACAGCTACATCACAACATACAGTATCAACTCAGCACTCACACAACACACAGCTACATCACACTATACAGCTACATCACAACACACAACCAACACAACGCATACATCACAACAACATTACCAGCTACATCACAACAAACATTACAGCTACATCACAGAAACACTACAGCTACATCACAACAACATTACAGCTACATCACAACTACACTACAGCTACATCACAACAACACTATACCTACATCACAACACACTACACAATTACAGCTACACCACTAAGAACACTACTGCTACATCAAAGCAACACTACTGCTACACCACAACAACACGACAGTTACATCACAAACAGCACTACAGCGACACTACAGCACATCACAACAACACTAAGCTACATCACAGCAACACTACAGCTACATCACAGCAACACTACACAACACTACAGCTACATCACAACAACACTACAGCTACATCACACAACACTACATAACACTACAGCTACATCACACAACACTACAGCATCACACATACAGCACATCACAGCAACACTACAGCTACATCACACAACATACAGCACATCACAAACAGCTACATCACAATCACAAACAACATACAGCTAACATCACAACATACAGACACACAACACAATAGCTACACACAACACACTACAGTACATCACAACAGACATTACACCACATACCTACACACAACAACATACAGCTACATCACAACAACATACAGCACATCACAACAACACTACAGCCACATCACAAACAACATTACAGCCACATCACAACACAACTTACAGCTACATCACAACAACATTACAGTTACATCACAACAACATACAGCTACATCACAGCAACACTACAGCTACATCACAACAACACTACAGCTACATCACAGCATACCACATACAAACTATACATCACAACAACATTACACTACATCACAACAACACTACAGCTACATCACAACAACATTACATGCATCACAGCAACACTACAGCTACATCACATCAAACACTACACATCACAACAACATTACAGCTACATCACAACAACACTACAGCTACATCACAACAAAATACCAGCCACATCACAACAACATTACAGCTACATCACAACAACACTACAGCTACATCACAGCAACACTACAGCTACATCACACAACATTACAGCCTACATCACAACAACATACAGCTACACAACAAGCAAAATTACAGCTACATCACAGCAGCACTACAGCTACATCACAACAACATTACAGCTACATCCACAGCAACACCAACAGCTTAGATCATAAACAACACTACAGTACATCACAACAACATTACAGCTTATCATAACAACACTACAGCTACATCACAGCAACACTACAGCTACATCAAACAACACTACAGCTACATCACAACAACATAAGCTACATCACAACAACATTACAGCTAATCACAACAGCACTACAGCTACATCACAACAACACTACAGCTACATCACAACAACATACAGCTACATCACAACAACACTTACAGCTACATCACAAACAACATACAGCTACATCACAAAACACTACAGCTACATCACAACAACACTACATTACATCACAACAACACTACATACACTACATCACAACAACACTACAGCTACATCACAACAACATTACAGCTACATCACAACAACACTACAGCTACATCACAACAACATTACAGCTACACACAACAACACTACAGCTACATATCAAACAACACTAAGCACATCACAACAACACTACAGCTACATCACACAACATACACAGCTACATCACAACAACATACAGCTGCATCACAACAAAACTACAGCTACATCACAACAACATAACGCTACATCACAACAACATTACGCTACATCACATACAACATACAGCTACATCACAGAAACACTAACAGCTACATCACAGCAACATTACAGCTACACTCACACACACACATTACAGCCACATCACAGAAAACACTACAGCTACATCACAACAACATTACAGCTACATCACAACTACACTACAGCATACATCACAAACACACAACATACACTACATCACAACAACACTACAGCAATCCAATATACAAGCACTACACACACACAAAACACTACAGCTACATCACAACAACATCTACCTACATCACAACAACACTACAGCAACATTAACAGCTACACACTACGCTACATCACAAAACAGCACACAACAACACACAGTACATCACAAACAACACATACATAGCAACACTACAGCTACATCACAACAACACTACAGCTACATCAACAACACAACACTACAGCAACATCACAGCAACACACTACAGTCATACAACACAGCTATCACCCTACAGCATACATCACACAACACTACAGCTACATCACAACAACACACAGCTACAACACACACATACACTACATCACACAACACTACAGCAAAATCACAAACAACAGCTTACAGCCACACTGACACAACAACATTACAGCACACACAACAACAATTTCAGCTACATCACAACAACACTTAACACTCCACAACAGCTACAACAATACAGCATATCATCACAACAACACTACAAGCACCTCACAACAACACTACAGTACATCACACAACATTACAGCATACATCACAACAACACTACAGCTACATCCAACAACACTACAGCTACATCACAGCAACACTACAGCTACATCACAGCAACATTACAGCTACATCACAACAACACTACAGTTACATCACAACAACACTCAGATACATCACACAACACTACAGCTACATCAACAACATACAGACATCCACACAGTTACACTCACAAACAACACTACAGCACATCACAACAACACTACAGCTACATCACAACAACATTACAGCATACATCACAGCAACAACTACAGCTACATCACAACAACACTACAGTACATCACAACAACACTACAGCTACATCACAGCAACACTACAGTACATCACAACAACATTACAGCTACATCACAACAACACTACAGCTACATCACAAACAACCATTACAGCTACATCACAACAACACTACAGCTACATCACAACAACAGTACAGCTCACATCACAACAACATTAAGCAACATAACAACAACACTTAAGCGACATCACAACAACACATACAGCTACATCACAAACAACATTACAGCTACATCACAACAACATACAGATACACTCACAGCAACACTACAGCTACATCACAACAACATTACAGCTACATCACAACAACATTACAGCTACATCACAACAACATTACAGCTACATCACAGATAACACTACAGCTACATCACAGCAAACATTACAGCTAAACACACAACATACACATACAGCTACATCACACAACACTACAGTACACCAACACTCTACAGACAACATACAGCAACATACAGCTACATCACAACAACATACAGCTACATCAGCAACACTACAGCTACATCACAACAACACACAGTTACATCACAACAACACTACAGACATCACAAACTAAGCTACATCACAACAACACTACAGCTACATCACACAACATAACAGCTACATCACAACAACACACAGCTACATCAACATCAACAGAAAAAAAATACAACACTACACAACACTACAGCTACATAACAACAACACTACAGCTACATCACAACAACATACAGCACATCACAACAACATTACAGCTACATCACAACAACATTACAGCTACATCACACAACATTACAGCTACATCACAACAACACTACAGCTACATCACAACAAACACCTACAACATACACACAGCAACACTACAGCTACATCACAACAACACTACAGATACATCACAGCAACACACATACGCACCACACACACAACAACATATACACCGCTACATCACAACAAACACACTACACCAGCACATAAGCACACACACACACTACAGCTAACATCCACAACAACACAACAGCTACATCACAAGCAACACTACACATCATCACAAACAACATACAGCTAAATCACAACAACAGCTATACGCTACATCACAACAACACACAGCTACATCACAACAACATTACAGCTACATCACAGCAACATTACAGCCACATCACAACAACACTACAGTATCACACAACACTACAGACTCACACAACACATACATCACAGCAACACTACAGCTACATCACAACAACACACACATCACACAACATACAGCTACATCACAGCAACACTACAGCTACATCACAACAACACTACAGATACATCACAGCAACACTACAGCTACATCACAACAACACTACAGCTACATCACAACAACACTACAGTTACATCACAACAACACTACAGTTACATCACAACAACACTACAGATGCATCACAGCAACACTACAGCTACATCACAACAACATTACAGATACATCACAGCAACACTACAGCTACATCACAACAACACTACAGATACATCACAGCAACACTACAGGCTACATCACATCAACACTACAGTTACATCACAACAACATTACAGCCACATCACAACAACACTACAGCAACATCACAACAAAATTACAGCTACATCACAGCAACACTACAGTTACATCACAACAACACTACAGATACATCACAGCAACACTACAGCTACATCACAACAACATTACAGCTACATCACAGCAACACTACAGCTGTATCATAACAACACTACAGAGACATCACAACAACACAACAGCTACATTACAGCTACACCACAACAACACTACAGCTACATCACGGCAAAACAACAGCTAAAGCACAACAACACTACAGCTACACCACAACACCACTACAACAACACTAAGCTACACCACAACAACACTACAGCAACACAACAGCTACATCACAACAACACTACAGCTACATCACAACAACACTACAGCTACATCACAACAACACTACAGCTACATCCCAACAACACTAAGCTACACCACAACAACACTACAGCAACACAACAGCTACATCACAACAACACTACAGCTACATCACAACAACACTACAGCTACATCCCAACAACACTATAGCTACATCACAACAACACTACAGCTACATCCCAACAACACTACAGCTACATCACAACAACATTACAGATACATCACAACAACACTACAGCTACATCACAATAGCACTACAGATACATCCCAACAACACTATAGCTACATCACAACAACACTACAGCTACATCCCAACAACACTACAGCTACATCCCAACAACACTACAGATACATCACAACAACACTACAGCTACATCACAATAACACTACAGCTACATCACAGCAACACTACAGCTACATCACAGCAACACTACAGCTACATCACAACAACACTACAGCTACATCATAGCAACACTACAGCTACATCACAGCAACACTACGGCATCACTACAGCTACATCACAATACTACAGTTACGTCACAGGAACCTTAAGCTACACCATAACGACACTACGGCTACAACACAACAACACTAAAGCTACAGCACAGCAACACTACAGCTACATCATAACACTACAGCTACATCATAACAACACTATATCTATACCACAACAACACTACAGCAACATTACAGCTATACCACTAAGAACGCTACTGCTACATCACAGCAACACTACTGCTACACCACAACAACACTACAGTTACATCACAACAGCACTACAGC
Organism: Conus ventricosus; assembly: GCA_018398815.1. Lineage (NCBI taxonomy): Eukaryota > Metazoa > Mollusca > Gastropoda > Neogastropoda > Conidae > Conus > Conus ventricosus. The sequence continues at coordinate 44,208,628 of CM031608.1, read as the reverse complement.
GACACTACAGCTACATCACAACAACACTACAGGTACATAACAACAACACTACAGCTACATCATAACAATACTACAGCTAAATCAAAACAACACTACATCTACACCACAACAATGCTACAGCTACATTACAGCTACATCACAAGAACACTAAGCTACACCACAGCAACACTACAGCTACACCACAACAACACTACAACTACACCACAACAACACTACAGCTACACTATAGCAATCCTACTGCTACATTACAGCCACGCTAGAGCCACATCGCAGCAACAATACTAGTACATCACAACTATACTGCTGCTGCATCACAGCCACACTACAGCTGCATCACAGCCACACTACAGCTACATCGAAGTAACAAAACAGATACATCACAGCAACACAACAGCGGTAACAACGCAAATACTTCACAGCAACACATCGGCCGCTAGAATACAGACACATCACAGCAACACAATTGCAGCAACGTAACAACGAAAACTGCAGATACATCACTGGAATACTGCCGGTACGACACAGCAACACAACAGCAACAATACTACAAATACATCACAGCAACACTACAGCAACAACAACACAGATACATCACATCAACGTAACAGCGGCAGCAACAAGCATACATCACAACAAGATAATTCACAACAACACTACGGCGGCAACACAGCAACACTACAGCTACATCGCAAGAAAACTACTGCTATATCACATAAATGCTATTCCTACATCATAGCAACGCAATAACGCAACAGCAACACTACAACAAGACAACAGCACCACCGTAACACAAGCACACCACAAATAAATTACAAGAACACAGAACCACAACAATACCACAGCAACACCATCATAAAACACCACCACCACAGCAACACTATTAATACACAACAACACCACAGCAACACCATCACTACAACAACACCATTACAATACAACAACACCATGGCAGCACCATCACAACACAACAACACCACGGCAACACCATCACAACACAACAACACTACAGCAGCACCATCACAACATAACAACACCACAGCAACACCATCACAACACAACAACACTACAGCAGCACCATCACAACATAACAACACCACCACAACACCATCACAACACAACAACATCACAACAACACCATCACAACACAACAATACCACCACAACACCATCACAACGCAACAGCACCACAGCAACACCATCACAATACAGCAACACTACAACAACACCATCACATCACAACAACACCATCACAATATAACAACCCTAGAGCAACACCATCACAACACAACAACACCACAGCAACACCATCACATCACAACAACACCACAGGAACACCATCACATCACAACAACACCACAGGAACACCATCACATCACAACAACACCACAGGAACACCATCACAACACATCAACACCACAACAAACACCATCACAACACAACAACACCACAACAACACCATCAAAACGCAACAACACACCATCACAACACACAACACCACAACAACACCATCACACCACAACAACACCATCACAACGCAACAACACCATCACAACACAAACAACACCACAAACAACACCATCACAACACCACAACACGACAACAACACCATCACAACACAACACCATCACAACACAACACCACCATCACAACACAACGACACCATCACAACACAACAACACCACAACAACACAACAACACCACAACACCATCACAACGCAACACCACAACAACACCATCACAACACAACAACACCACAGCAACACCATCACAAAACAACAACACTACAGCAGCACCATCACAACACAACAACACCACAACAACACCATCACAATATAACAACCCCACAGCAACACCATCACAACACCACAGCAACACCATCACAACACAACAACGCCACAGCAACACCATCACAACACCACAGCAACACAATCACAAAACAATACCACCACAGGAACACCATCACAATATAACAACCCCACAGCAACAGCATCACTAGACAACAACACCACGAAAACACAATCACAACACAGCAGCAACACAAAAACACTACAGCAACACCATCACAACGCAACAACACAACAACAACTCCCTCACAACACAACACCACACCATCACAACTACAACAATAACAACACACACACACACACACACACACACACACACACACACACACACACACACACACACGCGCGCGCGCGCGCGCGCGCGCGCACGCGCGCACACACACACACACACACACACACATCACAACACAACAACAACAATAACAACACACACACACACACACACACACACACACACACCACACACACACACATACACACACACACACACACACACACACACACACAACATCACAACACAACACAACGTCACACCAGCAACACCATCACAACACAACAACACACAATCAGAACAACGCCACAGCAACATCATCACAACACAACCACAACTCAATACCATCACAACACAACCACATCATGGCAACATCATCACAACAGAGCACGTCAACGGTTAATGTGAGAAAATATGCAGAGCTATCTAGGGAACTGCTAAAGAAGGAAGGTTGAGGATAAGAAAAAAACAAAACAAAACGAAAAACCAGAAACACACACACACACACACACACACACACACACACACACACACACACACACACACACACACCACACACACACACACACACACACACACACAACACACACACACACAACACACACAAACAAACAAACAAACAAACAAACAACAAACAAACAAACAAACAAACAAGCAACAAACAAACAAACAGCACGCGCGCGCGCGCGCGCCCCACGCACGCACGCACGCACGCACGCATACACACACACACACACACACACACACACACACACACACACACACACACACACACACACAATCCGACGGACAGACAAGGTTGCAGAAAGGACGGGATAACCTTAAACACCTGCAGAGACCCAATCCAATCCTTGTCACACAATCGACAGAAGAAGTGGAACCTGGTCAAGTGTTCTTCAGGGTGGTGCCCCAATGACTCCCCACTGCATTACAGGGGAAGAAAGGAGAAAAAGACGAAACACACCGTGCTTTTCAGCAACTGACTGCGTTCGAATGGACCATGGATCTTCGTATACATGAATCGCTTGAGCTTTAGTTCAACAGAGATATCGCTAGGTCACACATCCCTTGACATGCCAGTGTGTACGTGTATATGTCCATGATGTGTGTGTGTGTGTGTGTGTGTGTGTGTGTGTGTGTGTGTGTGTGGTGTGTGTATGTGAGTGAGTGAGTGAGTGAGTGTGTGTGTGTGTGTTGTGTGTGTATGTGTGTGTGTGTGTGTGTGTGTGTGTGTGTGTGTGTGTGTGAGTGAGTGAGTGAGTGTGTGTGTGTGTGTGTGTGTGTGGTGTGTGTGTGTGTGTGTGTGTGTGTGTGTGTGTTTATGTGCGTATGCCTACGTGTACGTGATTGTGTGTACACTTGTGAGAGTATGACAAAAGAGTATTTGCAATGTAAACTCTAATGCCCATACTGAACTGCTCTGCACTGGCCTTAAAAGAAATAAAAATTCTAAATGAAAAAAGTTACAAAAACGCCCCTCCCCCTCCACACACACACACAACACACACACACACACACACACACACACACACACACACACACACCGCAGTGTCGATATTATGAAGACCATTAGCTACACACGCCATGACCCTTCTCCTCAAATACATACCTACGAAGACAACCGCACACACACAAAGTCACACACGCTATCTGCTCCCACAATGAAATACGTTTGGATCCGAGTGTGCATATGCCAGATGACCCAACGAGGCGAACCAACAACAGCAGGAAGGTAATCTGTGTCGCTGACCGAAGATAATTCATCCAAAAGTACATGTGCGAAAAGCAGAACGGGGCGGCGTTGGGAAGGGAGAGGGTTAGATAGATAAGGAAAAGACACAGCATAACGCAAGGATACTCGCTGTGAAGACAAATTCGTGCCCAGTCACTCTGCTGACATACCAGGGACTGTAAAGCAGTTAACTACCGACGGTTGTCAACAGCTGAACGCCTTAATTCTGTCGTGTTCATTCACACAGTCATGCAATTAAAATGTCATCGCCTTACTTTTGCATACCCATTACTTTTACATTATGGTCTTCCGAATCGTGGTGAATGTATACTGACTTCCATAAAAAACGCGAAAGCAAAACAAGCTGAAGGTTAGGGGCGAATTTTATTGGTCACAATTGTACAGAGTGGAAGCTAGAATTCAACGTGATTTGATTCATTACACCGGTAATGTGTGAAAATGTCATCAGCAATATGTCTTTGTGTGGGAAATCCAAGGTCACGTGACAAACCAGCTTGAAGTCCTAATACCGTGTGTGGCCACCATTTGCATGGACAACTGCTTGACACCTGCGGCTCATTGAGTGGACCAGATGGTTGATGCGTCCCCTTGGCACACCAGCCCACACATGGACGATGGCCTGGTGAAGTTGAGCCGCTGTTGCTGGTCGTGGACGCAGGAGGTCCAACCGTCTGCCAAGTTCATCCCAAAAATGTTCTATTGGGTTTAAATCGGGACTGAGGGCTGGCCAGGGCAGCACATTGACGTTGTTATGCTGAAGAAATTGCTGGGTGGCCCTGGCTGTGTGTGGTCTTGCATTGTCCTGTTGGAATGTCCAGTTTGGGTGTTGCGCAAAAAAAGGAACGACATGGGGTCTAAGCACCTGGTGGATGTAGCGCTGTGCATTGACACCCTGTCCGCGACCAGGACCAATGTTCTGAAAGATGACTGGTCCTATGGCGTGGTTAATGTCAATTGCACCCCATATCATAACGTTCGGGCCTCCCCAGGGGTTCCACTCTACCACACAGGAGTCAGCATAGCGTTCACCAGGTCGACGCCATATTCTGACACGACCGTCAGCCATGTCAATACAAAAACGGCTCTCATCTGAGAACAGTATGCGTCCCCACTGCTGCCTGCGCCAGTTGATTCGGGCTTGTGCCCACTGCAGCCTGTCCTGCCGGTGTCTTGGTGTCTGTACCGGACCTCTGTGAGGACGCCTACATGCCAGCCCGTTCTCCTGAAGACGCCGCCGCACAGTGTTGAGGCTGATTCGTTGCTGGAGATTCCCAGGCACCTGTCGAGCAGTGTTAGTGGCTGTTTGCCGCCTGTCCCGCAGATGGGTTCGAACAAAATGGCGATCCTCTCTTGGTGTGGTGACCCGAGGACAGCCTGGCCGGGGATGATCATCAGTGGTACCAGTGACTCGCATGCGGTGCTGCAGACGATAGATGGTTGAGATGTGGACGTTAAAGATGTTGGCGACCTGCCTGGCATCCACACCAGCCTCCAGATGGCCTAGGGCACGATTGCGTTCCTCTGCTCGTAGTCTTGGCATCTCTGTAGCGCTCAGACGGCAAGTCGTTATCTGAACCTTTAGCGCGGCTTTATAAAGGCTGCATGCCTGCTACTTGCCGCTGGTTAACTTTGCTCTGCATGGTGTGCACATGCCTCACATGCAGCAACCAGTTTGCCATTTTTGTTGACCCTCCAATGCCGGAAATGATGTGTTGCTCACACAATTTTTTCACTGCACGTGAGTCTTGGACCCACACAACTTGCCACAATGGTTCAATATCGTATATTCACCCCTTTTCACCCGAAAAATAGCCTTTCAATTTTTCGCGTTTTTTATGGAAGTCAGTATATAAAACCACAAGCCGGGCAGGCCTACACGTCAGATTTCACCACCATTCCCACCCCCCCACCCCCGTCCCTCTTCCTCCCTCCCCATCCCCTCCCGCATCCCAGGGGCCTCCACTCCACTCCCACGTCACCCCCCCCCCCCCCACCCCCACACACACACACACATACTTGCACAGGCGGTTTTGTGAAGACTGTGTGCTGTTTCGTGTAAGTGCTGTGCATAGCTCCCATACTAGCAAAAACCGTGTTTTGATTCACTGGTCGTTGACATGAAATATGCAATGACGTCAAGGCCTAAAATAAAAGAAAGGTTGTTGACTGCTTCATTAAAAAAAAAAACTGAAGTGCAGCGTCACGACACCCCCCTCTCGTCCTTCCATTCGGTCAGTGGAGGCATGCAGTATGGGTACTGACAACACGTCGACCAACGCTCCTCGAGTTTAAAGTTGAGAGCAAGCAGCACGACACGCACTCCATAGCGTCGAGACGGATGGTGGTCCATCCCACACTTTTGAACCGTCACTCAAGGTGCCATTCACTTCTGATGAAAATGTTTATTGACCGGAATGACGGGACGGTTCTGTCAGGTTTGAAAGCCAGAGAAAATACGAACAATATCTATCAAGCTATATATAATATATATATATATATATATATATATATATATATATATATATATATATATATATGATATATATATATATATATATTATATATATATATAAAGAATATATGAAGATAGTTATAGAGAGAGAGAGAGAGAGAGAGAGAGAGAGAGATAACACGCAAGGTCTAAATCCAACTTCAAATTGAACGTTTTGCTCTATAATACCATGGGGGTTGATTCATTTCTGTCAATAGGTAGCCTATACATTGTTCTCTCTCTCTCTCTCTCTCTCTCTCTCTCTCTCTCTCTCTCTCTCTCTCTCTCTCTCTCTCTCTCTCTCTCCTATGATTGCAAAACGTTCAATTTGCTTGTAGCAAATCACCGTATGCTTTTACATTATGGCAAAACAGAACGAATTATCAATGGTTCGGAAAGGGTAGTTTTAATCATACCAACAGTGATCATGTACCACTAAAATATTTCATTACCTTGTTATGATATGAGCCCTTACTTTGTCGCACTGATACGAAGTCAGAGTGATTATCTGAGCAGGAATGGTCATAATGAATACATGCAAAGATGTGATGAAAAGCATCGCCATCATTATTTCCTTCGCTGCCGATGCCACTGAAGCTACACAAGGTGCTATCGCATCATTTCCCAACGTCGGCCTATATATTATATCACCATTATATTTGAACATGGAGCTTAGCAGGACTGTGCCGCTTATCGCCAGTCCTCTCTCTGCCTGCAGGCTTTAGAGGGCATGCAATGCTGTTGCAGACGATCCACGCAGCTGTCACCCGTTGTTGAATCAGCGACAAACACCGGAACCACAGGCGTTTGCAAGCACTGGCTTTTTTTTTAAACTCTCCTTCCCAGCACAACGCTGTGTTTCAAAGATTGTAATCTGCACGGTTGGGGACACGAAATAGGCAAATTTCCCCAGGATACTTAGAGAGGAGATAGGCACCGCCATATGTTGCCTGCAGTTCAAATGGACACTAGGTAACAATGTGTTGTTGATGCATCTTCCGGACAGCTGTATGATCTGCAGACTCTGAGTGGTATTGTGCCGGCTAAGATAGCAGTCAGTGTCAGCAGAGGTGTTCAAGAGAGACTGGCTTCAACTGTGCTAATATTTTATAGGGGCTGTGTTTTAGAGGTACTATGGGAGTCATCCTCACCTCTGTAGTCAAAAGTTTAATTGTAAAATAAGGCATTGAATTGCCAGTGTAGGCCTAAACGTGGAAAGGAAAAGGTAAGCATAAAAAATACATAGGTTTCCTGATGATTTTGGAAGCACAAAACAAACGTGAGTAGAAAGAATAGCATCTGAAAGATATGAAAATGATTATTAACAAGAGTCTCGTTTTTTTTCCGTCAAAGTAGTTGCCCCCTAAGTCCCCTATGTGACAAAATAAAACAAAATAAATTATGACAGACAGTGAAAGTCTAGGACCGGAAGAAAATGAATGAAACGAATAGTGACTGACTGAGGTTTCAGTTAGATTGGGATGATTTAAGAGTGGAAGACAATAACTACTTACTTGTGGCCTTAAAAGGCAATGTTGAGTATTTGAAAATAGTGGTCTAGTGGCCTACTTGAAGGAGATATGTTTATGTGGCCTCACTGGCCTTATCTGATAAAGTTATTAGAAGGTCGTGTTGTCCAAGGTTGAAGCATGTGGGGCTTGTTATATTAATTAGTGTATGTTAATCTTTCATGAAATGTTGTTGTGAGAAAGACAAAGTGGTGAACGAAATTTCTGAAGAAATTATTGAAACTTTGTTGTAAACACTTTTTGCGAAAGAAACTGTCTCTTAATAAGAAGAAATATTGAATGCAGGAGATCGTGTAAGACCGCGAGTAAAAGTTGGGGTCAGGGAAATCTTATCTGCACGACAACTGCATCTTCTCTCTCGTGTCTGTCTGTCACTCCAAGGGTAATCACCCCTTGTCACAGGTGACCCCGACTTCTTTCTGCTCCTTCTGTCCTTCACTTTTGTCCAGCAACAGAACTTCTGCGTAACGTTTAATGCCCCTGGTTGGCAGCGCATACATCTGCTCTCTCCCTTTTTTCACTCTCTTGTAGTGATGTGAGCATGTGAATGAATGGTGTGTGGCTGCTTTTAGAGGTAGTGTCCAGGTGTTTTACTTGTTTCAGATAGGTACCCGTCTCCAGGTTTACGGGAGGCAGTTATCATTAGGATCCTACCTGAGGGCCTCCTTTATCTTTTCTGCATTCCTCTCCCTATCTTGGCACTTCCGCTCTTTATTCTGTTTCCAACTTATGATTCTCTCCCTAGTCTCAACAATAGTTTCGTTCTAGTGTATATAGTGTTCATTCTTAACATTTTATGTAAGGTTCTTGTTGGCTAGGTTTTCTTTGAGAAAAAAAAACCTGTTTGGAGTTGTTCTGTAGCTGTTTTCTTAAACCTTCCATGTCGGAAGAATTGATTTTTTTCCCTGAAAGTTTAACCCTTTTGGGAACTTGTATGTTCAATCTTGATTTCGAAGAAATTTGTTAAATCCCTTTCCCTGTCTGGATTGGAAATCCCTTGTCTTTTTCATTGATTCGGGAAATTGGAACGTTTCTTAACATTATGTGTTGAAAAGAAACTTGACCATTGTTTTGAAAACAAATTTTGTTTGTGTGTAGTTAGAAAAAAAAAACGCGCGGATATGAAACTCAGTTTCCTATTTTTCATTCCGGTTTGTATTTTGTGTGTGTCTTTTTCTCCAAACATGGAGAAGTTTGATGAATATTTGGCACAAGGCCAAAAATTGGGTCTGACTGTACAGGAATTGATGGATTACATACAATCATGTGAGGACAGGGCTTAGAGGATACGAGATAGAGATAAACAGAAAGAGATGGAAGAAAGGAAAATGGAGATTGAGGGAAAGAAAATGGAGATTGGGGGGGGGGGGGGGGGGGAGAAAATGATGGAAGAAAAGAAAATGGAGATAGAGGGAAAGAAAATGGAGATGGGGGGGGGGGAGAGAAAATGATGGAAGAAAAGAAAATGGAGATGGAGGAAAAGAAAATGATGGAGGAAAAGAAAATGATGGAGGAAAGAAAATGGAGATGGAGGAAAAGAAAATGATGGAAGAAAAGAAAATAGAGATGGAGGAAAAGAAAATGGAGATGGAGGAAAAGAAAATGATGGAAGAAAAGAACATGGAGATGGAGGAAAAGAAAATGGAGATGGAGGAACAGAAAATGGAGATGAAGGAAAAGAAAATGGAGATGGAGGAAAAGAAAATGCTCCATGAATTGGAAATGAAAAAAAAAGGATCTTGAGGCTGCCAAAGCACAAAGGTATGAACAAGAAGACAGAAATTAGCAGGAACGAGGGTAGTGCAGCACCAAAATCATATGTGCCTAAACTTCCCTCGTTTGATGAAAAGAATGATGATACTGATAGTTTCTTGTTTACATTTAAAACTCATGCTGTATCTTGTGGATGGACTGAAGATAAATTAATGGCCTTTGTATGCTTCATTGTTACTGAGAGGGAGTGCATTGTCCCTTTTCCACACTCTTGCAAAGAAGAAACGTGTCACTTGGAACGATTTGAAAAGTGAGCTCTTGCGCAAATTTCAGTTCATAGATAAGGGCTTCCACGCAAAATCCCGTTCGATTCACCCTGACCAGAATGAATCGTTTTCCGCGTTTCTCATTCGTGCTGGTCATTATTTGGACCGTTGGATTGATCTTTCAGAGACTGATCAATCTTTTGACAGTTTGCGCGATCTTTTCTTCCAGGAGTTAATTCTTCATAGTGTGTCAAGAGATCTTGCTGTCTTTTTTGCGCGAACGTGGGTACCAGTCTGCTGAAGAAAAGTGCAGTCTTGCGGATCAGTACCGAGTTGCTCATCCAAACAAATCTCTTGTCAGGAAGTCGGAAAATCAGATTAAAAAAAATGTCAATGTCAGTGTTGAAGAACCGAACTCTGGCTATACTGACTATTCTTTCTCTGGTGGAAAATTTCGTGGAAAGTCGGGCTTCGGTCGTGGCTCGTACACAGGAAACCAGCGCTATGATCGTGAACAGTTTGTGCCTCGTGGCCGACCTTTTGATCGTGGTGGCAGATATCATACAAGAGCTTTTGGACGTGTAATTCATCCAAACCATAGGTATGATCAGAAACATATGTATTCTGAGACGAAATCCTTTTCAAACCGTTCCCAAGGACAAAACCAATTCCAACCTAAAATGAGTCAACATAACAGTGGTTTCTGGCAAGCAAAGGTTCACATTCTGGTGCGCAAGTGGCTACATGTTGGCACTGTCGATGTAAATTCCAACCGACGAATGAGATGAGTGTCCTTATATTTCCCCAGAAAACAAAGGATACAAATGTCAGCGATGCATTACCAGAGTATGTTCTAGCATCTGAGAGCCTTAACACTGGGTTGCATATTGAAGATTGCGCAATCAATGGCTATGCAGGACTATTGTTACGTGACACTGACTGTACATTTGCTGGTTTCAAAAGAACTCTTGTCAGAGAAGACCAGTTTACCGGAGAAACACTAAAGTGCAAAACTTTTGGTGGGTGCGATGAAACTTTATCACTTGCATCTATTATGGTCCATACTCCGTACTTTTCAGGTCCTATCAAAGCCTGTGTGATAGAGGAGCCAGTAGCAGATTTGATCTTGGGCAATTTGCGAAGGGTTCGAACTGCCCATGGTGGTCAGAGTGGTTCCATCATATGAGCCATCTGCACTTGTGACAACACGAGTGCAGGTTAAAAAAAACCACTGAGCCGCTAGTTACATCAACAGTGCCTCACCTAGACATAGAACCTGAAAAACTCAAGACCATGCAAAAATCACGATTCCCTCATGACATGTTTTGAGAAAGCGAGAGATGAATGTACTTTGGATGAAGAAGAACACTGCTTTGTGTTGAAAGATGAAACCCTGTATTGAATGCATCAAGGTAGTGGTGAGAAAGTGTACCAGGTAGTTGTACCAAAGGAACTGAGAGACACTGTACTCAAAGTAGCTCATGATGTTTTGATGGCTGGACATTCGGTGTTCACAGAACTCTGGACAGGGTTCGTTCTTTCTTCTATTGGCCGACAGTTCGTTCTTACGTTTAAAAGTATCGTCAGTTATGTGATGTATATCAAAGACGTGTCCCAAAAGGGAGAGTACCATGTGCACCACTGCAAAAGATGCCTGTGATCTCTGAACCTTTCAAAAGGATTGCCATCGACTTAGTTGGTGCTTTTGTGCCTGCATCCTTGTCTGGGCATAAGTATGTGCTGACGATTGTCGATGCTGCCACAAGATATCTGAAGCAATCCCTCAGAAAAAGATAGACACAGTAACCGTGGCAGAAGCTCTGTTCTCTGTATTTTGTAGAATAGGGTGGCCAGCTGAGATTCTTTCAGACCGTGGAACACAATTTATGTCCACACTCCTGACTGAGATTTACAAACTGCTGTCTGTTAAATCAATCACAACAACTCCATACCACCCACAATCAAATGGTGTTGTGGAAAGATTTAATGGAACGCTAAAGTCAATGCTAAAAATCCATGCTAAAAAAGTCATGCAAGAACAACCCAAACATTGGGACAGATACATACCTGCTGTGCTCTTTGCGTATAGAGAATTGCCAAATGCAAACACTGGCTTTTCGCCATTTGAACTTCTCTTTGGTCGTCCTGCGCGAGGATCAATGTCAAGTCTCTCTGAGAAATGGTCAGGACATGCGCACACAGAGGAAGACAAGAACACGATTGACTGTGTGTTCGACCTCAAAAACAGACTGGCAGAAACGTGCGAAATAGCACAGAAGAAGTCAAAAAGTCAGCACAAACTCACAAGCGATATGCTGACAGGAAGTAAAAAATGAGAGTTCTACAGCCTGGGCAGAATGTTCTTGTTCTCCTCTCTGACGAAAAGTACAAATTACAGGTCAAGTGGAAGGGTCCATATCTTGTTCTTGTAAAGCTGAATGCTGTTGATCACAGAATAGATATGGCTGGGAAGGTCAGAATCCTCCATATCAACATGCTCAAGCTGTACAGTGATAGATCTGAGCATATGAACATTGCTATGAATGTCCCTGGATGTGCTTGTAATGACAGATCTAGTGTGCCTATGTTGCAGACTGGTATACTACCCTGTGACTTTCTACCTCAAACTGACACGACATTACTTGACTGTGTGTCTGAGAAACCTGATACAGTCCAACACTCTGCTTTGGTAGGAATCCATGCAGAATGAGACGAGGATGACACTATTATCCCTGCTCTTCCCTCTTCTGCCAATGAGACTTACATGGACGTTCACATTGATGATAATCTCTCAAATGATAGGACACAGCAGATAAGGGAATATCTCAAGGAGTTCACTGACATTCTAACTGACAAACCCGGTATGGCCATAGGTGTCGAGCCTCACAGGATACTTTTGACAAACGACAGGCCAGTACGACGGAAACTACACCCCTTGCCTTTTACAACTGGACATGTCATTGAAGATGAAGCGAAGAAGGTGTTGCAAATGGGAATGATAGAGCCCTCCACTTCTTCTTTTTGCTCACCTGTAGATCTTGTTTCCGAACCTGATGGTTCTGTACGCTTTTGTATTGATTACAGAGCATTGAACAAACTGACAGTATTTGACTGCGAACCCATCCCTGACATGGACGAACTATTTTGTCCGCTTTCAAAGTCTAAGTACTTTGCCAAAATAAATCTTGCAAGAGCTTATTGGCAAATCCCTGTTGACCCCTCTGAAAAAAGGCAAGAACTTTCAAACTGTGCTTGGACTGTTTCACTGAATTCACATGCCTTTTGGTTTACAAGATGCTCCTGCAACCTTTACGAGAATGATGCACCAGTTGTGTCTGAGTGAAAATCATGCTTTGAATTTTTTGATGACATTCTAATGCATTTTGACTTTGAACAGGTTATTGTTCAAATAAAAAATGTCTTTCAAAAACTGGGCAAATTTGGACTGACAGCGAGGTGCAATCAAAAATGTTTCTAGGCTTTCAGTCTTCAGATTTTCTAAGACATGCGATTTCAAAGGGGTTTTTGAGACCTCAGTCTGAGAAAGTAGGAAACAAAACATAGCTGTTAAGGTCCCCAAAACAAAACAAAAAACCCCAGGTCCGTCAGATTATATCGCCTGCTGGGATACTACCGACGCTACGTTCCCCAGTTTGCAGCCATCACTGCTCCACTGTCGGATCTGACGAAGGGTGCCAAGAGGGGCGCCATCATGTGGTCTCTGCAGTGACAGGAGGCGCTGGAGCAGATCCATGCTGTCCTGTCTTCGGAACCAGTCCTCCTCCTTCCAGACTTGGACAACGAGTTCCTGCTCCGTCCTGACGCTAGCTCCACTGGACCGGGAGCTGTTCTTCAGCAAGAGTCGCAGGGTCTCCTTCATGCTGTTCGTTACGAGAGCAAGACACTCTCCAGTGCTCAATAGAAGTATTCTACAATAATACGTGAATGCCTGGCAATAGTCTGGGCGCTGTCGAAGCTTGAACGGTTCTTGACGGAGCGAGAGTTCGTCCTTCAGACAGACCACCGCCACTGATCTTCTTGAAACAGAGCAAGACGAAAAAACAATCCGTTGCTACGCTGGTCTCTGATGCTGCAAGAATTCAAGTTCCGTATGGAGCCAGTCTCTGGCAGCACGAATGTTCTTGCAGACATGTTGTCCCGGATGGATTGAGACAGTACAGTCACCATGTACAAACAAGTATTGTGCCTCAACCATATAGAGTGGACCTAAACCGTACATTTTTTTTCTCTTACTGCCCTTCTTTTCAAGAAATAATACTGCAACGATTTCTTTATTATGGTTGGTATGTGGAACGAACATTACTTATTCTGTTGCTGACTCTGCCCAAGTGATGGACTTTTTCTGTGGATTCGTAAACCTTTCTTTTCAGAGACAGAGTCTGTGCTTTAAAAGGTGTTACATTGCCTTGTCGTGTTTTGAATCAAAAAGGGTGTAATGTTCTATTTGTTTTTGACTCAATCTTAACTGAACTAGGAAAGTTCTCAATTTAGAGGTTGAGTTGTTTAGTCTATTTTTGTAAAAAAAAAAAAAGAATTCCCTTCGTTCATTATTTTTTTCAGGGGAGGGGGTTGCCATGTACACCATGTTAAATATACATGTTTGAAAAATGTTTCCATTTTTATTCATTAGTGAAAGCTACTTTAGGCTATATCTCATGGGGATGGTCAATAAACCTTTGGTTAACACTAGTAAGTGTCCCTTGTGTAAAAAGTTCAAAATCCAGACAAAGGTAAAGCTATGTGGGAAGTGTTTATGCTTCCACTCACACTCCCTGAGAGGGTCAGTGATTCAGTTCACAAGTTAGCTTGCCTGACAGGTTTTAGCAGTGTCAGTCGGGGATGCAGTGCAGGTAAAGAACGATTTTGGCTTGACTGAAAGAAAAGCATGATTCTTTTCCCGTGAGAGGAAAACGGCGCTCTCTGCCTGTTGCTGTACAACCTGGCTAAGATAGCAGTCAGTGTCAGCAGAGGTGTTCAAGAGAGAGAGACTGGCCTCAACTGTGCTAATATTTTATAGGGGCTATGTTTTAGAGGTGCTATATGGGAGTCATCCTCACCTCTGTAGTCAAAAGTTTAATTGTAAAATAAGGCATTGAATTGCCAGTGTAGGCCTAAACGTGGCAAGGAAAGGGTAAGTATAAAAAAAATACATAGGTTTCCTGATGATTTTGGAAACATAAAAAAACGTGAGTAGAAAGAAATATTATCTGAAAGTTGAAAATGATTATTAACAAGATTCTCGTTTTTTTCTGTTGCAGGGATTTTTGTCCGTCAAAGTAGTTGTCTCCTAAGTCCCCTATGTGACAAAATAAAACAGAATAAATTAGTGACAGACAGTGAAAGTCTAGGACTGGAAGAAAATGAATGAAACAAATAGTGACTGACTGGGATCTCAGTTAGGTTGGGATGATTTAATAAGAGTGGAGGACCATAACTACTTACATGTGGCCTTAACAGGCAATGTTGGGTATTTGGAAACAGTGTGGTCTGGTGGCCAACTTGAAGGAGATACGTTTATGTGGCCTCGTTGACTTTATCTGATAACGTTATTAGAAGATCTTGTTGTCCAAGGTTGAAGCCCTGTGGGGCTTGCTATTGTTAATTAGTGTGTTAATCCTTCATGAAATTTTGTTGTGAGAAAGAAAAAGTGGTGAACGAATTTTCTAAAGAAAGTATTGAAACTTTATCGTAAACACTTTTGCACACACACACACACACAAAAAAGTTAAAATATATAAGAAGTGCAAAGGGAAACTGTCTCTTAATAGGAAGAAAGGGTGAATACGGGAGATCATCTAAGACCACAGGCGAAAATTGGGAGTCAGGGAAATTTTATCTGTACGACATTTGCATCTTCTCTCTTGTGTCTCTGTCTGTCACTCCAAGGCTAACCACCCCTATGTCAACAACCTTCCGTTATAGTGAAGGCGATTCAGATTTGGGTTACCCGTGAGCCATGTATCTGGGCCACAGGTCACTGGGCCACAAGTCATATGGGGTGGTGAGGTTAACAGGTTCCAATAGGCGTCTGCTGTGAAAGCCTTGCTTGAAACTATCGAGTGTTGTTTTTTTTTTCACCCCCGCAACATCTAAATCAAGATCAGCGAAAAACATCACAAGAATGTGCGGTGTACGTTACTTGCTTTACTCGCCTTTAAAACTCGCTACTCGACACGACAGCGAGAATGAAGTCCACACGTGCGCAAGTCAAGTACTGTGTGTGTGTGTGGTGTGTGTGTGTGTGCGTGTGCGTGTGTGTGTGTGTGTGTGTTGTGTGTGTGTGTGTGTGTGTTAGTGAGTGTGTACAAAAACCCATTCTTAGGCCACTCTGAAGCTGTGTAAGTATAAGAAGTGAGTGTGTACAAAAACCCAGTCTTAGGCCACTCTGAAGCTGTGTAAGTATAAGAAGTGAGTGTGTACAAAAACCATTGTTAGGCCACTCTGAAGCTGTATGTATTTTGTCAGGAGCTGACAACTGTGTGTGACAGCATCCTGAAGCACCGCGACACGAGGAGATAACGTGCCGTTCTATTATCGAGCGAACTGATGGAAATTTCATTTGTGATAAATGAAATAAACGTATTCAGCGTTGGCATAATTCGCGTGATAGCCTGTATACCTAACATCGGCATCATTTGTTCTCTCGTGCATACAGCCACTGCAGGTGCCTATGAACTAACGGCAGAGGTTTAGAATATGGGTATTTCGTTTGCACTGCAGGGTGGAGGGGGATTGTGGGCATGCTGACTGGTGTCAGTTATGTTCATGTATGTGTCAGCACACTGTGTAATTTATACCCTCTCTCTCTCTCTCTCTCTCTCTCTCTCTCTCTCTCTCTCTCTCTCTCTCTCTGTCTGTGTGTGTGTGTGTGTGTGTGTGTGGTGTGTGTGTGTCCTTTCCTTCTGTTGTGTTAATTTTGAGTCATGTATTCCTTTAATCGACACGCTCTTTTACTTTTTTTTAAACTTCTGTTTCATATTCTATTTCCCTGTCCATTTCAAAGACCAATCCTATTCTGTAATAGTTACGAACTATTTTTGTATTTGAAGATTCCTGTGCGTGGATTTTTCTTTGATTCATAAACGATTTGGATTTACCAACGTGAATAGTATAGTTTCAGGTGTCTCAAAGGGTGTATTTCATACTTTGAAAAGCAGAAAATTTTCTGTTTTTCTTCTACGGGATACACATTCTGAAAAGAAAATGGAATGCTATGTACAGTCTGAATAGGAGTACCTAGAATATTTTTCAAATCATGTCTCTGACGACATAGTTGTTACAATTTTATTTGTACAATCATTTCAAAATCAAAATATGAAAGAATAAAGTTCTTATGCCTTTGGTGGAAAAAGTCTCACGGTCGTAGCAGATATTAAAAAAAAATTGTAAATGTGTACGGAATAAACAGGGATGACCGTATATTTCTTTCGCCTTGAATTAACAAATTAAAGATTTACATGTAAGCAATGTAATATAAGGGGATGTTTTAGTCATGCGCTTGACCAAGAAGGAGAGAGAGAGAGAGAGAGAGAGAGAGAGAGAGAGAGAGAGGAGAGAGAGAGAGAGAGAGAGAGAGAGAGAGAGAGATTACTGTGATTATAAACATTTTGACAGTCTTAACATGAGGGAGGTAGTTGATAAACAGACAAACAATTTAGAATTAAATGATACGTAAACGGATGAAGCAGGGGGTGATCATATGCATACTAAAGAGCAAAAGAACAGGACAACTTGGTGAGAAGTACAGGCGAGTGTCGTTGGTAATCGTTACGTATAAAACAGGATCATCGCGCTTAGCCAATCGTTTGAAATATGTTACATAATCTGATTAGTGAGGATCAAACCGGTTTTACTGAAACAAGACTTACAGCGGGCAATATAAGGTCACATATAACACAATTACTTTCTTCGAAGATGAAACTGTATTTAGACTTTTGTTACGTATTGTTTTTCGGATAACGCTTAGTTCAGTTAACTGAGATCTTTTCTTAAAGTATTGAAAGCGTCTGGTTTTCAAGACGAGATTTGCGAATGGACAGAAACACTTTACGGGAACATTAAAGCCAGGGTTATTGTTGATGCTCAAGTTTCTAATTGATTTAAGATAGGACGAGGACAAGGTGACCCACTATCGCCATACGTATTTGTCTTCTGTGTTGAAGTTCTAGCATCAATGATAAGCGAAAATGCAGACATTGATGGAACATTTATCAAAACTGTTGAACAGAACATTCTCAATACGCAGACAATGCAGAATTTCTTTTATCATAAGGCAAAATGTCATTTCAGAAGCAAAAAATGGATTGGAAAAGTTTGGTCATATGTTGGGTTTGAATATGAATCCTGGGAAGACTAGTGGAGTTTGGTTGGAGAGCTGTGAAAACTCGACAGTCTGTTATGTGGTGTGAAACGCGGAAAAGTTAAATCCTTTAGGATTTTTTTTTACCACTAATTTACAAAACCGTTTAGATATGAGTTATTCAGAAAGAACTATCAGCCGTAAAATATTTAGTTAGGTTAGATGTCGAATTTAAAATCATTTATTCTATCACAGCTTATTCATTTGGCTCTTATTACCTAATCTACAACATTTCTTTTTAATCTTTGCAAAGTCCTCATTGTAAAATCGTGTGGAGTAAGAAACGGTCATAAGAAATGGAAAAAGAAATGTATGTAAAGTTATCAGAAACGGTGGTCTTGGATCACCAGAACCGAAAAAGTTGATTTCTTCATTAAAGTTAAACTTGAATGCAAACAAGTCAGACGTGGCACCACAAGTGGACTATCACAACAATGAATTTGGTTCTTCTCAACATCATTGAACAAGATGCGAAGCATATAAACGTACTCCCAGTTTTCCAAACCGCTTATAAATCGGCCAAGTGCTTTATGAGATAAGAAATAAAGGCAAAATAACGGTTTTAACGGTTATTTAACCGATGTACACTTTTGAAACGGGTATTTTAGTCCTCACTGGGCTAAAGCCTGTGTACATACCAAATTTCATCCAAGTCGGACAATACGTCAAGAATAACGGTTTTTAACGGTCAGATTTTGAAACACTACATGGAAGTGCCATTTGTGTGTGATGACCTTTCTATATACAAAATTGCATTAAAATCCACCAATATATAAAAAAATAACGGCAAAATAACGGTTTATCGGTTATATAACCGATATACACTTTTGAAACGGGTATTTTAGCCCTCACTGGGCTAAAGCCTGTGTACATACCAAATTTCATCCAAATCGGACAATATGTCAAGAATGTACGGTTTTTAACGGTCATATTTTGAAACACTGCATGGAAGTGCCATTTGTGTGTGATAACATTTCTATGTACAAAATTTCATTAAAACCCACCAATATATAAAAAAATAACGGCAAAATAACGGTTTAACGGTTATATAACCGATATGCACTTTTGAAACCGGTGTTTTAGTCCTCACTGGGCTTAAGCCTGTGTACATATCAAATTTCATCCAAATTGGACAATATGTGAAGAATAACGGTTTTTAACGGTCAAATTTTGGAACACTATATAGAAGTGCCATTTGTGTGTGATAATCTTTCTATATACCAAATTTAATTAAAATCCACCTATATATAAGAAATAACGGCAGAAAAAACGGTTTTTAACGGTTGTTTAATCCATTTTCAGCATTACATCACCTACATATGGACAGAGGATCCTATTTGTCACAAGATCATCCAAACCGCTTATAAATTGGCCAAGTACTTTCTGAGATATTCCATAAAGAAGAAAAACCGTTACAGGCCGTTACAACCGTTAGTAACGGCTATAACAGGGCAAACTAAAACATCAGGCATCATCCGTGACCCATAATGAACATACCTGCTAATTTTCATAAAGGTCGGCCAAGTACTTTCTGAGATATTCCATAAAGAAGAAAGACCGTTACAGGCCGTTACAACCGTTAGTAACGGTTATAACGGTAAACTAAAACATCGGGCATTATTCATGACCCATAATGAACATACCTACAAATTTTCAGAAAGATCGGCCAAGTACTTTCTGAGATATTCCATAAAGAAGAAAAAGCGTTACAGGCCGTTACAGCCGTTAGTAACGGCTGTAACGGTAAACTAAGACGTCGGGCATCATCCTTGACCCATAATGAACATACCAACAAATATTCAGAAAGATCGACCCAGTAGTTTTGTCTGGAGCGAGTGGAACACAGTTTGACCGCGGACACACACACACAGTTAAGAACTGGGAGTACAAAAAAAACACAAAAAGAAAAAAAAAGATGCGAAGCATATAAACGTACTCCCAGTTTTCCAAACCCCTTATAAATGAGGCAAGTGCTTTATGAGATAAGAAATAAAGGCAAAATAACGGTTTTAACGGTTATTTAACCGATGTACACTTTTGAAACTGGTATTTTAGTCCTCACTGGGCTAAAGCCTGTGTACATACCAAATTTCAACCAAATCGGACAATATGTCAAGAATAACGGTTTTTAACGGTCAGATTTTGAAACACTGCATGGAAGTGCCATTTGTGTGTGATGACCTTTCTATATACAGAATTGCATTAAAATCCACCAATATATAAAAAAATAACGGCAAAATAACGGTTTATCGGTTATATAACCGATATACACTTTTGAAACGGGTATTTTAGTCCTCACTGGGCTAAAGCCTGTGTACATACCAAATTCATCCAAATCGGACAATATGTCAAGAATAACGGTTTTTAACGGTCATATTTTGAAACACTGCATGGAAGTGCCATTTGTGTGTGATAACCTTTCCATATACAAAATTGCATTAAAACCCACCAATATATAAAAAATAACGGCAAAATAACGGTTTTTAACGGTTATATAACCGATATGCACTTTTGAAACCTGTATTTTAGTCCTCACTGGGCCAAAGCCTGTGTAGATATCAAATTTCATCCAAATTGGACAATATGTCAAGAATAACGGTTTTTAACGGTCAAATTTTGGAACACTATATAGAAGTGCCATTTGTGTGTGATAACCTTTCTATATACCAAATTTCATTAAAATCCACCAATATATAAGAAATAACGGCAGAATAACGGTTTTTAACGGTTGTTTAATCCATTTTCAGCATTACATCACTTACATATGGACAGAGGATCCGATTTGTCACAAGATCATCCAAACCGCTTATAAATTGGCCAAGTACTTTCTGAGATATTCCATAAAGAAGAAAAACCGTTACAGGCCATTACAACCGTTAGTAACGGCTCGGCTATAGCAGGGCAAAGTAAAGCATCAGGCATCATCCGTGACCCATAATGAACATACCTGCTAATTTTCATAAAGGTCGGCCAAGTACTTTCTGAGATATTCCATAAAGAAGAAAAACCGTTACAGGCCGTTATAGCCGTTAGTAACGGTTATAACGGTAAACTAAAACATCGGGCATTATTCATGACCCATAATGAACATACCTACAAATTTTTAGAAAGATCGGTCAAGTACTTTCTGAGATATTCCATGAAGAAGAAAAAGCGTTACAGGCCGTTACAGCCCTTAGTAACGGCTGTAACGGTAAACTAAAACGTCGGGCATCATCCTTGACCCATAATGAACATACCAACAAATATTCAGAAAGATCGACCCAGTAGTTTTGTCTGGAGCGAGTGGAACACAGTTTGACCGCGGACACACACACACACTTAAGAACTGGGAGTACAAAAAAAAAACAAAAAAGAAAAAAAAGATGCGAAGCATATAAACGTACTCCCAGTTTTCCAAACCGCTTATAAATGAGGCAAGTGCTTTATGAGATAAGAAATAAAGGCAAAATAACGGTTTTAACGGTTATTTAACCGATGTACACTTTTGAAACTGGTATTTTAGTCCTCACTGGGCTAAAGCCTGTGTACATACCAAATTTCAACCAAATCGGACAATATGTCAAGAATAACGGTTTTTAACGGTCAGATTTTGAAACACTGTATGGAAGTGCCATTTGTGTGTGATGACCTTTCTATATACAAAATTGCATTAAAATCCACCAATATATAAAAAAAATAACGGCAAAATAACGGTTTATCGGCCTCGGTTACACCGGACCCGAATCAGCTGCGAATCCACCCGAATGCACCTATTCGGGTGCATTCTGGAGTATTCTGTTCTCCCTCCCCGAATGAGCAAAATTCTGGAGGGATTCTGGAACATTCGTGGAGGGATTCGGCTCGTTTTGAAATGTTCAAAACCAGCCGAATACCCTCCTGAATACTCCCGAATGTGGCCTCGACAAATTTCATTCGGGCCACATTCGGGAGGTAATCGGCTGGAATTCGGATGCATTGGGGGAGGCATTCGGGACATTCTTGGCAGATTCGGGCGCATTCGTATCATTCGGAGAGTACGGTCCGAATCATCAGACCCGAATAGCACGAATGGAGCCGAATCTGCCCCGAATGCCCCGAATGCCTCCCCGAATCCATCCGAATCGTCACCCGAATACAGCTCGCGAATATAGCCGAATCGGCTATAAATACGCGTGCAGGGAGGCATTTGTCTCATTTCGCCTGTTGCAGCCGACGTGATAACATTCTCGCCATGCCTAGAACCAAGACCACCAAGACAAAGATTTCCACTTTTCATCATCCACCTCAAGAAGAGATGTCCGACCAACTGGAAATGGACCTCCTTGATGAAGACGATAGTGATGTCTCCGAGGAAGAATCAGTCGCCCCTTCCCAAAGCCAGAACGCCCACAAGAAGAAAGACAAAAAGGTCAAGACCACCCCAACTACCGACACCAAAAAGAAGGGCAAGACTCCCAAACGCCTGAAGTTCACCCAAGCCGAGCAGAGGCTCTTCGTGACTGGTTGTATGAGAACCCCATCATCTGGACAAGGGCGACGCGGACTACAAGGACAACGACAAGCGTGACAAGGTGTACAGGGTCAATGCGGCATCATTGGGCATTGATCCAAAAGGCCTCAAGACCTGGTATGAGGGAATGCGCACAAGATTTGCCAAGGCCATCGAGAAGAAGTCAGGAGACGGGGCCAAGGTGCTGCCGCCTGGAGAGCAGTGGATCACCGACAGCTTCCAGTTCCTGCTTTCCCACGTCCACCGGATGCGTGGAAGGACTTTGGGGTCCCTTAAGTTGAAGGCGAAGGGTCCACGAGTAGCGCCATTGACGTCCAAGGCAACTTCCCCACCGACGAACGACGAAGAAGTGGAAGAAGAAGAAGATGAAGACGTCGCCGCCCATGAATTCGACAGCACCGACTTGGAGGTTGTGGCCTCTACAGCCACTGCTCCTCCATCGTCAAAGAAGAGGAAGCGTCAAGAGGCCGTCAGAAAACTTTAGGAGCGGCAGCGATCGTCCGCACAGCTTCATCAGCAGTGCAGCAGCTGATAGCAGCCCCACCTCTGGGTCAGAAGGCAGCGTATGGAAACTGGCTGGCTGCAGTTTCCAGAGACGTCCATCCTTCAATCTGGTACCAGTTCCACCAGTGGTCATCTGAAGGATGTCGCTACTTCCTGCAAGAATCGGAACGTCTCAACAAACAGCCGTTTGTGACGTCGACGCCAGCCAAGCCTCCTGCTACTTCAGGTCAAGAGCCACCAGTGCAGCAGCAGCAGTTCCAGCATCCACCAACGCCACAGCAGGTGCCCTAGGGCAGCTGTACCAGCTGCAGACTCCACCTCCTCCATCGACTCCTTGTCAAAATTCTGGCAACGACAGCCAAGACCTCTCCTTCGGCTCGGTCATGAGAGAAGCCCTGAACCTCAACAGCCAAAACTGTGCCCAGCTGCCCTGAACGCAAAAAAGGGAAAAAAAAATTCATTTTTATTGTGTTTCTTACAGTTCCGTTTCTTTTTTATATTGGTTTCATTGTTTTTATATGTTGCAATGTCATGTTTAATTTTCTCCCTTCTCCTTAATTCCTTACACACAAGTCCTTTTTTTCTCTTTCTTCTTATATTTTTTTTTGGTGGTATCAACTATCAGTGGTCACTGTTGACTTGGCTCCTTTCCTTTGTTTTCTTGATAATTTTCTTTTAGGGTCATTTGATTGATATTATGACAATGACATTTTGTTTCTGAACATTTCATGATGATTTTGCACTACACGATTCATGATATCATGACAGACAGACAGACAGACAGACAGACAGACAGGCAGGCAGACAGACAGGCATCGCCCCAACATCGACCCAGGTGAACTTGTAAACCGCATCAGCCGCGGCGAAGAGGATGATGGAGTGGTACCCCTTGTAGTTGTAGTACACCGAACCGCCACGTCTGGGACACTGGATGGCCACATGCTTCCCGTCAATGGCGCCGACGCAGTGTGGAAGGTTCCAACGCCGCAGAAACCCGTCTGCCAGGGCCTTCCATCCTTCTGGTGTGGTGGGAGCGCTGACCAACTCATCGCCATATTCTTCAATGATCGCCTCGGCTACGTCTGGCACCATGCTGCCGATGGATGACTTGGAGACGTGGAAGCCATACATCAAGCTCTTGTAGTTGTCCCCTGATGCAAAGTGCCGCAGGACCAGCGCCAGCTTCAGACCAGGCTCTAACGGTTCTCGGTAGTTGGTTCTTCTCTTGGTGAGTGCTGGACCAACCCTGGCAAGGATATTTTGGAACTGCTCTGGGTCAAATCGCATGAAGTTCTGGAACGATTGGACGTCTTCGTGTTCGAGTTCCCACATCAGTACGTTGTATTGGCCGTACTCTGCTCGTCGTCCGATCCAGGGGCGGACCCACCATCTTCGTCTGCGCCGACGTCGGCCTGCTGGTGCATCACCATCATCGCCACCGTCGTCATCATAACCGTCACCATCAATGCTGTCAGAGTCTTCAGCAGCACCTCGTTCTGCAAACGGTCATCATCCAGCAGCAGTTGGGCAGCAAGGAGAAGTTGATCACGGTCTTCCATGGTGTGCACAGGTCGAATGACAAGGTGGAAGTGAGGTGCATGGAGTTGCACAATATATATATACCCCCTCCCCCCCCCCCCCCAAAAAAAAAAGGATTCGGGCATATTCGGATCCAATTCGGGCCTCATTCGGACGATTCTTGGGCCCGATTCGGACGATTCTGGGGCATATTCGGGTGATTCGGTGTCGTATTCGGCGCATTCGACCATATTCGTCCAGATTCGTGTCGATATTCGGGTCGCCATTCAGCTCTATTCGGCCGTAATCGGGGCATTCGGGCCACATTCGGCGCTATTCTGGTCGAATGTGGCTCGATTCTGGTCACTATTCGGGTTGGCATTCGGCTGTATTCGGGATTCCCAAAATTAATTCGTGTCGATTCTTGGCGATTCTGCTCTGATTCGGGACCCATTCGGCTCGATTCGGGGAGCTCCCCGAATCAGAGACGAATAGGTCCCGAATCCACCGAATCCATCCGATTCAGCCCATATTCGGACACTTTTGAAACGGGTATTTTAGTCCTCACTGGGCTAAATCCTGTGTACATACCAAATTTCATCCAAATCGGACAATATGTCAAGAATAACGGTTTTTAACGGTCATATTTTGAAACACTGCATGGAAGTGCCATTTGTGTGTGATAACCTTTCCATATACAAAATTGCATTAAAACCCACCAATATATAAAAACATAACGGCAAAATAACGGTTTAACGGTTATATAACCGATATGCACTTTTGAAACCAGTATTTTAGTCCTCACTGGGCCAAAGCCTGTGTAGATATCAAATTTCATCCAAATTGGACAATATGTCAAGAATAACGGTTTTTAACGGTCAAATTTTGGAACTATATAGAAGTGCCATTTGTGTGTGATAACCTTTCTATATACCAAATTTCATTAAAATCCACCAATATATAAGAAATAACGACAGAATAACGGCTTTTAACGGTTATTTAATCCATTTTCAGCATTACATCACTTACATATGGACAGAGGATCCGATTTGTCACAAGATCATCCATACCGCTTATAAATTGGCCAAGTACTTTCTGAGATATTCCATAAAGAAGAAAAACCGTTACAGGCCGTTACAACCGTTAGTAACGGCTATAACGGGGCAAACTAAAACATCAGGCATCATCCGTGACCCATAATGAACATACCTGCTAATTTTCATAAAGGTCGGCCAAGTACTTAGATATTCCATAAAGAAGAAAAACCGTTACAGGCCGTTACAGCCGTTAGTAACGGTTATAACGGTAAACTAAAACATTGGGCATTATTTGTGACCCATAATGAACATACCTACAAATTTTCAGAAAGATCGGCCAAGTACTTTCTGAGATATTCCATAAAGAAGAAAAAGCGTTACAGGCCGTTACAGCCGTTAGTAAAACGTCTTCCCGTATCCCAACGTCGGGCATCATCCTTGATCCATAATGAACACACCTACAAATTTTCAGAAAGATCGGCCCAGTAGTTTTGTCTGGAGCGAGTGGAACACATTTTTGACCACGGACACACACACACACACCACACACACACACACACACACACACACACACACACACACACACACACACACACACACACACACACACACAGCGGAAATTGCAATTAACTGCTAACTGGCCGTGAACATCTCAAGATTTCATCAAGATTTTTTGTACACATCTTTGTGAAGAGTATGCCATCATCTCCTCTGAATTTCAGAGCGATCTGTGGACATTTTCTATGGATTTATCAAAATTTTATGTACAAGCGTGCCAAGCGATTGAGAGAGAGTGCTGTGAAGAACAGTTGAACTTCGCAGCATGCGACTGTCGCTGGCGTTAGTGACACTTGTCGCCACTCTCTTGTATCAGGCTGGCGATGTGGAAATGAATCCTGGCCCTGGAAGTAAAAACAAAACTGTCAAACAAACCAATCTGGATACTCCCGTCCGTTGCGAATCAACGGATAGAACATCAGGGAAGAAGACCGGCGAGAAAGACTCCCCGCAAACGGAGCCTACTTTGACTTCGTAGATGGAACTCCTTACCGGCATGAAACAAGATCTGGCAAGTGGACTCGACTCCGTGAACGTACGACTGGACTCCCTCGGTGACTCCGTCGCTGGGATACGGGAAGAAGTCGGTCAGTTGCATGAGACAGTCAGTGCTGTCAAGGAAGAGAATGAAGTGTTGAAACGACAGAATCAAGAACTACTGGACAGGTTGGAGGAGACGGAGAAGAAGTTGGACGACTTGGAAGGCAGATCCAAAAGAAACAATTTGATTTTCAATGGTTTGAAGCGCACGGCTCAAAATGAATCATGGGACGACTGTGAGAAACTTGTGAAAGATGTGATTCATAACCACTTGAAAATTGAAGGGAACATAGGATTTGAACGCGTTCACCGATTGAGTAGTGGCCCTGATGCACCCATCATCGCATGTTTTTCAAACTTCAAGGACAAGCAACGAGTTCTGAAAGAAAAGAAGAACTTGAAAGAAAGTCAGGCGGGAAAATCGATCTTCGTTCGTGAAGATTTTTCAAAGAGAGTGCGAGATACCCGCCGTCTGCTCTTGTCTTTTCTGAAGAAGGCAAAGTCGGAAATGAAACAGGCATTCTTGAAGTTTTTTTTTTTTAAACGGTTTTTAACGGTCAGATTTTGAAACACTGCATGGAAGTGCCATTTGTGTGTGATGACCTTTCTATATACAGAATTGCATTAAAATCCACCAATATATAAAAAAATAACGGCAAAATAACGGTTTATCGGTTATATAACCGATATACACTTTTGAAATGGGTATTTTAGTCCTCACTGGGCTAAAGCCTGTGTACATACCAAATTTCATCCAAATCGGACAATATGTCAAGAATAACGGTTTTTAACGGTCATATTTTGAAACACTGCATGGAAGTGCCATTTGTGTGTGATAACCTTTCCATATACAAAATTTCATTAAAACCCACCAATATATATAAAGTAACGGGAAAATAACGGTTAAACAGTTATACAACCGATATACACTTTTGAAACCGGTATTTCAGTCCTCACTGGGCTAAAGCCTGTGTACATATCAAATTTCATCCAAATTGGACAATATGTCAAGAATAACGGGTTTTAACGGTCAAATTTTGGAACACTATATAGAAGTGCCATTTGTGTGTGATAACCTTTCTATATACCAAATTTCATTAAAATCCACCAATATATAAGAAATAACGGCAGAATAACGGTTTTTAACGGTTGTTTAATCCATTTTCAGCATTACATCACTTACATATGGACAGAGGATCCGATTTGTCACAAGATCATCCAAACCGCTTATAAATTGGCCAAGTACTTTCTGAGATATTCCGTAAAGAAGAAAAACCGTTACAGGCCGTTACAACCGTTAGTAACGGCTATAACAGGGCAAAGTAAAACACTAGGCATCGTCCGTGACCCATAATGAACATACCTGCTAATTTTCATAAAGGTCGGCCAAGTACTTTCTGAGATATTCTATAAAGAAGAAAAACCGTTACAGGCCGTTACAACCGTTAGTAACGGTTAAAACGGTAAACTAAAACATCGGGCACTGTTCGTGACCCATAATGAACATACCTACAAATTTTCAGAAAGATCGGCCAAGTACTTTCTGAGATATTCCATAAAGAAGAAAAACCGTTACAGGCCGTTACAGCCGTTAGTAACGGCTATAACGAGGTAAAATAAAACATCGGGCATCACCCGTGACCCATAATGAACGTAAGTGCTCATTTTTACAAAGATCGGCCAAGTACTTTCTCAGATATTCCGTAAAGAAGAAAAACCGTTACAGGCCGTTACAGCCCTTAGTAACGGTTATAACGGTAAACTAAAACATCGGGCATTATTCGTGATCCATAATGAACATACCTACAAATTTTCAGAAAGATCGGCCAAGTACTTTCTGAGATATTCCATAAAGAAGAACAAGATGCAAAGCATATAAACGTACTCCCAGTTTATCCTGAATACGCGTGAGATATTCCATAAAGAGTAAAAACCGTCTTGGGCTGCTGTAACCGTTAGTAATGGCTATTCTGGTAAACATCGGTCATCGTCTGTGACCTAAAATGAACATACTTACAAATTTTCAGAAAGATCGGCCAAGAACTTTCTGAGATTTTCCATAAAGAAGAAAACCATTATGGGCCGTTAGTAACGGCTGTAACGGTAAACTAAAACATCAGGCATCATCCGTGACCCATAGTGAACATACCTACAAATTTTCAGAAAGATCGGCCAAGTACTTTTTTAGATATTCTATAAAGAAGAAAAACCGTTACAGGCTGTTACAGCCGTTAGTAACAGCTATAATGGGGCAAACTAAAACATCGGGCATCATCCGTGACCCATAATGAACATACCTGCTAATCTTCACAAAGATCGGCCAAGTACTTTCTGAGATGTTCCATGGAGAAGAAAAGGCGTTACAGGCCGTTGCAGCCGTTAGTAACGGCTGTAACGGTAAACTAAAACATCGGGCATCATCCGTGACCCATAATGAAAATACCTACAAATTTTCAGAAAGATCGGCCACGTGCTTTCTGAGATATTCTATAAAGAAGAAAAAGCGTTACAGCCGTTACTAACGTCTAAAACGGTAAACTAAAACATCAGGCATTATTCGCGACGCATAATGAACAAACCTACAAATTTTCAGAAAGATCGGCCAAGTACTTTTGATACATTCTATAAAGAAGAAAAATCGTTACAGGCCATTACAGCCGTTAGTAACGGCTATAATGGGGTAAACTAAAACATCGGGCATCATCCGTGACCCATAATGAACATACCTGCTAATTTTCACAACGATCGGCCAAGTACTTTCTGAGATATTCCATAAAGAAGAAAAGGCGTTACAGACCGTTACAGCCGTTAGTAACCGCTGTAACAGTAAACTAAAACATCGGGCGTCATCCATGACCCATAATGAACATACCTACAAATTTTCAGAAAGATCGGCCAAGTACTTTTCGAGATATTCCATAAAGAAGAAAAACCGTTACAGGCTGTTACAGCCGTTAGTAACGGCTGTAACGGGGCAAACTAAAACATCGGGTATCATCCGTGACCCATAATGAACATACCTGCTAATTTTCACAAAGATCAGCCAAGTACTTTCTGAGATATTCCATGGAGAAGAAAAAGCGTTACAGGCCGTTACAGCCGTTAGTAACGGATGTAACGGTAAACTAAAACATCGGGCATCATCATTGACCCATAGTAAACATACCTGCAAATTTTCAGAAAGATCGGCCCTGTTGTTTTGTCTGGAGCGAGTGGAACACATTTTGACCACGGATACACAGACACACACACAGACACACAGACAGACAGACACACAGACAGCATTTCTTCGTTCCCATTCTAAAGTATTCCCTGTTCTTTAAGAACTGGGAGTACAAAAACCGTTACAGGCCGTTACAGCCGTTAGTAACGGCTATAACGAGGTAAAATAAAACATCGGGCATCATCCGTGACCCATAATGAACGTAACTGCTCATTTTTACAAAGATCGGCCAAGTGCTTTCTCAGATATTCCGTAAAGAAGAAAAACCGTTACAGGCCGTTACAGCCGTTAGTAACGGCGAAAACGGTAATCTAAAACATCGGGCATCATCCGTGGCCCATAATGAACATACCTACAAATTTTTAGAAAGATCGGCCCAGTAGTTTTGTCTGGAGCGAGTGGAACACATTTTGACCACGGACACACAGACAGACAGACAGACAGACACACACACACACACACACACACACACACACACACACACACACACACACACACACACACACACACACACACACAGAGCATTTCTTCGTTCTCATTCTAAAGTACTCCCTGTTCTATAAGAACTGGGAGTACAAAAACACGGACTGGAAATACTATTTTTTTCTAAATCACATATCAGACAGAGACATTTCGCGTATACTTAGATTTGTTCTTCAAAGTTAACTGAAAGAAATCTGGCGAGCTTCTTGCTGAACCAGTGTTGCAATCGTAAAATACAGCTTGAGAAACAATGTGTTTCTAGAAAGGCGTGAACCAACAAAATATATTGCATAGAGGTTTTTTTTCTCTTGAAAATGGTCGGTGTATTTCATATGAGAACATCTGACCAAAATAATCATTAAGGTATTGGTGAAAGGGCGCCAAACTATAGTATTTACTCTGTACGTTGAGCGTTGTGAAAAGGAAAAAGGAATGGTGTTATTGCAAGGGGCTGGTTGTCCTACTTTTTTCAAGCAAATCGGCAGAGTTACAGGGCAGGTCAGTTCCAGCTAACTATCATCTGACAAGGACCAAACAATGTCTCATGAACATATCTGGGCATTGCCCTTTCCCGGGGTAGAAGATAGTTACGCATGTAACGGTACAGTGCCCAGAATACCTGTAGAATAATCCATTGAATCCCGTGGCCATCAAACGACTGTCAAAGGCACAGCAGAACTTCAACCACAAAAGTAGAGCAGAACTTCAACCAGACATCGAACATTCACTGCACTGTGAAGCACACCCATAGATAACGATCATCCGACAGGTTCATCCGCTGCCCAGGCAAAGTGATCACCTTCCTCCAAATCGTCGGGTCACTGCAAAACCTTCGCTACAACATACACACTGGTTTCTAACGTTGACGATTTTGTTCACTGTCATGCCTTAGATGTTAAAGAACCGATAAGAGGTAAACTCAAAGTTTTACAAAAGGCGTCTCAGATTCCAGTGGCAGGCCCTGTCAGTACTCCAATGACTGAAGGCAACACACAAAGCCCCAGTCCCCTACCGCTGCCTACATGCCACACCGCTGCCTCCTCCACCCCGAACTAATCCTCCACAGGCCACTGTTGAAGTAATATTATTCCTCCAGGTAGTCTGTGGCCTTTCATCTCTGTAATAACCCTTCCTGTTTGAAAACATTGACTTTCCCGCTTCGGAAACATTTTTTTCGTGCCTTTTAAATAGGCTTAGGTTTTGATTTTAATTCAGTTGTTTACGTTTTAAGTTCGGTATTTCATTCTTTCAGTTCGGTCCATGGTTACAACTGAAGAAGCTTTGAATAAAGCGAAATATATTTTGCACTTACACCGGGTGTTTGTAGTTTTTCTTCAACCATTCGGAAACATTTTTTGCTCTAAATCTCCTTTGGTGGGTAATTACACATGCATTATGTGTGCAAATGCTTAGTATTTGTGTGTGTGTGTGTGTGTGTGTGTGTGTGTGTGTGTGTGTGTGTGTGTGTGTGTGTGTGTGTGTGTGTGTGTGTGTGTGTGTGTGTGTGTGTGTGTGCGCGCGCGTGCGCGCGCGTGAGCATTAGTGTATGCGTGCATGAGTGCCTGTGTGCGTGAGTGAGGGAATCAAGACTGAGTACCTACATTGGTGATGAAGATGTATTAATCCATGGATGTAATATTCTTCAAAATAACCTTACTTAAGACAGACAGGTCTGCTTTATTTCAGTGAATCTCTCATCTTCAAGTGGCTTTCTCCTCTAGAACAGCATGTCATAGAGGCAATGTGGATAAATGTTACCCTGAACAAATCACAGTCTATTTTAATCGGGTTTTGCTATCGAAACCCAAAAGTCAGTTGAACTTATCAATTTCGTACAATGATGGATGCAGCTTCCTTAGAATCTGAAGTCTTCATTTCACTGAGCGATTTTAATATAGATCCTACAAGATCAAACAGCGTATGGACCCAATCGGTCGATTTAATGTACATCAGTTTATCAAAAAACACTCACTAAGAGTCACATTCATCAGCCACATTTATGTCACAAATGAAAATTTATTTGCAGTGATCATTATCCAGTGTGTGTTCCATGGTCCAAACATGGAGTGAAATGCCTCTATCAGGTCACAACGCCATTACCTATTGTTGTTTTTCGAACTTTAACGAGCACAATGCTTTTGTTTAAGCCAAGCGTCTCCACAATATAGGATATTACGGGTCTAGATTTAGCTAATAGATTTTGGTTCCAAGTGTTTATTAAAAAAAATCTGTAATAAACATACTCCTTTAAAAATCAATCACAGTAAAACGCATTCCCAAACCACTACGAAACAAAATGAAAAACAAAAACAAAAAAACATGAGACATACTATATCAGAGACTTCTTTAAGGAAAATGAATATGACGAAGAATTAAGATTATTAAGAAAAGCAATAACTTTTCAGAAGCGCAAGAGAAAAACACCAAGTTATAACTTCCAAGCTAAATCTAGGACTGGCTTGCCAATAAAAAAAATCGTCTTTTATTTTCAATCAAAGCTTCATTAAAATCAACTAATTAAACATTTCTGCTAAATAACTCAACACTCACTTCTCCAGAATTCCTGATACAGTTGTTACAGCTATATTCATACACTAACGAACTTTAAAAAAAAAACTGCAGCAAGCTGGTCATGACAAAATATATATATATATATATATATATATATATATATATATATATATATATATATATATATATATATAATATATATATATATATATATATATATTTAAATATCGAATTCCACCCATAACAGCATACGAAGTAGATCAGTACCTACTGCATATGAAATAATCAGGAACCTGCGGACTAGATGATACCTATGGCAAAATTGCAAAACCTAAGCTCCAGTCATTGGTGACACGTTGACGTACATCTTTAATCTTTCCACAGATAGGAATCATTTTCTTAAATTGTGAAGAAAATCAAAAGTTCTACCTATCTATAAATCTAGTGATAATTCAGATTCTTCAAACTACAGACCAATATCAATCATATCTATTCTTTCCAGACCTCTGGACAAAGTTCCAATGAACACGTTCTTGTCACTTCAACACATACAGTTCTCTCCATCCCGGGTAGTCTAGTTCCAGACAAAAACATTTCTGTCATATTGTATTCACCAATCTTGTAGATAACTGACTTTGTAGCATTTATAACAACAGATATGATGGTGTCCCGTTCTTTGATTTAAAAAAAGGCCTTCGATGCCATTGATCATAATCTCCTGCGAAAACTGAAATTATAACGTTTATCAATAACTGTCCTTGTTCTTACAAATTCATCTATCACAGAAAGACAACAGTATCTGACTTTGGGTACATCCGTCTCTTTAGCAGTAACCTTTGAAAATGGCATTCCACAAGGCTCCATTCTAGTCTCGTTACCCTTCTTGATTTAATCAGTGACCTACCATGGGAAGTTTTTGCAGGTGAAATCACGATTCACACAAGCCATAATGATATTCCCAGTCTTTCAATAAGTCTGCAAGAAAGTTCTGACGATCTTGTAATATGGACTGAGCTCTTCACCCTAAAAAATTGAAAAAGGAAAGAAAGGTCACCAATGACCTAAACACATCAAAACGTACATGTGGAAAAAGTCAGTCGTCACAAGGCTCAGAAACAATTATTGATGATAATATCAGCTGAAATCCCCGCATAATCTTATCACGCAAAAGATTTTCCAGGAAGATCTATCAGCTTACCCAAATCAAACACTTCCTTAACTGTCATTCACGCAAACTTTTTTTTTCCAAGCTCACGTTCAGTCTTCTGTGGAGTATGCACTGACTTGATGAGATTCTGCGAGTAAGAACACACTGAAGCCATTGTTAAGCCTCCACAAAAGAGCGCTCAAATTAATCATTCTGAAGAAATCTAATCTCGAAAGCTCAAATGATAGAACTATTAACATATCTTCCGTGAAGCCAGAGACTCGAATCAACAAAGGGCTCACGATGCACAGAACTTTGAAAAGGTATGTTCCATCAACATTAATGAACCGAGTCTCCAATATTTCGTTGAGAAACTTCACAAAATCCGTATTCTTGTCCACAGAACTGACTTATTTAAATCAGGCGAAGCATAATCAGGCTCCACTTTGTAAACCTCCCTACTAGGGTCAGTCAGACTAAATCATTATAAAACAGTGTCGAAAAACAATATCTAACCCACCTTCTCCTCTAAACGTTCCTATGATCATTATCAATAAGTAACCTCAAAAACATATACCATTCCATTTGTATGTATTAAACCGTTTTTATCTATCCATATCCACTTATGTGCACTATTCTCTTTGAATATTCGTTTTTATCCTCTCTCTCTGTCTTTGTCTCTGTCTCTGTCTCTCTGTCTCTGTCTCTCTTTCTTTCTCTCTCTCTCTCTGTCTCTCTGTCTGTCTCTGTCTCTGTCTCTCTCTCTCTCTCTCTCTCTCTCTCTCTCTCTCTCTCTCTCTCTCTCTCTCTCTCTCTCTCTCTCTCTCTGGGCGCAAAGGCGCGTGATGTCACTTTGGTTCCGGTATCCAGAGTGCTTAAAGTTTGTTCTTCGCTATATCTAACCCTTTCTCGCCCCCCCCCCCCCCCCATCTCCCACCTCCCACCCTCTCTCTCTCTCTCTCTCTCTCTCTCTCTCTCTCTCTCCTCTCTCTCTCTCTCTCTCTCTCTCTGTGTGTGTGTGTGTGTGTGTGTGTGTGTGTGTGTGTGTGTGTGTGTGTGTGTGTGTAAATGTGAAGGAATTCGTCGGACCGTATAAACTTATTGTGAGTTCTAGGTTCCGTGACCAGTGGTCTGTCAATATTGCGCTCTGGATTTGTCCATCGAAATTCAACAGGCAAATACCAGGAGTCGATGCGATCCCCAAACACTTAACTTACAATATCGTGTCCAAAGCATATCTGTTGACATGATGACATAACCAGTCACGCTAGAGCCATGGGGGGAGACATGTAAAAGGACCACTAGAATCCCATTCACCACAACCATTAACTGTTATACGGTTGAACATAACACATAGATTCAAGAGAGATTTGGCAAACTTGTTTACATCATCTTTTGATAATCTCTTCCAACCTTCATCATCAATACAATCGTCATCAAAATCATGTAAATAATTCATAGTAAATTCGGCTGTTGGTTGTTCGGATCTAGTTTTTGTATTGAGATCGACCATCATTAATATGTTGCTATGTTGTTATCTAATCACAATGAAGGTAGTAGTAGTAGTACTTTAATTTTACGTCTTTTCACAAACTATGTGATATTAGACAAGAAAGGAGAGATAGACAGGCAAATAGAGGGAGATAGATAGAGTTTGTTCATGTTGCATACAAGTGTATGTGTGTGTGTGTGTGTGTGTGTGTGTGTGTGTGTGTGTGTGTGTGTGTGTGTGTGTGTGTGTGTGTGTGTGTGTAGGGAGGGGGTGGAGATGGGAGTGAGCGGAGGGTGGTGTACATAAAATCAGAAAACAATCAGACACACAAACGAATAAATAAACAAACCTACACACACTAACAATATCAGATTAAAGCAAATACCTGACTGGACTACAAATCAAGCAGAAAGTAACTTTCAAAACAAACTCAATATCAGAAAAAATATCTGTCACAGACATGCCTGATAAATATGGCAGAAATGCCTTGAGAGGCACACATTCGAACAAAACATGATCTCTTGTCAATTTTGTTTCCCCGCATATGCATTTTGTTGCAGAGCTATATTTAGTTCTAAAAGCATCCAGTTTCAATCGATGGAATATTGAAACGAAGTTTCTGTATTGATGCATATCATAAATGTGCAGATTTTGGATGCTTTTGAAATGATCAATACTAAAAAGAGGATTATTTTGTGTCTGAACATGAATAACAGCGTTGTTCTGCCCATTTCTGAAATATTCCCAAGCTGTATGTTTTAAAATTTGTTGACTCTCTTTCAAAGTGAACGGTATGGAAATAGTTTGTACCCTCGTTCCATTTTCAGCGCCTTTTTTCGCACATCTGTCAGCAAGTTCATTGCCCGAAATTCCACAGTGTGAAGGAACCCAGAGGAAAGTTATATCTGTTCCTTTACATATCAAGACGTGGATTAAATGTTGAATTTCCTTCAAAATAAAGTTATCTGAATTTGAATTAAAAAAACTTGATCGATTGTAACACTGACAGCGAATCTACACAAAACAATACTTGAAAAAATGAAGGTATTGTGAAGGATCTGGCTAAATATACACAAAGAAAAAAGTTAAGCACCCCCCAATGTTTTTTAGTTTGGAGAAACTGAAATTCTTTTTTGTGCTAAACTGTTTAATGTGGAATATTTTTTTTTTGTTTTTATTAAATAAAGATATTGACAACATGAAAACACAACAAATGATATACAAAATCATAAACAGAATGTGGTATTGCTAAAGAAAGATCAATGACATTTTCACATGAAAAATATCCATGAAAAGTATGGTCATTACAAAATCATAGTGCTTAATCAAAGTGGCAATTTCATTTGAAAACATTGCCATGAATCTCCATAAACCAAAGAAAAATGAAAATGTTCAGTAGCGCGTGAATCCGCCCTGAGCCTGGATGACCGCCTCAACCCTGCGTCGCATCCCTCCAGTCAGTCGCCGGATCTGTTGCATCGTCAGTTGCTGCCACTCCTGATGCAGTGCAGCTTCCAGTTGATGCAGATTTTGTGGAGGAGGGTCCAAGGTCTGCAAACGACGGCCAATCATGTCCCAGATATGCTCCAGTGGATTGAGGTCTGGGCTTATGGCAGGCCATGGCAGGTTCTGCACTGCTTCTTGCTGGAGAAAGCCTGTTACTGCTTGAGCACGATGAGGCCTGGCGTTGTCATCCATGTACACTGGTCTGGTGGCAAGTGGGTGGTTGTCAAAATGGGGCACAACGACCGGCTCAAGGACATCTCGGATGTACCGTCCGCCTGTGAGGGTTCCTCGAATGGTAATCAAATCCAGCTTGCAGTCGTGTTAGAGGCACCCCCAGACCATTATATGGAACCCCCACCGTGAGGAACAGTTGTCTGTATGTTCCTGGGCGCATAGGCTGTATTTGGGCGTCTCCAAACCCTTGATCTTCCATCAGTGACGTGCAGCAGGAACCGGCTTTCGTCCGACCAGTGTATCTTTCTCCAGTTCCTCAGGTTCCACCCCCGCCGAGCGAGACACCAGTCCAAACGCCGTCTTTTGTGGTGGTCAGTCAACAGAGGGCGCTTGATAACCCTCCTCGCCTTATATCCGTGGGCTTTTAAGTGGTTCTGCACTGTTCTTGTGGAAAGTTGTCTGTTAGGCATCCACTGTCGTTTCAAGCTGGTGCTTGTGGCGAATGGCTCATGGCGTATCATGCGAAGTAGAGCCCTGTCTTCGCGCTGTGACGTTGCATGTGGTCGGCCAGATCGTGGGCGGTCCTGCACATGGTTGGTTTGCTGGTGTTTCCTCACCAGCCGGCTGATGACAGTGTAGTTAAAGCCCAATTGACACCCGATTGCTTTGAAGGACATTCCAGTGGAATGGATGCCAATAATTTGCCATCGTTTGGCCTCTGCTATCCTTCTTCGCACCATATTTCTTTGCAAAGAATATCTTTTCTGAAAACCAACTGTGATTGCTAAACTGGATGACTCACCAAACCTCAATTTTAAAAATTTCAAATCCGTAATGCACGTGCATGCCACACCATGACTATGCTTCACATACACGCCTGACTGGTTTTATCCTTTCAATGACACACCATTCTTGACAAAATCGAAAATTTTGGGGTCATACATTGTTGTTGTCAATTCTGACAGTTGAAAATATAAGGGGGTGCTTAACTTTTTCTTTGTGTATATTTCGCCGAAGCCGTGTATGTGAGAAAACAAAATGTTGGGATGGTCTGGTGTGTGTGTGTGTGTGTGTGTGTGTGTGTGTTTGTGTGTGCGTGTGTGTGAAGAGAGGGAAGGGGCGAAGGGGAGAGGCAAAAGGGGAGCGGGAGAGTGAAGGGGACAGAGTGGAGAGAAAAAACGGCGGAGACGATGTGTTTGAGTGAACGCAAGTTCATATGAACTTTCAGCTTTCTGTTTGCTTGTTTTTTTAATCGGTGAATACGATTGTTCTCCGCCTTGTCTACAGGCCTCAAGTGCTGAATGGACAATAAATCTCTCTCTCTCTCTCTCTCTCTCTCTCTCTCTCTCTCTCCTCTTTACTGTCATTTCTCTCTCTCTCTCTCTCGACTGGTTTTTATATTTGACCTAATTTTGTTAATGGGAATTGTAGAGGAGATACGAACAGCGATTTTACTCGCGTGTTGTCGCATGGGAGCAGCGTAATTGATTATCACGTTGTTGAAATGGTGTGATCTGTGCGTTACAGATAAATGACACACATGGCACTTTCCCGTCGAGTTGACATGGAGAAATTGAATGAGCGAAAAGGGAGAGAATGGTCACAATATTGTGGCTGAAAGCGTGAGAGAAAGAGTAGTGTGATGGGAGAAAAGTGTGCAGGAGCACTAAGATGAGATTGATGTTGTGGATTTAAAGAATGTTTGAAGACAGCGAAAGAAGCTATTATAGATGATGTTGATGAATGTGTTGATTTTTGTAATATCGTCGTATAGAACAGCATGGTGTATGGTTCGAATGGCAGGGAAAAGAAAGAGAGTGATGAACGATTGGTTTGACGAAGAATATGCACGAATGAAATGAAAATCAAAGGTCTTTGAGAAATTTGAGAAGTGTGTGTGTGTGTGTGTGGGGGGGGGGGGGGGGGGGGGGGGGGGGGGGGAGGGGGGAGATAGCTTTAGTAGAACATAGAGAGCTGTATGTCAGAAAAAGAAAGCTGCTTATATATAAAAAAAAATAAAGAGAAAAAAAAACGGAGAAGAAGAGAGAAACAAGTTAACATTCGAAAATTGAAAGGATCAATTAATGGTCCAAATTTATTTTGGTCACCAAGCAGATCAGAGAACAGAAAAGCAGTGCTGTATTATAACATAATTTCGCAGCAGTGGTTGGATCATTTCTCTAGGATGTTCAATACTACAGAATATGTAGAGCAACGGGAAAACTGAAAAGTGGAAAAAAAAAGAGAAGAGGATACAGAAGAGCTGATATTCACTGACCATATAAGTACAACTGAAATTATCGACAATACTTTGCATTTGTAAGTTGGTAAAAGTGCTCATTATTCTAATGGGTGAAATATTAAAATCGGTTAACGACTCAGCTCTTACTTTCTCACTTTTTTTTTTAACAAGAGCTGTTTAATTTGCTATTTGTTAAAGGAGCTTTTCCTGTACTTTGATGTAAGTCTGTAATTGTATCAGTATATAAAAAGGGAGATACCAGCTATCTCAGCGACTACAGTGGCGTAGAATTGACAAATGTGATAGAAAAGGTCTGTATCCACATTTGGAGTAAACAACGTACGACTGGGCACCAAGGGAAGCAATATATGTGGAGGAGCGAGCTGGATTTAGAATAGGCTACAGTAAGCTAGATCATATCTTCACCCAATGTGCTTTAGTACAAATGTATTTAAATACGAAATTTAAACTTGATATCGGTTTTGCTGATTTTCAGAAAGCGTTCCAGTCAGTAAGTAACAAAATGGAACGTTCTGAGAAATGGTGGTATTAATGGGGTAGGTTATACAGAGCGGTGCGAGGAATACACGAGAAAGTCTTAGCTTGTGCAGAAAACAAAGATTTGTGTACCGTTCTTCCCATTGTCCATGAGGCGTTAAACAAGGCTGTTTGCTTAGCCAATATCATTATTATCATTCTTTGTCAATGAACTGGCTGTCGAATTTCTGGAAAAGGAAAGTATTTAGAGACAAGCTGTCTCATGCCGGAGGCAGGAATGGAATTTACATGTGGGTAACAGTGAAAGCTGTACATTTTACAGGTCCTTTTGCATCGCACCTGATATTAGAACCTATCTTCAGCTAAATCTAGACATGCAACTTAAAGTATATAACAACTAGATTCAGGCTTGGTATTTCTGAAATTGCCGAACGTTGTTACCGTCCTCGTCCTCATAGCGAAGCAGATTTAATATGCCCACTTTGAAAAAAGAAAACAAAAAGATACAGAAAGTACAGTGGATTTGGAAATGTGTTGCCCTGTCTTGCACAAACTAAGAGCTTACAAAATACTG
Source organism: Conus ventricosus (assembly GCA_018398815.1). Lineage (NCBI taxonomy): Eukaryota > Metazoa > Mollusca > Gastropoda > Neogastropoda > Conidae > Conus > Conus ventricosus. The sequence continues at coordinate 44,167,883 of CM031608.1, read as the reverse complement.
CTCAAGTTTTATAAATTCCCAAGTCACTTTAGGTTAGCTCTTCTGTTGGCATGTACTCACGATCAGACTGTTAGTTGTTTTTTTTTAATTTTTCAT
>CM031608.1:44145287-44150287 GCA_018398815.1 Conus ventricosus | reverse complement strand
AGAAAAATCAGTATATCAAAACTACGTGTAAGAGCGTTGAAAAATCACTGCATCATAACTACATGTAAGATTGTAGAAAAATCACTGCATCCAAGCTACGTGTAAGATTGTAGAAAAATCACTGCATCCAAGCTACGCGTAAGATTGTAGAAAAAAATCACTGCATCCAAGCTACGTGTAAGATTGTAGAAAAAAATCACTGCATCCAAGCTACGTGTAAGATTGTAGAAAAATCACTGCATTAAAACTACGTGTAAGATTGTAGAAAAATGACTGCGTCAAAACTACGTGTAAGAGCGTAGAAAAATAACTGCATTAAAACTACATGTAAGTGCCTAAAAAAAATGACTGCATCAAAACTACGTGTAAGAGCGTAGAGAAATGACTGCATCAAAACTACGGGTAAAAGCGTGGAAAAATGACTGCTTCAAAACTACGTGTAAGAGCGTGGAAAAATGACTGCATCAAATCCAGTGTAAAATTGTGTACTGCATCAAAACAACTCGTTAGAGTGTAGGGGAAAAACACCACACCAAAATAACCAAACTTTAGTCTAAACATTCCATGTGTCCTCGTGCAGCTTCCTGGATACATCTCCCCATGTTCTTTATGTGCTTTACACAGATTCCCTCCGTGCTCCCAGTGTCTATCGTGCAGGTTCCTGGATGAATCTCCCCATGTTCCCTGTGTCTATTGTGCAGGTTCCTGGATGAATCTCCCATGTTCCCTGTGTCTTTTGTGCAGGTTCCTGGATGAATCTCCCCATGTTCCCTGTGTCTATTGAGCAGGTTCCTGGATGAATCTCCCCATGTTCCCTGTGTCTGTCGTGCAGGTTCCTGGATGAATCTCCCCATGTTCCCTGTGTCTGTCGTGCAGGTTCCTGGATGAATTTCCCCATGTGTCCTGTGTCTTTTGTGCAGGTTTCTGGATGAATCTCCCCATGTTCCATATGTCTATTGTGCAGGTTCCTGGATGAATCTCCCAATGTTCCCTGTGTCTATCATGCAGGTTTCTGGATGAATCTCTCCATGTTCCCTGAGTCTTTTGTGCAGATTCCTGGATGAATCTCCCCCGTGTTCCATATGTCTATTGTGCAGGTTTCTGGATGAATCTCCCCATGTTCCTTATGTCTTTTGTGCAGATTCCTGGATGAATCTCCCCCGTGTTCCATATGTCTATTGTGCAGGTTTCTGGATGAATCTCCCCATGTTCCCTGTGTCTACCGTGCAGGTTCTTAGGTGAATCTCCCCATGTTCCATATGTCTATTGTGCAGGTTCCTGGATGAATCTCCCCATGTTCCATATGTCTATTGTGCAGGTTCCTGGATGAATCTCCCCATGTTCCATATGTCTATTCTGCAGGTTCCTGGATGAATCTCCCAATGTTCCCTGTGTCTATCATGCAGGTTCCTGGATGAATCTCCCCATGTTCCCTGTGTCTATTGTGCAGGTTCCTGGATGAATCTCCCATGTTCCCTGTGTCTACCGTGCAGGTTCCTGGATGAATCCCTCCGCTGGCTGCTGGCCGTCGGGAAGGTGAAAGAGGCGGAGAACATCCTGAGGAAAGCCTGCCGGCAGAACGGCAAGGACTTCGGCACTGTCAGGGCGCTGCTTCTTCAGCAGACAGCCGCCGGCCCCCCTGGCCACGACCAACGTCCACTCAGTGTCACCAGGTCAAACAAACACCAGGCAGATAAAGCAGTAGTCGCCACCGCTGAAGAGAAAAATGGAAACGTCACCAAGGATGGGACGTTGGTTGAAGGGGCAGCCAATGGGCAGATGGCGGAGGGTGTGTGTGAAGAGGGCAGAGCGGCGTCGGCACCGATCCCCAGAGGTCCTGAACAGCATCATGCCGGCACCAGTCCTGGCAGCCTGGAAGGGATCAGTCACAGTCCACAGCCTGAAACGGTCCCTGCCCATTACACCATTCTGGATTTGTTCCGACACCGGGTGGTCTTCGTGCCCTTTCTGGTCACACTCTTCGTCTGGTAAAGTATCGGTCTGTTCTGCAGAGAGTAGGCCTCTCCGAAGAAGCCATCTTTCTCTGTCTGATCGTAAAATACTTAACAGACTTCTTTGTTTGTTTGTTTGACAGAATTTGCCATGTTTTGAAAGACAGGAGACTCCAAACAGTGGCAATACTGACTTAAATGTACCAACTTATTAAGCGCAATTCTATGAAACTAACTGATAGACAACAATCCATGGACGGATGAGTCAGGCTCCAAGAACCGAGAGACACGTGACATAAAAGATTCTGAATTTTCATTTTGTGCATAGTTATTCGCTGGATTTTTTTCCCCCGAAACATGATTCCTGCTTCGGCATCAGCTGCTAAAATATCATTCAATGTGGACTATTGAAGAAATGGAAGTGAGTGCATTTCTGGTGAAGAGATAAGTTCAAAATGATCTTCAGCTGTCTTGTATGAGCGGGGTTAAAGCAAATGACCACCGGATTTTGATCCCGTTTGTATACATAGTTTTTGTTGTCTGGAAACCCAAATAGGTACACACACACACACACACACACACACACACACACACACACACACACACACACACACACACACAACTTGCGTGCGCGCGCGCGCGCGTGTGTGTGTGTGTGTGTATGTGTGTGTGAGCGCCCGCGCATCTGTGTGCGTGTGTGTGTGTGTGCGTGCGTGCGTGCGTGCATGCGCGCGCGCGCGTGTGTGTGTATGTGTGTGTGTGTGCATGCATGCGTGGTGTGTGTGTGTGTGTGTGTGTGTGTGTGTGTGTGTGTGTGTGTGTGTGTGGTGTGTGTTGGCGTGAGCGTGCGTGTGTGTGTATGTGTGTATGTGCGCGCGCAAGCGTGCGTGTGTGTGTGTGTGTGCGTGCGTGCGTGCGTGCGTGCGTGCGCGCGCGCGCGCGCGCGCGCGCGCGCGCGCGTGTGTGTGTGTGTGTGTGTGTGTGTGTGTGTGTGTGTGTGTGTGTGTGTGTGTTTGTGCGTGGTTTTCGCGTGCGTATGTGAGTGTGTGTGTGTGTGTGTGTGTGTGTGTGTGTGTGTGTGTGTGTGTGTGTGTGTGTGTGTGTGATATGATGCGGTGTGACAGCCAAGGTGCATATCTGCACGTCTAGCCCTGAGGAACAGGTCATTGGGGGTCAGTCCTCTGTCCCTGTCTGTCTGTCAGCCCACACAAAAACTCACGGTCAGCAGGGCACACCCTGACCTAATTTTACAGCTTCGTTGGTATCTAGAAGAAATGCGTTGTAGTTTATCGAGAGACAAAACTGCGAAAGGGATGAAGAAAGAGAACAACTACAACAATAACAACTCTCTCTCTCTCTCTCTCTCTCTCTCTCTCTCTCTCTCTCTCTCTCTCTCTCTCTCTCTCTCTCTCAAACCATATACCATTCCCTTTTTATGTATTCAACCGTTGTTATCTATCTATATCCACTTATGTGCACTATTGTCTTTGAATATTCGTTTGTGTCCACTCTGTATCTGTCTCTCTCTCTCTCATCCCAGTCAGCACCCACTCCAACACCCCCCCCCCCCCCCTATCCCTTTGGTACCTTGCCCCTTTCTCCGAATCCATTATTATTATTATTATCATCATCATTATTACTATTATTATTATTATTATCATCATTATTATTATGTCGTTGCATAAAGGTTTGTGGCCCAAATACGAATAAATGACTTCTCTCTCTCTCTCTCTCTCTCTCTCTCTCTCTCTCTCTCTCTCTCTCTCTCTCTCTCTCTCTCTGACGTAACTGACAATGCTTTGATTATTAAACAATCGATCTGGTCACTCTGACTGTCGACACTTTTTGACCTCCCTTGTATCTTCAACAGATCATTAGACCCAGCTCAAAGATCCCCCCCCCCCTCCCCCCCCCCCCTCCCCATATTTATCACTTTTAAACAATGAATTTACTTTTCACGTGACAAATTTCTTATCAGTGTGTTCATCTTATTTTACTTTCTTACCCTCTGCTGGCCCCTTTCGGGTTTCACTAGACTTTGTTTTTGAATCCTTGGTGGTGGAAATGCCACAGAATTATAAGTGGATTTATTTCATTTATCTCAAGGGACAGCAGCTGTTGCAAGCGATTGACGTTCACTTCATAATTTAAATTCAGTTCATGGAAACGCAGTTTGGTAGATAATATAAATGGTTAGGTGTTAACTAGAAGTTAGGGTATTTCTTATTGTGCTGATTGTGAAGAATTCATTGTTCATATTTTACAGCTGCTTTTTTTTTTTTTAATTCCTATTCTGTATATAGCTTTTCTTCGACTTGTGTATTTTGTTAAAAATTGCCAAGTCATTGTTTTACATTGGAAGGAGTTGTTTTGAGTAATTGAGGCCTGAAAACATGGCTGAGTAATGAACAACAGCCTTCAGTCATTGAAATCAACAACGTTTTTATTTCTTGTCAGAATTGGTAACAGTTTGTGTGCTTGCAAAGTGCCTGTCTGTCATTCCGGATGTCAACCCTGTATTACTGATGTGCTCATAACTCCCTCTCTGTCACCTGGGATAATAAACAACCTGTATCACTGATGTGCTCATAACTCCCTCTCTGTCACCTAGGATAACAAACAACCTGTATTACTGATGTGCTCATAACTCCCTCTCTGTCACCTAGGATAACAAACAACCTGTATTACTGATGTGCTCATAACTCCCTCTCTGTCACCTAGGATAACAAACAACCTGTATTACTGATGTGCTCATAACTCCCTCTCTGTCACCTAGGATAACAAACAACCTGTATTACTGATGTGCTCATAACTCCCTCTCTGTCACCTAGGATAACAAACAACCTGTATTACTGATGTGCTCATAACTCCCTCTGTGTCACCTAGGATAACAAACAACCTGTATTACTGATGTGCTCATAACTCCCTCTCTGTCACCTAGGATAACAAACAACCTGTATTACTGATGTGCTCATAACTCCCTCTCTGTCACCTAGGATAACAAACAACCTGTATTACTGATGTGCTCATAACTCCCTCTCTGTCACC
>CM031608.1:44137787-44142787 GCA_018398815.1 Conus ventricosus | reverse complement strand
AAGAGGTTAGTCGCAGACTGAATGAGTTCGAGGAACGAACGGCAGTAATTAAAGATATGCAGACTAATAGCAATATGTAGGCTACTAGAAGATGCTGCATTAGTAGAAAACAAAAACAAAAACGGATGTTTCGACGGTCAATCAGACAAATGTTCCAAACTGAGTTGCAGCAGCAGCAGCAGCAGCAACAACAACAACCACAACAACAACTCCAACAACAGCAACAACTCCAACGAAAACAAAAACAACAAATCTGCACCAAGATTGTTCGAACAGGACGCACACCTTGTATTTGATGATGGTGAGAGCGGGATTCCTACCCTGTTCTTGAAACTCTCACGTGATGTAGTTCTTTTTATAATGCATTCAATTTTCAGAATCAATCGAAGACCGCTGGCATTTACGTGTGGCATGCTCTCTGGATCCTTTCTGCTCATCTCCGTTGGACTGGTCGTGTTTGGTGAGTGAGAAAGAGAGCACAGAGTGAGTTTCATCACCAGACTCTCTATGTACCAGTTGGTAACTTTTTACAATGTGCAAATGCGCAATGTGTGTGTGTGTGTGTGTGTGTGTGTGTGTGTGTGTGTGTGTGTGTGTGTGTGTGTGTGTGTGTGTGTGTGTGTGTGTGTGTGTGTGTGTGCGTGCGTGCGCGTGCGTGCGCGTGCGTGTGTGTGGTGTGGTATGGTGTGGTGTGGTGTGTGTGTGTGTGTGGTGTGTGTGTGTGTGTGTGTGTGTGTGTGTGTGTGTGTGTGTGTGTGTGTGTGTGTTCTGTATCTGTCTCAATTAGAGACGAGAAAGAAGCATTTTTTCTGTAGTACAGCATAATAACATAGAGAAGTGTTCTTAGCCTTCAGACTGTCCTCAGTTGAATTACCATGTTGAGTTGATGCCAGTCTATATAGTATGTAGACAGGACCATTGTTGGTCGTTTCCTTTACACAACAGGACTTGCTTGCTATCCCTACGTAGGGACGGCCAGGGACAGGCCCTGTGTGATAATAATCATTATTGAGCTATTCAAAGTAAGCGAAACTTATGCAGGAAATCCCAGTTTCTTATCACCCATTACTGATGCTCACATGCACATGTGTTCATATTGCGTACGTGCATACGCCTACTGTGTGTGTGTGTGTGTGTGTGTGTGTGTGTGTGTGTGTGTGTGTGTGTGTGTGTGTGTGTGTATGTGTGTGTGGTGTGTGTGTGTGTGTGTGTGTGTGTGTGTGTGTGTGTGTGTGGATCAGGTGGAGAAGAGGGGGTATTCCTAACCCTGGCCACAATAGCGCAGTACATGGGCATGTTTTGCCTGAACGGGTCCTTCGTTCTTCTGTTCATCTATTGCATGGAGGTCTACCCCACTGCCTTGAGGTATGTGGCAATGTCTATCACATGGAGGTCTACCCCACTGCCTTGAGGTATGTGGTAATGTCTATCACATGGAGGTCTATCCCACTGCCATGAGGTATGTGGCAATGTCTGTCACATGGAGGTCTACCCCACTGCCATGAGGTATGTAGCAATGTCTATTACATGGTCTACCCCACTGCCATGAGGTATGTGGCAATGTCTGTTACATGGAGGTCTACCCCACTGCCATGAGGTGTGTGCTAACGTTTATTTCATGGTTCTACCCCCACTGCCATGAAGTGACAATGTCTATTTCATGGAGGTATAACCCTCTGCCATGAGGTATGTAGCAATGTCTATCTCATGGAGGCCTACCCCACTGCCATGAGGTATGTAGCAATATCTGTTTATGGAGGACACAAAGAAAGTACAACAATAGCAGATCCTGTGCTGAACCGGAGAACCCAAGTTCAGTACAGGAAGAAGCCCCCCCCCCCCCCCCCCCCCCCCCCCCCCCCCCCCCCCCCCCCCAACCAGGTGCAACGAGATCAAGAGAGATCGAAGCAGCAGAACAGACGTCTTGAACAGGTTGGTGCTGGTCTCCGTACCACTAGTGACGCGAATGAACTGGCCGTGCCTAACGCCGAATCGGATGAACACAGTGCACAGCACAGTGCAGAACACATCAAGCCGACTCGCGATGATGATGACACGTTGCATGTTCAGGACACGCTTCTGTCTTTGCATTCCGATCTGTCGGAGTGTAACATCAGGGACCCAAAAATCCACCCGTCGGACATCGACACAAGTCTGGAGCAAGCTGTGGACAAGATTGTCGCCGGTTATGACAGTGCTTAAGGATTATGTCACTACTCTGACAGAGCGACAGGTGCAGAGACGATTGCAAGATCCACACAGAAATCAAGCATTTTGGAAGGTCGTGTGTCATCAAATGGATGATGTGGGTGTGCTGCTGTGTGAATCAGACGATGTCGTTCTGGAATATTCCTGCGATCCGTGTTCGGAGAACGATTGCTTATTCTGGTTTGTGAATCAGGAAGGAAGACATGTCATCATAGTGTGATGGTGTGGAGGGGTAAGGGGTGTGCAGGTGAAGACAGTCAGATGGTGATAAAAGCAGGAACCAAGGGACAGCAGCCAGTCAAGAAGACGCAGCGGACGAAGCAGAGTTTTCCTTCTTTTATTTCCGTTCCACGACAAGGAGCTCAAACCAGGAACACTGCCCTGTGAACACTCTCTCGCATTCAGCGCACTGGGCACACTCTCTGCGTTCTCTCTGCCTCCCACGCCAGTCGCTCACACCAGGGAACACTCTCCACACCATCACAACTGGCGCTGGGAGCAGGATTGAAGACAGAAGGGACCAAGGAAGGAGACACAGCCTAAGAAGAACACGGGACACCATGGCCAGCCAACTGCCGCTACCTCTGCACCCTCTGCATCTACATCAGCTTCCCAGATTCACTGGTAACGAGAACAGCAGGGAAGTGGACGACTTCATCCGGGAGGCCAGGCTTGCCCTACACCTGCACCCCCTAGATGGCCGAGCTCGCCAGGAGGTGATCAGGCTGCCAGCGACAGAGGTGGACTCCCCAGCCAAGATCTTTTAACATCTTGGAGGAGAACTGGGGAGAGCAGCGTGATGTCGTCACCCTGGCCACAGCGTTCTTCACCAGGCAACAGGGCAAGGATGAAACCATCTGGGAGAATCCCTCCCATCTCCAGTACCTCTGGAGGAAGGTCAACCACGCTGGGGATGGACTGCTGCCAGCAACCATACTCCGAGACACCTTCACACGTGGCTTGCAGCCAACTGCGCTCCGCAAGGATGTCCAGCATTTCGTCCGGAACCATCCTACCACCATCTTTGAAGAGGCCAGGAAGGAATCCCAAAGGTGGATGCAGGACTGCAGTGCCGACAGCAACGTCCTCCACACAGTTGGCACTGCTACTGTCGCCTTGCCTCAAACTCAGCTAGAGGCACTCGCGGCCAAAGTCGCCTGCTTGAGACAGGAAATGCAGCAGCCACCACCTGCACAGCCAGCACTGCAGATCCGCAGCTGCGTGGCAAATGCACAGCGCTCAGGACAACGGCCAAGACGGAGGCGACGGAGGTTTGCAGCGATAAAAGCTGATGACAAACTTCAGTCCTCTGCCACCGTCAGCAGCCATAATGCTGACAAGTTTCGGCAACACAGCTCAGCAGCACCCAGGCGACAGGCAGAGTCGATTTTGCCTCAGCTGTCACCAGGAGAGATGCACCGACTTCAGCAGGACACATTCATTGGGCCAATTCTGTCCTCCTGGCCAAAGAGGCCTGCAGCTGGCGAGAATAGGGAGCTACAGGACCTCACTCAGCAGCACGGCCGACTCATCTGCCAACAGGGGATGCTGTATCGGCGAATGGTGGACCCTAAACTTGGGGCGTGTGAGCAGCTTCTCCTTTCTGGATCGCTCCGCCCCAAGGTTCTGTCATCAGTCCACAACCTCCAGGGTCACCAGGGCTACCAACGTGCTGCAGAGATGCTACGACCCCAGGTCTACTGGCCCGGTATGTACCGGGATCTGGAGCACCACCTAGCCAAGTGTCGACCCTGCATCAAGGTAAACCAGACTGCCAGTGCCTCTACACCAGCAAGCCCTTCTTCAAAACCCAGGCCACCACAGACTGCTGTCCCTTGGTTCCTGCACTTATCACCATCTGCCTGTCTTCACCTGCATACCCCTTACCCGTCCACACCACAATAGGAATAATTTTTATGTTAAACTGGCCTGCCTTCGGAGAGGAAGACGCATCGGCAACACGAAGCATGCAGAGACCCAAGCACGTGCTCTACGCTGCACGTTTTCCACGGATTGATCCAGTTCTACCTGGGGTGACCGTCGTCTACAAAACTGACAGTGAAGGCATACCAGTGACATTTTCTCGTTCTCGATTTTGTCATGTACTGTGAAAGAAAAGGACATTGCTGTGGTTTCCATGTCAATGAAATCGAAATCAAGTCGTGTTTTGTCGTTGTACATCGCGCCGATTTGCTTAATGGGCTTTACACCCTAATAGCATTAAACTTCGTTCGTTCGTTCTCTCTGTCTCTATCTCCACCCCCTCTCTCTCTCTCTGTCTCTCTCTCTCTCTGTCTCTCTCTGTCTCTCTCTCTCTCACTCTCTCTCTCTCTTGCCCGTGTACTTAACGATCAATATGACCAAAAGATTCTGTGGTCGGAAACAAAATTCGTGTATTCCTTCCACCCACCATCCCTAACCACTCCTTTCCAATTTTCAACATCCCCCCCCCCCCCCCCCCCCCCGCTTTTTCTTTTTTCTTTTTGAATAATCGCCCATCACAACCTGTTTCAGGGCCGTGGGGTCTGGCTTTGCTGGAACGGTCATGACCCTGGGTAACATGAGCATCCCTTTCCTGTTGCTCTGGGTAAGTGACGTCAGATCCGCTGGTCGTCATTTCCTTCCTGTGCCGACCTCAAGGTTATCAGAAATGAGAATACATAAAATGTGTTTGATTTTTTTTTCTCCCCCATCTGTCCTCATATTGAATATATTCACATTCCCTTTTTGGGACACCGTTCTTGTTGTTGTTGGGTGTCTGTCGTACGTTGGTTCAGTCTGCCGCTTTTAGA
>CM031608.1:44107787-44132787 GCA_018398815.1 Conus ventricosus | reverse complement strand
CAAATGTGCGCACAGGATTCCGGCTGTAAATTGCGCCCCCACTTTCTCTCCGGTTACTCAAAGCCTCGGACACAGGGTTTATCGGAAACGTATGAGGATTTTGTGCCCTGCTGAGCAAGAATAGCATGTGCGATTCTCTCTCTCTCTCTCTCTGTCATGCTGTTTGTCTGTCTGTATCTGTCTTTCTCTCTGTCTTTCTGCCTCTGTCAACATCCCTGTGTTTCTATCTCTGCCCGTCTCTAATGTCTCCAAGTGCATGTGTCTCTACTCTCTCTCTCTCTCTCTCTCTCTCTCTCTCTCTCTCTCTCTCTCTCAAACTTGCCCCCTCACTCTGTCACTGTCAGTGACTAATTATTTCTGTCTCTCAATTCCCCCTTTGTATCTCTTCCACTCCCCCATCTCTTTTTATCTTCTCCCTCCCCCCCCCCCCCCCCCCCATGTTGTTGTGTCATTCGCTATCTGTCTCTGTCTCACCCCTTCCCTCTCTCTCTCACTCTGACAGAAAGAGAGAGTGATAGTTACAGGTTCGGAGAGACAGACAGAGAGAGAGAGAGAGAGAGAGAGAGAGAGAGAGAGAGAGAGAGAGAGAGAGAGAGAGAGAGAGAAGAGAGGAGGAGGAGGAGGAGGAGGGGGAGGTAGGGAAGATGAACAGAAGGAGAGAGACAGGGAGAGCTAAAGAAAGAGAAACAGACAGATGAAAAAGATACAGAGACGGAGCATGCGCACGCACACGCACACACACACGCACGCACGCACGCTTACAGAGAGAGTGACAGAGACAGAGAGAAACGGTACGGAAACAGACAGACTGAGAGAGACAGACACAGGCTAGAGACTGAGAAAGGGAAAGAGAGACGGAGAAAGAGCAGATTGAGATGAAGAGATAAACATATATTATCCTTGTTCAGCAAGGGTGCAAAAATCTCTCATGTTTCCGATATTCTCTCAGTCGAAGTTTTTGAGTGGCCATATCAAGTGCAGGCGAAATTCCGCGCGCGCATAACCAATCAACGAAGAGAAGCGCGCAGAATCCCGGCCATAATTCCGCCCGTATATGTGGATCTTGCCCCTCTCCATAAATGTAATACTCGCGGGAAGCTAGAAACAGTAAAAGTCACAAACACGATGTCACACCATATACCGAAATGTTGTTCATAATATCACGTCTCTCTCTCTCTCTCTCTCTCCTCTCATCTCTCTCTCTCTCTCTCTCTCTCTCTCCTCTCTCTCCTCTCTATCTATCTATCTGTGGTTAACAATATAACAAACTGGGCATACTAATACCAAACCTACCAGCCCTACCACAGCAATTGTAGCCTATACAGTAAGCTACTATTGTATGCACGAGCTTACTCGCCCTCTTCAATGCTTCCCCAGTTTGCCTATGGTGTGTGTGTGTGTGTGTGTGTGTGTGTGTGTGTGTGTGTGTGCGCGTGTGCGTGTGTGTGTGTGTGTGTGGTTCTATTCCACTGGATCGTGGCTAAGGTCTCTTGAACTTGATTCAACCGGAATATGCATAATTTGACGCCCCATCCCCACCCACCCCAAAACGTTATGATGTGGCCCATGTGTTGTTGACAGTTCCCTAATGGTTTTGGGACTGCCACTTCATTTCTCCAGGCTTAACAATTTCTCATCAGGGGTTGCACCCTTTTAGGCTCAAGACCTAACTGATATACAGATCAGATACACTGTCACACAATTAAGCGCGTAAAAACACTACGAACTTAGGAGATAAGATAAGATAATGTTGCTTATAGCCCAGCCGACCGCAAAGGGCCACATCAGGGCTGACGAACTTAGGAAGCTACATTGCTGTAGATCATACTGCAAAGTCAGCGTATGGTTTTCAGTGTCGAGAGAGAGAGAGAGAGAGAGAGAGAGAGAGAGAGAGAGAGAGAGAGAGAGAGAGAGAGAGAGAGAGAGAGAGACTAATATTTTATTGTCATTACCAAAGAGGTCTTTTGACAAGATGGGAGGGGTAACAGAACAATAACATTTCCCTCTTCCTTTCCTGCAAACAAATAGTACACATTCATTCTTAGTGTGTATCAAATCAAAGGTTAACAAAAACAAACACATTCGTAACATTTCTTTATGTCCTCACGCACAGGAATAATGCAGTTAGGTTAAATAAAAAAAACGAAATCTTGAGACTGACTCGACTATCCACTCAATCAAATGATGACATTGTATCTTACTGATCTCTTCCAAATGCAATGAATGATAACATTCATTCCTGTATCTCTAATAATGCATTATCTTAAATTTCACAGTCCTTCATCTGTCAAGTTTTCAATCCTTCCGCGATGAGAGAGAGAGAGAGAGAGAGAGAGAGAGAGAGAGAGAGAGAGAGAGAGAGAGAGGAGAGAGAGAGAGCTTCCTTATGTGTGTGTAGTAGGCTCTCTATCTCTCTCCTCTCTCTCTCTCTCTCTCTCTCTCTCTCTCTCTCCTCTCTCTCTCTCTCTCTCTCTCTCTCTCTCTCTCTCTCTCTCTCTCTCTCTCTCGTTCTGTTTGTTGCTGCTGCAAACGGTCTCCAGCTCTACAAACTGTGTTTTAGACAGTGTTGAAGGAGCTGCTGAAAACCTGTGTATGCACATAACATTATGTGAGCCAATTTTGGGGATGACTACTATTAATCATTATTTCGAGTGACGGTTTGATTATTTTGTTTTTCTTATTTGAATTCTTCAAATCAAGCCAGGCTTTCCATTTTGTATTAAAATGTCGGCCAGTCAAACCCGAAGGACGTCTACAACTAGCGCTACACAACTTCACGTCGACGGTTGATCCCATGGGCCCAGTTTATTGAACAAATTGTGAAAGAAAAAAAAACCAAACAAACAAAAAAAAAAAACGAAAAAAAAAACAACCGAATGAAACAGTAATTTAAGGGACAAGATCGGAAAAGCCATGTTTTATCATATTAAAAAAAGAAAATGTCAGAAAGCAAAATCTCCCACTTGCAGAAGTTTTAGATTCATTTGACAAACATGCTGAGCCCGTTTAGTTGTATGGGGTGAAATTTGTCGATTTCAAAAGTTAGCATTGATTGGAAAAACTACAGCTCAAACTTCTGAAAAATATTTTTCGTTTAAATCGGAGAACCATGATTTCATTTGTTTTATGGTGAAAGAGGAAAGTTTCAATTGGCTATAAAAGTTGAAGTTAGAATAATCAAATTTTTAGTGTAAAATATAAAGAGTAATGCACTCGCTTCTTGACACTTTAGCTATATCATCACGGTGGCTGAGTGGCATTAAATCAATTACAACAGTAACTGGTCATGAATGTGTTTTGGATTCACAGGGTTTCATTACTTATGTTCTTTGTGTAAGAATGTAGAAAACAGTCTGGAGAATTCATTCATCCAAAGCTGTCAAGAGTCTATCGAAAGAAGTAATTAATGCCTTATTTACAAACATTTGAAACATGATTTTTGCAGAGAACAGTTTATTACACAACTTCCCGATCGATATATTACTGCATTAAAGAAATTCCGTTCTTGTAATCATAAGCTTGAAATAGAAAAGGAGCGACGGCACGCACTACCGAGAGAAGAAAGAATATGAAGAAACTGCAATATGAATGAGGTAGGTGATGAATCTATTTTTGTATTTGATTGCCCCGAATATGCAGCTTTACGCCATCTATTTCGGGGAGCTATCGAGGTGCACCCTCTATTTCTGCCAAAACGATTTCTGAAAGTATGTTCAATGTTTAACGTTCATGCTTTAAGTAGTACCTCGAAACATTGGCTGCTGAATTTAGCAAGATGCATGAATATCACAGTGAGCACGATACTTTCATCAGCTCCCTTGTATGGATGAAATATTTTCTTAATCAATACGTATGCATGTTGTCCGTAAGTATTCAACGATGCGATTAGTGTGATTGTTAATTTTCTCTCTCTCTCTCCTCTCTCTCTCCTCTCTCTCTCTCTCTCTCTCTCTCTCTCTCTCTCTGTGTGTGTGTGTGTGTGTGTGTGTGTGTGTGGTGTGTGTGTGTGTGTGTGTGTGTGTGTGTGTGTGTGTGTGTGTGTGTGTGTTTCATTCAAGCTGATGACCGTTTGCTTACTGTTATTATCCTCCATACCCCGCCTGCCCATGTAGGCCTCTCAGACAACGAGCGTGCAGACCACCTTGCTATGGAAGGAAGCCAGCTCACATACCCGACCGTTCCTGCCACGTATGAGGAAGCCAAAACTCTCCTCCGCAACAGATGCCGAAGAGGCTGGGTCACCCTGAAAGGAAGCTACGAGGCGCACAAGGATCCCATCAGGACACTGGTGAGGAGACACCAGACTAGCATCTACCGCCTTCGCAAAGGACACTGTGGCCTCCGAGCACACCTGGAGAGGATTGGAGTGGCAGCCACATCCCTATGTGATTGCGGCCTGGATGACCAGACCCCATCCCATATTCTCCAAGACTGCCCTCTGTACGAGGAGATGCGGCAGCAGTCCTGGCCCGGGGTGTGGACCTCAACTTCAAGCTCTGGGGGACGGCAGCCGATCTTCGCCGGACGTCCGAATTTGTGGCATACCTCGGACTTCGTCCTGACTGCGTAGCTGTCGAACGCCAACGAGAGAAAACAAGAATCCTCCATGCCCTAACATACGTTAAACGAAATACATATTATTGTATAGAAATTGAAACATTTTCGGGTTGGCAAGTTCATGGAAAGGAAAAGGAGGTAGGGGAGGGGGGGGGGGGGGGGGGGGGGGGGGGGGGGGGGGGGATGCAGATAGTCGGGCTGGGGAAAGAGGTGTTTTTAACGTGCTGTCAATTTATAAAACTATAGTGTGGTGCAGACCAGCTTTTCCCGTCATGTGCTGGCCTGAATAAGGTGAAAATAGACAAAATGTCTGTTCATATATTGGAAATAAAACCGGAACAGGCCGATAGCAGAAGGATCACTACCTTGGCGGTCGCTAACTGAAACTTCAGAGTCAACCGTGCCAATGGATCTGGATCTAGTGCAAACGTCGCATGAATCATATTTGGTTAGAACGAAGCAGAAACTTTGGGAGTGCAGCGAGAACATAGACCACACACTGGTGCTGGAAGGGCGGGATGATGGGCAGGCGCTTGGAGGGAGGGGGCGGGCTAGGCCTAATACAAGCTGGGAATCTGCCAGCCGGTAACGACTCAACTGAATCGACACGGAGTCAGATGGGTCTTGAACGATCTCATCATGCCTTCAAGCTGATTTTACTAGAATTTAGGTCTATGCGTGGGAAGAAACTTTTTCAAGCCTTTTGAGCCTGGTAATGCTCAAGTCTGCTGTCGGCACTACAGGCGTTCATGGTTTGCTGGGCGATAACTCACCAGTGTTGAAGGTTTCAAAATCAGCCACGGTAATAAACTGAATTCCTGTGAGTGTACATATAAGTGTGATAGAATTATCTGGAGGTAATCCGGGATCTTGCCTTGGACAATAATCCACAGGTATTGAGTTTCAGCTGTGTCTTGTGGTCCTTCAGAGGAGGAAGTCCCATATCACGGCGGAGCCGCCGGTCATCGGCGCTGCCAGCGTCTCTAGATTTATTTGTCCTGATCAACCAAGCAATCTGCCGGTCGCTGAATTCGCTACTATCGAACCTCTTCTTAAAAATATGTAGGCTACTACTCGAGGTGTGAGATCTTTACAGGTCAAATATTGAGCTACTACGCCAACTCGGTTTCGGTCCTGTGAAACACAACTACTTAATTTTACAGAAGAACTGTTTGGAACTCTAGAAAAAGGAAATCAGGCAGATGTTATCATTATGGACTTTGTGAAAGCCTTCGATAGAGTGAACCACAGCCTCCTTATCCACAAACGGAAACATTACGGTGTCCTGGGAAAGATCAACAAATGGATAGGAGCATTCTTGAAAGACCGGCAACAATCGGTGGTAGTGGATGGCACAGCTTCCAGCCGGGTCAGTGTGCAGTCTGGGGTCCCACAAGGCTCTGTTTTAGGGCCGGCGCTTTTCTTGGCGTACATTAATGACTTGCCAGAAGAACTCTCCTCACTGACACGCCTGTGTTTGCTGATGACACAGCTGTCTACCGTTTGAAGGCCTCAAAAACTGACCAAAGCTTACTTCAGGAAGACCTCAAGAAGTTAGAAGCATGGGAGCACAGCTGGGACATGGCATTCCATCCTGGAAAATGTAGCCTACTACTCTCCCAGTTACAAAATCATCTTCTCCTGCAAAATCCGACTATACCCTCCACAACCATATTCTAGAAACTGTCTCTACCTCCAAGTATCTAGGCGTTACCATCACAAGTGACCTAAGCTGGGACCTGCACATCAACGCCATCTGTGCTAAAGCCAACAAGATCCTCGGCTTCCTTAGAAGAAACCTGAAGATCCCAGCAGTGCGCCTCAAAGAAACAGCCTATAAGACTTTTGTCAGACCGATCTTGGAGTATGCGTGCACTGTATGGGACCCGCATACCCAAGGCAACATCAATAAGATTGAAGCTGTCCAGAGACGAGCAGCACGGTTCGTGGTCAAACGGTACCACAACACATCTAGTGTCACCGCGATGATCAACAAGCTGCAATGGCCGACTCTGCAGCACAGACGCAAGGTAGCTAGGCTTGTCATGCTACGGAAAATAATGAACGGAGAGGCAATCGTCGACAAAAGCTGCATCGTGCCAGCCCCTTCCAGACAAAGAAGGAAGCACTCCCGCCAGCTCAACCAGATTCTGTGTAAAACCCAATATCGACAAGCTTCCTTCTTCCCCAGAACGATACGCGACTGAACAACCTGCCTGAAACAGCTGTGGCCGCGGACACCTTGGACACCTTTAAGTCTAGGGTGCCCCCCAGTCAGTAGTTAGTTAGATAATAGGTCCCTTCCCCCCCCCCCCCCCCCCCCCCCCCCCGTCCCCCTCCCCACTCTTACCCCAATAGCTTTTTGTTTTGTTCTTTATTTTGGGGGCCCTGCTGTCTTAGATCAGCAAGGGACCGGCTAGCTCGGAAGGGCGAAAAGTGAAGTAACAGTAGCCTGCCGGAGAACCCACTTAGAGCAGGACTAGGTTTTTATCCTCACTTTTAGGTCTATCGCTTTCTATAATTTGTTTTTCTTTCATCGCAACCCCCACAAAACGGCGTAAAAATCAATTGGATGATTGTGGCCGTATACCCTGAAGAAGAAGAAGAAGAAGAAGAAGAACTCCGCGCTGAATCAACGACTGTGTATTTTTTTTTTCTGTAGTCCGTTATTTCTCATGATTTTAAACCCGTTGCGTCGGTTAGATAACTCTCTGGCTCTGTACTTTCACATTGCCGACAACGAAAACACATATTTTTCCCACCTGGCTGCGCTCTTCAGCGTACCTGGTATCTGCCATTCGTCACGGAGAGTTATATCCCTTACCTGTGCGAGTAAGAGCCCCAACGTGAGGGAAAACCAAATCTATGCATGGCATACTCTGAATTGATTGTGTTCACGCATTAGCTGTTAGTGTTACCCATTGATTTGGTGAACAACCGTTATGGCTGACGAAAGCATCCTGCATTTTTGTCGTGAACTCCCGAAGATAGTAAGTGAAACTATAACTGTCTTTCCATTTAGAGTGTAGAAATAAATCATACACTGATGCAGACTTGCCACTGCGGCCTCCGTTGCCTTCGGTTGGCCTTAGCTTAGACTACCGTTTATCTGTCAGTGTGGGCCGAAAGAAGGTGTATAACTGACCCCGTCATTGTAACTCGGTCAAGTGTACACCTAATAAGCAATGCATGGATGTGTGTGTGTCGGAGAGCGCGTGCGCGTGCGAGCGCATTTTGAAGTTGAAGCATTCCACAGTGACGGACTGGGGCGTGGAAGACTGGGAATAGCCGAAATGGAATACTAGGTGTATCCATGACTTTAATGTGGGAAAAAACACACAAAAAAAACAAACAAAAAACCGAAACAACAGAGCCGCCAAACGAATGAGTAACCAAAAGATGAACAAAGAATTACAAGCGCTTCGATTTGTTATTATTTGTTTCTATTGTTGATGTGGTTAGCCCTGTCTGAAGAAGACGCAGTTGTGTCTATTTTGTAATATATCTGTTGTATGGATGGCCCCTCAGTTGTTCTGTTTTTGTTTTTATGTTGCAATTTCTGCCTTCAAATAACCGACTTTGAATCAAAGCGAAAAATCGCCAGATCAGAAAATAAACACTACTGTCAGAAAGCACACACACACATGCACATGCATGTGTGCACACACACACATACATGTATGTATACCCCCCCCCTCTCTCTCTCTCTCTCTCTCTCTCTCTCTCTCTCTCTCTCTCTCTCACACACACACACACACACATACAACACACACACACACACACACTTCTTCTTCTTCTTTCTTTAAACATCCGCCATCATCATTTTGATGGTTCTGATGTGTGTAAAAAACTGGGGGGGGGGGGGGGGGGGGGTTCCACAGGGTGTTGACATAGATGCATAGGACTGGCAGTAGGGGAGGGGGGGGGGACTTGTGGGGTGGGGGGGGAGTGGGGGTGAGGGCGCTGGTTGGTCAGATTTGGGACTTGAAACACTCCACTGAGGCTGAGGAAATAACCTCAGGAGGCAGGCTGTTCCAGTCCCTGACAGTCCTCGGGAAGAAGGAAAACTTCCTGTAGTTGGTTTTGCAAGCAGGGAGGAGATAAGTCTCCCCATGAGACTGTCTTGTAGACCGTGCTGGGGTGTTTGGTATGGGTCTGAATGGGGTGTTTATGCTGACCTCTTCATGATGGTATTTGAAGAAGGTGGTCAGCCTTGCTGCTCTTCTTCTGTCAGCTAGAGTGGACCACTGTAGATGTGTCAGCATGGAATCGACACTAGAGGTGTGACGGTGGCGGTTCACAACCCATCGAGCTGCACGGCGTTGGACTTTTTCCATTTTGTTGATGTTTTTGGCAGTATAGGGGTCCCAGACAGGTGAGGCATATTCTAGGGTGGGGCGAACTAAGGCCTTGTAGGCAGTTTGCTTGATGTTAATAGAGCCTACTCTCAGGTTTCGCCTGAGGAACCCTAAGATCTTGTTTGCCCTGTTTGTTGTATTGGAGATGTGGGTGTCCCAGCTGAGATCTTGGGAGATGGTGACACCCAGGTACTTTGTCTCATCAACGCTTTTGAGATTTTGGCCATGGAGATGGTATGTGCCAGTCAGTGTGTTTTTCTTCCTGGAGACGTGGAGGGCTTGACACTTGTCACACACACTTATGTTGCTAAAAGTATCACAATAGGAAAGAAGAAGGAAGTCATGATGTTTTTTAGCCTGAAATTTTGCCCAAACAATGTCATTGATAAATTGTTTCAATGTATCATTGTATGTGATAAGGAAACAAGGTCAGGTGTCTTTGATAACAAGATCACAGAACGCGACAAGAGGCTGTATCACAAAGATTGCCACAGGCCTCTTTTGTGACACTTCAATGCTTCAGATGTTATGGATTAGATTATACCTGATGAAATAATTTTTATGAAACTTGGAAGACACTCATTGAAGTGCAAAATCAATGATTGTATAAATTACAAGATTCGAAAAGAATCTGTTAGATTTGTCAAGCAGTTAAAGTGAAGACAAGCTTGTGAATGAAAACAATTTTACAAAAGAGCATGCATAAAAAGAACGTCAATCAAGAGGTACACAGGGACATCACTATATATGTGTCATCTGCTTATTACTCATGTAAGTCATGAATAATTCTTCAGTGGACACCACCATTTCAGACCTGCCCTCAGCATACAGCAGCAAAGTCTACTCATACAACTTGCGCAAGCTCATCAAACACTGGTAGCCATGAGATTGCAACATGGACAGCATGTAACTTTTTGTAAGGGAGAAACTGATAACTCTATATGGAGGGGAGAAAATGGTAATTGTTTTTGATAGGGAGGAATAGCTATTTGATTGAAGGGGAGAACTGAGAAACCTTTTGGAGGCTGGACAGTCTTGTGAGTGGAGGGGTTTACAGCAGATTCTTGCAGCAAGTTAGGGGATGAAAAAAGAAAATCTTGGAGGTGATAATGTCCTACAATTTGTAGTTGATTTTGTACATGTGCTCAACTTCTTGTGTCATTAGTCAAGTCATTTATGCAAGTGTCCTTCAGCCGCATTAAACATATAAGGCATCTGAATTTCTGAACACTTCTGGTAGTTCTTTGTTGACAGTTTTCACAGTATTTGTCTTGTCAACCTCCCACTTTGTCCATCTCCTATGCTAATGACTGGAATCGGCACCATTGCATAACATTTTCTCTGTCCCATCAAAGAAAAAAGTAAAAAAAAGTGACTGAATCCTAAACATGAAAGTAAATTAAAGCATTATTGATCTTCTACAAGTTCCACCACAATGACATCAAACTGACTGTTCACACCCCTATGCATTACACCCACCAGTACAACACCAGAAACTCCCATGAGCTGTGGTACCAAATAAAATCATACTACAGGAAGTACAGAAAGAACAGTTTCTTTCCACACTCTGGGAGAGAATGGAACGACCTTCCAGCTCAGGCTGTAACATCAGCTTCGCTGGAGGGCTTCAGATCCTGGATATAACCTCCTCCCACCCTCCCTGCTCCGCTCCACTTCTCCCCTTTCCTGCTCGCTCTCCTACCCCCCCCCCCCCCCTCCCACCACCTATCCCTCTTCCTCACCTTAGTCCTTCCCACCCACTACAGAGTAAGGTCTACCTACCCCTCCCCCCCCCCCCCGTCTGAAAAATAGTAGGTGGCCCCAGACCCCTTTTTCCTATCCCAACCCACTATAAGCTGATGATCCAGGCAGCATTTCAACTAACTGTTAAATCCAGTAACCCCCTTTTGTAGTGTCACTAATTTTCAGCTTGTTGAAGGTGGACACTTAACGAAAGAAGAAGAAGAATGTGCCAGGGAAAAAAGTGAAAAGCGATGAAACCTATGACTCGGAATCAAGCAAATCTAGTCATTCTGGTCATTTGTTTCTGGGTGTTAGACTAGAGGCGGACACACTTGAAGTGGAGATACTGAGGACGTTCATACACGATTTTGCCTTTAGAGCTGAATTATTTTGATTGCTTTGAGAACAAGAAAAGTGTTAAGTGTGTTTAAAACATGTTATTAATAATTCATTCTGGTCATAGGGTTTCAGAGACTGTGTTGTGGTCATATGAAAATCCATGTTACAGAAAGTGACTGTGGTAAGATGAAAATTGTGGAATTTACCAAGTTGTGAAATAGTGATTTTTCTGTAGGACTAAATAATGTGAAACCTACCAGATAGATAAACTTGTCAACTGTGATGCCAGTTGACATACCTTCGGATTTACAAAGACCTGCAAGTCCAACTTTTTGTCAGACCACTCATCCATCGCCATGAGCGCAGTCAGTGTACGATTCTTTCTAATCAAGTGTTTGTGGTTGGTGTTATGAGGGAGGGTGGATATTGAGAGGAGGGGGAGTATCTTTTAACACTTGTGTTTTTAAAACATTTCAATCTGGATTTCAGCAGACGAATGATTGCTCCGATGTTGTTGAAAAGCTGACTTTAAAACCACAATAACAAAAAACTACAACAAAACCTTTAAACTATACTAATATTGAATTGTAGACCTACATACACTTCAGTGTACTCACTCAGTTTCAACTGAGTGTAGCTCAGCAGCTGTTATGGCTTTTTTTTAACACTCAGGGGAAAAAAATAGAGATGAGAGTTTGAGAAGGTTGGGAAGATGATAAAAATGCCGACCTCAATGTATACGTTTATTTATGTATTTGTTGTTTTTTTTCAATGTTAAAGTCCACCCACTTCTCGTAGCTGAAGTATGCCCACAGTTTACATTTATCATGACTGCCTCATAGCTGTTCCAAGTTTTTATATGTAACAAACTCATGGAAGGATTTTTTTGTTTAATCAAGTTCGAAACAGAAAAGGTGATAATATTCAGTAAAAGCTTTTGAAAGCCTCCAAAAGTTATTTATAGAATGACAAAGATGGTATTGAAGTCATGGTCATCAGATGTCAAGGTCATTATGGTGAGAAAAAAAGGAGAAAAAAGAAAGGAAAAGAAATGATTTAGAAAATCAATTCATAACCTTGCATTGCCTTCTGATGTAGATTTTGTAGAATAGATGAATGAGCAGAGCACTTGATTACATCTAGGTTATTGCCTTTTACACATGCATAGCTATGAAAGTTTGGTGAAGGCCATGAGAATTAAGAGACTGACATGACTGAGGTTTTGTTGTTTGTTTTTTATTCCCATTTCAAACATAGTCGTAGAGTAATAGGTTTGGAGACATCTCCACTGTTGCTTTCAATTACTGTGCTGAAATGTGTAGGACATTGCATACTTTGTGACTTGGTGTTCACCCACTTTCAGGTCGGATCTTTCCTCAGTTGAAAATTTCAAGTAAGTTTGTTTCCAGGGTTTGAAAATGCCCTCAGATCATGTGATATTCTGTTTAAAAATGCATCTTTTCTCAAAATGTCTATAGATAGGGAATATATTGCAGAAATAACTTGCCTTCAATCTTAATCTTGTGTTAGTATAGAGAAATGGCTTCCACCTCTTTTCTGATGACCAGACACATTCCATGAAAAGAAAAGGAAAACATAACACTGGGAAGAAATACTAATTTCTAAGAATTCATTTTTTTCATGTCATTCTAAAACATGTATACATGAAATTGACATAAACTTGCGATATTGATGCCACATAAAGCATGCATTATCTGTGGCCCAGATGCTGTGACATGTATCAGCAATTTCCATTTAATCTGAAACCATATGAGAGGCCTGTACATTGTTCTTCCTTTTTATCCATGAATATTAACCAAATTTAGGAGTACAAGCATCTGAACTGCACAATTTTAGCCAGGACTATGACAGATTAAAGTGTATGTATATGTTGGTCTGATTTGATACTTGTATCACTGCAATATGCCAGTCCTAATGATTGTTGTGCAGGCAAAGGGAGCTTGAAAATAGAGAGAGACAGCATTCTGTGTTTCAAGAATATTTTCCTTTTTTGCATTGCGAAAGTTATGCTTTTGAAAGAGCTGCCTTTATGTTTTCACTGACCTATGGAGAACATAGATGGCTTGTTCAATACAATGGCCACCCATCACTGTTGAAAGTGCTTCCAGTTGCCAAGGAATTTATGTGTATGTTAAGGTGTAAAATGAAGAATTTTGGTTACATGGTCTGTTCATTTGAGCCAGAGCCACACTACACAGTGCTGGTGAAGTAATGCTAAAATTCCCACAGTGATAAAACTGGAACTTTCTGTCTGTGATGGTAATTACAGTGCCACAACAGTGCATTGAGTATTTTCTTGAAGGATTGTTCTGTGTACAAAGCATTTGAGACGAGTGCTGCTTGTTGCTATTTGCAGGAGCTGCATGCTCATCTGAACGTCTCTTTTGACACCCAGACCCTCAAGGAGCTAGTGGCCCGGAAGGCAGTCAACAACCAGGAGATGCTGAACTGGTCCTTTGACATACAGGACTGCCGAGACATGCAGCAGTAAGTCTCTGTCACTTTGGGCTTATAGTCCCTGAACAGTGAGGACCACTGACCTATAGTCTGCTACTTTTGTCTTCTTGTGGTCTTTTGATAATTTTGATAGTAGAAATATACAGGATTGAGCTTGTAAGTTTGTTGGAAGGAAAATGTGTTACAATCCTACTCCTGACACATTGAAATGAAACTGGGTACATACATGGAGAGGAGAGGAGAGAGAGAGAGAGAGCGCTAGCGCTAGCTGATTGTGCACAACACTGCTGGATGAACTTTTTAGGACATTGCATGTGGGAAGTGTGTGTTGGTCAGACTGAGCTTTTAGCTGCTTTGAAATTTTTATAAGCAGCCATTCCCTTTTGTGAATCTCTCCTGTCTCCTCTTACTGTACCTACCCAATGAATGTGTGCATCCAGGCCTGTTTTGTTGTCCCAGTCTCCCAAGACAGCAGAACAGTCGTCTCTGTGGTTCTCTTGATAGTGCTGTCCCACTCACAGAAAAGGGACAGCTGAATTGAAAAGTAAAGTTACTTTTAGTCACTGTTTTTGTCTTTTATGATAATATTCCATGTCAGTGAAAATTATGTAAAGGAAAGAGATATTCCTCTTATGGATTTGAAAGTATGTTACTTTTAACCCTATCTTCCATGTCAATGAAAATCATGCATATGTAAAGGAAAGAGACATTCCTCTTATGGATTTGAAAGTATGTTACTTTTAACCCTATCTTCCATGTCAATGAAAATTGTGCGAAGGAAAAAATATTACACTTACGGTTTTGAAATAATATCAGCTGTAACCAACCCTATCTATTCCATAACCACACAAGTTCTACAATTCCCTGGATCAGTACTACAAGCAGCTGGTGTAGGAAAACTCGGGATGCGAGTCTTAAACACTTCTAACTTTAATATTTTATCATCTTCTTTTTTTTTTTTTCACCGTTTAACCATCTATAAACGTGTCAACAGAGAAAGCAAATACACAACTTAAGGGTAAACTGAATTGGAATTGTGCTTTGGTTCCAGTCTTTAGTATAAGAATGTTCATTCCTGGTCTGCAGTGAAAGTAAGACTGGTACAAGTTATCTCGTACATGGGGTAGAAAGAGTGAATATCAAAACCAGCAGAATGTTGTACTTAAGTGATTGCGTCACAAACTCTGCACTCTATTGTTATTTCAAAACACAGCTCTATCAAATTTAGTATACAAATGCTTCATGTTCTCACTAGTTATATGCTATCCTTTTAGGGCAGACTCATCTTAATTAAATGGGCTTGTCAAATATGTGTATGTTGTAATGTCTTCCACACAACATTTCCCTGAGATTGATTTGTCGTGAGTTGACACAGATTACCTACTGGGATACCATTGCTGTACAGGGTAAATAACCTGAAGTTGTATTTCCCAATATGTTGTTGACCATTGGATGTATACAATGTGTTCGCAGTTCCTTTGATATCTTCAAACTTATACACAAAGTGGTGGATGATGAAGAGTCGGTGTACAAGGTAATTTTCTCTTGTCAAACATTACATAAATATTGTTTATTGTATGCATGAAAGCAATGTTTATATGGGTTTATGATCTGTATTCTTGTTGCTTTCAATGTTTATTGTCATGGGCTGAGGGTAAAAGGCAGTTCATGATCACTTGTCCTGATGATTCATTTCTGCCATGGCATAGATGATAGAGGTGCCCTGATGATAGAGGTGGTGTACAGAGCGGTCTGTCCTCAGCACAGACTACTGGTGGTGCACAGAGCAGTCTGTCTTTGGTCATGTGACAAAGACTACAGATGGTGTACAGAGCAGTCTGTGCTCAATAATGTGACACAGACTACAGTTGGTGTACAGAGCAGTCTGTCTTCAGTCATGTGACACAGACTACAGGTGGTGTACAGAGCAGTCTGTCCTCAGACATGTGACACAGACTACAGGTGGACAGAGCAGTCTGTCTTCAGTCATGTGACACAGACTACAGGTGGTGTACAGAGCAGTCTGTCCTCAGTCATGTGACACAGATTACAGGTGGACAGAGCAGTCTGTCTTCAGTCCTGTGACACAGACTACAGGTGGTGTACAGAGCAGTCTGTCCTTGGTCATGTGACACAGACTACAGGTGGTGTACAGAGCAGTCTGTCCTTGGTCATGTGACACAGGCTACATGTGGTGTACACAGCCATCTGTCCTCAGTCATGTGACAGACTACAGGTGGTGTGCAGAGCAGTCTGCCCACAGTCATGTGACATAGACTATAGTATAGGTAGTGTGTGCAGCCATCTGTCCTCGGTCACTTGACACAGACTACATGTGGTGTACAGAGCAGTCTGTCCTCAGACATGTGACACAGACTACAGGTGGTGTACAGAGCAGTTTATCCTTAGTCATGTGACACAGACTACATGTGGTGTACAGAGCAGTTTGTCATCAGATATGTGACACAGACTACATGTGGTGTACAGAGCAGTTTGTCATCAGTCACGTGACACAGACTACAGGTGGTGTACAGAGCAGTCTGTCCTCAGTCATGTGACACAGACTACATGTGGTGTACATAGCAGTTTGTCCTCAGTCATGTGACACAGACTACATGTTGTGTACAGAGCAGTTTGTCATCAGATATGTGACACAGACTACAGGTGGTGTACAGAGCAGTCTGTCCTCAGACATGTGACACAGACTACAGGTGGTGTACAGTTCAGTCTGTCCTCAGTCCTGTGACAGAGACTACAGGTGGTGTACACAGCCATCTGTTATCAGTCATGTGACACAGACTACGTGTGGTGTACACAGCCATCTGCCCTCAGTCACGTGACACAGACTACAGGTGATGTACAGATCAGTCTGTCTTCAGTCATGTGACACAGACTACAGGTGGTGTACAGATCAGTCTGTCCTTGGTCATGTGACGCAGACTACAGGTGGTGTACAGAGCCATCTGTTATCAGTCATGTGACACATACTACAAATGATGTACAGATAAGATAATGTTGCTTATAGCCCAGCCGACCGCAAAGGGCCACATCAGGGCTGTGATGTACAGATCAGTCTGTCCTCAGTCCTGTGACACATACTCTAGCTAGTGTACACAGCCATCTGTCTTCAGTCCTGTGACACAGACGACAGGTGGTGTACACAGCCATCTGTCCTTAGTTCTGTGACACAGACTACAGGTGGTGTACACAGCCATTTGTCCTTAGTTCTGGAACACAGACTACAGGTGGTGTACACAGCCGTCTGTCTTCAGTTCTGTGACACAGACTACAGGTGGTGTACACAGCCATCTGTTCTCAGACATGTGACACAGACTACAGGTAGTGTACAGAGCAGTTTGTGCTCCGTCCTGTGATACAGACTACATGTGGTGTACAGAGCAGTCTGTGCTCATTCATGTGACACCGACTACAGGTGGTGTACAGAGCAGTCTGTCCTCAGACATGTGACACAGACTACATGTGGTGTACAGAGCAGTCTGTCCTCAGACATGTGACACAGACTACAGATGGTGTACAGAGCAGTCTGTCCTCAGACATGTGACACAGACTACATGTAATGTACAGAGCATTCTGTCCTCAGACATGTGACACAGACTACATGTGGTGTACAGAGCAGTCTGTCCTCAGACATGTGACACAGACTACAGGTGGTGTACAGAGCAGTCTGTCCTCAGTCATGTGACACAGACTACAGGTGGTGTACAAAGCAGTCTGTCCTCAGACATGTGACACAGACTACAGATGGTGTACAGAGCAGTCTGTCCTCAGACATGTGACACCGACTACAGGTGGTGTACAGAGCAGTCTGTCTTCAGTCATGTGACACAGACTACAGGTGGTGTACAGAGCAGTCTGTCCTCAGTCATGTGACACAGACTACAGGTGGTGTACAGAGCAGTCTGTCTTGAGTCATGTGACACTGACTACAGGTGGTATACAGAGCAGTCTGTCTTGAGTCATGTGACAGACTACATGTGGTGTACAGAGCAGTCTGTCTTCAGTCTTGTGACACAGACTACAGGTGATGTACAGAGCAGTCTGTCTTCAGTCATGTGACACAGACTACAGGTGGTGTACAGAGCAGTCTATATTCAGTCATGTGACACAGACTACAGGTGGTGTACAGAGCAGTCTGTCTTCAGTCATGTGACACAGACTACAGGTGGTGTACAGAGCAGTCTGTCCTTGGTCATGTGACTCAGACTACAGATGGTGTACAGAGCAGTCTGTCCTCAGTCATGTGACACCGACTACAGGTGGTGTACAGAGCAGTCTGTCTTCAGTCCTGTGACACAGACTACAGGTGGTGTACACAGCCATCTGTCCTTAGTCATGTGACACAGACTACAGGTGGTGTACAGAGCAGTCTGTCCTCAGTCATGTGACACAGACTACAGGTGGTGTACAGAGCAGTTTGTCATCAGTCATGTGACGCAGACTACATGTGGTGTACAGAGCAGTCTGTCCTCAGACATGTGACACAGACTACAGATGGTGTACAGAGCAGTCTGTCCTCAGACATGTGACACCGACTACAGGTGGTGTACAGAGCAGTCTGTCTTCAGTCATGTGACACAGACTACAGGTGGTGTACAGAGCAGTCTGTCCTCAGTCATGTGACACAGACTACAGGTGGTGTACAGAGCAGTCTGTCTTGAGTCATGTGACACTGACTACAGGTGGTATACAGAGCAGTCTGTCTTGAGTCATGTGACAGACTACATGTGGTGTACAGAGCAGTCTGTCTTCAGTCTTGTGACACAGACTACAGGTGATGTACAGAGCAGTCTGTCTTCAGTCATGTGACACAGACTACAGGTGGTGTACAGAGCAGTCTATATTCAGTCATGTGACACAGACTACAGGTGGTGTACAGAGCAGTCTGTCTTCAGTCATGTGACACAGACTACAGGTGGTGTACAGAGCAGTCTGTCCTTGGTCATGTGACTCAGACTACAGATGGTGTACAGAGCAGTCTGTCCTCAGTCATGTGACACCGACTACAGGTGGTGTACAGAGCAGTCTGTCTTCAGTCCTGTGACACAGACTACAGGTGGTGTACACAGCCATCTGTCCTTAGTCATGTGACACAGACTACAGGTGGTGTACAGAGCAGTCTGTCCTCAGTCATGTGACACAGACTACAGGTGGTGTACAGAGCAGTTTGTCATCAGTCATGTGACGCAGACTACATGTGGTGTACAGAGCAGTCTGTCCTGAGTCATGTGACTCAGACTACAGGTGGTGCACACAGCCATCTGTCGTCACTCATGTGACAGATTACAGGTGGTGTACACAGCCATCTGTCGTCAGTCATGTGACAGGCCACAGGTGGTGTATACAGCCATCTGTTATCAGTCATGTGACACACACAAGAGGTGGTGTACACACCCATCGGTCATCAGTTATGTGACACATACCACAGGTGGTGTACAAAGCCATCTGTCGTCAGTCATGCAACAGACCACAGGTGGTGAATACAGCCATCTGTTACCAGTCATGTGACACAGACAACAGGTGGTGTACACAGCCATCTGTCCTCAGTCAGGTGACACAGATTACAGGTGATGTACACAGCCATCTGTCCTCAGTCGTCGGACACAGACTACATGTTATGTATACAGCCATTGTTGACAATTACATACATGTATGCAATGTGTTCACAGTTCCTTTGATACCTACAAACTTGTGCACAAAGTGGTGGATGATGAAGAGTCGGTGTACAAGGTAATTTTTCTCTTGTCAAACATTACATAAAAATTCCTTCTTGTTTGCATGAAAGCAATGTTTATGATCCATATTCATGTTGCTTTCAATGTTTATTGTCATGGGCTGAGGGTAAAAGGCAGTTCATGATCACTTGTCCTGATGTTTCATTTCTGCCATGGCATAGATGATAGAGGTGCCCTGATGATAGAGGTGGTGTACAGAGCGGTCTGTCCTCAGTACAGACTACTGGTGGTGCACAGAGCAGTCTGTCCTTAGTCATGTGACACAGACTACAGATGGTGTACAGAGCAGTCTGTCCTCAGTCATGTGACACAGACTACAGGTGGTATACAGAGCAGTCTATGCTCAGATATGTGACACAGATTACAGGTGGTGTACAGAGCAGTCTGTCCTCAGTCATGTGACACAGACTACAGGTGGTGTACAGAGCAGTCTGTCCTCAGTCATGTGACACAGACTACAGGTGGTGTACAGAGCAGTCTGTCTTCAGTCATGTGACACCGACTACAGGTGGTGTACAGAGCAGTCTGTCTTCAGTCCTGTGACAGAGACTACAGGTGGTGCACAGAGCAATCTGTCCTCAGACATATGACACAGACTACAGGTGGTCTACAGAGCAGTCTGTCCTCAGACATGTGACACAGACTACAGGTGGTGTACAGAGCAATCTGTCCTCAGACATGTGACACAGACTACAGGTGGTGTACAGAGCAGTCTGTCCTCAGACATGTGACACAGACTACAGGTGGTGTACAGAGCAGTCTGTCCTCAGACATGTGACACAGACTACAGGTGGTGTACAGAGCAGTCTGTCCTCAGACATGTGACACAGACTACAGGTGGTGTACAGAGCAGTCTGTCCTCAGTCATGTGACACAGACTACAGGTGGTGTACAGAGCAGTCTGTCCTCAGTCATGTGACACAGACTACAGGTGGTGTACAGAGCAATCTGTCCTCAGACATTTGACACAGACTACAGGTGGTGTACAGAGCAGTCTGTCTTCAGTCCTGTGACAGAGACTACATGTGGTGTACAGAGCAGTCTGTCCTGAGTCATGTGACAGAGACTACAGGTGGTGTACAGAGCAGTCTGTCTTCAGTCAAGTGACACAGACTAAAGGTGCTGTACAGAGCAGTCTGTCTTGAGTCCTGTGACAGAAACTATAGGTGGTGTACAGAGCAGTCTGTCCTAAGTCATGTGACACAGAATACAGGTGGTGTACAGAGCAGTCTGTCTTCAGTCAAGTGACACAGACTAAAGGTGCTGTACAGAGCAGTCTGTCTTGAGTCCTGTGACAGAAACTATAGGTGGTGTACAGAGCAGTCTGTCCTAAGTCATGTGACACAAAATACAGGTGGTATACAGAGCAGTCTGCACTCGGTCATGTAACACAGACTACAGGTGGTGTACAGAGCAGTCTGTCTTTAGTCATGTGACACAGAATACAGGTGGTGTACAGAGCAGTCTGTCCTGTCATGTGACACAGACTATAGGTACTGTACACTGCCATCTGTCTTCAGTCAAGTGACACAGATTACAGGTGGTGGTGTACACTGCCATCTGTCTTCAGTCAAGTGACACAGATTACAGGTGGTGTACACGGCCATCTGTCTTCAGTCAAGTGACACAGATTACAGGTGGTGTACACTGTCATCTGTCTTCAGTCAAGTGACAGATTACAGGTGGTGTACACTGTCATCTGTCTTCATTCAAGTGACAGATGACAGGTGGTGTACATGGCCATCTGTCTTCAGTCAAATGACACAGATTACAGGTGGTGTACACTGTCTTCAGTCAAGTGACAGATTACAGGTGGTGTACACTGTCATCTGTCTTCAGTCAAGTGACAGATTACAGGTGGTGTATACAGCCATCTGTCTTCAGTCAAGTGACACAGATTACAGGTGGTGTACACTGTCATCTGTCTTCAGTCAAGTGACAGATTACAGGTGGTGTACACAGCCATCTGTCTTCAGTCAAGTGACACAGATTACAGGTGGTGTACACTGTCATCTGTCTTCAGTCAAGTGACAGATTACAGGTGGTGTACACAGCCATCTGTCTTCAGTCAAGTGACAGATTACAGGTGGTGTACACTGTCATCTGTCTTCAGTCAAGTGACAGATTACAGGTGGTGTACACAGCCATCTGTCTTCAGTCAAGTGACACAGATTAGAGGTGGTGTACACAGCCATCTGTTCTCAGTCATCTGACACAGATTACAGGTGGTGTACACAGCCATCTGTCCTCGGTCATTTGACACAGATCACAGCTGTTGTACACATCCATTTTTCCTCAGTCTTATGACAGATTACAGGTGGTGTACACAGCCATCTGTTCTCGGTCCGGTGACACAGAATACAAGTGGTATACACAGCCATCTTTCCTCAGTCATGTCACACAGATTACAGGTGGTGTACACAGCCATCTGTCTCGAGTCATCTGCCACAGATTACAGATGGTGTACACAGCCATCTATTCTCAGTCATATGACACAGTCTACAGGTGGTGTACACAACCATCTGTCCTAAGCCATGTGACACAGACTACAGGTTATGTATACAGCCATCTCTTATCAGTCACGTGACACAGACTACAGGTGGTGTACACAGCCATCTGTCCTCAGTCATATGACACAGACTACAGGTGGTGAACACAGCCATCTGTTATCAGTCATGTGACACAGACTGCAGGTGGTGTACACAGCCATCTGTCGTCAGTCATGTGACAGATACAGGTGGTGTACACAGCCATCTGTCCTCAGTCATGTGACAGACTACAGGTGGTGTACACAGGCATCTGTCCTCAGTCATGTGACAAGACTTCAGTGGTGTACACAGCCATCTGTTATCAGTCATGTGACACAGACTGCAGGGGGTGTACACAGCCATCTGTCATCAGTCATGTGACAAGACTACAGGTGGTGTACACAGCCATCTGTTGTCAGTCATGTGACACAGACTACAGGTGGTGTACACTGGCATCTGTCCTCAGTCATGTGACAAGACTACAGGTGGTGTGCACAGCCATCTGTTGTCAGTCATGTGACAGACTACAGGTGGTGTACACAGCCATCTGTCCTCAGTCATGTGACACAGACTACAGGTTGTGTACACAGTCATCTGTCCTAAGTCATGTGACACAGACTACAGGTGGTGTACACAGCCATGTGTCGTCAGTCATGTGACAGACTACAGGCGGTGTACACAGCCATCTGTCCTCAGTCATGTAACAGACTACATCTGGTGTACACAGCCATGTGTCTTCAGTCCTGTGACACAGAGTACAGGTGGTGTTCACAAGCCAATTGTTATCAATCCTGTGACACAGATTACAGGTTGTGTATACAGTCATCTGTTGTCAGCCCTGTGACACAGACTACTGATGGTGTACACAGCCATCTGTCCTCATTCATGTGACACAGACTACGGTGTTGTACACAACTGTCATGTCTCTCTCACAGACACACACACACACACACACACACACACACACACACACACACACACACACACACACACACACGTAAGATAAGAGTTATCTTGCTTTGAATGTTGTAGTTACTTTGAAAATTTTGCGTATTCTTCATAATGTGTCAGTGCATGAGTTTGTTTGTTTGTTCTTTACACTTGTAATTATTTTTGTGAGGGCAGGATGAAGTAAAGCTGTGAAGCTTATTCTTTAACCATCTCAATAAAGATAATTTTGACTTAATATAATTTGACTATGCAGACACACACACACACACACACACACACACACACACACACACACACACACACACACACACACACATATATGTATACACATGCATACACACACACACACACATATGTATACATACACACACATATATACTGTTCTAATATCACGAATAGTGGATAGACCTTAAATGAAAGACGCACGCACACACACACACATATATGTATACACACACACACACACACACACACACACACACACACACACACACACACACACACAGATGCATGCATACACACACACGCGCACACACACATACATACATACACACACAGACACACACACACACACACACACACACACACACACACACACACACACACACACACACACACACATATCACACATGTGCATGTATGAATGTGCGTGCATAACGCTCACTCGGACATTGAAATTCTGGAGTGAGAAAAAAAAAAGAATACCGATCTTTGCTTCAGGATTTTTTTTTAAAAGAAAAAACAAATTGCATGGAACCTAATGTTTCTGACCACATTTAGAAGTGACATTACACTGTTTTGATGGTTCAGCTCACAGTGGGTGTTCTACGCTGCTTCGCTGCAGAGAACGTCAAGTATCTGGAACTGCGCTCCACCCCGAAAGAAATTCCTCACTCAGGTATGACCAGAGAGCTGTATGTGCGCACAATGCTGAGAGCCATCAAGGACTGTCAGGCAGAGCAGCTGGACCTGATTGTGTATCTGCTGCTGTCCATCGACCGCCGGCTGGGGGTGGAGGTGGCCCAGAAGACTGTCGACCTGGCAGAGAAATTCCACAAAGAGACGCAGGGTCTGGTGGTGGGAATAGACTTCAGCGGAGATCCTGCAGTAAGTGGCACGTTTGTGTAGTAGTTGCTGTGGTTTTTTTTTGGTTTTGTTTTGTTTTCTTTTCTTTTCCCCCCAATGAGTTCTGTTTCCATACTTCTGTAGATCATTATATCACATGTTTCCGATTTAAATTGTATTCCATCATTCTTTGAATGGTACTAATACTCTGTATTCTGCCCATGTCTCAGATTTGATTTTTGTTGTTGTTAATGTTTTGGTAAGATTTTGAATTGTGTCAACTTCCTGTTAAGATACTTTTAGAGATTTCAGGTTTTGTTTCAATGTATTTTTTGTTGTTGTTGTTGTCAGACTTTGAATGATATTGACAATGTGTGGATTCTGCAGATGTATTAAATTTTAATGATTTTTTTGTTAGAATTTAAATGCTGTTAATTCTGTCTTAGGACAACTCTTTCCAGGGTGTTTGAGTGTTTGAGAGGAAAGATAGACAGTTTGAGTCTGGAGAGTTGTTTGTTTTTGGTTTTGTTTTGTTTTTGTTTTTAAACAAGAGGGCATACAACATGTTCAGAAACTGATGGAGATAAGGTAAGGTAATGTTGCATATAGCCCAGTCGACCGCAAAGGGCCATATCATGGCTGTCACCATGTTAAAAGAAACTGATGGAAAATAACCAGATGGCGCTGAATGATTAATGATATTGTTGCTGCGAGGGAGTAACACCTGGGAAGGTGCAATAGTCAAAGTGATTGAACAGGTCAGGTTCACATTGTTGGTTGCTGCTGTGAAACATTGCGTTTCTCCGGATATGCTTCAAACTGGGTCACACAGTGTATCTCTTCAAAACTAAGAGTCTGTGAACTCCTAATTTAACTCCCTTTATGCCATGTATTTTGCGTTTCAGAAAAGTTTACACAGAGATGCGTCTAGCATAGACACCCATAAGATATGAAGAAGCGGGAATATTTTAGGGGAAACAAGAGAAGGTGATTTTTTTTCTCTTTGAAAAGGGTACACCACTTAATTTTTCACAGTCTGACAACTACAGCCAAACATTGGCTGTGCGCATTGGAAATCCTACCAAAGTGCAGATCAGCTGGCACTACTAGTCCTACAGACTTGAGTGCAGACACCAAAAGATGCTGAAGAGCTTTCAAGCAAGCTTTCTAAAACAAGAGGAGAGTGGATGCCTTCCCCCGGGATGCCTCGCCCAGGGAGTCTGTGCTG
>CM031608.1:44030287-44102787 GCA_018398815.1 Conus ventricosus | reverse complement strand
CTTTCCAGTTAGTACTGATAGTACTTCTGCTTTCTGCTGTGTGAAGTAACAGCTGATCAAGTCGACAAAGGGCAGAAAACAGGTAAGGGATGTATTCATTTACGCATGTGTTGTAGCCTTGAATTAAAAAAAAAAACAACTTGAAAACTCCTTGAAAACTCCTTGAATTTTGTTCTTGGGAGTCTGTAGGAATGAATGTTCCATGCTCAGGCAGTGGCAGCACGTTACTCCCAGGCCCCACAGTCTGACACTTCCTCTACAGACACATCTAGAGTCATGCTCTTGCAGCCTAAGTACCAATATTCCACCAGGAATAATTGCTTTCAGAACATCATGGGGCAGCCCTTCAGAGGAGACGCTTCACTACTGCTGTGTCACTTTGGTGACGTTCACTGGTACCAGTTCTGATCCCAAAAAAGCAGAACACTGCTTGTAAAGCTCTTTATGCACAAAGCTAACTGCTTAGTAGCAGACCTCGTATGACTGTGAGTGAACATGTAAAGCTCTTTATGCACAAAGCTAATTGCTTAGTAGCAGACCTCGTATGACTGTGAGTGAACATTTCCCTCTGGAGTGTGCCACTGATCCATCCATTTTGAATGTGGAGAGGAAATTGAAACCAAGAACACCCTAGGGACAGTGCACAAAAAGCCACAGAATTCAAGATTTTCTGTAGGTTAATCAATGAGGATGATGATGCTATGTAGTGGAGTTCTGTTCTGACCTTGACTTCATTAAAAGGGCTGTAGTTTTTGCTTCCCTTTACAAAATATGCAGGTATCTGTCAGGCCTGGGAAACACAGACACCTGCAGTGTTGGTCAGGGCTTCCTGTTGTCAGTTTATATGGGGAGTGTCAGGACCCTCATTTGCAAATTTCAGGGAGTCCGCATGACATATCAGAGGGTCCCGCTTGTTTCTTTTTTAGGACCCTAAGCCACATTATTAGAAACATTTGGATTTGTGCCGCAAATTTTGTGACATGATATCATTAATCAACTAAGTCAGGTGGAGTTATTGGAAATTGGCGATTACATCACTCCTTCCTGTCAAGAAAAATAAAGCTGGAAATGGAAAGTGGACTTCAAGATGACACTCAAATGCCATGCAACCGCTTGTTCAGATTTCAGGCAATGCCAGTTATGTCGGTTAGTGCATCCCACAGACTTCTGAACTGTATTTTTAGTGTGTCCTTTCAGTTTTTGGAGAATCAGAGATGCATAAATATGCACTAATGGAAGCCCCAGTTAGTCAGCTTTCTCATGGTAATGTGTTCATCAGTGGGTGAAACTTGACTGTGAACTTCCAGATTTGTCATTTGAGCCTATAGCACACTCAGCACTGGGTAGGAGCTGGATGGGTACAGAAAATCGGTCAAATAGATTCCTCTCATGGGACTTGAACAGGTGGCCTTCAAGCTCACAGTCCACAACGCTAGCCACTGCACCATGGCAGTTGGTAGAGCATGTTATTTGTATAAGTACATGTGAATTTTATGTGTATGTACACCTGTGCGTGTTTATCACCGAGTGTAAATGTTTGTGCGTATGATGAGTTTGTGTGTGCTGATTATCGTCCATGATATAGGCCACAGGCACGAGTGATGCCTTGGTTATCAGGGATCTCCGTAGATCTCCCTTCTCACTGCTGTCATCCACTGCAACAGGGTAGACTGTTAGAACCCTTCACACTGACCCTCCGTCCAGGCCTGCTTCAGTCAGTGCCAGGAAAATCCATCCTCTCCAGTCTTGGACAGGGAATCATGTTGAGATTCTAGCATGTACCAGAGGAGCTAACACCGAGGGTCTGGTCTGCTGTATGCACATAAACTTGCTTTTTGACAGTCCTTTGTCTTTTGTGGGCATGGACGATGGGCAATAAACTAAAGAAGAAGCAGTCTAGGGGAGGAGGAGTATTACGCTGATATACAGGAGAAAAATGTTCTTTTTCTGTGTTTAATTGAGAGACCTGTTGCCCTTTTAGCTGCCCAGCTTTGAGGAAACGTTGGCCGTGTTGAAGCAGGCCCCTCCAGACCGTATTGGCCATGGAACCTTTCTGCACCGCTATGACACGGGACAGGGCTATGAGGAAATAGAAGACATCGTCACCAACTTGAAAATACCCATTGGTGAGTGACCTCTGCCATTGTTGTGCTGAATGGGACCTTGCCTTACCACTTTCATGTCATTCAAACCATTTGTGTGTCATTTGATCCAGTCTTATGTCATTTAACCCTGTGTCTACCAGTCCACTCCGTAGTACTCCACTTAGCCACTGAACTACCTCCTTCCAATTATCAAAGGTACCCCTGCATTGCCTTCCCATGCAAATATTTGAAAAGCTTTGAGTGTTTAGATGCAGCGTTTGAGGACATCAGGGGCAGATAAAATGGTTGCCTGTTAAAGAACGTTTTTTTTTTTGTTCTTTTTTAAAAATTTTCTGCATATCTGGAGTATGACTGTGAATGACAATGATAGATGACTGTTCGTAACAGTATGTGAGATGACCAACAAGTGCAAGTGTTTACTTCAAGATTATGATGAATTCCATAATTTTTCAGAATGAAAGTGAGTGACCTCAACAGTTTAGAAACAGACCAACACAAAACACACATGCACAGCAAACTATATCCATTGAATTTGTATTATTGTGGAAATAACGGAGGCATAAATGACATTTTATTCATGTACAAGTTAGAGTGCAAGTTCCTTTTCACTCACCTTTTGACAAGTACCATATTTCCCAGGTTATAAATCTCACTGTTCTGTAAGTGGCACATGTCAATTTTTGTTTGAAAAAAAAAAAGAAAAAAAAGAAGAATAACATAAAAGCCAACACTATTGATAAGTTACAAGAACACAGCTTAAAAAAAACTGATCACAAAAATGGCGAATCAAAGCCTGTGCATTGCGAGATATGACTATCATGAATTAGCAAGTAAGCGGGAAAAGGGATGTACATCCAATGAAGAAAAACAGTCCACTGTCTAGAGTCATTTTCATTGCTGTTTTCAGTGGCTTTGAAAACCAGTGATAGACTTGTCTTCACTGTCAGACACACAAGGGTTTTAAGCACTGTTCAGGTTTGAGTCCACAGTTGTGAATTTGGCCCCAACGCTGTATGTTCTATATATCACTCAAAGCTACGTGTAACAGCTCTCAGAACATCAGTCCGCTTTCAAACAAATTCTCTGCACCATTCAGTTGTGTCAGCATAGGACTGGAGGATGCTGCAGCAGAGGTAGGTAAAGATGGGGAATATTCTGGGATGCCAGTGACGCTGAAATGGGATGGTTTGGAGATCAAAATGTGCAGTTCATTCTAAAGCTTTCACCAGAACAAAATGAGCATTCTTTACCATCACTGGTTTCCACACAGTAGACCCTGTTGTCTGTTTCAGTCGTGTGAAAGACATCACTGTCGTCTGTTTCAGTAATCTGAACGACATCACTGGTGTTTGTTTCCGTTTTATGAATGATATCAAGTGTTGTCTGTTTCAAGACGAAAGTGTTGTCTGTTTCAAGACGAAAGAAAATATCAGATGAGGCAGGGAAGAGTAAACAGTAATTAAAGAACAGGTAGAGTAACTCTTGCTCCCATGATGAAATAAATGCACGGCTATAACTCCAAACAAATGCTGCTTATAGCACCAAATGACCCAGCAGAATGTCTCCTTGTGTGTTCTGTGTGCATGTGCTCTGTGTTGTAGACCAAACAAGGAGACCAGGCGATTCGGTGTCGCAAGCGGCATTCGTTCGGAGTTATGGCCATCTATTTATTTCATCATTGGAGCAAGAGTTACCCAACCTGTTTGTTAGTCATTGTTGTCTGTTTCAGTAGTCTACATAACATGGTTGTCGTCTGTTTCAGAGGCATGCATGACATCCAACTTGAAAACCCAAACAGTCATGGAGTACAATAAGCACCATTTTGGTGTTTGGTTTGAAAGAAAGCACCCTGTCATCCTCTGTGTGAGTTGGCTGTGTATGGTGTGGAAAAAAACCCCATCTTGTAGTCCTTGGTGTGATTTCACTGTGTATGGTGTACGAAAAATGTCCTGTAATCCTTGGTGTGAGTTTCACTGTGTATGGTGTAGAAAAAACGTCCTGTAATCCTTGGTGTGAGTTTCACTGTGTATGGTGTGGAAGAAATGATCCTGTAATCCTTGGTGTGAGTTTCACTGTGTATGGTGTAGAAAAAACGTTCTGTAATCCTTGGTGTGAGTTTCACTGTGTGTGGTGTGGGAGAAATGATCATGTAATCCTTGGTGTGATTTCACTGTGTATGGTGTGGAAGAAATGTCCTGTAATCAGGCATGAAATTCGTCCACCTAAGGCGGATTTTCCGCCCATTTTTTTCATCTGCGCCGCCCCCCCAAAAAATGTGCCGCCCAAAAAAAAAAAAAAAAGAAAAGAAAAATCCTGAAATAAACTTTCGTTCGATGCTATTCCCATTTGGACAATTTGTTATTCTCAAAAGAGTCAACCGGTCACTTCCGCCGTCAATCAACATCCGTTTTTTTCGCGCCTGTCGAACGTCGGACATCGTTAAATTGCCGAAGTTTGTCAAGCGCGTCGCGATTTCACGCCAAAAAAAAAAGGGATGAGAAACGATTGGAGGTGGTTCTGGCTAGACCAGGAAGTGGACGATGTTCGAGTTGGCGATGTGTTTCGCAAATTAGACGAAAAAGGCGCTGCATTTTGTGTTCCATGTGGAAAGATTGACCGACTGAATCAATGTTGTGATGAAGGCTGCCTCATTGTTTTCTTCTTCTTCCTAAAATACTGGTTCACTCAAAAACGAGTAGGTCACCAGCGCGCATGTTAAAAAGTAAAAATAAAATAACACAAAATAATGCGAGTGAATGAGTCAGTATGCACATATAAAAGTATATTATTATATGATCTTTTGAAGTATTATTTTCATTACTGAAAACATGAAAATGTGGCTTATTTGCCCTTCTTAACAGCGCTGAAATAGGGGTTTATTTGCAGTTTTAGGCCTTTTATTTCATAAAAAAGCTTCAGCTTCAGGGGGCTCTGCCCCCTGACCCCCGCCAGGGCGTTGCCCCTGGGCCCCACTGGGGCCTACGGTGGCCCCCAGACCCCCGCCGATTTTTCAGCCTTTTTTTACTGCTGGTCACTTTCATGCCTGTGTAATCCTTGGTGTGATTTCACTGTGTGTGGTGTGGAAAAAAATGTCCTGTAATCCTCAGTGTGATTTCACTGTGTATGGTGTAGAAAAAATGTCCTGTAATCCTTGGTGTGATTTCACTGTGTATGGTGTGGAAAAAGAAAATGTCCTGTAATCCCTGGTGTGAGTTTCACTGTGTATGGTGTGGAAGAAATGTTCTCTAATCCTTGGTATGAGTTTCACCGTGTATGGTATGGAAAAAATGTCCTGTAATCCTTGGTGTGAGTTTCACTTTGTATGGTGTGGAAGAAATGTCCTGTGATCTTTGTGTAAGTTAACTGTTTATGGTGTGGGAAAAATTGTCCTGTAATCCTGTGTGTGAGTTTACTGTGCATGGTGTGAAAAGACATCCTGTGATTCTTGATGTAAGTTTCTTTGGTATGGTGTGAGTACTCCTTGTGGAAGGGGCATTGGTGGATGAAGAAATTGATTCAAGATTATATACTTGATGTACAAGAATAAACAAGGGCAATAGCTGTTCGTTCCATGGTAAAACAATGTTGTGGGATGTTCCTTTTTGCCATTGCTCGACGGTTCAGTCAGCTGATCCATGGTTACTGATCCACATTCACCACTGAAGTGAATTGTCTGACCATCCATCCTCAGTGTTAATGCAAACATGATCTTTGACCTGAAATCATAACCCCATCCCAAGCGCTCCTTTTTTTGTTGTTCTCCCTCCCACCCACCCCAGTGATTGTTAGTGCCTTTAATATTGCATGTTTATCAATACTTTACAGCAGGGGTGTAAAGAACACACACACACACACACACACACACACACACACACACACACACACACACACACACACACACAGAGTTGCTGTGGTGGTGGGATGTGAATTTTGTGGGATGTTGCTTTACTTGTGGTCATTTCACTGAACACGATCTGCTGGATGTGTTGGTTGTTGCTTCAGTGGTTTGACACCATGTGTTTGTTGTGTATTTGAAGTTGTGATGTCCATAATTATTTTGATGTGATATTGTGCTTCAAGGATTATTTCTACCTAATGTGTTTCCATCTTTATGTCACAGCCATGTACTTTTTCTATTACAAACATGTGTTGGGTTTGTTGTGCACAGACGGATGGCAGAGGAGTGTACATGACTTCTGTGTCTGAAGAGTACATGCATGCGGCCAGGACCTTCAGGTTTTCCAAAAAAGATCTATGGCTGCTCTCCCTTGCCTCTATTGACAGCATTTTTGCCCCCGAGAGTGTGAAGGCTCAGCTGAGGGAGAGATGGCAACTGGCTTGTCCTCAGGACTGATGACTGGTGTAGGAACGGAAAGGGAAGATTTTCTTAGTCCATTAATGACCCAACCTTTTTAATACGTTTCTTGGTCCATTAATGACAAATCATACGTTTTTAACATTTTTCTATTCAGCATTAGAAATTGACTTTACTTTGAACGGTAATCTTTGCACACTTAAATCTGTCCATAGATATAATTCAAGCATTTTGTCTCCCCTGATATGGCCCTGCAGTCGGCTAAACTGTAAGCAACATGAATGAATGGTGTGTGTGTGTGTAGTGCCTACATATAATTGTTTTATGGAAGTATCACATTGTAAATTAAAATCCCAGTATTTCTGTCAAAGATGACACACATTTCAGAACACTAGTTGATTGCTTTTAATATTGTGGATCATGAATATTATGAATATATGACTAATTATCATTATTAT
Source organism: Conus ventricosus (assembly GCA_018398815.1). Classification (NCBI taxonomy): domain Eukaryota; kingdom Metazoa; phylum Mollusca; class Gastropoda; order Neogastropoda; family Conidae; genus Conus; species Conus ventricosus. The sequence goes on along the minus strand of CM031608.1, from coordinate 44,095,909 downwards.
GATTAATGGATATCAGAATGTTTAGGCATTGTTTGATTTTCTGATCCAGAAAACTGGCTTGGTCAGTAGAAATTACTTTTGGTTTTTGTGCATGTTCGCTTCAAGTAAAGCAATGTTTTTCTCTTGCAAATAGCAGCAAATGGATTGGATGGGTGTTAAAGTGTACATCCGGGACTGTGACCCGTGGGGGTAGTTGGCAGCTGTAAACAATCTGTGGAATCCCTGGAGCAGGTTGTGTGAAGTTTTATTGAATTGGTGATGACCAAACATGAGTGGAGGTTGGAATCGCTGTTCTTCAGCGGTGGTCCTGCTTCTTTTCCTTGCCTTTCAATAGTCTGGCTGCATCAGTGGACTTCATTCTTCTTGCTTCCTTTAATGGGCTGCCGTGACCCTCGAAACTGACTTGCCAATGGTTCTTCAACTTTTGAACTTTGTTGAACTTCATCTTCCAGCCGTCTATATGTTTCTTTTCCCCATCATGTTCCTGCAACTAAACTGATTTTGAAAATAATCAGTGTGGTCCAGAATATGTTGGAGCCAGCCATGAAGTGTGTGTGTAAAATGTCCTGTATCATTAACAGAAGTCAAGTTTTACCAGTCTTCAAAGTTTTACACCTCCTTCCTTCAGTCCGCCTCTCCCTACTCTCTGACACAGCTGAACCGATTGACAGTTTTCATTTTGCCAGTCTGGAAAACCTTGTGACCTCTTTACTTGATACTTTGGTTATATTTTGTGGCTTCACTAATTTTAGATGAGGTACTTGTATCTAGATCTAAAGTAGTTTACTACATAAATGGAACTTAGATATAAAGTAGTTTACTACATAAATGAACTTAGATGTAAAGTAGTTTACTAATTTATTTGGGGTTTTCATACATGACTGCCTCTGTGTGAGTATGAGGTATGGTTTTACACAACATTACATAAAGGAAGGAAGAACTCAACACTCGAGATTTTAAAACGGTGTATTCAGTTTATGAAAATATGTAAAGGTCAAACAAAATCACTGGTTTCTCTTGATGGGAATACTGTGAGGAACATATAACAATTGTGTAATGGGAGAGTTGGCAAGCCTGCTTGTAAACTTTCAGCCTTGACTACTTTTAAAATTCAGTATTAACTGGTTTTAACATTTCAGTAATGACTGTTGCTTTAAAACGTTGATTGTTGTAGAGGAAACTTTTTTTTTTTTTACTTTTAATATTGGGTGTTTGTTAAATATTGATTGTAATGAAAGAAACTGCTTTTAAGTATTAAGTGTTATGAAAAAAAAAATGTGTTAGAGAATTCAGTGCTGTGAATGAACAATGTGAATCAACAAGCCTATATTTGTGCAATTTATTCACAGTACAACAGTTTTATTGCTTGTTTCTGATTATATTAAGTGGATGGTAACTTAGGGTCAACATTTATAACCATATTATCCGATAATATGATACATTTGTCATTGTGTTCTGCCAAATGGTGTTGAAAAAAGTGTCGAGAATTGGTCAGTTCTAACTTTAGTGGTTTTAACTCTTGTCATATTTTTAGTGGTGAGTCTGCAGTAGCTGTGAGGTAAGTAAACAGGACAAAGATGTTGATATTGATGCTCCCACCCGAGAACAGCTTATTGAGGAGTTCACTGAAGATGGTGAAGCATTACAATTGGAGGGTGCAGATTTAAACAAGTTTGTGTAGGATGTATGTCAAAGCCATAGAATGGGTGAGAGAGATGCTAGTAGAAACTTCAGGTTCTAGTAAGAAATTGAACTTGAAAAATTAGAGAAAGAACTGGCATGGAAAACCAAATTAGGAGAACTGTTTGAGAAAGAGATTTCTAGCGCAACGCGAGTTACTTCCCTTGGAATATCTGGATCTCTCCAGGCCAATGCGTTTTCAGCGAGCTTTGGCTCGAAAATCCGTGTTATAAACTATGGCTGCGGAAAAATGCTGGCAACAAGCAGTCTGCGTACTGTGCAGCATGCAGAAAAAACATCAATATAGGATCGATGGGTGAAGGAGCCCTCATCAGCCATAATGGCGGTTAGTTAATACAGTGTTCATCGCACGGGATCACAGGTCACATTCTCTTGGCCACAGGAAGAAAAATGAGACGAAGACGGAATATGATTTTGGGTGAACCTTTTGTTTCAGTAGTTATCCAAGTTATCCAAACGCTCTCCCACCACAAAAAAGAAAGCAGAAGAAGCTGAAATTCACGACTTGAAAAAGAAACAAAGTCGTATGTTTGCTGATGCAGAGGCCCTTGAGGATTCTGCAAACAAGAAGGCCGAGGAAGGAGAAAGCAAAGCCAGGCTTGCCCTCATTGCCAAGTCCAATGCACTGCGGAAGAAATCACAGGAAAAACGTGTGGCTGTGAATGAGTTAGACAAGCTCATTGCTGAAAAAACTGGAGGAAAGTAGAGCCAGAAATTCTGCTACCCATGTTTGAAATATGTGTGTGTCAGTTCTTTTGCATTTAATTTGAAATGACTTGTGGTCCACTACAACACATTGACTGCCTTTGGAATTGACAGTTGTAACTCCTAATGACATCTAGGACAGAATCCAATGATTCATTTTTCAAACGACGGCAATGCATTGTGGCTGGAAAAAAGGAATATAATAGTCTACATTTTCTTTGGGTCATTGTGAACAGACAGTGATAAGGCCAGAAGATTGGTGTGATAACGAGGAACTGTTCTATTAAAAGGTAATCTGTCTGTCTGGTGTGTGTGTGTTTGTGCTTATTTATGTGTCCCTTTTATCTACTTAATTTCAGTTTTAGGGCCGTTTAAAGGTCTTTGAAAAATCCAGAAAGTGGTTTTGAAAGTTTGGGAATTTTGGGATGCTCTTAGGCTATGAATTTAAAGTCTCCGAGAATTGAAAGAAAATAGTGAGAAGGAAAGACAGGGATAAAAATGCTTATAGACCAAATTTGCCATATTTTGATGAAAAATATAATGACATAACAGTTACCACAGGTGATTTAAAGTTCATGTGTCAGCTAGTAAGTGGTGGAGGTGTTAAAGATGGCGCATTTCACAACAGTTTCATGCTTTTAACATTGTTGATCATGCATGTAATCGTGCATTGGTAGGTTGGGTGGCAAACATTTGTTGCCTAAATAGCGTTGTTATTATTATTGTTACTATTAGTAGTATCGTTAATTATTGTCCATTATTATTTACAGTTCATATCACAATGTTGGGCTTTGTTTGAATTTACTTGTATAGACTGCTGGCTGGTTAGCAGAACTATTTTTTTGATGATTATGCTGATAATAACGTGTATTTTTACAATGAATGTCTTCTGTTCATTTCCACTAAGATGCCATTTTGTTTCAGAAGTAGTAGCAATTGGATTGGATGGCTTCGTATAATTTTTGATTGATCAAAAAACGTACATTGGAGACCTTGAACAATAGGGGTTGTTGTAAACTGTAAACACTGTAGAGTCACTGGAGCAGGTTTAAAACATTCTTTTTAAGTTGTTGGTGACCAAACACGAGTGGAGGTTTGGATGATTTTTTTTCGGTGGTGGTCCTGCTTCTTCTCCTTGCCTTCTGGCTGCATCAGTGAACTTGATTTCATCTAATTCTTTTATTTCCATCAATCGGCTGCCATGGCCATCAAGATAGACTTGTCAATGGTTCAGCTTCTGAACTGTGTTGAACTTCATCTTCCAGCTGTTTGTTTATTCTTTGTTTCCCTATTGTGTATCTAAACTGAATTGTGCTTGAAAATTGTGGTGAATGTGGTCAGCCGATTGTTGGAGCCAGGCATTAAATGTGTGTGTATAATGTTCGACATCAGAAACTGAATTTAACTTTTGTTATCAGTCTGTAGTTTTACACTCATCTTCCTCCAGTCTACCACAGCCGACAACCTGACAACGGAATCGATTGACAGTTTTTGTTTGCCGATCTGGTGGGATTTCTTCATTTGGTGTTCGAGTATCATTTTTGGCATCACTTCAGTCAGATAATATAGTTACATGAAACATTTGTATTTTCATATGCAGCGTATATGTGTGTGTATCATAAACGAACCTTGGAGGTAAAGTAGTTTACTGGTTTGTTTTGTTTTCATACATGTGTGTCTCTGTGTGAGCGTGAGGTATGGTTGTATATAACATGATACAGAGGAAATAAAAGTGCAACACACAAGTTATCATGGATTGTGTGTGTGTGTGTGTGTGTGTTGGTGTTTGTGTGAAGAGCCCAGCAATGAGAATCCCAATGTCTTAACACAGAGAAAGATCAGGACGCTTAGAAATTTCAATATTTAACAGAGGGAAAAAAGTTATTATTTCATTGCCTACTCATATTTGTGACACTAGGCCAGAGGAAGTTGTAGGGATGGGGAGGGAGGAGGTGGATGATTTGGGGAAGGGGAAGAGTTGTGGTCTGGAAGATCGCTGTTGCGCGGTGACCAGCAGGGTGGGACAAAAAGATTCCTTTGTCTGGAAGGCTGGCCTGGGCAGGAAAAGGGTAAGGTTTGGAGGGAAATATTTGAAGTTATAGGATAAATATTTTGTTTTAGTAGGGGGATTTATATACAAGATGTATACATGTGATCGAAATATCATAAATAATGTGTTTGATCATGATGCTGTCAAGACTCTACTCTGTTTTATAGGGAGCAAGGATAAGCATATTCTCTCTAGAGCAGATAGCAGCATTACTTCTCCACACGCACACACACACACACACACACACACACACACACAGACACACACACACACACACACACACACACACACACACACACTGGCCATCATAACAACTTACCACTATAACTGAAAAATTCCTGTTTTTCTTGATGTGCTCCATCTGGCTGCATGTATGTTGAAAAGCTTTTACACCACTCCATAGTATTGCATAAATGTGTTGCAACAATGATGCTGCATAATGTAGAACTTTGAAGTAGGAATATTTAGACCAGAGCATATTATGTCATACTTTGGTCTTGAACTTGGTGCCATTATTCAGGAGTGGGTTCCAAGGCTAGAGAACATTTTCTTTTTTTCTGTTTAGTTATTTTGCATATGAAACGAATTCCTTTTCTGAATGTTTTGCTGCTGACTCAGAAAATTTGAGAATGTTCTCATTTTACTATCCCTTTTGTACCTGCTTTTTTTTTTTTTTTTTTAAATCGAATCCAGTCACTTAGGCCACAGTCTTAAAAACTTTTGGAAAATGAAGTCACCAGAACTATTTTTCATTGGTGCCTGTCTTTTGAGAGACTGACACTAGGAACATCTGAACCCTAGCTTGGAACAGAACCAGTCTTTTTTCTTTTTTTTTCTTTTTTTCTTCAATTTTTTTAAAAAATAGATTCAAATAAGTTCATATAGTACAACATAATGGAAAATAAAAGAAAAAAGAAAAACAGAATCCAAACAGATGGTGGATAAAGAAGAAACCAACATATCAGATATAAGTTAATGGTAATACCATTCTACATTTTAAAGACAAAAGGTTACAACATCTTTACGTGGTACAGAGAGAGTGAGACAGAGGGGGAGAGAGAGAGAGAGAGAGAGAGAGAGAGCACATGAGGCAAGCCGAGTGTATTATGAAATTCTACATATTTGGTTTTTTAAGGACTTGTATAGGAACAGAACCAGTCTTGACAGAAAAGAAAAGAAAAAGAAATGAGACCTGGTGTAGGCTGGTTGTGTTTAGTGCACCGAGTTTGCGTTTCTCTTCAGTGTGCGATCCACAGCCACATGGTTACAGCATTCATTTGATTAGCTAACTATCATGATTTCAAACCACTCATTGGTTTGAAAACTCACTCTGTCCAACCAGCAGTAAATGGGTGGGTACCTGAAGAAAAATGAAGGTGGAGGAAGGAGCGTGCTGGACTGTGTATTCCATAATGCAAAGCCCAAGACTTGGTAATCCACAAACAGTTCACATTCCCTCTCAGCGTTAAGCTGTTGGACTTTAACCTGCAATTTTTTGTTTTTAAAAAAGTCAAACAGAATAGCTAATATTTCAAATTGCCTTACCCATAAGCAGCTAAAGAATTGCCTTTTCATCTGTCTTTCTGCCTGTCTCTCTCTTTCTCTCTCTCTCTTGTAGTTCTAGTCACTTTTTGCATACTACTTTTGTTGCCTCATCTTATTTTGCATGATTTTGACCCTACTCAGGGCGAGGACTGGATGTAAGAAAGCACATCAGTGCTTATCTATTATCCTCGTAAATAAAGAATTTTGTCTTGTCTTGTCTTCTCTCTCTCTGTCTCTCTCTCTCTCTCTCTCTCTCTCTCTCAAGTTTTGGAACCCCTTTCCCCTTCACCCTTGGGCCAGAAAATAACGAAAGGGTGTATTCAGGAAAAAAGAAAGCATAACAAATGTTCATAGATATACATTATCAGTTATACTATTGCAAAATCAACTCTCCAAAGAAGACGCACCATGGTAGGTAACAGTCCCACCAAGTACACAAATCAATGTAACAGTGGGAATAAGAATGAAATGTTTTAAGTGAGCAGTATGTCTTCTGATTGGTACAACTAGAAATAAGAATAAAATTGTCATGAAAGAAATGATATCATATTATTGTTAATGAGTCAGACTGGTACAAACTGGATACAATGTGTACCATGTGTACGCTTACTATGTCATTCGATTTCCACCATTCCAGATTCGATACAAACTGGATACCTTGTGTACCCTTACTATGTCATTCGATTTCCACCATTCCAGATTCCTTGGTCTTGACTCTCAGAATAATATGAATGATCCAGCAAAGATTTTTCTTTTCATACACACACTTGCACACCCTGATTATGTGCAGTACATCATTTCTATTACACAAACATACAGTCGAAGCCACCTATAACTAAGTCGGATGTAACGAATGCCAGATATAATGAAGCAAAAGGTTGGTCCCAGCAAAAATCCTTCTTTACATGACTAAAAATATGTCAGATGTAATGAAGTGGGATGTAACGAAATGCCACTTACAATAAAATGGCTGGGGCTATCAGGCCAGTTATAATGAAGTCTCCGTCTATAGTGAATCATGTGTTCGGCCACGTGAAGAGTTCAAGCCGGATATAGCGAAGTGGTCACTTTTGTGTTCGGGAACCATTTCTCAGAAATGGTTGGTTAGTTCGCTGCGCTATATATTGCTTCATATGGGCGCTGGCTATTCTAGGGATATGGAGGAGTATCCGTATAGCACATGAAATGTAGAGCTTTCTTTGCGTTTCCTCAAAATAGAAATCACAGGTTCATACATGTTTTTGACTAGCTGCATATCCCTAAGCTTGTTTCATTTTCTCACACAGCTTCACATAGGTAGATAAAATGTATACAGTATTTTTAACTGTGTTTGTAGTATGGTAAACCTCACCTCTCTAATTTGTGTGTTTGTAGTATGGTAAACCTCACCTCTCTAATTTGTAAGCAATAAATCATATTCTAATATCTAGTAAAGTGAGTGCCAGTGATTGTTGAAGCAGGGCAGTTGACTAACATCCGGTCAAATTCAGCAATTGTAGATGAAGAGATGCTAGAGGGACGAGGGTGGGGTGAAGTGGAAGGAGGGTGTCAGGGTGTCAGGCCTTGATTTAATAGCCCATTTCATCATGGCGTCCACATGTCACAAAGGTCTGTCGCTAAAACAAAAAATTGAAATAGTTCATGAAGTTGAAAGAAATCTAGCAAAACAGAAGATATAAGGGGAAGAATATGAAATTGTGCTGCCGACATTGGCAACCATCCAACCACCCTGGCTTCTACAGAGAATGATAAAAGTCAGTAGATGCACATGCAGAGACCTATCGGAGAGAATCGAACAAGAAATTTGACAGAATATGTACTTGGGTGCCTTTGTGTAATAATGTGGACTGCTGTGTTACGAGGATGAAAAACAAAATTATCCTTTTGAGATCTTTCTCTTCACTGTTCATAATTGAGTTTTCTTTTTATTTTGTGCAGCTGTGGCAACAATCAGTCTGATCTCTCCCGCCAAAGATTAACATTTGAGGGATATTTTCCCGTCAAGTGTGGCAACAATCATCCTTCTCTGTTGTTTCACAGAATGTGAACGTTCACATATCAGACATAACTGCCATTCCAGTAAATATATATATATATAAGTGACCTAATGTGTACTGCTAATAATATATAACTTTGATTGTATACACTAAGACATAATAACACATCTGTGACTTTCGCTGCAATGATGGAGAAAAGTGAAAAAAAAATCATCATTCTCTTTTCATGGCCTTATTCAGTGTCACGGTCGCTAAGCCGGACGGCCCTACCACCCTTTCCCACACCTATTACACACTAGAGCAGACAATACAGCACAATAACACAGCTTTACAATCAAGCGCACTTCTTTATTTCACACACACACTATGGCGCCACCACTCACGTCCATCCACGCCCATACACCATTATCTCACTTCTTCCCTGACCCACACTACCCTGCTACGACCCTGAAACCCCTAACCTATGCTAAAGCACCAGTTGCGGTATATCACTGTGACCTAGGGACGCAGAGATAGCCCGCACACGTGGTGACTAACTACTAGGGACAAGGACAACCCAAGGGACTCTATTCTCTAAACTACTACCACCCACACCTCTCCCCAGGACCCACCCTTCTCTTTTGACCCGGGACCCCTACCGAACTGGTCGCTGCGTCCCTAACGGAGGCAACGACAAGTACCCTACACTGTGCTGGCCACTACGTCCCAAAAGGAGGCAGTAGCTAACACCCTTACCTTACTGCCTAACCCCACACACTTAACCCTACTGCCTAACACTACACCCTTTATACTACAACTATGGGACAACCTATCCCGGCCCGGAAAGCTCCAGTCCTTGGCACTGTCCGGGGACCCTCACAGACTGACTCCTCCACGGATGACTCCGCTCCTCAGCGCTGTCCGTGGACCCTCACAGGCTGACTCCTCCACGGATGACTCCGCTCCTCAGCGCTGTCCGTGGACCCTCACAGGCTGACTCCTCCACGGATGACTCCGCTCCTCAGCGCTGTCCGTGGCCTCACGCAGGCTGACACCCCGAAGACTCTACACCCCGGCGCCGACCGTGACTCCTCACGGTCTGACTCCTCCCCTGCGCTGGGCACGACACCTGGCGCACCCACACACCAGACGCCCTCTCGACGAGTCCGGGGCTCGAAGGACACCTCCTCCTCTGAAGGCCCCGCCGGACACTGAGGGTGAGGGAAGGTCTGGTGCAGCGCCCTCTCACAGGACGCCGAACAGGGTAGAGCAACAGGTGGCTGGAGAACTCCAGGAAGAACCCTGGCAGCCGAAAGACGGCCGACGGCCTGGATGGTTTCCCTCTCCTGGGAAAACAGCAGGCAACTGGACGCCGCCGCTCACCTGCCGGCACGCGGCAGCAGACTGCGGTGGTCTGGCCCCACCCTCAGGACGGAACAGGATACCACCTGCTGACACAACTGGACAGACAGACGATCAACCACACCAGTTCTGACACTGGCTGAAGTGGCTGCCAACAGAGACGACACAGAACCCGGCACAGGCCAAGGGCACACCAGACCCGACGAGGACCTGGCACTAACTATGACTCGAAGTCACTCAGCTCAACTAACGGCGCTACCGCCGCAACTACAAGGCGCGTCCACTCCGACGAACACCAGGGACCGAAGTGAAGCTACCCCCAACGCATTCCGACCTGGTCGGAACCAAGCGAACTCTACTCACAACACAAAACAGCGATTGGTCAGAGCAGCGTATCCCTCCGCAGAGCTGACACGCCGGACCAACGGACTAGTTGTTGCTCGTGCAACCACACGACAATTTACCACAACAACTCACAGACTTGTCACCGACAACAGCCGATATCCTGCCCCGCCTTCTCTGGTGTAGAACCAAAGTAACAAAAGGGTAACAATCGGGAATGAAACCAACCTCCCGCTTCCATCCCTTCAACAAGTGAAGATTGGAATTCAAGAATATTTTATGTCTTATTTCCCCAGCCCCCTACCTAGCCTAACCTTCCACCTTAACCAAGACCCCAATCTTACACACGCACGCTCGCACACACATATACACCTATGCACACGCTCTCTGTTTCTGAATTACCATTACTCCAAACCTATGGACGGCTGATTTACTATCGCCGATCGGTGACATTCAGACACATTATTTTTGGTTATTGCGATTTCTTGTCAAGCTGTGACAAACACAAAAAATTGCTCTCTACTGCAGCAGACAGCATGTGTTTCAAAATCAGTAACTTACATTTTTTTAATTTCCGTACCAGTGCATACTCAAATGACCTGAAAGTGTGAAACAGTAAACGAACAATGCTAAAGTCCCGCCTTTCCTTCTCCTACCTTAAAATCGTGGTGCTGTGTAATTACTTCTGACAGTCCATTCTTCTGAACTCTTCAGAGTAATACAGTGAATTTTGTTTGCCTGTTTTACTTGTTATCGGTTTCACCTTCAAATTGCAATGTAGGCCTGTTTCCAGAATTTACATATTTCTGAAAGAAAAATTGAAATCATTTTTATTAAAGAATGTGATGGCCTAGGAAACGAGCTTAATCACTGCCCATGTAAGCAGGCACGCATGTGTGTGTGTGTGGGGGGGGGGGGGGGGGGATAGAGAGAAAGATGGAGAGAGAAACATGTCACGCCGGATATAATGAAGCAACGATATAGAAATTTGTTAAAACCGATGCTTCGGAGGTAACGAAAGCTGGATTTAACGAAGCAACTTTGAATGTCCCTGTATTTCGTCATGTTTTCCAGTGATATAACCGATTCATGTTGAACATGATCAACGTTCAAAACCTTACTGTACATTCAGAAATTTGCATCTTTCAAATAGTAAATATCTTCAGTGAGGATTTTGAGTCTGGTAAACAGAATACTGATGATTGCAAAAATACACATCCATATATTTATTCACACACCTTCCACCCAGTCCACCGGTTTTTCCTTCAATCATTCAGCGTTTGGTATTTAATGATTAATGTCTAACAAACTGAAGTGTGCAAAGAGTAGGAGAAAGTTTACTAAGATCAGACAAAATAGAACATGGGTAAAGGAGTGAACGAAATTGAACAGTTCAGAAATTGCAGCCTAACTGACGAAAGTTACGAGTCGGCCCACATAGTAGGAGCACATACCTTTCTAAGATTAGTGTCGGACGAACGTGGGAGTACGGGAACTGAAGAGAGAAAGAACTGTGGGTTGAGGAGGTGGGGACATGCAAGGGCTGTGGGCATGAAATAAGCAGTCCATCAACCGTTCCTTCCTACCTCCCTGGAAGGCAGAAAGTTGGAGTTTGACCAGTGGGTGTGTATGAACATGGAATCTTTTTTACTGATGAGGCGACGTCACGTTGCCATTCTTTCCCAGCCCTGCCCACCACCCCCTCAGTCTTCTTTTTACTGTTGGCCTTTACCCCAAACCTCCATACCATCCCTCGCACATTCTCTTGTTAGGTGTCACGTGCCCATTTCAGGGTAAACACCTGTGTCGAAGTCCTCGCCCTTCTCTCGCCTCTTTCTTTTGTAGATTACGCCGCTTTTCTTTTCGCCTCCCCATTTTCAAAGACTGGTCGCCGGCAAATGTAATGAAAATGACTGTTGGATGCTAGAGGTTGTCAGTGTTGAGATACCGATGTTTGCGGGCGTGCCGACAACTTGTGTCTCGGGAGGATGGTGCAGAGTTCGGTGGATTAGTGGTACTGACAGCTGCAGACCCATCGTAGTCAGCCCAGCTAAATGCAAAGACTTCTACAGCTAAAAACCAATCAAAAACAAAACCGTCTACTAATCAAAGCTAGGTAAACATTGATATTCCAAGACAACGAAAGAGAGAGAGAGAGGTAATCAAGATAAGCCTGTACGTTATCAACATGAAAAACGAACAAACAAACCAAACACGAGGGGAAAAAAGCAAGACAGAAACAACACGACGAACAAAACGGCTGATACCTTTAATATCTTGCTGATTTCCCAAGATGCCAGACACAGCCGAGAACAGACAGCCGTCAAGATAAACACATACATTAAGATTATAAATAAATAGATAAGTAAATCGGGAAATAACCAAGCATCACATACATGCCTTTCAGAGCAAACATACCAGTATGACTGATTTGTTCAACAACACATGAAGCACGCAGTCACCATTTAAAGTGAGATGCTTATTACTCCTTTAGACTCCAAATGAGCTATAAGATCGTCAGCCGTGCTACTGCAGTATATAAGATTTTATGAGGAAAAGGCAATCATCACAAGAGAAACTAGACAGGTAGAATTAACCCTCTCCTTGCCATAGTAGCCTATAATAGATTTCTTGTATTGTCGAGCGCTGGGGCCAAATTTTGCTGCTTGAGGTAGATTCCCTCATCTGTTCACAGAACATTCACTGAGTAATCTAAGAAATCCATGAGATAGTTTGCTTCTATTTTTTTTAAATATTTGTACCTTTCGAAGTCGAAGATTGAAATTTACGTCCTATTGGCCTGAGGCCCCTAAGGACAGAATATTTTCACAGACCAAAGTCTGTATTTTTCTTGGCAGTTGTGATCGTTGGCAGTAGTCTTGGTCCGGTTCCGGATGGGTATGTCGTCTCTTGCTCGCTCACTCTGGTTCCGTGTTAACTCCGGTCACTTTGTAGTGCTGGTCGGCCGACGGTGGGTGTCGGTTTTTTTTTTTCTCTCCTCTTTTACCCCAAAAAACCTGTGTTCAGGTCACCAGGCGGCCTTCTTCATGCTCGAGAGGCGCATGATGTCGCCTCAAAGAGGGAGCAGAACGAGTCGCTGGAGCGTTGCACGAGTCCCGTCTGTGGCCCAGCGCTGACTACGGCCGAGAGGGCAATTTTTCAGCCCAATCCCGAGAGGGGTGCCCACCATGTCCCCACCACGAAAGCATGGTGTCCCAGCCCACGGTAATCGCAGTCATGTAGCGCTCCATCACCAACCACCCCACATCTCCAGGAGCCGTCCCTCGACGACACAGACTAGATCCGCCGTCACCCATACGGCTGGAAGCGTGGCTGCGCCGTCTGACACTAACCGCTCACATCAGCGTCCCTCGAGAGATCCGCCACCTCTCCCTAGGTGTTCTCTGCTATGCCACCTCGCAGGGAACTGATTATACCCTTGACTGTGATGTGATACCATAATAATATGATTCTGTTGGTAATTTCAGTGGCTAAGTTGAAATAACTTGAAACACACTTTCTGAGCACACACCCCCAGTGCAGCTCATAAGCCACTAAAATCTCTGAACAATCTGTTAGTGTTGACTGACCAGCATTCCAAACATCTGGTCTTGACCTCACTACCAGTCAGTAGCGTGCCGTATGGTAATCCAAACATCATTAGCGGTACCACAGTCCGGACACACACATAACTCCAGAAGTATGCACTGTAGCTTTGACTTCCAGAAATTCTAACGACGTAATATTTCTTTGTTATATGTCCCTTTTACTTTTTCCTCTATTTTGTTTTGTTTTGTTTTGCTGTGTTTTGTTTTCTTGTCGTCCACTTGCTCTTTGTCTTCATGGTTCCTTCGCCTGTCGTGTTTGTAGAGAATCTTGGCACAATTTTTTTTTCTCTTTTAGAGTTTTGTAGCATACCATAATTTCTTCTTTGTTGTCGATCGACCAGACAGCGAAACTGTAAGCGAAACCGCCCAGAGTGGACGCTGGCGGACATTCTGCAGTGACCGCTCCCCCATAATTATGTCCTTTTTATTTACTGGTTGGTTGCGATGAAATTGTTTTCATTATTCGGCTTTTCACTCGGTTTAGCAGCTGTCAAAACCAATCAACAAGAGTTTTATTTTAAATGTGGATAAACCCGGAAAACGGTTTAACTAAGACGTGTACCAAAAGTCGTAAAGGAGAAAGAAAATATTATAATGAGCACACTACCCACTTGCAGGAAGGAAAAAACAGTGATCACCTTCCTAATGTTTTTCTTCATGCAGGCGTACACAATCTTTACCAGTGATTGTGGCATTTGAAACAATATCAATCATTAATCATCAGTCAGGTTGCACTAGCCAGTCCGAAGATAGTCATACCACCGATCCATAAATCAAGCAAGAGCAATGCAGATCACTGAGAGCTGACACTCGCTAGGTATATGAACAGCCAGATAACAGCATAACAGCACAGTCGTTTTCCCATTTGACAATTTACCAGGCAGACCCCTGTCTGTGTCGGAGGACGGTCTTCAATTTGAACGACCGGCAGGTTGGTCGGAAGTCAAGCCTGGAGACAGAAGCACGGCCCACGGCAGACACGGTGACGTGGAGGTGGTGGACGGGTTGAGCAGCCCCCTCCATCCCCCGCCGCCCCCTCCGCCCCCCCCCCCCCCCCCTCCCCTCCACCCGCCCGCGCCCCCTCGGTCACATGTCCGTGCTATGACACCATCAGTAAGACCTGACTCTACGCAGTTCGTCAGTTAGTGCTTAAAGATCATACCAACCTAGCATCCGAAGGCTAATGACTACATTATTCTGTCGCCTGTGATTCCAGTTGTGTTCAAGGTAACTAAGAAGCGCTCTGTTTTGATGGAACATTGGTCTCCATCCACAACCAGAGGTCAGAGGTGACAGTTGAAAGGCAGTTTGTGTGATAACACATTACGGAGAATCTGGTAAGAATCGGTTTACTGTGTGTGTGTGTGTGTGTGTGTGTGTGTGTGTGTGTGTGTGTTTGTGCGTGCGTGTGTGTGTGTATGTGATTGTGTGTGTGTGAGATATATATATACAGTATATATAGAGAGAGAATGGTACTGAGGATCAGCGCAATCTTAAAAACAGTGCTCAACCACAGTGGGAGCGACATTTGTTATATTAAAAGCAAGTTAAAGATGTTTTTAGCAGCTTGATTTTAACTTGCTTTTGATATAACAAAATTTATATATATTGGAACCTTGCGACAAAAATTCCTTTCTCAAAGTTGGTGGCCCGGCTGTGATATCCTTTTAAGCGCTTCTGTTAATGTTTCAATTTTTTTAAATCCTTTTTAGAACAGAACTGAGCTGTAGCGAGTTTGTAACAGCTGCTGTGAATTTTGTGCACTGGCATTGACTTGCATCTCTTTGAAAACCTCTTCATGCAATCATCAAACTTTTCATCTGGTTTTCTGGGCACATCGACTTTCATATAACTTCAGAATCAGAACCTTGCTTTCTTTTTCAGTCAATACTTTGATGTCTGTCTCCAAGGGAATGGCTTTGTGAATGATGCAGTTTGTCACGTCACCACAGTGATTCATTAAGGATTTTTTGTTTGTTTTTTTTTTGTCTCGGCCTTTGAGAACTGAACGCTTGTCGTTTAGGACAGTGCTATAACACAAATAATCTGTTTCACTGACTAATTCCTTAAAGAATGTTTAAATTTGTTAACGTACTGCAACATTATTTGCCCCAGCAGATCTTATAAACTGCCGACTCTTCTGTTCCAAGCAGAGGAAATGAACGTAGGTGAGTTCCTATAGGTACTGTAGCGATGCAGTCAGAAGCCTATACCTCCAGATTTCATTTTTATAGTTCCAACACACACACACACACACACACACACACACAGGTAAGGTAATTTTGCTTATGGCCCAGCCGACCGCAAATGGCCATCTCAGGGATGTCACCACGTTGAAGTCAACTCACAAGTCATGCAACACACACATACATACACACACACACACACACACACACATACACACACACACACACTCTCCTCTCTCTCTCTCTCTCTCTCTCTCTCTCTCTCTCTCTCTTACACACACACCCTTCTCGACTGGTTCAGTGTTGCCATTTGCCAGTGGCCAGAATCAAACTGCCTTGCACCAACTTCCGAGGTGGTCCAAGATGGTTTAGTACTCCGAGTTTCCAAACTTTGTGCAGCATGCCTATGTGGTTCAGTTTATGAACACTGTTCCAAAGTTGACTCATTTTTGGACTGTAGTGTGTGAGCTCATACGCACTGAAAACAAAGACGTGTCCAGTTGAACAGAGTTTACAGGTGTCACTTAATCAACAGCAACAACACAGGCACATGGTTGAGTTAAAGTTTGAAGTTTAATCGCAGCTATGCCAAACAGTTGGAGATGGTGAATCACGAGAATGATCGAGTCATGTTGCTATCTCTACCCCTTTTCCCTGTGATGGCCTTGCGGTGGGAAATGTTGATTTTTTTTTTTTTAACGTCTTTCCTGTAGCAATTTTGAAGAAAAAAAATCGATGTTTGCTTGTTAACTACCTGGCAGTCGTAGTCCATGTGTACGTGCATGCCAGTGCCTCTATAGTGTAGGTGCATGCCAGTGCCTCTATAGGTGTACGTGCATGCCAGTGCCTCTATAGGTGTACGTGCATGCCATGCCTCTATAGGTGTACGTGCATGCCAGTGCCTCTATAGGTGTAGGTGCATGCCAGTGCCTCTATAGGTGTACGTGCATGCCAGTGCCTCTATAGGTGTACTGCATGCCAGTGCCTCTATAGGTGTACGTCATGCCAGTGCCTCTATAGGTGTACGTGCATGCTAGTGCCTCTATAGGTGTAGGTGCATGCCAGTGCCTCTATAGGTGTACGTGCATGCCAGTGCCTCTATAGGTGTACGTGCATGCCAGTGCCTCTATAGGTGTAGTGTGCGTGTGCACGTTCATGTTTTAAGAGAGCCTCTATAACAATTACTTGGAAGTTTAGATGAAATATCTGACTAATAAGTGGAAAGTATACATTCCAGAAATCCGCAGCACGGCAAAATATGAAGTGTTTTTAAATATTGAGCTATTCTATTTTGTGTCACAGCAGATCAGCAAAACATATGCAGAAGATGTAAGTGCTCTGCCTAGGAACACGCAGATATCCGTGTTTATAACAGTGTGTTTACTCTAAACCAAATATGCAACAGACAACCGTTTTCTGCAAACAAAAGGATTACTGGACGCACAATCGAAGACAGTAGATAGCCAAAGATTATGCAGTCTAACCGAAACTTTGGTTTCATTGAGATTAATCTCAATTTTTTTCCCTTTTCACAAAACAATTGCAAGACATCAGCTAATTTCTGTAAAGCAGGTACAATATTAGCTCCCATTCTCCCCTTTCCCGCCCCTTCCGTTTACCCTCTCACCCTCGTACCTCCCCCCCCCCCCACACCCCCCTTCCCCCTTCTCGCCCCCTTCTTCCCTCTTCATCAGCATGTACAAGTACAAGCAAACGATTATCCTGTTGTTATGCGCTCTTCATATTTAATATTAAAAACCACATACAGAAGATGACAACTAAGATGTTTTCTTCGAGAAAAATGCACGAGTTTACCTGACCTAGGTTGATATATCTTGAAATTGCATACTGTTCCATCATTCAATATCATAATGGTCATCTAAACCCTTATCATTCTACCTCATCACCACCACCCCCTCCATTTCCCCCTACCATCCCTTCCCTTCGCCCCCTTTCCACTTGACACACACAAAGCAGCATGTGGGGGGAAAAAAAGTGTCTGCATGCAGCAGTGGCTGAAAAGTGAATGAGCAATGGAGACGAACCCCACTTCCCCTTCCTGAGGTTACGGGTTCGAATTTCGGTACAGGGGGATTTTTCCCTCGAAGTCAACACTGGTTCTGACTCGATTCCCCATACAGTCCTTCGAATGAGACTATAAACCGAGGTTCCGTGTGTGAACGCACGCACAACACCTTGCACACACGTAAAAATCCCATCACCAACTTTCGGAAGAGAAGGCCAGTTTGGCCGTTGGTATGGATGACACGTTACGCATAGCATGCACCTTCCAGTTTGGCCGTTGGTATGGATGACACGTTACGCATAGCATGCACCTTCCCTGAAGTTGGAGTATGGCTGCCTTAATGGCGGGATTAAAAAAAAAACGGTCATACTCACAAAAGTGTCAGAATCTTCAACTCGATGAAGGTGGACACTCAAAGAAAAAAGAAGAGCATACATACACTGTGACTGGGTCCATGACTGGATAGAGAAGTAGAGCAACGACTTGCTCCGACGGTGATTTGCAATACCGTACATGTTTCTTTAGCTTGATATTGCACACAGGTGGTCAGGTCTCTGTGTCCGTCAGTTTGTCCCCATGATGACTAGAAAACGTCTGTTTTATAGGAAGGGACTGCGGAGGGAAGGGGTGGTTCTTCATCCATTCTGACTGTCGAATGATGAATGGTGCTGATTTGTCAGTCATAATTGAATGTTTCTAGAGGGCAGACTAGCGGCAGGCGGATGAAAAGCTGCCCCAAACCAGTACAAGCATGAGGGGGCGAACACGGTTAAAAAAAAAAAAAAGAAAAAAAAGAAGAAGAAAAATAGAAAGAAGAAAAAGAAGGGGGGATCCTTCTTTTAAGACGTCATCGCCAGCCGTGATCTTGATTTTGTTTTAATCTAGAACACTGAAACAGATTGCAGCTTTGTGATTCAGAAACTGTGGCATCGGAATTTAGAACATTTAAACAGACTGCAATGTTGTAGTTCAAACACTAACACAGACTGCAGTGTTGTAGTTCAGAACACAAACACAGACTGCAGTGTTGTAGTTTAGGATATTAACACAGACTGCAGTGTTGTAGTTCAGAACACTAACACAGACTGCAGTGTTGTAGTTCAGAACACTAACACAGACTGCAGTGTTGTAGTTCAGAACACTAACACAGACTGCAGTGTTGTAGTTCAGAACACTAACACAGACTGCAGTGTTGTAGTTCAGAACACTAACACAGACTGCAGTGTTGTAGTTCAGAACACTAACACAGACTGCAGTGTTGTAGTTCAGAACACTAACACAGACTGCAGTGTTGTAGTTCAGAACACTAACACAGACTGCAGTAGTTCAGAACACTAACACAGACTGTAGTGTTGTAGTTTAGGATATTAACACAGACTGTAGTGTTGTAGTTTAGGATATTAACACAGACTGTAGTGTTGTGGTTTAGGATATTAACACAGACTGCAGTGTTGTAGTTTAGGATATTAGCACAGACTGTAGTGTTGTAGTTTAGGATATTAACACAGACTGCTGTGTTGTAGTTTAGAACACTAGCACAGACTGCAGTGTTGTAGTTTAGAACACTGAGACAAGACTGCAGCATCATAATTTAGAACACTGAAAAAGAATGCAACATTGCAATTTGCTGTTTTCGTTTGTTGCCAGTGTGGATATGACTTAAGTTTTGCATTGCTGTTTTTTTCTTCTTTTTTTTTTTTTGGTGCTTTTTCTTTAGTCTATGCATCTTGTTTTTGATTTTGTCAATTTGTGAATTGTTTTTTTCTGTTGTAATCAGTCTGTGCAGCTTTTTCTTCATATTGCCAACTTGCATCTTATTGTTTTTTTCTTGTCATCATAGTCTGTGCATCGCTGTTTCTTCTTTCTATCACTCTGTAATCTTTTATTTATTTATTCGTTTGTTTATTTAATCATTCAGCTGGTTAGTTAGTTAGTTAGTTAGTTAGTTAGTTAGTTAGTTATCTGTTTATTTATTCATTTAGCATGCTGGTTTTTCTTGTGAATCGAACTGTTCGTTCTTGAATTTTGTTTCGTCAGTCGTTGCACTCCTTTACCTTGTCTTGTGTTTGTTCGCTTCTTCGTCGTAAAGTCGTCACTGTGTGCATATTTTTTGTCATCGTCGTCAGTGTGTGCGCTGTTTCTTATCGTCACTGTGAGCTTTGATTCCTCGAGTTGTCACTGTGTGCACAATGTTTTCTTGTCGTCACTGTGTGCGCTGTTTCTTCTTCTCGGTTCTGTGTGCACTTTCCTTCTTCTCATCACTGTGTGCACTGTTTCTCCCTGTCGTCACTGTGTGCACTTTTCTTCTTCTCATCACTGTGTGCACTGTTTCTCCCTGTCGTCACTGTGTGCACTTTTCTTCTTCTCATCACTGTGTGCACTGTTTCTCCCTGTCGTCACTGTGTGCACTTTTCTTCTTCTCATCACTGTGTGCACTGTTTCTCCCTGTCGTCACTGTATGCACCGTTTCTTCCTGTTGTCACTGTGTGCACTGTGTCTTCTTGTCATCACTGTGTGCACTGTTTCTTACTGTCATCACTGAGCACTGTGTCTTCCTGTTGTCACTGTGTACTGTTTCTTACTGTCATCACTGAGCACTGTGTCTTCCTGTCATCACTGTGTACTGTTTCTTCCTGTCATCACTATGTACAGTTCTTCCTGTCATCACTGTGTACAGTTCTTCCTGTCATCACTATGTACAGTTCTTCCTGTCATCATTGTGCACTGTGTCTTCCTGTCATCAATGTGTACAGTGTCTTCCTGTCATCACTGTATACTGTCTTCCTGTCATCACTGTGTACAGCGTCTTCCTGTCATCACTGTGTACAGTGTCTTCCTGTCATCACTGTGTACTGTGTCTTCCTGTAATCACTGTGTACAGTTCTTCCTGTCATCACTGTGCACTGTTTCTTCCTGTCTTCACTGTGTACAGTGTCTTCCTGTCATGACTGTGTACAGTGTCTTCCTGCCATCACTGTGTACAGTGTCTTCCTGTCATCACTGTGTACTGTGTCTTCCTGTCATCACTGTGTACAGTTCTTCCTGTCATGACTGAGCACTGTGTCTTCCTGTCATCACTGTGTACAGTGTCTTCCTGTCATCACTGAGCACTGTGTCTTCCTGTCACCACTGTGCACTGTTCTTGCTGTCATCACTGTGTACTGTGTCTTCCTGTCATCACTGAGCACTGTCTTCCTGTCATCACTGTGCACTGTTTCTTCCTGTCATCACTGTGTACTGTGTCTTCCTGTCATCACTGTGTACAGTGTCTTGCTGTCATCACTGTGTACAGTGTCTTCCTGTCATCACTGAGCACTGTCTTGCTGTCATCACTGTGCACTGTTTCTTCTGTCATCACTGTGTACTGTGTCTTCCTGTCATCACTGTGTACAGTGTCTTTCCTGTCATCACTGAGCACTGTCTTCCTGTCATCACTGAGCACTGTCTTCCTGTCATCACTGTGCACTGTTTCTTCCTGTCATCACTGTGTACAGTTCTTCCTGTCATCACTGTGTACAGTGTCTTCCTGTCATCACTGAGCACTGTCTTCCTGTCATCACTGTGCACTGTTTCTTCCTGTCATCACTGTGTACAGTTCTTCCTGTCATCACTGTGTACAGTGTCTTCCTGTCATCTCTGAGCACTGTCTTCCTGTCATCACTGTGCACTGTTTCTTCCTGTCATCACTGTGTACTGTGTCTTCCTGTCATCACTGTGTACAGTGTCTTCCTGTCATCACTGAGCACTGTCTTCCTGTAATCACTGAGCAATGTCTTCCTGTCATCACTGTGTACAGTTCTTCCTGTCATCACTGTGCACTGTTTCTTCCTGTCATCACTGTGTACAGTTCTTCCTGTCATCACTGTGTACAGTGTCTTCCTGTCATCACTGTGTACAGTGTCTTCCTGTCATCACGTCTTCCTGTCATCACTGTGTACAGTGTCTTCCTGTCATCACGTCTTCCTGTCATCACTGTGTACAGTGTCTTCCTGTCATCACGTCTTCCTGTCATCACTATGCACTGTTTCTTCCTGTCATCACTGTGCACTGTTTGTTCCTGTCATCACTGTGCACTGTTTTCTTCCTGTCATCACTGTGTGCACTGTTTCTTCCTGTCATCACTGTGTGCAGTGTCTTCCTGTCATCACTGTGTGCACTGTTTCTTCCTGTCATCACTGTGTGCAGTGTCTTCCTTTCATCATTGTGCACTGTGTCTTCCTGTCATCACTGTGTACAGTGTCTTCCTGTCATCACTGTGTATCTGTGTCTTCCTGTCATCACTGTGCACATGTGTCTTCCTGTCATCACTGTGCACTGTGTCTTCCTGTCATCACTGTGCACTGTGTCTTCCTTTCATCATTGTGTACAGTGTCTTCCTGTCATCACTGTGCACTGTTCTTCTCCTGTCATCACCGAGCACTGTCTTCCTGTCATCACTGTGCACTGTTTCTTCCTGTCATCACTGTGCACTGTTTCTTCCTATCATCACTGTGCACTGTTTCTTCCTGTCATCACTGAGCACTGTCTTCCTGTCATCACTGTGCACTGTTTCTTTCCTGTCATCACTGTGCACTGTTTTCTTCCTGTCATCACCGAGCACTGTCTTCCTGTCATCACTGTGCACTGTTTCTTCCTATCATCACTGTGCACTGTTTCTTCCTGTCATCACTGTGCACTGTGTCTTCCTGTCATCACTGTGCACTGTGTCTTCCTTTCATCATTGTGTACAGTGTCTTTCTGTCATCATTGTGCACTGTGTCTTCCTGTCATCACTATGCACTGTGTCTTCCTTTCATCATTGTGTACAGTGTCTTTCTGTCATCACTGTGTACAGTGTCTTCCTTTCATCACTGTGCACTGTGTCTTCCTTTCATCATTGTGTACAGTGTCTTTCTGTCATCATTGTGCACTGTGTTTTCCTGTCATCACTATGCACTGTTTCTTCCTGTCATCAACTGAGCTCTGTCTTCCTGTCATCACTGAGCACTGTGTCTACCTGTCATCACTGTGTGCTGTGTCTTCCTGTCATCACTGTGTGCTGTGTCTTCCTGTCATCACTGAGCTCTGTCTTCCTGTCATCACTGAACACTGTTTCTTCCTGCCATCACTGTGTACAGTTCTTCCTGTCATCACTGTGTACTGTGTCTTCCTGTCATCACTGAGCACTGTCTTCCTGTCATCACTGAGCACTGTGTCTTCCTGTCATCACTGAGCACTGCTTCCTGTCATCACTGAGCACTGTGTCTTCCTGTCATCACTGAGCACTGTGTCTTCCTGTCATCACTGTGCACTGTATTCTCCTGTCATCACTGTGTACTGTGTCTTCCTATCACCACTGTGTACTGTGTCTTCCTGTCATCACTGTGCACTGTTTCTTGCTGTCATCACTGTGTACTGTTCTTCCTGTCATCACTGAGCACTGTCTTCCTGTCATCACTGAGCACTGTGTCTTCCTGTCATCACTGTGTACTGTGTCTTTCCTGTCATCACTGTGTACTGTGTCTTCCTGTCATCACTGAGCACTGTTTCTTCCTGCCATCACTGTGTACAGTTCTTCCTGTCATCACTGAGCACTGTGTCTTCCTGTCATCACTGAGCACTGTGTCTTTCTGTCATCACTGAGCACTGTGTCTTTCTGTCATCACTGAGCACTGTTTCTTCCTGTCATCACTGTGTACAGTTCTTCCTGTCATCACTGTGTACTGTGTCTTCCTGTCATCACTGTGTACTGTGTCTTCCTGTCATCACTGAGCACTGTTTCTTCCTGTCATCACTGTGTACAGTTCTTCCTGTCATCACTGTGAACATTCTTTCTTCCTGTCATCACTGTGGTACATTCTTTCTTCCTGTCATCACTGTGGTACATTCTTTCTTCCTATCATCACTGTGTACAGTGTCTTCCTGTCAACACTGTGCACTGTTTCTTCCTGTCTTCATTGTACACTAGGGCTTCATTTCATCACTGTGTACTGTGTCTTCCTATCACCACTGTATACAGTTCTTCCTGTCATCACTGTGTACTGTGTCTTCCTATCACCACTGTGTACAGTTCTTCCTGTCATCACTGTGTACAGTTCTTCCTGTCATCACTGTGTACTGTGTATTCATGTCATCACTGTGTACTGTGTATTCCTGTTATCACTGTGTACTGTGTATTCCTGTCATCGCTGTGTACTGTGTATTCCTGTCATCGCTGTGTACTGTGTCTTCCTATCATCACTGTGTACTGTGTATTCCTATCACCACTGTGTACAGTTCTTCCTATCATCACTGTGTACTGTGTTCCTGTCATCACTGTGTACTGTGTCTTCCTATCGTCACTGTGTACTGTGTCTTCCTATTACCACTGTGTACAGTTCTTCCTGTCGTCACTGTGTACTGTGTCTTCCTATCACCACTGTGTACAGTGCATTCCTGTCATCACTGTGCACTGTGTCTTCCTATCATCACTGTGTACAGTTCTTCCTGTCATCACTGTGTACAGTGTCTTCTTGTCATCACTGTGTACTGTGTCTTCCTATCATCACTGTGTACTGTGTATTCCTGTCATCACTGTGTACCGTGTCTTCCTATCATCACTGTGTACTGTGTCTTTCTATCATCACCGTGTACAGTTTCTTCCTGTCATCATTGTGTACAGTGTCTTCCTGCCATCACTGTGTACTGTGTCTTTCTGTCATCACGTCTTCCTGTCATCACTGTGTACTGTGTCTTTCTGTCATCACGTCTTCCTGTCATCACTGTGTACTGTGTCTTTCTGTCATCACGTCTTCCTGTCATCACTGTGTACTGTGTCTTCCTGTCATCACTGTGTACTGTGCCTTCCTGTCATCACTGTGTACAGTGTCTTCCTGTCATCACTGTGTACATTCTTTCTTCCTGTCGTCACTGTGTGCACTGTTTCTTCCTGTCGTCAGTGTGTACTGTATCTTCATGTCATCACTGTGTACTGTGTCTTCCTGTCATCACTGTGTACAGTGTCTTCCTGTCATCACTGTGTACTGTGTCTACCTGTCATCACTGTGTATGGTGTCTTCCTGTCATCACTGTGTACAGTGTCTTCCTGTCATCACTGTGTACTGTGTCTTCCTGTCATCACTGTACACTATGACTTCCTTTCATCACTGTGTACAGTGTCTTCCTGTCATCACTGTAGACTGTGTCTTCCTGTCATCACTGTGTACTGTGTCTTCCTGTCATCACTGTGCACTGTGTCTTCCTGTCATCACTGTGTGCCCTGTTTCTTCTTGTCGTCACTGCTTGTTTCTTCTTTGTCGTCAGTGTGCACATTGTTTTTTGTGGTCAACATACACACTTTTTTCTTTTCCCTTATTTTGTAATCTTGTATTGCTATTGTTGATGTTGTTGCTGTAGTTGTTGCTTCCCCGGACATCACAAAGCAGCAGCAACGTGGTCCAGTGAGTGGGGAGAGAGCGATAGTTCGTGTGTCGTCCAGTTATGACCTCCCCACTGCTCCTGGTCAGTTTGACCCTCGCCCTCTGCTGTGCCGTGGTCACTGCTGACGGCCGGACACAGTCTCAGGTATGGCTTCTGTTCATTAACCTCCGTTGATTCTGTTGATCTCTCTTTTTTTATTCTAGCATTTCTCTTTAAAGGGAATTAGCAGGAGTGTTCGTTCACTCGCGCCACAGTCCTGGAGGAGACAAAAACACGATCACGACAGCAATATCTACACACAGTGTATGAGAGATACAGAACACGATCACGACAGCAATATCTACACACAGTGTATGAGAGAGACAGAACACGATCACGACAGCAATATCTACACCCAGTGTATGAGAGAGACAGAACACGAACACGACAGTAATATCTACACACAGTGTATGACAGAGACAGAACACGATCACGACAGCAATATCTACACACAGTGTATGAGAGACAGAACACGAACACGACAGCAATATCTACACCCAGTGTATGAGAGAGACAGAACACGAACACGACAGCAATATCTACACCCAGTGTATGAGAGAGACAGAACACGATCACGACAGCAATATCTACACACAGTGCATGAAAGATTCAGAACACGATCACGACAGCAATATCTACACACAGTGCATGAAAGATTCAGAACACGATCACGACAGCAATATCTACACACAGTGCATGAAAGATTCAGAACACGATCACGACAGCAATATCTACACACAGTGCATGAAAGATTCAGAACACGATCACGACAGCAATATCTACACACAGTGCATGAAAGATTCAGAACACGATCACGACAGCAATATCTACACACAGTGCATGAAAGATTCAGAACACGATCACGACAGCAATGTGAGAGAGACAGAACACGATCACGACAGCAATATCTACACACAGTGCATTCATATGAAAGAAAGTGAACGTCATCATGACAGTAATATCTACACAATGTGTACCCCCATGAAAAAAACAGAACATTATCACAACAGCAATATCTGAACACAGAGCACCCTTATGACAGTCTGAAATTCGACACACAGTGCACCCTTACGAAAGAGAATGGTCATATCATATCAGTGAGATCTACAGGCTGTGCACTCTAATGAAAGAGACAGAAGATCATCTCAACAGCAATGTCTGTACACGGTGCAGGCTTTTCACTCGCACTGTGTAGCTCTGGATCACAATCACGCGTTTAAAGTATATGTCATGGAGAATATAACTCTTTCCGTACGTTCATTGAGAAAATGTTTGTAAAGGGAGAGAGAGAGAGAGAGAGAGAGAGAGAGAGAGAGAGAGAGAGAGAGTGGACATAATTATTACATTTAGCATTAGGTCGTTGAGGGACACGGATCATGAGGAGTGGGGGGGGGGGGGGGGGGGGGGGGGGCGGCGGTGGGAGTGTCATCTACAACAGGACAAAACAGTTTATAAAGTTTAGGGCAGGGAGCCGAGAGAAGGAAAGAGAGAGAGGAGAGAGAGTACGGAGAAGAGAGGGGTGTTGAAGAGAAAGTTTGACCTTAGATTCAGATGTGCAGCTCATGAAATGTAGGTACAACTGTGGGCTGTCAGGTCCTGTCATAGGTGTTACAGCCCTGTCTTCTTCAATGTTTCAATCAGACAACAGGTGTTCATCATGATCAGTCCGCAGCTTTCCACACAACTGATCACTGATGTTCTTCTCATGTCAGAGCACTAACTGTGGCATAATGTGACGCCGCGCTAAATTGGTTTAGAATCTGTCTTTCAAACAAACAGTTGTCCGTCCCTATCAATGAGAAACAGTCCTCTAAAATGCCATTAGACTCTGGCGTTCCCCAGGGTCTGTGCTAGGTCTAGAGCTGTTCATGTTGTACACAGCGCCCTTGACTGATATGATCAACAATCGTTCTGTTCATCATAACTGAGCTCAGCTTGAACACCCACACGTTAGATAACAGATATCGGTTTCGTTAAAAACAAAAAAACAAAAAAAAAACCCAACCCTACCTCCAAGACTGTCTCCAAAACCAGACAGTGGCTGTCGCACAAGAAACTGAAAGTAAATTTTGATAGAACAGTGGCTAACCGCCCTCGCGCTGAAGTAGTCCTAGATTCCACTGATACCTCATTCATGCCATGTGTACGTGATCTTAGCTTTTATCTCGACGGTGTTTTTTTTTTCATTTTGAAACACCACACAGCCGAAATCAGCCAAGCATCATTTCTTGAACTCTGTCGCGTCAGCTCCATCACACCTTTCCTTACAGAGCAGGTCACAGAGGTATAACTGTCTTCCTGCATCCTGTCCAAACTGGATTATTGTAATGCTTTTCTCCTGGGTGTGTCTGCAACCTTCTATCCACCACTTCAACGTGTTTATATTGCATCTGCCCGCCTCATCCGTTGGGTGCCAAAACGACTCCATACAACAAATCTTTTAAAGCAATTGCACTTGCTCTAAATCGAGCATAGGATTCAGTACAAATTGGCATGTTTATCTTAAAAGAAAATTGCACGTGAAGCACCTGTCCGTCTTTCTGACCTCTTCAAAATAATACTTTCCTGCCAGTCGCCTCTGTTCTTCTTCTGGTGATCGAATATTTAGAATTCCCTGCTATAACCGAAAGCAGCACGGTCGTCGGGCATTCTCATTTTCGTTCTGATTTTGTGCAGCGATACTCTGGAATTCACTATTGCCGGTCAATTGCACATGTTTGCTCCTTTGTATATGAGCTGCTCACCTGTGTTTTGTTGGAGAGAGAGAGAGAGAGAGAGAGAGAGAGAGTGTGTGTGTGTGTGTGTGTGTGTGTGTGTGTGTGTGTGTGTGTGTGTGTGACGCACAGAGAGAGAGAGAGAGAGAGAGAGAGAGAGAGAGAGAGAGAGAGAGAGAGAGAGAGAGAGAGAGACAGAGAGACAGAGAGAGAGAGAGAGAGAGATTATTAATAAAGTATAGAGGAAGAAGACTCCTTAAATTTGAAGGCAGCAATCTGAAATTTAAAAACAAACAAAAAAGTTTGTTCTCTGTCAATAACACCCGCCCTCTATACAGACACGTGACTATGTCGGCAAACTCGGGTCGGGCGACGCGACATGAACTGTCTGAACAAATAGACCAAAGGCAGAGTGAGCTAGCTAGGTATGACAGCCTACATCAAGACATGAATGCATTGTTCCATTGCATTAGCGGTGAGGGGCTCGGGTCCTTTTTGATGGAGTCTGTTCCCGTGTCCTGTTGACTGAGCTGTTTTCTGAAAGCCACGGGCGCTTTAAACAAAGCCAGCACTCTTGTGTCCCTATCGAAACTGATACGGTCTGAGCAGAAATCGCGCGAGAATGTGCGATATGGGTTGAATACGTTACGTAGGCCTATCTTACCCGTACCGGATCATTGACGTGAAATTTGATCATGCATATTGGCAAGTTAAGATTATTGTCCATCCGTTCCTAGCTGTTATTATTTTTGTTTTGTTTTGTTTTTTTAAAGGGACGTAAGAATCCTCACTGTTCTTTCTGTCTTCCCTCCTCCTCCACCTCCTGCTCGTCTTCTTCTTTCTACTTCTCAGTGTCGTGTTCGTCCTTGCTCTTCACCTCCCGTTGATCCGCTGTGTGTGTGTGTGTGTGTGTGTGTGTGTGTGTGTTGTCAGTACAACCTTGAGTTAATCTGACAATAAATTGGTTTCAGTCAGTCAGTGTGTATGTGTGTGTGTGTGTGTGCGTGCGTGCGTGCGTGCATGCGTGCGTGTGTGTGTGTGTGTGTGTATGTGTGTGTGTGTGTGTGTGCGTGCGTGCGTGCGTGCGTGCGTGCGTGTGTATGCTTTTTTCTTTCCGTTTTTTGTTTTGTTTTTATTGTTGTTGTTGTTGTTTTTTCGTTTTCTTTATTTGCTCATTTAAACAAACATAAACATGCCTTCTCGTGGCCCGTGCCCGGACTAGTTTGTGAAAGAATTTTTTTTTTTTATAACAAAGACTGCTGTCCACGCACTGACCAACATGACCATGTGCATGACGGCCAACTATAGAAGGTGGCAGACAGCACACAGCAGAGGCCCGAGTGACCACCAACCCAACCCGGGAATGTCGGCCTGGTCCTTCTTATCTCCTGCTGTCCAGGGGAACCTGCCTCTCTGTGTCTCCTTTGATGTGACCGCCTCTCCTTGTTAGCTCCTCTGCTCGCCGAACGCTGGCTTTCAGACGTCGATCTGTCTGTTCTAGTGGGTGGTGTGCTTTCCCTGCGCAGTTACACTCTGGTGCCAAAGTGTGCTTTGCTGGGAGGGAAGGGGAGTATGAGGTAGGTGGCGCGCACTCCCTTTTAGCCTAGGCGCGCTAACGTGGTTTGAGTGGTGTTGATTGCACACAACAGTTCACGTAGTGGTGCCAGAAATTATCACAAAAGTTCACGTAGTGGTGCTAGAAATGAGAACGAAAGTTCACGTAGTGGTGCCAGAAATGAGCACAATAATTCACGTAGTGGTGCCAGAAATGAACACAAAAATTCACGTTGTGGTGCCAGAAATGAACACGAAAGTTCACGTAGTGGTGCCAGAAATGAACACAAATGTTCACGTAGTGGTGCCAGAAATGAGCACAATAATTCACGTAGTGGTGCCAGAAATGAACACAATAATTCACGTAGTGGTGCCAGAAATGAACACAACATTTCACGTAGTGATGCTAGAAATGAACACAATAATTCACGTAGTGGTGCCAGAAATGAACACAATAATTCACGTAGCGGTGCCAGAAATGAACACAACATTTCACGTAGTGGTGCTAGAAATGAACACAAAAGTTCACGTAGTGATGCTAGAAATGAACACAAAAGTTCACGTAGTGGTGCTAGAAATGAACACAAATGTTCACGTAGTGGTGCCAGAAATGAACACAATAATTCACGTAGCGGTGCCAGAAATGAACACAATAATTCACGTAGCGGTGCCAGAAATGAACACAAATGTTCACGTAGTGGTGCCAGAAATAAACACAACAGTTCACGTAGTGGTGCCAGAAATGAACACAATAATTCACGTAGTGGTGCCAGAAATGAACACAACATTTCACGTAGTCATGCTAGAAATGAACACAATAATTCACGTAGTGGTGCCAGAAATGAACACAATAATTCACGTAGTGGTGCCAGAAATGAACACAATAATTCACGTAGCGGTGCTAGAAATGAACACAATAATTCACGTAGTGGTGCCAGAAATGAACACAATAATTCACGTAGCGGTGCCAGAAATGAACACAACATTTCACGTAGTGGTGCTAGAAATGAACACAAAAGTTCACGTAGTGATGCTAGAAATGAACACAAAAGTTCACGTAGTGGTGCTAGAAATGAACACAAATGTTCACGTAGTGGTGCCAGAAATGAACACAATAATTCACGTAGCGGTGCCAGAAATGAACACAATAATTCACGTAGCGGTGCCAGAAATGAACACAAATGTTCACGTAGTGGTGCCAGAAATGAACACAACAGTTCACGTAGTGGTGCCAGAAATGAACACAATAATTCACGTAGCGGTGCCAAAAATGAACACAACATTTCACGTAGTCATGCTAGAAATGAACACAATAATTCACGTAGTGGTGCCAGAAATGAACACAATAATTCACGTAGTGGTGCCAGAAATGAACACAATAATTCACGTAGCGGTGCCAGAAATGAACACAAAAGTTCACGTAGTGGTGCCAGAAATGAACACAACATTTCACGTAGTGATGCTAGAAATGAACACAAAAGTTCACGTAGTGGTGCTAGAAATGAACACAAAAGTTCACGTAGTGGTGCTAGAAATGAACACAACAGTTCACGTAGTGGTGCTAGAAATGAACACAACAGTTCACGTAGTGGTGCTAGAAATGAACACAACAGTTCACGTAGTGGTGCTAGAAATGAACACAAAAGTTCACGTAGTGGTGCTAGAAATGAACACAACAGTTCACGTAGTGGTGCTAGAAATGAACCCAACAGTTCACGTAGTGGTGCTAGAAATGAACCCAACAGTTCACGTAGTGGTGCTAGAAATGAACCCAACAGTTCACGTAGTGGTGCTTGAAATGAACCCAACAGTTCACGTAGTGGTGCCAGAAATGAACACAAAAAGTTCATGTAGTGTTACTAGGCATGTAAAATAGTTTATGTGGTAATGCAAAGCATGCACAATAGTTCAGATGGTGATGCTAGACAGCGCAACAGTTCACGTGGTAATGCTAAACATGCACAATAGTTCACGTGGTGATGCTGAACATGCACAATAGTTTACATTGTGATGCTGAACAGGCACAACAGTTCATGTAGTGATGCTAAGTATGCACAATAGTTCAGGCAGTGAAACTAAAGTAGTGATGCTGAACAAGCACAATAACTCACTAGTGATGCTCAACATGCACAATAGTTCACTAGTGATGCTGAACAAGCACAATAACTCACTAGTGATGCTCAACATGCACAACAGTTCACTAGTGATGCTAAGCATGCACAACAGTTCACTAGTGATGCTAAGCATGCACAATAGTTCACTAGTGATGCTTAATAGGCACAGTAGTTCTCTAGTGAGTTTAATATGTACAATTGTTCAGTGATGCTTAATATGCACAATAGTTCACTAGTGATGCTTAAGATGCACAATAGTTCACTAGTGATGTTTAATGTGCACAATAATTTACTAGTGATGCTGAACATGTACAATAGTTCACTAGTGATGCTTAGTATGCACTGTAGTTCACCAGTGATGCTTAATATGCACAGTAGTTCACCAGTGATGCTTAATATGCACAGTAGTTCACCAGTGGTGCTTAATATGCACAGTAGTTCACCAGTGATGATTAATATGCACCGTAGTTCACCAGTGATGCTTAATATGCACAGTAGTTCACCAGTGATGCTTAATATGCACAGTAGTTCATCAGTGATGCTTAATATGCACAGTAGTTCACCAGTGATGCTAGACATGAAAACAACGGTTATCGCATGCGTTTTCTCACAGGAATACAGTTCACACAGGGGTAATAAAGTAGCCAACGATTCACCGAGTGACCTGGAAGTTGTGAGGGGGGGGGGGGGGGGGGGGGGGGGGGGGGGGGGGGTGAGTAGTGGCGAGGGAGGACACAGTGGATGCTCATGGCTTGTTGCTGTCGCAGCGTGCACCAGACGGCCCGTTGTCACTGTGGCCGGGGATGGAGGAAGGGAAAGAAGTAGTGGAGCGCAGCCAGCACGCCTTATCTCCCTTTGGCCGCCTCTTCACTCTGCTTCCTCTGACCGGTCAGCCCAGGCAAACCAGGTAACACTTCACAATTCTTCACTTATCCGCTTCTTCTTCCTCTCTCTCTCTCTCTCTCTCTCTCTCCTCTCTCTCTCTCTCTCTCTCTCTCTCTCTCAATAGCGAAAACACCAACACTCAATAAGCATAATAATTTATATGTATATACATTATTTACTAACATGTGTAAGCAAATGAGTCTATGTAATAATACTGTTTAAGTTGTGTGTGTGTGTGTGTGTGTGTGTGTGTGTGTGTGTGTGTGTGTGTGTGTGTGTGTGTGCGCGCAGACTTGTGGGTGTTTGCTTGTGTGTGTGCATCCATGGTAAACTTTAACATCGGCATTTTCTAAGCAGTTACAATTGCTAGCATGATCACATTTTGCAGAATGATGAATCGCTGTAAGGTCTTCCCAGCCATCTGCTGCAGTAAAGTGTCAACGACCTTGTTACGGCCATAAATCAGTAACAAACATGTTCAGCAATACTTTTGATGTCATAGAATTGACTTTTTCTTTTCAGTTCTAACCACTTACGAGCACTTGCATTTACTACTTAATACGCTTTAAAAAAAAAAGGCAAGTTACGTCATAGGGCCTATCAATGCAAATGTTGTAACAAATAATCATATAGTATTAAGATTGGACCTTTTGATATGATTCGTACCAAACAGAAGAGCAATTAGGCCTATACAAATATAGATGTAGTATAGGCCAAAATAAGATATATCTCATCAAACAAACGTAAATAAAACTATACGGGTCAGTCACACATAGTGAATCAAGCAAACAAAACTGTAACACAGCAGGCAAGGATTCCCCCCTTCCCCCCTCTCAACAAGCACATGCGCGCGCGCGCTCCTCCAGATAAAGAGAGAGAGAGAGTCGATGACGAACATACGCCTTCGTTCATTCGTCCTTCGTCCTCTCTCGGGCTTCGCCCTACTCTAATCTAAAGACCATCGATTCTGCTTTGGAGTAGACTGGGACACTGGTTACGCCAGGGGGGAGCCTTGCAGTATGGTCAGTATGGAAATAGACGAAATGGGAGTAGTAGACGAAATGGGAGTAGACGAAATGGGAGTAGACCAAATGGGATGTCACCGAACATACACACGCTCATGCGCGCACTCACACACACACACACACACACACACACACACACACACACACACACATTGAGATCTGTCGGCCGTTGCGTCTGTCAAACGGCTTGTTGACTGCATCGCATGTGGATGCTCTGTGTGTGGAATTCGACCGATTCCGAGATCTATCGACCATGGGATCCATAAACTGATCCACAGACAACACTTTGCTTTGAGATGCAAACCATTCTTGTTTGTTTGTTTTGTTTTGGAACTAGGCTATGTTTATAGCCTTTTGTGTCTCTGTGTTTCTTTTTTCCAATTTGAAAAAGAAAAAAAAAAGGAATTTTTAAGTAAGCCCAACTCCAGCCGTTGACATGGACAATCAAATTACAAGACAAAACACGACCCTTTTCGACGTCTTAGGCCCTCTTCGGGCGAGATAAACAACATTCAGGACAATGAAAGCGAAGAACGAGCAATCTTAGCTTTCTTACACAGGAATATCAATGACTGCCCCCAAAAGGTTAAAGACGACTGCTACAAAACACTGGTTAGACCAGTACTGGAATATGGTTGCTCAGTTTGGGATCCTTACCATCTAAAGGACATTGATAACCTTGAAAAGATTCAGAAGAGAGCAGCACGGTTCGTAACAGGGAACCACATCAGGGAAAAGGGGAATACTAGGAAGAACATGAGGAAATTAGAATGGAAACCCTTAGAAGAGAGAAGAGCTTTTATTAAACTTAATACCTTTTACAAAGGCAGAGCTAAAGTAATTGATATTCCAATGGAACAACTAGTATTGAATAAAAGTAGCACCAGGAGTGGCGGTCAATGTTATACCATACCTGCATCAAATATTGACAGCCACTTACATTCTTTTTATCCCAGTTCTGTACGGCTGTGGAACTCACTGCCGGGTGCCATCAAGATTGCCACAAATGCAATCTCATTCAAAAAAACAAATTGATTCGACAGTTTTGAGATCTGCATATTGACGATTTTCTATTTTTACTTCCCCTGATATTTTACTATTACCTGGGCCTGAATTTGGCCATTGCTTTTATCTTCTTGAATATCGAGTGCGACCCCTTGTTGCTAAATTTGCTCCAGGGGCCAACAGTCTGAGTCGCACTGTTTTATGTTATTTTATTTTACTTTTTAACATGCGCGCTGGTGACCTACTCGTTTTGAGTGAACCAGTATTTTAGGAAGAAGAAGAAGAAGACTTATCTTCTCGAATTCGGCACAAGATGGACGTTGAATGAAAACGAGGCCGTTTCAGTTTCCGCCCGCAGTCATCTAACTTTGAAAAAAAAAAGAGAAGCTTTTCTTCACTTTAAAAATGAATGAATAGTAGTGCGCTAAGCATTATTGCCCATATAACCAGACGACGAAATCTCAGAAGAAAACGTCAATGACCATCTGAAGTTCAGCTGAAAGACTTGTAACACAGCTTTGTTTGGTGACAAGTTTCGTAAGTTAGCAAATCGAGTTCAAAACAAGGAAATTAATTTGTAGTAATGGTGAAATTGTGTGCGACATTACAAAAGGATGACTTGCGGCTGAACTAACTGTGCGCAAGCGGTCTGTTATTAGGTAGCCTCCCCCCTCCCCCACTCACTGACCAAATGACCAGAGGTCTGTTCTTTATCTAGTGGTGGAGGTCGAGGTCACGACATGTTCTAGTGCCATTATTATTCTTTATGTTATCACACTGAATTTCACAAAATGCTGTGTCATTGTTCCTGATGTCAACACACTGAATTACAAAATGTGCACTGCCATTATTCCTTATTCATCACACTGAATCCCACTGGTTGCCATTATCCCTTATTTAATCACACTGAAACCCGCTGTATGCCATTATTCCTTATTCCATCACACCGAATCCCGCTGTATGCCATTATTCCTTATTCCATAACACTGAATCCCACCGTGTGCCATTATTCCTTATTCCATAACACTGAATCCTGCTGTATGCCATTATTCCTTATTCCATAACACTGAATCCTGCTGTATGCCATTATTCCTTATTCCATCACACTGAATCCCACCGTGTGCCATTATTCCTTATTCCATCACACTGAATCCCACTGTATGCCATTATTCCTTATTCCATCGCGCTGAATCCTGCTGTATGCCATTCCTTATTCCATAACACTGAATCCCACTGTATGCCATTATTCCTTATTCCATCACACTGAATCCCACTGTATGCCACTATTCCTTATTCCATCGCACTGAATCCCGCTGTATGCCATTATTCCTTATTCTATCACACTGAATCTCACAATATGCTGTGCAATTGTTCCTAATGTCATCACGTTGGATTCTACAGTATGCTGTGCCATTCTTCCTTATGTCATCACACTGAATTCCACATTATGCTGTGCCGTTAATCCATACGTCATCACACTGAATTCCGCCATCGATCATAGCATTTCAGAGACTGAAAATTAAAGCGATAGAAACTGAACCAGCTTAATCATGTTAAATGTGATCAGAGTGTGTGGGAAGCGGGGGTAGAGGTGGAGTGGGGATGAAGGAGGAGTGAACTCAGAAACAACTCGCACACCTAACAGGGATAGTGAGTGATGTACTAATGAAGCGTGACATTGCTTTACAAATGCCGGAGTTCACCACGGTTTTTTTTTTAGCATTCAGGGCAGACACAGTGTGCAGCAGTGCTGGTCATAGCTTGATGCCTCTCTGATTCCTTGCAGGTTCACCCTTGCCACGTCTCAGCGGCGTGTGGCTGACGAAGACTCCCCTCCCTCCACCACACCGGAAGACGGTGGGTCCCATTCTTGGCACGCTGACGTGGCCCCGGTGTCTGCAGACGTCCTGTCAGACCAGGCTTTACGTCTTCCTACGACACGACACAGAAGAGACCCGAGAGGCACACAGCTGCCTTCCCAGTTCACGCAGTTTTCCTCCTCATCAGCTGACCACGTCTCAGAGACTGACCACAACGGTAGCCTGGTGGACGCCGTGCTACAGGATCCATCAGACAACGATGGCAATGTGTTACTGGATAATGCTGCTGGAATTACGGACGTTGATGTACCCATTGTGTTCACTGATCAGCATTATGAACCAGAATCTTCAAGACAGCACGCGTTTTACAC
Organism: Conus ventricosus; assembly: GCA_018398815.1. Lineage (NCBI taxonomy): Eukaryota > Metazoa > Mollusca > Gastropoda > Neogastropoda > Conidae > Conus > Conus ventricosus. The sequence goes on along the minus strand of CM031608.1, from coordinate 44,059,483 downwards.
TACCAACGCAGAAAAGTTCAGCTACAAGGGCAGAGTGTTTGGCGGTGCTAAGGACAGCAGGGATTCATTGGTGCCCTATGAGTCACTGGGAGCAGTGGATTATGTATGGTCACTGCTGACTGATAGAATGGCCAAGGGTGGACGGATCTCCCAGTCTTCGGTACCTAGTCAGGTCATTACCATTCCGTCAGCAAGGACCAATAGCATTGTGAAGAAGGCTATCAGACAGACATCACAGATGGAGACACCCTCCTCCACAAGAACGTCATCATCCTCTCTTGACCGGATGGACTTGAACATTGTCGATCACGTTAATCAAGAGGATAATTTGGTCATGAAGGGGAGGAAAATGACTCAGCATCCACTTTCTGATGAAAAGGGTGACGTAACTGAAAATGACGTCACAGGCGATCTACGTAACACTGTGTCCACTACGTCACATCTAGTTACCCTGCCAAACAATGAGCCTGGAACGAAAGACCGGAACACAGAGGAAGCCAACGGACAGGATATGAACAGGACTGCCGGCTCCGACTTGCAGCTAGCAGCAAGCAGCACGCTCCCCGTCACACTGTTCTCAGTGCCAGCCTCCCTTCACACTGTGTCGACCGTTAACACCACAACACCGCCCGCTGACGGCAGCACAGCTGAAAATAAGCCAGCAGTGTCGTCAGATGTTGGTCACAGTGATGACCCTGCAACCCCATATCCTGCAACTACCCTCGGCACCATTGAATTACCAAACACAACTTCTGCTTCTGGCCACAGTGCAAGTCAAACAACAGACGCCACGAATACCTCTGTCATGACAACTTCTGAGAAACTAAACTCTGTCGTAACAGAGACACAAAACTCAGACAAAAGTACTTCTGAGATACCAAACTCTGTCGTAACAGAGACACAAACCTCAGGCAAAAGTACTTCTGAGACACCAAACTCTGTCATAACTAAGACACAAAACTCAGACAACAGTAGCGGCCAAACAAGGCAGACAACCAGCAGCAGTTTGTCTGAGACGAAAGACGGGTTATCTCCCAGCACGGACAGCCCGGCAGCGACATCCACTGCCGCCCGGGCACACACTCCTCCGAACAACACTTCCACAGCTGGGTTCAGCAGCACTCCTGGCGACAGCAGTGAGATGCGTCCTAGTGTGGGCGATGACAACAGCTCTGACGATGCGGACGACGACACGTTCTGGCCAATCGTCGCTGCTCTGGTCATCGGCATCCCTTCCATCATTGTGTTTGGCATCGCCATTCTGGTCATCTACAGGAGGCGGAAGCTGCCATCACCTTCCAGCAGACTACGTAGGCCTGCTGCTAGCGAGGACCCCGTCTGAACATTGTCGCCCTCCCCTCCATCCCCCTCCTCTGTGTGTGCGTGTGTATGTGTGTGTGTGTGTGTGTATACGCGCGCGCGGCCGTGTGTGCGCGCGTGTGTGTGTGTTAGTGTTAGTGTGTGTGTGCAGGCACGCGCGCATCCCATGCTCGTTTTTATAGAGCAACACACACATTATCTCTCTCTCTCTCTATATATATATATATAATTATATACACACACACACACACACACACACATATACGAGATAAGATAAGATAATGTTGCTCATCTTATCTTATCTCGTATATGTGTGTGTGTGTGTGTGTGTGTATATAATTATGTGTGTGTGTGTGTGTGTGTGTGTGTGTGTGTGTGTGTGTGTGCTCTTTTACAGATGGACCTGCTGTTTGTAGACCATTGATGCATCATCCTCATTTTTTTCAGTTCAAGATGAACATGTTATGCACTTGTCCAAGTCTTTGTGGCAGTTTTCATGGTCAAATCTCTGTCAGTGTGCGACAACGAACATTTATACTTGCTGTATGGTTTTATGTCGACTTTTCTGAACGCCATCACCATGGTATCATCTACATCCCTGCAACAGATTGACCTTTTGACCTCATGACCGATTGCCTGCACATTGATGAAGACATCTGTGATGTGGGGAGGCAGGGAGCAAGTTTCCGCAGATACTGTCATAGCAGAACTGTACCCCAGCGATACGTTGGGGATGGAAGACGTCTATGCACCTTTTTCAGCACCTCTCTCTCTGTATGTGTACGAGTGGTGTGTGTGTGTGTGTGTGTGTGTGTGTGTGTGTGTGGTTTGTGTGCGTGTGTGTGTGTGCGTGTTGTTTTGTCGGGTGATCGTTTTTGTTGTTGTTGTAGCTATATAATCTATCTGCTTTACAATTATTTCGTGCAATCCTTAACGATCACATCGACAATGTACAGTAATTCATTGCCATCGTGTTCTCTCCGACACTCGTATCGCTTTCTCACTCACTTGGGTTCAGTTTCTTTCTTGCTCAGTTAGTCTCAGTCTCTGGCTCTTTCTCTGTTTATGTCACTACGTCTCCTTTTCTTCATTATTGTTATCATACTTAAATAACCGATTCATACGAGATAAGATAAGATAATGTTGCTTATAGCCCAGCCGACCGCAAAGGGCCACATCACAGGGCTGAGATTTAGCAAGCCAGGCTAAGGAGCCAGCCGGGCTCCTAACCTGGGAGGTTGAGGTTGCCAGAAAATTGTTCAGGTTGCCAGACCCTTTCATTGAAAATGCAGTCCTATTTTAAATTTGCAGCTTATACACACGCTTATTTTCAACAACAACAATAACACTGTTTCTGCTCATTAATTTTGGAAAACAAATTTATTTTCAGTTGTCATTGATATTGCCACCCAGGTATATCATAACTGACAAAGAAAAAGAGATCTTTTATATCCAAAAGCATTTGACTAGTAGTTCTAAGTAAAAAGCGTCATGACAAGATTTGTCCCAGTTTTGTACCTGAAGCACCTTCAGTCTACAGTCTGCCAAGGGCCAGATCATCATCATCATCATCATCATCATCCTCAATGTTGAAAAAGGTGAAGCAGCTTGGGTCTGCCTTCCTCAGGTCAGCAAAGTCATCACCATCTAACCCAGCACTGAGACTCTCCAACAACTCCTCTTCATCATCACTTTCTTCAACTTCTCTGTCTTCCTCTTCCTCTTCTTGTCTCCCTCCCTCATTTCCCCCAGACCTAATCTCATCCTCTTCCACCTCTCTTTGCCCTCAGCAGCACTCTTGGTTGGCAGGGTGCAGCACAGTGCATCTCCTTCTTGTCGGCATCGTACACAAGCCATGCTCTCTCCTCCCCTGTTTCTGTCCTCTTCCATCCTGGCACCCACTTTCGATCTCTTCTCTTCTTCATATTCCTTATTCTGCTTCTTTTTTTTCTTCTTCTGACTTAGTTTTTTTTTTTTGCTGGAGGCTCAGAGACACCGGTTAAAAAGCGCCACATGACCACCGACTGAACAAGTAAGCGGAAGAGCGGAAATGGCAAGTCTCGCGCGACTCTGAACCTCGGCCGGGAAAGCCCCAGCACGGCAGTGATGAAAGATGGCAGTCGGCAGGCGCTGTTTTTACAGGGCATGTCGTTTGTGTACAGGTACAGAATCACTGGCGGTGATTTTTAGGTCGCCAGCCGGGCGAATGGTACTGTAAATTGAGTTCGCCCGACTCAAATTTTAGGGGCCATTGGCGAGTTGGCGAACGTTAAAGCTCAGCCCTGACATCAGGGCTGTCACCACGTTAAAATCAACTCACCAGTACACACGCGCGTGTGAGTGCATGTGCGTGCGTGTGTGTGCGTGCGTGCGTGCGTGCGTGTGTGTGTGTGTGTGTGTGTGAGTACAACCTTGAGTTAATCTGACAATAAATTGGTTTCAGTGTGTGTGTGTATGCGCTCGCGTGTGCGTGCATATGTGTGTGTGTACAAAAAAAAAAAAAAAGACGAGTAAAGAACAAACATAAAAAAGGAACATGGCTCAGAGAGGGGACATAGGAAGCAAGGGGCTAAGGGATACACACACGCAGAGAGAGAGAGAGAGAGAGAGAGAGAGAGAGAGAGAGAGAGAGAGAGATGATGATGATAATGATGATGATCTTTACTTCCAAGTTTAACGAATAAGCAAGTGCATGCGTCTTTTTTTTATTTTTAATCCAGACTTTGCCCTGGAAATGGACTAAGTGTGACTAGTAAGCCAAAACAGATAAGATCTGACTTAAAGCAAATCAAAACAAAAACCCCGTTCTCCCTTCCAGTGATTTTTTTTTTTTTTTTTTTTTTTTGTGGCATCAGTTGTTGGATCAATCGAACACCTGAGTTTTTCTTTCTTTTTTTTTTTTTTTTTTCCTTCTAAGGCCGAAATCCACCTCTTCATTTTTGGTGCTTCACACTGTCCTCTTCATCTGCCAAAAAGAAACAAAAAGCGGAAAAAAAAAAATTCCACTACTAGCTTTTTTCTTCTTTTTTTTTCCCCAGTGCATCTTTGTCTTGTAAACAAAGCTTTTTTTTTTTTTTTTTTTTTTTTTTAATGTCACCTCTCTCATCCCTCCACTCAACAGTTCCTTCATTTTCTCGCACATTCATCCCTCAACATAAATCTAGCAAAGTATTTACTTAAAACAAATTAATAACAAATTCATGTATGTACAAATATATAAGCTGTTATAATAAAAGAGCTCAATTCAAAGTATCCTATGACATTTGTCTTGATGTTCTTTGTATTTAAAGGAATGAATGGGAGAATGAGTTGGCACAACTGACAACATGTATTTATGTTGGAATTATATAATCATGCTAGGAAAGTATTAGCGAAGAGGTTTTTTTTCTAAATTTTTTCAGTTTTTAAACAAACAAGCACACACGAAAAAAAAAAAAGGACATATGTAGCATAATAATTGTTCAAGAACATGGAAGAAGTCAGACACATTAAGAGAACAAACACACAAGTACACCCCCCCCCCCCCCCCCCCCCAAAAAAAAAAAAAAAAGTTCGCAGACACACACACACAAACATACATGAATTGTAAGCAGGATATGTATAAACTTACACACACACACCCTCATACATGTACAAATGTATAACCTCAAAAACAAGGAAAATACCAAGGGGTGGCAGGGGCGAGAGGCTGAGAGAGAGAGAAAAAAATATTAAGATGGGTAATTACTGCAAGAGAATGGATCATTGGATGGCTAGTTATGTTGGAAGATACTACTACTAACGTCTTCCGTTCTCAGCTATGTAGCATTATCTAGGTTGGGATACCCAAGTTGGGACTATGTGCTCAGCAGCCAACAAAGAAGCAAACAAAAAAAGTCACAATAAAGCTAGGAAATGATAGAGGAATAGGAAACCAGGTTTTGTCAAATTGATCTGAATCATAGTTTAGAAAGGCTAAGTATTTTTCCAATTTAAATCTATAGCTTAAGGTTGTAAGGAAAACATGAAGGTCTGGGTGGTTATTTTGTAGTTTACATTTGTAAACATAAAACTTAGCAAACAGCAGAATAAAGTTAAGAACTTTGTCAGTTTCCACATTTTGTTTCACTCCAAACAGAACTAACTCTTTCTCAAGAACCAGATTAGCGCAGTGCTGACATTTATCCATTAACAGTTTTGAAGATTTCTCCAAAACCGCTGCACAATATTACAGTCGAAAAGCATATGTGTAATAGTCTGTTGTTCATGATCACAAAAGTTACATAATGGTGAATCAACAATTTTGCATTGAAATAGGTATTTCTGGTTGGCAGCAATCTATGTAAAAGTCGACATTGGAACCATCTAAGCTGGACGTCAGTAGAAACTTTATAACTATGAAGGAACATTTGTTTCCAATTATGATTTACAAAAAGATTATTCCATTTATCAATAGCAGCAGGAGAGGCATTATTTTCATTTAAAGTTTTTTGTACATATTTGTTGCCTCTTTTAATGCAAAACCAGCTTTTTGGTCTAACAGTTTATATTGGTTTGTTATGATAATATTAAGTTTTTGGCAATAGTTGCGAATGGCATTCATTATGCCTTCATATAAGAGAAAATTTGTTCTTATACCTTGATATTTATTTAAAAATTCATGGAAGGTCATCCAATGCCCATTTCATTAATCAAGTGTTTAATGAAGAAAATGCCATAATTACACCATTCCTGTATGAAAATAACTTTTTTATCTCTTAAAATTTTAATATTGTAATGAATACACTGATTGTCACTCTGACATGAAATCATGTACTGTAGTCAACGGCACTTTGCGCACAGTTTCTTGTAGTGTTTCATCACATCATTCCAGAATGGGTTATTGACATCTTGTAACATTAGAAAATTCAGCACCAAAGTTTTTTATATTGTCCAACTTAGGGAACATATTAGTGGTAAATTCTCGCCAACCCGACTCATACATTAATCTTCTCAGCCAACTAATCTTCATCGAAGAAATAAAATTTTTACATTTAAACATTTTTAATCCACCTTCACAGTACTGCTTTTGCTTTTGAACAACAGATTTTTTTTATTTTACTTTTTTTACCATTACATAAGAAACTATGCAATTCTTTTCTAAAGCAACAATAAAATCCTCTGGGGGTCTGTAGGTTAATCAATAAATGAACAATTTTAGAAAATGCCAAAGTTTAATAACAGTTATTTTTCCAAAAGGAGTTATATTTCTTTTTTTCCAAAAAGATAGGACTCTTTTTATTTCAAAAAGTTTATCTTCAAAATTAATTTGTACAATACTATTTGTATTAGTGGAGAATTTGATACCAAGAATTTTGAAAGTACCTGGATCCCAAACAAAATTTTTGTCCCTCATAAATCTAATTCCACAATTCTTTCTGCTCCCCAACCAACTACTTGTGACTTGTCAAAATTGATTTTTAAACCTGAAATTTGTAAAAATTTAGTAAGGACAGATACCGCCTCATTAAAAGACCTTTCTGAACCATCTAGACATAAACTAGTGTCATCAGCAAATTGTGACAGTAATGTTTCCTTGTTAACAACTTTAATTCCTTTAATATGCTCATTAGAGCGAATCATTAATGACAGAACCTCAGCACAAATTATGTATAGATAAGGGGATGATGGGTCCCCCTGTCTCACCCCTCTCTCAATTGGAAACCATGGGAGTACTGACCATTTACAGAAATACAAGTAGAAATTTGTGAATAAAATGTTCTTATCCAATTAATTAAGTCGGGTCCAAACTTGAAAAATTTAAGGCAGTTATGTAAGAATGACCATGAGACGCTATCGAACGCCTTCTCAAAGTCAACTAAAAAGAGCATCCCTGGAATATTTTCCTTATCAGTGTACAATAACATGTCATACATCAACCTTATATTCTCTCCAATAAATCTGCCCTTCAAAAAACCTCTTTGACTCTCATGTATAATGTTTGGAAGAACACTTTTCAATCGATTGGCAACACAAGCAGAAGCTATCTTATATGTGGTGTTCAACAAAGAGATGGGGCGCCAGTTTTTCACAAATCTTTTCGGCTTCCCTTCCTTGGGGATACATATTATGGTTCCCTGTCGCTGGTAGTGGATAATTGGCCTTTAGCAAAACCTTCATTAATTGAATGTACAAGCAAAGAAAAACTTATAAAATTCAACGGTAAACCCATCAGGCCCAGGGCTCTTAAAATTTTTCATCTGTTTCAGAGCAGTAGCTGCCTCTTCTAGTGTAATCAACCCCTCTAAAGAGCTCTCCTCCTCGGATAATACTGGAGCATCTGGAAGCTCTTCAGAAATATTCATATCAGTTACATCTCTAAAGCTGTATAATTGTTCGTAAAAATTTTTTATCTCAAGGAGGATAGCTTTTTGTTCAGAAATGACTGAACCATCCTCTTTTTTTCCAAAAACGGGATAGATTTATCAAGAAAATTTCGATTTTCAAGATTGCAAAAATATTTATTCACTTTTTTCCCTTGACTTAGCCAGCGAACTCCTGAGCGCATTGCCATACCTTCAAGTCTGTGATTCCTGATCTCTTGCAGTTCTGTTTTTAGATTTTCCAAATGAGGAATAGTTTTCTTCTTGTAAATTCTGTTCGATGTTTTTTATTTTTGTTTCTAGGTCATGTTCTCGAGTATCCATTTTTTTCTTATAAGTACTATAAGAAATTGTTTTGCCTCTTATTTCAAGCATTAATGTCTCAAAAAAGAGCTGATCTGCAATTTGAAAAGAGAGGTTTTCATTACTAATTTTATGCATATTATCTAAGTTGTATACAGGTAATGCATACTGTTTCTTGATATCGCAGATCAGCTCTCTAATTTCTGAAACATATTGCTCATCTCTTAATAAACTATTGTTGAATTTCCATGTAAACAAAGCTTTAATCACACAATAGCAGTTTGAACAGCCAACACAGCATATCGCTTTTATCAGAGTTATTTTGTTTTGGTATGTGGTATACTTGCTGTTACATGGTCTGCAACATGCATCCAATGTAAATGCAGACAGAGTACAACACAGCAGTCAAATCAAATCATCCTTCAACATTTTCCACTGTAAGAAGCAAACGCACCTCTTCCATTTTGGCAACTTTATTCTGCAAATATTCCTGTATTCAGGCAATCTTTCATGTCATGATTAAAGCGGAACCCCCCAAAAAACAAAAAAACAAATTGTGATTCTAACTTAAACATGCAAGCTAAAAGAGAACAGTAATACGAATCATACAGAAAGCCTGTGTCGATGACTGTTCATTCCACAGGGAAGTGCCTTCAGGCAGGTCAGTGAGGGAGGGACAGTGAACAGAACACAGTCTGATATGACTCTCAGCCAGTCCACACGGCGCAGGAAGTGGCAGTGCCATGACAACCATTCTGTTCTGACAAGACTCTTCATCAGGCTCGCTCAGGTGGCCTGCCAGTTGCAGTAGGAAACGGACACATAAGCAGTTTCACTCCTCCAAAATGGGAGTTGATTGCTGGTCAGAATGATGAAAAGCATGGATGTTGATGTGGAGGGGACATTGAAATCACGGTCACACACGCACAACAGGTTTTTTTGATCCTCATGTCATTATGGGCTTCTCAGTTTCTAATGGACAAAGTTATTTGACACTTAGGAGGCCAATTCAACTTTGCATTTCAAAGTCTGTGTTAAAATATTGCAAACGAGCTATGCGTGGTTTTGCTTTAAACCATGGTAGAAGACACACACATTGGAGTGTTAACGACCATTAACCACTTGAAATCAGAAAATTTGTCATTTTGAGGAAATGTTGCGGAAACGAATTTTTTTCCCTTTCTAGCCCCCCCCCCCCCCCCCCCCCCCCCCCCCTCTTCATTCCAAGTATTAAAAAAACTGGGGTCCTAAACTGCAAACCAAATGTTTTTGTGAACCCATTTTCATACATGTGTGGATGAAAGCAATACCCCAAAATCCATGAATACACACACACCCCACCCTACAGAGGGCTACTTAACTTGAGAATGTTTCTCTAGGTGATGGAGCTGTGAATGCAGCTATAAAAGCCAAGTTATTACCATGATGATATTGTGCTTCCTTTCATAACATTTCACATCGTCATCCAGGCCTGAGAAATACAGACACCTGTAACTTACACTCTCAGAGTCGTACACAGGAGGAGGAAACTCAACCATGTGGTCCCAGTCTTTCCTTTCCTGCCCCAAGTACATTCCATGACTTGCATGCTTCCAGTAGGATTCAAAACCCATTACCTCCAGGTTATTGGTTCATAACACAAACCACAGCACCCTGACAAAACCAAAGATTCAATTCACAGCAAAATCTGAAACTTTCGATGTACCCTTACAATGATGAAAATCAAAGAAAATCTTGCTTACCTGTATAACATTCTGCAGAACAAATCTTTCAGCTATGGAAAGACAATTTTCCCTGGGCACTAAAGGACAAGTTCAATAACAAGACAATATACTTAGGCACAGAGAACCAAGTCCTTAAAAACCGAAAATTGCACTGTATAGTGGATATGCCCATGACCAGTCAACCAAATGTTCCCAGAAAAATCGAAATGAAAAATGCCAGAAAATCTGATTAAAAAAATAAGAGAAATTCATCATACAAATGGATATACTCCAAACATAATCTGAACCTAGCAGAGGACCAACAATGACCTATTCCCAGAGGCATCGGAAGATATTTTACATTGGGGAGACCAACCTGAACTGACAAACACATCACTGCAGTCTTCAATGTCTTTATAAAAGCAAGTTGTGAGGATGGGGGCCGGGAGGGGAGAGGGGAACCCATCTTCGGAACTTTTATAAAAGCAGGGCGAGGGTTGCAAGGGATGTCCCAAAATTATCGTAAATGTGTGGGTGGTATTTGTTGGTCTGTTAGCTTTCTTTTCCTTCGTCTCTCCCCTATCTCTGCTTTGATTTGCTCCCCTTTGGTTACAGGCTACTGTTTGGTTGCTACATGGTTGCTACATCTCATGTATGTGTATGATTCAGTGAAACAAGTTTTTGAAAATGGGGTAGTTTGTGAAGGCTTTTGTGTACGATTGGATAAGAGAGTGTCTTCGCACTCAGAATACCCTGCTGTGTAAGAATGTGCTGCTGTACTGACTTGAGATTGATTGCAGGAAAATTTGTGTGTGTGTAGAAGAAAAAAAGAAAAAGAAACACCCGAAGGTGCTGGGGAGGACCCAGATAAGCACCGTCTTCACCTGCCTTTAGAGCAGTCCTGTACCACCCTTGGAGGCCTGCGCTGTGTTGACGATGGGTACATCCTCAGATTGATCGCCCTCCCTCACAATCCCCCACAACCTGATCCTCTGTGTGTGTGTGTGTGTGTGTGTGTGTGTGTGTGTGTGTGTGTGTGTATGTGTGTGTGTGTGTGTGTGTGTGTACAACAGTATCCCAGTTTCCTGTAGTATTTATTAATTGTGTTCTGGATGACTGCAATGAAAACAGAGCTGTGCAGCACCAAAGACCAGAAATGTGATGACCACTGTGATTATTTCACCTTTGTTACTGCCTTTTTGTTTGCATGGATGTGAAGATGAGTACAGTTATTTTTCATCTCTTCCTCTCTGATGTGTGTGGACTTGAACACAATGCACTGCTTTTATTTTCTATGCCAGCTTCATGTAAGCCTATTGAATAAAAATATTGCTTTCTCAGGTATACACAACTTCAAACCAGTTCATCAAGGACCTTTGTGAATATAAGTATCTTAACTGAAAGTCACTGAATTTACTTCAAGTGGGATCTACCACCCTTGCATTTCTATGTGTGTAAAACCTTTTGTTTGCCGTGTGTGACCAAAAAAAAAAATGCCCTAAGAAATGTAACGAAACCATTTTCTTAAAATGTATTGGATTAGAAATCTGATACTTTCTAGGAAATAATGACAAGGAAACTCTAGCTTCCTTGAATTGTTAAGGGTTTGGAAGCTGTAAGAAGAGGTAAGACATATCTGAATATCTTCGACAAAAGGAACACTTTATTTACTGCTTACAGGATACCTACTTTGATTGAAAACAGTATATACCAGTTAAATGAGGATTCTAAAAATCCTTTGCATCAAACCAGTCAACCTGCAGAGAGCAGCAATACTAATTCCAAACAACTTTGATATTAAACTCAATACACCGAGTGCAGATCCAGGAGGAAGTTACAATGTCTTTCTGTGCAATGGACCAAAACATCACTTTGGCTTATAATTATGAACCTAATAAAGATGACCCCTGACAAATAAGTGCGGATGATATACATGATGAAGGCCAACACCATCAAAAAAAAAAAGCAGACCAGACTTTTTTCTACAGACAACTTGATTTGGCACTATGAAAGTTGTGACATTCTCCCTGGTTATAAACAGATCACCCGATGGAGACTTTAGAGCTGAAGTTTGAAAGAGATGTACAGTGAAATACTGCTAAGAAATGATACTGTTCTTTACTAAGCAATAAACAATATGCTAAGGAACTGAATAATAAAATGGAGTATGCATCTGATGAATACATTAAATCAGAAATACAAACATTCATCAATCTGAAATCAAACTAAAGCTCCAGATCCACTCTTTTTTTATTTCTTGCCTATGACAATAAGATCCAAAGCTAAAGCCAATGCAAGTATGAAAAAGAACAATGTAGAAGTGAAGGAAAAGACCTTGCAGAAGCAGATGAAAACAAGATGCAAAGCATATAAACGTACTCCCAGTTTGGTGGTAAAAATTTTGTATGTAAGAGAAAAGGAAAAAAAAATGTTGCTCTCCCTGGCGAGGAATTGAACTCTGGTCTCCCGCGTGACAGGCAGGGATACTAACCACTATACTACCGAGGAGCTTGCAAAATTTGGTTACACATAAAATTATAAACCGTTATTTCCAGTTAGTGGATGAAAAAACTCGACAGTGCGTTGATTATTTCCCATATCGGACTTGATTTTTGAAAAAAATTATCATTCACAGCCGTTAGTAACGGCTATTCTGGTAAAATAAAACATCGGGCATCATCCCTGACCCAAAATGAACATACCCACAAATTTCAGAAAGATCGGCCCAGAAGTTTTGTCTGGAGCGAGTGGAACACATTTTGACCACGGACACACAGACAGACAGCATTTCTTCGTTCCCATTGTTCTACAAGAACTGGGAGTACAAAAATGGAAGGAAATGGAGTCAAAATTGAACAAAAGTTAACGCGCTAGGAAAAAAAAAAAAGCAACAAGCATTAGAAACTGAAAAAAAAATGAAAAGGAGTACTAATAAGATAAAAAAACAATATGGATTGCAGGTGGGGAAAAAGTAATGAAATATTTTAATTCACTGGAGAACACAAATGTTATTTCAAAGCAAATGAATAAACATACAAACAGATTTGGCAAACTCCAAGACAGTCCAGGGGACATCAAGCTAAGAGTGATTATGAAGGCAGACCTGCCTACCTCATGTTGTGCTCATCAGTAATAACCACAGAGATTTTCAGTAATTTTGCATTTCCTTCAGTAATTCCACGGACGCGTAATACACGGCGTTTTTGAACAAATGTGTACAAAACTCCAACTACATTTTTAACATTGAACAAATAATGTGTACAAAACTCCAACTACATTTTTAACATTTTAACAAAAAATATAAACAGTAAAAAAGGAACAAAAACAACAAAGCAGAATTAAAATACCTTGGGATGATGGCAGATGACGGACTCAGGACAGGAGTTTCAGGTCAATTCAAAGGTGATATACTTGACAGTTTGTAACTTACACAGCAGTCACCACAGATGACACCACTGATGAAGAACCTAATGTACAACCCCCCCCCCCCCCCCCCCACAAAAAAAAAAAAAAAAAAATATATGTGTGTGTGTGTGTGTCCCTGAGCTGTGCTGACAAGATAGTGGCGAAAATGAAAAGGACCTTTTCATTTTCGCCACTATCTTGTCAGCACAGCTCAGGGACAAGTTGTTTTCGCAGATCAGCTCACACAACAGTCTTTCTGCGTTGGTGATCTTCCGTGTGTGGGTCTGACGGCTGCTCTCGCTGGATTTCGTAAACAACGATGTGATCTTCTGACTGGAGGCACTCGCAGCTGTCTCTTTGTGCATTTTCCCCGAGATATGGCGCTTGCAGTCATTTGCTCCCCATGTCCGATGGAGAAGTCTGAATTGCACACCGAGCAGAAATGAGTATACAAATCCAGGTCCATGACAAGGCCAAGTCCGCGTGTATTTACTTCGGAACACTTGCTTCTTCGCCTTCTTCCGTTGTGGCACAGTGGTTTTCGAACCCTCGTCATCGGTTTCATGCAAACGTTTAGAAGATTTCTCCGCCATTTTCACAATCGCCGGCAAAAAATCGGTTGAAACTTTGTCTTACAATGGCTGAACAAAAAGCTTCGAATGGCGCGCACAGATGTGATGGTGTGTCGTGTTGGCCCACAGCACCACATTGACCAATCGCAAGTTCCGAACCATCTGGTTTCGGCTTGAGTCAAGGGAAGTTACTCTGCGGTCTCGGAAAGGTCTAGCAGTCGACAATTTTTCGAGTCTGAAATTTGCGTAGTTTTTCAATTTTCTTTTCCGTAATTTCGCACGGAAAATCGTACCTCCGTAATGGGGGGTTAATTTCCGTAAAATTACGGACGATTACGGAAGGGTAGGCAGGTCTGTGAAGGGTTGTACAAAGCTAGAAGAGCAAAACAGTGTGAGATATAGGATAATCTTCAGGAAACACCAAAACTTTATGAACATATTGACTGTCCCTGCAAGAAGAGATAATGCTGGAGGAACAGGTCTGGCACTAAAGAATATGTTAAATGTGAAAAAGTCTGGGTAAAAGGAACTGTTGTAGTGACAACATTAAATGAGGGGGGCAGACAGGGAGATCTATACAGAACTCAGAAACAGGGCATCGTTGTTTGTATTCCCAAGTATGATATGCCTAATTAACAACTAGAGACCAACGTTTTCCTGTTTAATCAGTCTTAACAAGTTTATAACAACTATAACTTTTTTTTTTCATCAAACACAGTTTATAGGATATAAACCAGTGTTGCCTTCCTTAACAAACACAGACGTGACTGATTTCAGCTCAGGTGGACATATTGGGGATGAGATTAAGAGTAGTTCATGACAAAACTAACCTCCTCAATAAAACATGCCTGGCCTTCTATTTTGTATAGACTTTTTAAAAAGCCTTTGATTCCATGAACTGGACATTTAATATACAGTCTTACATTAATGTAGTTTGAGTGAAGCTGTGATGATGATATGAGTCAATGGATCAATACCGTTTATAACAATATCAATGCAACAGTAACAGTCAATGGGCCAACACTACCACGGGTCACAATTGAACACTGGTGTTGTCAGTGTAATCCACTTTCTCTTTATGCTTTTCTATTTTAATTTGCGCTGAAATTTTGACAATCATGATTACAGAAAACAATAATAGTAAAGGTATAAAAGATTGGTGAGGTCAAACACAAAATCACACAGTTTGCAGGTGATGCACAACCGATGAATACAGGAGACAAAAAGTCTTTCAAAAAATCTACAGTAGTGCTGAAGAAGTTTGGCAAAATTTCTGGCCTGATCAGTACTAAAGGGAGACAAAACTCAGGCAGTTAAGCTAGGAAATGGAAGGAAATCCAGAATCATATATATGCCACATTTGAGAATGATTTGGAACCAAATCAGTTTAAAAGATTAGAAATTTGTTTTAACCAGGATTTAAAGAATGCGTACAAATAACTTTTACTGAGAAATTTATTCAGATGAAAACATTCCTCAACACTTGGACAGAAACTCATCACATCTCCAGGAAAGGTGGCAGTTTTAAAGTCACTCATACTTTCAGAAATTATTTATCTTTGGCTGATGCTATCAAATCCACCAGATGACTTTATCAAAAATCTTAAAGGCATAATGCTTCTGGTTCATCTGGAACAATAAACAGGACAGAATTAGCAGAAGAACAAGAATGAAGGAAGTAAAGAATGGTGGTCTTGGCTTACCAGACTTGAAAACTTGCACATTAGCTCTGAAACTGACATGGCTAAGGAAATGACACCATACTTATCGCACATGGAAGAGCATGGTGTTTAAAATTCACCCTTTTAAACAGCAACTAGTAGAACAAATGGGTCTTAGTTTTACATGTCAGCTGGTAATACCTTTCAGCAAGATGTCCTCAGAGTGTCTAAAACAGCAGGTAATAAACTGAACCTTAAAATTGTAAAGATCTGTTGCAGAAGCAATAAATTAAGATGAAAAATTCAAAGGGGTAGATTCATCACACACAAGCTATTGCCACAAAAGGGTATTCATATATTTTCAGATATATTCAAAGAAAATTGCACTTTGTTATCATACACAGAATTTAAGGAAAAACACTATGTTCATACAGATTTTCTAAATACGTGTGATCAGTTAAACAGTATATTAAGAAGCTAGATTTACAGATCAATGACAATATATCAAGTGAAATGACAGCTGCCGTGAATACTGTATATTTCATTAAAGCATCTAAATTGTTCCACAGAAATCCAATTTAATTGTTCTATGAAATGGTCATAGAAATTGTAATCTGACATAGCATGGAAATCGTGCTCCTTTGATGTACACAACCTAAAAGACATGAAGTTAAAATGGCTTCAGCTATAGTCCACAGAATACTTGCCACTAATATAGTCTTTAAAAAAAAAAAAAAGAACATTCATGATTTCTGCACCTATTGCAATGGAAAGACGATACCAAACATTTACTGCAGAGATGTACTATGATAAAACAGTTTTGGGTGCAGATAAAACAGTTTTGGGTGCAGTTAGACAACCTTCTCAGAGAGAAAGGGCAGGTTCCAGCTGACATCCACATCACAGAGACAATGGCGTTGTTTGGAATTGATGAAACTATCTCTACAGGTAAGGTTTTGATCTCTGGCTCCTTCGTGTACAGCGATTCATATACAACAATGAAATGGGAGATGGTGTGCCAGGCATGATTTCACTCACAGACATTCTGAGACAGACGTACAGAATTGACAAATTTAATGCAAGAGAAAAATGGAAGAAATGAGTTTGAAATGAAATGGTGCAATCCGTTTTTTTTGGTTATATTTGAAAAGCGACAAACAGAATAGATCAACATGTGTAGAACTGGTCATTGGTTTTCGCATCAGCCATATGGATACCGAGACTTGTAAACAATGTTAGGTGCATGTGATTTGCATTTATGATTTCTTGACTTCTGAGCTGCCGCCCTCCTTCCTTTCCCAGCTCTCTTCCCTTTGACCATCCCATTCACTCACCTCTTTGCCCCCATCCCAACCCCTGCCCCTTCCCTGTCCATCCCTCACCCCCTCTATTGTTAGCTCCCCCCACCCTCCCTCTCTCTCATTCAGTCACAGTCTGGTTTGCATGTCACCAGGCTTTCTGTGGAAGTTAATGGAACGATGGTAGAAAAAACAAGATGCAAAACATATAAACGTACTCCCAGTATATCTTCCTGAAAAACGTCACAATCAAACATGCTCATAATGTATTTGACGTCACAATCAAAGATGTGTCACAATGTATTTCATCATGAGATATTCCATAAAGAAGAAAAACCGTTTGGGGCTGTTATAGCCATTAGTAATGGCTATTCTGGTAAAATAAAACATTCGGCATCATCCGTGACCCATAATGAACATACCTACAAATTTTCAGAACGATCGGCCAGAAGTTTTGTCTGGAGCGGGTGGAACACATTTTGACCACGGACACACACAGACAGCATTTCTTCGTTCCCATTGTAAAGTACTCTCTATTCTATAAGAACTAGGAGTACAAAAAGAAGAAAAAGAAAAGAGTGCTGTTCCAATTTCCTGCTCTAAAGCGCAGATGTGTGCGTTTCTTAAGCCCAGTCGATGTTTGGATATGTTATAAACGAGCTGCATATAAGTCTGTCACCTAGCCTCAGAACGAAACGGAAATCCTCACCGACCATTGCACAAAAGAATGTTGGCTGATGGAGCCCTGCCCTGTTCTGCTGATGACCTCTTCTCCTCCATGCCTATGACAACCTTCAGTCAACATGGTCACTGTCCACAACTTCCATTGCCAGCCGTGTTTTCAACGAAAATGTGCAAACTCAAGGTAACGGTCATACCCTGAAAGGAAAAAAAAAATCCTATTTGTTTCTTAAGCACAAGAATCAAGGAAGTATGTGTCAACAACAAAGTGACCAATAACAACCACCCATACTTAGCATTCCTGATCCGACTCTTACCTGTATCACACCCACCCACAACTACTGTGCCTGCAACCTTCGGTGAACTACTAAGTAATTCTATGAATTATGAGGGTTAATGATCACATTTGTGTAGAGCACAAAGCGCTTTGTTGTCCTAAAATTTGTTCTTCAGAACAGATGTATCAAATAAGTCATCATTTGATCACGTTTGCCCTGATGTGAAGTATGACTTCAGTTTGAGTTCCGATCAAATACATATATCAATTTGCATTCAGGGGACAGATATAAAAGTTTGAAAAAAAAGAATTTGAAAAAAATGAACAGACAAATCCACACATCCTCATAATTGAAAAAAACCCATATTCTTTCAGTGTATTAAACATTTATTTACCTTTGAATACAGCACTCAAAATGTATTTTTCCACACAAATATCCAGTCATTAGCAACTCTGAACTCTTTGTTCTTGTATAATTATTCTTATTGGTCATTAAACAGCAATATAGGAAGATCATTTTGGATTAAACAAGATCATCAGTGACACGTGAAAGAAATCAATAAAAACTTGGATTAAAAGTTGGAAGAGACTGGTAACAAAGAGTATGAAAATGAGAGGCCCACGATGACTCAGGAGCAGAGCTGAGCTGCCTAAATATTGATTATAGGCCCCACAAAAACAGTCAGGGCGTGCTGTTAAACTGCCTCTTCACCAGGCATGGGTCTGTGATACCCATAGAATATGGATAGGGGCATGCTGCTGAACTACCTCTTTAGTTCTTTCCACCTTACTCCGGAGTGCTGGTCTGGCGCCGTTCAACAGCGCCATTAACCCACACCTGTGCAATCCTTGGACAACAGAACTTATGTATGCATCAGTGTTGATGGAGGAGAATTATCTGTTTAACTCCCTTTTATCACGGAAGGATATGCCACTGGGTGATTCAAACATGATAAAAATTTTAACTTAATGTAGAAATAGTTGCAAAGCGAGACGACTGCAGGCGGAAATCTAAACAAATCTTAAATAAATGTTAGCGAACCGCCCAGAGAACGTGGACAAACGAGTCACAAGACAAAACACAACGCGTTTCGACCTCTTAGGTCTTCGTCAGGTGAAGTATAAACGAATAAAACAACGAGAATTCACTTAGCTTTGATCGCATCAGATCGCTCAGGGTTCAGCGCAAGGAAGAAGGCGTTGAGCCTGACGAAGACCTAAGAGGTCGAAACGCGTTGTGTTTTGTCTTGTGACTCGTTTGTCCACGTTCTCTGGGCGGTTCGCTAACATTTATTTAAGATTAATGTAGAAAGTTTATGTTTTGATAAGTGTGTGCCCTTTCAAGAGTTAAGACTCTTTAACTGTAACAACCTTGATCTTCAAACTGAACAGCCACAACACACCAGATAAGGGAGGTAACACAGCTTGTCGCTATGTCACAGCTGAGGGGTTTAAAATACAGACTTCATCAACTTGGCATCCTTTCCTACTTACCTTTCAACTTGAATTAATGATTTTTTTTTCTGTCTACAGATATCATCAATTCAACTGATTGAAAAATGCCTGATGAGCTGCCAAACTACTGCTACAATTTCCACCACCCATGAGGCAGGCTGAGAGACAATCAGGAGTCATCACCAAGAGCTCTGACAATTGCAACACAGTTCTTACTTACACAAAACACCAGTCACACAGTTTCCATACCATCTTATGAAATGATCTGTTACAGTAAGACAGAGTAGGGAAAACATGATAAAGCGAGTGCAAACAAACTAGCATGACAGTCTTGAGACAAAGTAAAACCAGCATAAAAGATGATGCATAATGTGTGTGAAAAGTGCGTGCCGGAAAACAAGTCGACCAATACACACTACACCACTACCATGTCCATGATCTTTACATTGTTGCCACACACCATTCTCCTGCCTTAGGTCATGTGCTTCAGTGTTATGAATCTCTCTGCCGTCTGTTCCTCTGACATTTGAACAAGCCTGGAGAGGGACTTTCACCCACCCTGTTCTTTTCACTCTGCCATTAATCTTCTGCAACAGCAGTGTCATCTTTTGTAACAAATGGCCACTATCAAAAGACTCAAGCACTCTTAAAAACTTCATATGAGCTGCTCCCACATATCTTTCACTCAGTAGTGTGTGGTTTACTAAAGGTTGCTATAATGCTTTTAAGATTCCTCCACAAAAAGAACTCTTTAAACTTCAAAACTTATGTCAACAAATGACAGCTTTACCCTCTTTTGCTTGTACAAGGTAAAAACTTTAATATAAAGTTTCATATAATTACACAAACCAGACAAAACCATAGAAAAAAAAAGAAGCAGACCCTAAAAACTGATATACACACACAAAAAATCTGATGTCCTGAAAACAAGTGAGCCACACACTGATGGTAAGTGTTCCATGTGCAGACGAGAATGATAAAACAATTGAACCATGCAATGATCGCCCATGAGCTAACAAAGCCAGTGGTCAAACACACGGAGCTGTCACCACGATCAGTCCTCTTGCACACTCCTGTCAGAACCAGACCCATGCTGCCAGACTACTTCCCATGCTTCCCCTGAAACAGAAGGCATATTAACTGACAACACACCAAAAACTTTCGCCGCAGACTGTTTATCACCAAAGACATAACTACAACGAAACAAAAGCTGTCTGGAATTAACTGCCTTATGAATTAGATCATTACAGAAAAAACTGCTACCTATCAAATTTTAAAAGCAATGAATTCTGACCTGTTGATCAACTGTTTTAACCTGTAATGTTATCTTTTTTCTGCCCAACTCGGATTTTCATTTTACTTCAAGAGCGTGTCTGTATAAAACTTTTAACATTTTTTATTGTGGTAATATGCTGTACACAATAACATTTATACCTGTTTGCACATCAATATACATTTTTACATGATTACTTCAAATTTTGTTAATTCATAAGTGTATGTTTATTCACCTGATATCTATTCTGGATATGGCTCTTATAAAATTCTGTTCCTCATTACTATTATCATTATGATGCACCATCTATCCTGCTACCCCAGCCTACAACAAACACAAGACATCCCACGATAATCTCAAATGAAAAATGAAAATGACTATGGCCCTGCACCACCATGAGCGAACAGATCCACATCATCCCTTACCCTGAGTTTGTCGTTTTCCAGTTTTAAGGCGTGGTTTTTAGACCTCTCTTTCTCCAGCTCTGCTGTTAAGGAGCCCAGCTGCACCAACAACACACGACATGGATTCACTCTTCACTTGGCGTGGCTAAACTTACCTGTCTGTCAGTCTGTCTCTCCACTTTACCGTCCGTCTGTCTTTCAGCATATGAATGTGCAACAACAGTGAAAGTTCTACACAGATGTTTCCAATGTCTGACCAGTCTGTTGGGTCAATGTGCAAGTCAAACATCAGCAAGACCTTGTTCATCAGACCATTTCCACAGTCTGTTCTTTGTCGTTCATGCACTGACTTATTCAGCCCTACACACTGTGACCTTTTGGTTTTGCAGATGGTATCTGAAGCCTGTATGGACTAGTCCACCTTCATGAACGTCAGTGAACACTTCAATGACTATGCAACTATAGAGAAGAACAATCAAACAGCACAATGACAGGCAAATTCACAAACAGCATGATACCCAAAAGAGACTGTGCAAGCACATATACACACATGATCTCAGGGTCACTGAAAACTGCGTGCAAGAAGATTATCAGAGTGGAGAAAGTTCTCAAGTCCTTGTTTAAAAGCCAGAAATTACAGAGAAAATTTGATTTGTAACTGAAAATAAATTCACAGATTTGCGGGAAGTTATCAACAGAAAGAAAACGTATCTGCTAGGAGCAGAGTCTCATTCTGATTCTACTCTACAACATTCTACTTTGGTCTTTCTGAATTTATTTATTTATTTATTTTTTTTTTTAAATATGTTTTATTCCTCCTCTCTCATCCCTCCACTCTACAGTTCCTTCACTTTTTTCCTTTCTTCACGCACTCATCCTTCGACATGGATTTAACAAACAATTTGACATAAGCATGTCCAGTACATGTACAAATGAAAGGATGTGTAGTTATAAACAATAAATGAATTATGAATAGTAAATATACAATTGCTACAATCTGGCAATTTTTCTTTGTGTCTTACTCAGTTTGAATGAGTGGGGGAAAAAAAAAGAGAAAAAAAGTAGTAGTTACAAGGAGGTTTGTTTTTCATTTTCAGTTACAAACTGACAAACACAGAACATTATAGTGACAAAACAGTAATACTAGGTACTATGAATTTGAGAAAATAACATGCATCCACACAATGTACACACACACACACACACACACACACACACACACACACACACACACACATATACACATACGTATGTACACATATACATACACATGTATATATGACTATACATACACACACCTGCATACACATACACACATATATATACACATACATATACATACACATATATACATAATGCAAATACACATACCAATACATATACAAATGCACGACTACAACACAGAGGCGAAAGGACACACACGCACACACACACACACACACACACACAGGTAAAGGATACAGGAGAGAGTTGTTAGTTGATTATCATAGATGATACAGCATATATAAATACATGATACTCTTATCGCTAGTATCAGTTGAAGTTGATCTATACATAGTATAGTTTTTGTGTAGTAAGCTACGTGGAGTGAAACAAGTTAGAGTATGATGAGACCTCTTTGGAATGCTCAAGGTAGGTTTCTACAACTTCCTCTTTTCTTTTCTTTTTTTCTTACACGGCATGCCACACACAGCTTGTATAATATTGATAGGAATCGACTAAGTACTGTAACATAGTATAAATATTGAAAACAGATTGCATGATTGATAATAACCATAACAGAGAAATACAAAAAAATTTTGAAAAAGAGTAATAAAATAAAATTCTTTGACAGCAGCCATAGGGCTCTATCCAGTTTTGTTAATAAAAAGAAACCGTATTTCAAAGATCAAGAAAAAAGTGTGGAATAAGGCAGCCAACTTTCTTCAAATTCTCTATATGTGTTGTTCAAAAAAGATACATATTTTTCTGATTCCAATCTGTTTCTAAGAAATGTTATGAACAACTGGACATTTGGGTGTATATTTTGCAATTTTGTCTTGTATATATAAAATTTAGCCAGAAGCAGAATAAAATCTAGAGGCTTGTCTGTTGTAATATTTTGTTTTACTCCGAACAAAACTAATTCTTTATCAATTTGAAGGTAATCACAATGTGGACATTTTTCCTTAAGCAAATGTTCAAAACCGGTCCAAAATCTGTTGACAATAGCACAATCATACAACATGTGTGGAATGCATTGCTCATCCATATTACAAAAGTTGCAAATAGGGAATCAGTAATTTTAATCCTGAACAAATATCTCTGAGTGGGGAGTAATCTATGTAATAGTCTGGTTTGAAACCATCTGAGCTGTACATCTTTGGTAGTTTTATAATAATGTGAAAAAATATGCTTCCAGCTCAGTTTCAAACAAGTTGTTCCATTTTTTGACTGCTGTTGGAATAGCATCATTTCCATTTAAAATGGTCTGCACTTGTTTATTGCCCTTATAAATAAAGGACCATGTCATCGAGTCTAAAGTTTTGTATCTGTTGGTTAGAACTACATTTAACTTTTGACTATATGTTCGGACTGCGTCGACAATACCTTCGTACAATATAAAATTGGTTCTTATACCTGGGTACTTAAGCAGAAATTGGTTATATGTCATAAACTGACCATTATCATTAAGCTGAAGCATATTTTGTATTAAATATGGCATAAAAATCTTTAGAAATCTCTTTCTTGCTTCTAAACAACTCATTCTATAGAACAGCTTTCAACACCATGAAGACTGAGACTGATGTGGAAAGAAGCTATGTCAATTGAGACAAAGCAAACATTTAGTACGATGAATCCTCAGAACTGTAGCTAAAGAAAATTTGACAAACAGTGCTTTCAGGACATAAAGAATAAGGCCTGTAGATAAGTAAATCAGAGTGGGAAATCAAACTAAGTAGATCAGATGTATGAAAACGACTGCTGGACTTCAATAAACACAATATGAAAAATGATTACTTTGAAGTCCTTTTAAATTAAAAAAAAACACTCAAGCTTTTGGGCCTTAGACCCTTCGTCAGGAAACACTAAACAAAAAAGAACAAATGACATCAAAACAAAACTGATGTCACAACAGTACACCACACACAACCCCCCCCCCCCCCCCCCCGCCCACTTCCCCTTACAACTTATCATACCCCCCCCTTGACAAGTTTGTGTGTGTTTGGGGGGGGGGGGGGGGGGGGGGGGGGGGGGGGGGGGGGGGGGGGGGGTTGGTGTGCTTGTGTGTGTGTGAGGTGGGGTAGGGGACTGGGGTGGGGGGGGAGGGGGCGAAGTGTGTGGGGTATGTGTTGTGGGGTGGGGGTTGGGGGAGAAGGAGGAGGGGTAGAGGAAGTATAATATGTAGTGGGGGGAGTGGGCTGGTGGGAAAGGATTTCATGGAGGGGCTGTTAGCAGACACTTAACACATGTAGCAAACGTTTGCATTATACCAGGGGAAAAGTGTTACACATATACTGTTGTGAATCAGTTTATTTTGATGTCATTTGTTCTTTTATATTCTTTTTGTCACTTTGACGTTTTTCCCTTGCTTTGAAGACTCTAACGAGTGGAAGTACTCAATTCCTCATCTCTCCAGTAGGTTCGAAGTTGTTTTTTTCCTCCGTTGTTTTGTTATCCTGTTTTTCCCTTGTGTTTACTGTTTATGTGTTTCCTGATGAAGGGTCTAAGACCGAAAGCTTGAGTGCTTATCATTTTTTTTTTTGTAAAAAAGGACTTCAAAGAACTCATTTTTCATATTAAGTAAATCAGAGTTAGAATCAAAACTACCATCGAAATGGAACTTGTAGAAAAATCAGAGTAGGAGTCAAACTATCATTGGAAATGAAAACGTAGATTGTTGCATACCCAATGATCTGAAAACATGCTGTGATGGTGTGGGAAACACACACATTTTCTGTTGGTGACTGGACGCTCGATGTGATCTGATTGCCACAACTACCAAAGTAGACACGTTTTTGGCAAGGCTCGCAAAACACTTCAAATTCGCCGTCTTTGTCATGTTTTCTTATTGCATCCGTGACTCGGCGGTCACACACGTCCTTCTGCTGCCACTCGGTCTTCTAGTGGTTTACATACTTCTTTCTTTTCTTTTTTTTCCGTTTTGTTTGCACTGGCGGCAAACTCTTGCTGTGAATCGACGCCATGATGAGAAATGATACTGGAAGGAAGCAGAATGAGAACTACGCCGTTTGAGAACATTACCGACAGAGAAGAAATTCGCTGTGCAGACAAGTTGAGATCGTTTCTGAGCTTCACTCTTCGAATAATTTTTCGGCGGAGACTTTTTCTTTCGGCGGAGATCCGAAAAAATAACGGCGGAGACGGCGGAAACGGCGGAGGAGTTTTCATCCCTGATCATTTACCTCTCTAAAGCAATATAAATTTTCATAGAAGCATTTTGTTTCATTAAGAACATTTTTTTGATCTGAAATTATTGTTCCATTTTCCTTTTCGAGAAAGGGTATAGACTTGTCTAGGTAGTTACGGTTTTCAAGATTACAGAAATATTTACTAACCTTTTCACCCTGATGGATCCAGCGAACCCTCGAACGCATTGCCATACCTTGAATCCTGTGATCCCTAATTTCCTGTAACTGTGTTTTTAAGTTTTCTAAAACTGGAATATCTTCCTCATGCAAATCACGTTCAAGATTACTTATTCTTTTTCAAGGTTGAGTTCTTGCTGGGTTTCCTTTCTTTTTTTGTAAGTGCTATAAGATATTGTTTTTCCCCTGATTTCTAATAACAGGGTTTCCAAAAAAAGTTGATCATTGATCTCAAAGGAGATGTTTTCGTTAGGAATACTTTCAATGTTGTCTAAATTGTAAGGTAATAGTGCATACTGTTTTTTCACCTCATTGATGATTCTTTTTATTTCTGAAATATATTTTTTGTCTTTAAGCAAACTATTATTAAATTTCCAGAAAGGCCTATCACATTTAAGCTGCTCTTTTTTTAAAAGTATAGTGACTAAAGAATGATCTGATCTGTATCCGGGTTAGTAAAAATGTTATTTGTTTCGACCAATAATTCTTCAGTAATTAGAAAGTAATCAAGTCTTCCTTGTTTAAATGAATTAAATTTACGCCAAGTACATGATCTTTTTTCAGGATACATTTCCCTAAAAACATCAAAAAGATTGAATTTTACCATCATGTCAATAATTCTTTTTCTGGTCCTAGGACGATTATTCACACTTGCATAATTTCTAACATCTATTTTCATGTCCAGGGCACAATTCCAGTCACCAGTGATAATCACATGTTCATTGGCAATGCGCTCAATTTGTTCGCACACACCATCAAAAAATTCAGGTGTATCGTTATTACTTGGCCCATATAGGTTGACTAAGGTAAGTTTTTTATTTAGAATTTCCAGCTTCATTACAATATAACAACCATGAGGATCTCTAATGACATCTAACAATTTATATTCAAAATTATTGCTAAAAAGAATGGCAACCCCGTTTTTATTTGTCTCAGAACCACAGAGCCAGACATTATAACCCCAACTTGCTCTTATGAAGTTTTCTGATTTGTTTTCAAATGTGTCTCTTGAAGACAATATATGTTGGCTTCTCTTTTCCTAAGGAAATCAAATACATCCTTCCTCTTATTGGAGTTGTTTAAGCCGTTACAGTTAAATGAGCATATTTTAAAGGAGTTATCACCCGCCATTTGGTAAGTTTGAAAGAGAAGAAGGAGTGGTATAAACAGAGTACAAAACATATCTTATTCCCCAAACATATTAGTAAAATCAAATGAATTAAGCACATTTTCTGTTTCTGTCTCCACATACTATAAAAAAGGAGCAACAGTACCTCACCCAATCCAGAAATGCACCGAATTAAAGATAAATCTGCCTTCTGGAAAACTAGTATCATAAGGACAATTTGAAAAATCCAACCTGACCTAATTTCAATGTTCACACACTCATCCACATGCAACAATGTAAGTTTGCTGTATCAGCACACACAAAACAACAAAACAAGACAGGCACACAACATGTAGAATTTACAACTAAAAAAAGGTTTCATCTGTAGGTCTATTGCCCCACTCCACATCAACTTGCTTTAACAAGCATATTCTGCTATACACAGTGCAAAAAGAAAACATAAAGAAAAAGTATACAGGCCCTTTCCACAGTCGTATAGGCCTAATCCGTTAGCGGCCATCATGGACATATCTATCACGTGACAAAAACAAAAACCCACGTGTTTCCGACAGTAAGACCAAAAAGACAAGCAGGTCCTCACAGTCGGGTAGTTATTTGATTATCAAAGAAACAACGATCGCCATTATGTAGCAAGGATAACAAATTCAAAAACGAAAGACCCACTGGTTCCTCGTCCTGCTTATCACACGGCTGTAGAATTGCCTTGACCCAAAACATTGACCAATGAAATAGCTGAAAAGGGTAAACATTGTAAAATTTCGGAACAAGGGGACAATCTCAAATCCCTCTACACAGGAAGGTTATATGGCGAAACTTTTAAGACATACACAAAGGGGGGAAAATAAACAATTTTTTTTTTTTTTTTTTTTTTACTGACCTTCTGTAACAGACAAACATCATCGTATCCATCAACACAATTGTCTCAGGTCGGCTAGAGACTTCACACTCCCTATCTTCCCGCTAACTGTCTTCACAAAAATGTTCCCATTCTTTGACCAGGCTTGTTGACAGAGAGTGTTTTCGTTCTTACTGAACACAACAATGTGTAGGCTCTGGGGTTAAGTCCTCGACTAAAGTGATCCTCGTGCCCTTTAGAGTGCGTCGAGCGTACAACACGCTGTCCCGAATGCGCCGCGACACGAACCTGACAATGATGCCCCGTCCAGTAGGCCTATCCCTGGAGACGCTAGAATCATCAGACCGACGTGCCTGCTTAGTGCCACCGATGTACTGCCTCAATATCACCCTTTTTCACTGGGATTCCGAGTTTGTCGTTGAAAAGAGCAAGCACTTTCTCCTCGCAATGGTCGGGTGTTTCTCTGGTTCCGGACGTCTGCTCTTCCTTGATGCCATATATACGCAAGTTATTTCTGCGTACATATGCGGACAGGTCTTCGACACGACTGTCAGCAAGTTCCGCTCGATGCTTGGCTTCGGCGATTTGCGTTTTCAGCTGGTCCTCTCTCTTCCTCGCATCAGCCACCTCTTTCTTCAGTCTGTCGTTGTCCACCTGCATCGTAAAAAGGGTTGCCTTCAACTCGTCCACCATTTGTGTCAATTTTGAGATTTCTGCTCCATTGGCACACAACTTGATCATCAGCTGTTCATTGGTAATCTCGCTTAGGCCCAGTTGCTGTTTTGATGGAGACAAGTCAGGGGAGAAAACAACGTGGTAGTCTGCTGAAGCTGCTGTTGGGCGTTCGTCCCCCTTTTCTGCCATCGTATCTCTCGACTGGTAAACAAACCGAGACAGTTTCTCCTTGAATGGTGCTGGGGTGCTGGTGGCTAGGGTCTTCTGCTTCTTTGGGGTACACTTTACTTCCGTATCTTCGATATTCTTTGTCACTGAAGTGTCAGACGAGCTGGAACTAGTGTTGGATCCTGTTTTGCGTTGTTTCTTTTCCGAGTTCCGCCATTACCGCCACCCCTACTTTCACAGTGAGAGTTCCACATTTTCCTTTTCACGGGGCCGTTGATGCATGAAAAAAGTAATCCAAAACTCGTGTGGAGGTAGGGAACAGGTGCTCGGTCAACTTAGCTGCATTTTGAGGCTTGATCGGATGTTTAATTAACATAAAAGAGTTAAATTATGTTGCAGCTCTCGAAAGCGTGACTCTCCTCGATCGTGACCAGAGCTCACTTCCTCTTTCTGAATTTATATTAAACACGCGTGCACACACACACACCCCACACACGCACATATGCAAGCAGGCCTGCATGCAAGCAGGCCAACACGCACGCTTGGACATGTGCACAAAACCCCCATAAAAAAAACTCACTTTTCATACAATATAAAATCTGAGATTTCCAGAATCATTTACAAAAAAGTGAAATAAGGAAAAAGTCAGAAATAATGAAAAAAGTCAAGGCCAGATATCAGCATATATTCACTCAAATTTAAACGAAGTAACTGACAGGAATGGTGACCTAAATTGGAGAGCTAATTGGGGCAAAAGATGTAGAAAAATTTTTTAGGAAAACACAACAATTCTTTCAAAAGGCAGTGGATTCAAGCATAAGAGAAAAAAATTGTATGTGCTTACACAGGTTTAACTTCCTGCAGTTCTTTCCCCTGATTTTGATCCCTGGTGATTGAATTTTGTGTGTGGAAATTATCACATCTGGATACTTATTTTTGTCCTCATGGAATAGTTTACTAAAACAAACCTAAAAGAAAAACAACATTCTGGGAAAATTTTAAAATTTTTCTAAAAAAAAGGGGAAAGTAAAAAACTGTTGGAGTTACGCATGTGTGGAAAATTTAAACTGTTCTGTAAGCCCAAAT